>CM073000.1:137375129-138575129 GCA_037038555.1 Rhynchonycteris naso
CCACACATTCAGTGCTCACAAAGCTACTGACTTATCCGAGTTTCCTAGAATCAAAGGTTTCTAGCTCACCAGACTTATTCACCTCTGTTTCCCATCTCCTCTAGCACAAACTCTTAACAAACTGGCTTCTTCATCAGCACTCTGCCATCTTGGCTGCTTCTCTCCTCCACGTGGCCTTAATCTGCTCCCCTCTCTAATACTAACCTCAGGAACTCAGGAACCAAGAGAGAGAAAGATCAAGCTACTGCTCTCTCCCATTTTATAGCATAGACTCCAAACCTTTAATCCAATTATACATAAAGAAAGTCTCTGATACAAAGCCACCCATCTGAGGCATAATGGGATTCCTCAGGAGAGCGTACCACCCTACATTATCCAATCAGTCAAGGGCGTGGGGAAGAGCTTACTCTTAAAGCCAAGCCTTAGGCCATAACGACCTGGCCTGCTTACATTACAGCCTTTTCCCCACACCCATCCCAAGCATAAGGGCAAATAATATCACCTGGGTGATGGGCTTCCATATGGGCAGCGCCATCTTTAACAAAGTGAGCATACCATATTTTATCTGCCCAACAATCCACCCTTATGCTCACTTTACTACCCACAATCTGCACCACCGGCATCCCTGTACAAGGAAATTAAGTACATTACACAAATTACAGCAATAGCCCAAATCATACAGTTTCAACAATTACAAAGATACATTTCACCAGTCTCTGAGCACTTTGCCAAAAGCACAAAATGTCCTCGGCCTTTTCTCTAGCCATGGGAAAAGCTTCCCGGAGCAGGAGGGCCTCCAGCAAAGCCACCCCATCCCCATCAGGGTATTTCACATTGTCCAATCAAAGGTGGTGGTGGCTCCATGCCGAACTGTATCGAATCCTGCCACAGACTACGCCAAATGTAAAGCCAGTAGTCGAGGCCACTACCACAGCAGCCTGACCCATGCAGGTTCACATTGGATTCGAACAGATGGCAATGAAACACAAGAGCCAAGAACTGGTGAGCCATCAGCTTTAATTCTAGCTTGCACCCGGCAGGCAAGCAAAAACATACACTGGGCTCCAAAACCCACACATTCAGTGCTCACAAAGCTACTGACTTATCCGAGTTTCCTAGAATCAAAGGTTTCTAGCTCACCAGACTTATTCACCTCTGTTTCCCATCTCCTCTAGCACAAACTCTTAACAAACTGGCTTCTTCATCAGCACTCTGCCATCTTGGCTGCTTCTCTCCTCCACGTGGCCTTAATCTGCTCCCCTCTCTAATACTAACCTCAGGAACTCAGGAACCAAGAGAGAGAAAGATCAAGCTACTGCTCTCTCCCATTTTATAGCATAGACTCCAAACCTTTAATCCAATTATACATAAAGAAAGTCTCTGATACAAAGTCACCCATCTGAGGCATAATGGGATTCCTCAGGAGAGCGTACCACCCTACATTATCCAATCAGTCAAGGGTGTGGGGAAGAGCTTACTCTTAAAGCCAAGCCTTAGGCCATAACGACCTGGCCTGCTTACATTACAGCCTTTTCCCCACACCCATCCCAAGCATAAGGGCAAATAATATCACCTGGGTGATGGGCTTCCATATGGGCAGCGCCATCTTTAACAAAGTGAGCATACCATATTTTATCTGCCCAACATTGACAGGCACAGATATTTTCAAGTAGTGAGGAAAAGGCTCTTTATGCTAAACTCAGGTTTTGTAACTTAAACTTCAAAAATCTAGATAAAACATACATTTACATAAATCTCTAAAGCAAGGGTACTCTTGAGATTAATAGTTTACAAGTATAAAAAGACCCATACAAAGAGCTATTTTATTACCTAGACTTATATTACTTTGCTCATTAGATGACTCTGTACATACATAGTTGTCTGAAAACTATAATTCACTCTCATCTCTATTTCACATAGGATTAGAAAAGCTTTAGGGTCATTTTAATGTATAATATTTTTCTATCTCTATAACTATATGCTCTTTATAATGCTAGATATATTTCTGAAGGTGAATAAAATAAATTTTTTTTAAATAAAAATTTCTATTCAGTATTTTTCACATTAGGCCTTTTATACCTTAAACATTTTCATGGAATACTTTGCATTTGTGCCACTTGTTTCCCCAGATCTTAATTTTCCACATATGAGTCCCCACTGATTCCAATAAAATAAAAAAATAAAAAAACTTCCTTAATAGTGCTAATGAAGTCATGTCTTCCTTCCATCTCCAGCCTCATCTCTAACTCCATCTCTCAGTACCCAACATTTCTCTTCAATATATGATCATGTATTTATAGATTCTCACAGGAAATATGGTCCTATCTACACTTGTTTCAACTACGAGCTTCCGGTTGTTTATGTTACCTTTTTTTAGATGCTTTTCATGACTTCCCGACCCCAACCCATGTCTTGTGCTAAATACTCATTTTATTTTGAACAACTTATAGATTTTTAGAGTTTGCTACTTATGATCTGTGTCTGCTAACTAGACCTTAAGTTTCTTGAAGGAAGGAAAAATGTATTGTTCACTTTGTTCCTTACCACTAGCGTAATACTTAGCAAAAAGCCAAGCAAAAAAAATTGGCCAAATAATGCTTAATCTTGTTAATTAAATAAGCTACAGAGAAGAGAAAATAAACATTTCCTTATTTTATATAATAATACGCATCACATAGTATTGGGAAGATAAAAATGTTAGGCAGATAAAATATAATATGCTCACTTTGTTAAAATTGCACTACCCAATGGAAACCCATCACCCAGGTAATATTATTTGCCCTTATGCTTGGGATGGATGTGGGGGAAAGGCTGTAATGAAAGTAGGCCGGGTTGTTATAGCCTGAGGCTTAGTTTTAAGAATAAGCTTTTTCCCACGCCCTTGACTGATTGGATGATGTGTGGTGGTGCGTTCTCCTGAGGAATCCCATTATGCCTCAGTTGAGTGACTTTGTATCAGAGACTTTCTTGTTTGTAGATTGGATTAAGGGTTTGGATTTCTACACTATAAAGTGGGACAGACCAGTAGCTTGTGCTCTTGGTTCCTTAAGTATTAGAGAGAAGAGCAGATTAAGGCCAAGTGGAGGCCAGGAGAAGCAGCCAAGATGGCAGAGTGCTGAGGGAGAAGCCAGTTTGTGCAGAGTTTGAGCTGGAGGAGCTGGGGAATAGAAGTGAATAAGTCTGATGAGCTAGAAACCTTTGATTTTAGGAAACTCGGATGAGTTAATAGCTTTGTGAGCACTGATTGTGTGGGTTTTGGAGCCCAGTGTGTGTTTTTGCTTGCCCGCTGGGTACAAGCTAGAATTAAAGCTGATGGCTCACCAGTTCTTGGCTCCAGTGTTTCATTACCGACTGTCCGAATCTAATGTGAACCTGCGTGGGCCAGGCCGCTGTGATCCTGACCCCGGCTACTGACTTTACACATAGTAACTGTGACGTTTTTTCACCATTTCTTTTTATGCCTTAGGTCCACATCCCATCACTCCAATTCTCAGAAGACAGGGATGGATTGGGATTTTAATTTTCTTTGTAAATATTTCTCATGGTAAAAGAGTCTATTAAATACTATAGTAATTATCATTTTTAAGTGTCAGGTGAAGGTTCATATGAGAGAAGTTTTAAATATTATATTCAAAATATTTTAAAGCAACATGTTGACTCTTCTGACACTTCCTTGACTTTATAAAATACCTACAAATTTTATTTTTAAGCTTTAGAACTTTTTAATTAAATAATTTTAATATATATATTTTATATACATAATAAGATATATATGTATATAGTATATAAGTATGTAAATATATGTATGGCTATGTAAAATACTTATGAAAAAAAAAAGAAAAAAGAGAAAGAGAGATTTGTCTGTACATAAGCAGATGAGAGAAAAAAAATAGACTGACAAAATATGAAAATGCTTGCAACACCAGCAATATAAAGGCCTTAAAGAAACCACCCTTTGGGTTTCTGATGGCAAATAATATAAATAGGGGTAACTTCCAAAGGGAAGGCTCAGAGATTGTTATCTTCATTTTTTCATTTTATTCTTTAATTGTGTATTGGGCTTTTTAATTGTGCATTGCTCTTGAAGAGTTTTATTTTCCAGATTACATTTCTACAACTTAAAAATTTCTAATATGATAAAGAAAGTTTTGTTTTGTTTATGCTAAATATACATTTGTTCACCCCTCCACCCCCATTATAGCACAAATAACTAAACTGTAAGATTAGAGAATTCTTTCTAATTAGGAAACAATGAGGATGTATATCCATGAAGATCTCAGGGGTAAATATATTGATATGCTAATTGCATAGTTAAGTGGTAATAATATTAATCAATGAGAGATTCAAGACAACTTACACTTCTTTTATCTACAAAAAACATAGAATTTTAATGATTAAATTGGGTGTACTGGAATGGTCATTTGATTTGAAAATATAGCTAGCACTAGAATATCTTATACTGCTTATTTGATGCTAAAGGTATTCATGTTACTTTGATACAGTTGCTGAATACAACTGACATCTCTCTGTACCATTATTATTATTTTTTTTACTTTTTGCTTTCTTTTTAATGTACCATCATTTCTAAGTACTTGATGTTGCCATTATATTGTTTCAAATGGTTCTTGCTGTGTTCCTAAAAAATCCATTCCAGACCCTCCACTATCCTTCTTCAGCTAGAATAACTTTGTATTTTCTATCATTATCATATGACCCATCAAGTCCTTGAATAACAGGTACTAGTCTTACAAATATATGCTAAATATAAGAGAAGTTCTATTTTTCCTTGTAATCTGGGAGAAACAATACTTCCAAGACCCCACACACACACACACACACACAGTGTCAGCTATTACATTAACTGCAGTTGGCTTATTTAATAGATTGTAGGTTGGCCTGCACCCTCTTGTCTCTAGTTTTTATATGTTTAGTTATAGCATCTGAGAAACATTAAAAGAACACAAGAATGCGCAATGGGTTTATTACAGTAATCTATTCTTCTTTTGCACTGCCCTGACTTCATGTACTAAGATGTTCTCCTTATAAAGTAATAAAGTCTAAATTAATCTTTCTGTTTCTGGATGCTATTTACCCAGTGCCTTACAGTATATCATCTGAATATTACTAACTATCATGAGATATTTCTTCCATTTTTAAGACAAGTTTTATATATTATATATTTATTATATTTACTACTCTCTTAAGTCAGCACAGAACTAAGCAGTAGATACTGTATTCTAAAATTACATTTTTTACCATGTTGGTTTAAATACTAAAATTTATTGATCTACACTACACTTAGTTTGCAAGAAGTACATTGCAAAAAATAACATAATTTTCATAACTACCCTATGAGATATATTTTGTTATGAACTCCGCTGTATAGATGTGAAAACTGAGGCGTAGAGAGATCAAGTAGCTTACACACAAGATCACAGTGCAAATAAAGAGAAGAATTAATATCAATACAAAAAGACAACCTACTGAATAAAAGAATATATTCACAATTGACATATCCAATAAGGGGTCAATATTCAAAATATATAAGGAATAGACACAACTCAAAAACAGAACAACAACAAAATATCTGATCAAAAATGATAAGAGGACATGAAGAGACACTTCTCCAAAGAATACATACAAGTGGCCAACAGAATTATGACAAGATGTTCAATATCACTAATCATCAGGGAAATGCAAACTAAAACCACAATGAGATATCACCTCATACAAATCAGAATGGCTGTTTTCAAAGAGTCACCAATAACAACTGTTGGTAAGGATGTGAAGAAAAAGAAACCCTTGACCCTGGCCAGTTACCTCTGTCACTTAGAGAGTAATCTACACTGAAATGTGAAGGTTAAGGGTTTGATCCTCAGTCAGAGCACATACAAGAAGTAACCAATGAATAAACAACTATGTAGAAAAAGAAATGAATGCTTCTCTGTCTGCTTGTCTCTCTCCCCAATTCTTCTGTCACTCTAAAATCAGCCAATAAAAAAAGTAAAAAAAAAGAGAATCGATGTGCCCTGTTGGTAGAATTGTGAAGTGATGCAGCCATTGTGGAAAACAATATGGATGTTCATCAAAAAAACTAAAAACAGATCTACCATACAACCCAGAAATTTTACTCTTAATATTTATACAAAGAACAATAATCCAAAAAGTATAAAATACCTAGGAATAAACTTAAAAAGGAATTTGAAGAACCTATATTCTTAAAACTCCAACACATTGTTAAAAGAGATTGAAAAGAACAAAATAAAATACAAAAATATTCTGAGTTCATGAACTGGAAGAATCAACATAGTTAAAAAGGCCATATTAATTACAGAAAGATATATATATATCTTTATATTTATTGTAGCATTATCTACAACAGCCAAGATCTGGAAGCAACTTAGTTTTCTATCAATAGATGAATGGATAAAGAAGATGTGATTCATATATACAATGGAATATTACTCAGCAATAGCAATGAGTGAAATCTTGTCATTTGTGATAACATAAATGAACCTAGAGGGCATTATGCTGTTAAATAAATCAGAAAAAGACAAATGCCTTATGGTTTCACTTTTATGTGAATGCTAAAAGAAAACAAAACAAATGAACAAAAAAAAATAAAAACAGTGTCATAGAAACAAAGAGAAAAATGTTGGCTACAGGGATGGGCAGGGACTGAAAGATGGGTGAAAAGATGAAGGAGAGTACAATAAATAATATTGTGACAAGTTTGTATGGTGACAGATGATTACAAAATTTAGTGTGGTGATGACATTGTAAGGCTTATACATATAAAATCACTATGTTGTATACCTGAAATTAATATTATATTGTATACCAACTATCTTTAAATTTAAAAAATGTTTTATTCTATTAAAATTATAATTGTCCTTTATAAAAAAAGAAAACAAAAATAAAAAAACAAGCTAATGTCAGAGACCATGCTTTTAACTTTCATGATACACACTGCATATATTTCCATAGTAAGAGGTGTTTTACCCATGTATTATAATTGTCACATTTTTCTCCCTTTTATATCTTAAATATTAATTCTTATGACTTGATATACAATATGAATTTCAACCATACTGACATAAGTTTCTATAAAAATTAACTAGTGTTGATGAGACCACCTTACTAAACTAAAACTAGTCTTCTGACACAAATCCCTAGTTTTTCACCTTGTGTTTTTCACATTACCTTCAAAAACAGCTCTGGTCCATTTGCAACTGGCACATCTTAGTCTCTAAACTGCAGGACCTCGATATTAAGGAATAAATAAAAATCAAAATGTTTTAGATCCAACCTGACTAAAAAACTAGGTACATGTTAAACTAAATCTTGGAGCAAAGCAGTGCAATTATTTGTGTAAAGCTTTAATTTGACCAGAAATACTATAACTAAAAGATTAACAGACTGAAAATGACTTGAATGTGAGCTTCTATATTCATACAAAACAGACAATAAAGCCTTGATTCTCATGAAGCAGATAAGAAGATGAAACTAAGACCTCTATTTAAACTGTCTTAGTGAAATAGAGGAAACATATCATTTCCTTAAAAATTCTTTAATATTGCCTGACCTGTGGTGGTGTAGTGGATGAAGCGTGGACCTGCAATGTTGAGGTTGCCGGTTCAAGACCCTGCACTTGTCTGGTCAAGGCACATATGAGAGTTGATGCTTTCTGCTCCTCCTCCCTTTGTCTCTCTCTCTCTCTCTCTGTCACTCTCTCTCCTCTCTAAAAAATGATAATAAAAAAATTCTTTAATATTAACATATATTTAATAATATTACAGTGATATCAATATTATTTTGGTCAGGATTGAGCCAATATATCTTCTTTAGCTCCTTGCTTTTAAATAATCTGTAAGGATATTTTACTTTATTAGATGTAGTATAAAGCTTTTATTGGTGGAATAATATTCCCAGATACCCACTACCTAATCCAAATAACCTGTGAATGTTACCTTATGTGGCAGAAGGAACGTTGCATATATGAATGAGGTAATAAACTTCAAGATTTTGAAGCAGCCCAAGTGCCCATCAGTAGGTGAGTGGATAAAAACACTGTTGTAGATTTATACAACAGAATACTATGTGGCCATAATAAAACAAGGAAATCATACCTATTACAGCAGTATGGATAGACCTGGAGATTATTGTCCTAAGTGAAATAAGCCAGTCAGAGAAAGACAAGTACCATATCATTTCACTTATACATGGAATCTTTCTTTTTTTTATTTAATTAATTGTATTAACATAGATTCTAGGGTTGCCCCAAATGCATCCCCCTTATTCCCTGCAAAATCTCCCCTGTCCCCCTTCCTACACCGCCTTCCCCTCTTCCCTTCAGGTTTACCTCATCCTATCATCCCCTTTCCCTTTGTCATCTTTTCCTCTGCTCCCTTTGATCCCTCCTCTGTCTCAATTCTGTTCCTCAGTTCTCATTGTTTCTTGGATTCCTCAAATAAGTGAGGTCATATGATATTTTCCTTTCTTTACCTGGCTTATTTCACTTAAAATTAGTTTCCAGGTTCGCCTGACCTGTGGTGGCGCAGTGGATAAAGCGTCGACCTGGGAACACTGAGGTCGCCAGTTCAAAACCCTGCACTGGTCTGGTCAAGGCACATATGGGAGTGATGCTTCCAGCTCCTCCCCCCTTTCTCTCTTTCTCTTTCTCTCTCACTCTATGTCTCCTCTCTAAAATGAATAAATAAAATAAAAAAAAATTAGTTTCCAGGTTCATACATGTTGTTGCAAAAGGTAGTATTCTCTTCTTTTTCATAGCCCCATAGTATTCCATTGTATATATATCTACCACAGTTTTGTAATCCACTCACCCACTGATGGACAATTGGGCTGTTTCCAGATCTTTGCCACTTATAAAACTCAACACCAGGAAGACAAACAATCCAATAAAAAAATAGGCAAAAGAAATGAATAGACACTTTTCCAAAGAGGACATACAAATGGCCAATAGACAGATGAAAAAATGTTCAACATCACTAATCATTAGAGAAATTCAAATTAAAACCACAATGAGATACCACCTCACATCAGTCAGAATGGCGCTCATTAACAATACAACACACTATAGGTGCTGGTGAGGATGTGGAGAAAGAAAAACCCTCCTGCACTGCTGGTGGGAATGCAAACTGATGAAGCCACTATGAAAAACAGTATGGAGATTCCTCAAAAAATTAAAAATGGATCTGCCTTTTGACCCAGCCATCCCACTTTTAGGAATATATCCCAAGAACACCATATCACCGACTGAAAAAAAATGCACCCCCCATGTTTATGGCAGCATTGTTAATTTGGAAATTCTTTTTTATTCTGAAAGTTAATAACAATGATACAGGTCATTTTATCTGTAATTATTTTAATTCATGTAATAAAGCTGAATGAATAAAACTATAATTACAATATAAATTTTAGTTTTATTAAGATAGAAAAGGCATATTAAACTCTGTTTTATTTTCTGTTTTCTTTTCTTATAGATTAGTTTTTCAAACATAATATTGATCTTCTTTTTCCAACTTATTTTTAACTTGTTTTTGTGTTTTGTTCTTCCCTGACTTCAGTATGCTTTATCAAACTTTTTTTAATTTTTCTTTTTTCTTTATATAAGAGGGAAGTCACTTATTCTGTTTCTAATATTATTATTTTCAAAAGTCAAATTTATTTTGCATTTTTCATAATCCAAAACAATATAAACAATAAAAAAAGTTTGCACTAATCAACTTAAACTCATTATTTCAGTTACTCTTCTCTAGTGTTTTAAATTATATCTTGTTTTTAAATATACTTCACTTTGTTCATTATGTCATAATTACATTAGAGTTGGGTAATTGAACTTTTTTACACATTTAACAATCTTTGCTTATAATTGCTTCTCTCAGCTCACTCTTTTAGATTTAATTTCCTTCTTACTGAAGTTCAGCTGTTAGTAATTCTAATACATATTTACTTTAAAAAGAAACAAATGTAAAAAAAGGTAGCAATGAAGGAGAAAGGGTGCAAAATAAGGTATAGGAAATATGGGAAAAGATAGAAAAATGGCAAAAGAGTGCTTGTCCTTAGTCATAGTTACATAAATTATAAATGGATTAAACTTTCAAATGGCAAAATGGATTTTTAAAAAATTATCCAAAGTACATTATATTATATATATATATTTTTTTCAAATTTATTCAATGTATGGCACCAAGAGTGAATCCTAAGTTAAACTGTGGATATTAGATAGTTATGATGTGTCAGCATATGCTTATCAATTATAACAAATGTACCCCCTGGTGAGAGAAGTTGATAATGGGGGTTTTACATAAGTAGGGAAAGAGATATATGGTAAATCTCTGTACTTTCCTTTCAATTTTGCTTTGAACATAAAGCTGCTCTAAAGTAGACTTAAGGACACTACTTAAAGAGCACAGATAGGTTCAAAGCGAAAGGCCTGAAAAAGGTATTCAATGCAAAAGGTAGCCAAGAGAGAGTTTGCCTAATATCAGGCAAAATATTCATTAGTGCAAAAACTGTTATATGAGACAAGGAAACATATTATCTAATACAAGAGTCAATTAAGAACATATAAAATATAATTATATACACACCAAATAACAGAGCCCTAAAATAGATAAAGTAAATATTGACAGAATTAATGGGAGAAAAATATAGTCCTACACTAATAGTTGGAGATTTTAATACATCATTTTTAATAATGGTAGAACAGCTAACAGGGGTGCTCAATACGTCAATCGCGATCTACTGGTCGATCACGAAGGAAGTGTGGGTAGATCGCATGACATTAAAAGACATTTGTCTTTTGATTGGCATACAGGGTAGCCAATCTGACGTCTGAACTTTTGATACCCTATGCATGAGCTTTAAACTGCGCTAACTTGTTCAGTTACATTGCTGTGTAGTTAACCTTCAATTTATTTAAACTAAATACACCAAAGGGTATAAAAATGAGTGTCGTAGCTGGTCCGAGTAAGAAGCCTAAAACCTACCACTTTCATACAGAATGGGAGGGATTTTTTTCACTATATCCTATTCTAAGTGTGTTTGCCTCATCTGTCTGTGTGCCATTGCTATTCCAAAGAAGGGAAATGTGGAGCGGCTTTTTCGGACTGTTCATAAAAACTATGACATTGACTTTCCTCCAAAAAGAGAGCTGAGAAGGAGAAAGGTGAAAGAAGAATACACAATATTAAATAGTAATAATAGTAACTTAAATAATGATAATATAGAAGAAATAAATTTATGTTTTGCATTTTTATTGTAGGAAGATCATTTTGACTTGGTCATCTTATAAGTAGCTCGCAAGCTGAAAAAGTGTGGGCATCCAGGATCTAAAAAGAAAAACCACTATAGATTTATAGAGGACTTAAACAACATCAATGTATCTAGCAGATATGTATAGAATACTCTAACCAATACAGTGGAATATCATCATTCTCAAGTTCATACAAAACATTCTCTAGTAATAAACATATGGTTGGACTACAAGTGTCAATAAATTTAAAAAGAAAAAGATAGAATTGATACAAAATATTTTTTAAACAAGAATGGAATAAAGTTACAAATCATAACATAAGGAAAAGTAGAAAAATCAACAAATATGTGGAATTAAACAACACACTCATTAATAATTTGTGGATCAAAAAGGAATTCATAAGAAAAATGATAATATAACCGGAGACTAGTAAAAATGAAAGCAGAACATATTAAATCTTATAAGATGCAGCAAAACTCATACTCAGGGAAATATAAAGTTGTAAACATATACATTAAAAAACATTTAAATCCATAATCTAACTTTATACCTTAAAGAACTAAAAAACTAAATTCAAAGTGAGCAGAAAGAAGGAAATAATTAAGAGTAGAATATAAACAATAAAAATAGAAAAACAATAGAAAAAAATCAATAAAGCCAAATGATATTCATTTGATAAATTTTAAAAGATATTATAAACCTTTGGTTTGATTGATAAGAAAATAAAAGAGAGACTATGAAAAATAACTAAAATCAGAAATGAAAGTAAGGACAAACTATCAACTTTATAGAAACAAAAATGATTTATATAAAAAAATATTATCAATAATTATATGCCAACAGATTAGGTAGTTAATATAAAATGAACAAATTCCTAGAAACACAAAAATTACCTAAACTGATTCAAGAGAAAAAATAGAAAATTTCAAGACACCTATAACCAGAGATTAAATTAGTACCCCAAACCTTCCAAGAAAAAAATTCCAGGGATTCACTGATGCATTCTATTAAACACTTAAAGAAGCATTAATACCAGTCTGGTTCACACTCGTCCAAAAAGGCAGAAGAAGAGAAAACATTTCCTAACTCCATGAGACCAGCATTACCTTGATATCAAAGCCAGATAATTTATACTACATTTATGAATACAGATGCAAAAATCTTCCTCAGGATACTAACAAACCAATTCCAAGTAAGATTTATCCAATAAATAAAACTGAGATTCAATATAAGGAAATCAACCAACATATTACACCATTTTAATAGAACGAAGAAAACATCATTTAATTATTTCAACTGATGCTCTGAAAAAAGCATGTGACAAAATTTGACACTCATGATTAAAATAAAATACTCAAGAGACTAGAAATTGAAGGGAATTTTCTCCATCTGATAGAGTATTTATGGAAAAATCAGCTAACATTATATTCAGTTGTGATAGACTGAAAGTTTTTTTCTTAAGATCAGAAACAAGATGCCCTGGCCGGCTGACTCAGTGGTAGAGCATCAGCCCAGCGTGTGGAAGTCCTGGGTTCGATTTCTGGCCAGGACACACAGGAGAAGCATCCATCTGCTTCTGCACCCTTCCCCCTCTCCTTCCTCTCTCTCTCTTCCCCTTTTGCAGCCAAGACTCCATTGGAGCAAAGCTCAGCTGGGCGCCAATGCTGGCTCCATGACCTCTTTCCTCAGGCACTAAAATGGCTCTAGTTGCAACTGAGCAATGCTCCAGATGGGCAAAGCATCACCCCCTGGTGAGCTTGCCAGGTGAATCCTGGTCAGGCTCATGAGGGAGTCAGTCTCTCTGCCTCCCCACTTTTCACTTTAGAAAAATACAAAGAAAAGAAAAAGATCAGGAACAAGACAAAAATGCCCACTTTCAGTATTGCTATTAAATAGTGTACTGAAAGTTTTAGCTAGAGTCAGAAATAAACAAATAAAAATATAAAAGTAAAAATCATTCAAATTGCAAAGAAAGGAGTAAATCTATTCCTATTCATAGATGACACATTAAAAAACAAACATGAAAGCTACTAAAGTTAATAAATGAATTTAGAAAAGCCACATGTTACAAGATGAGCACACAGAAATCAATTATGTTTCACAAGCAATGGATAGAATAGACCAAAAGGAAAATTAGGAAAGCCATCCCACTTATAATACCATGCAAAAGATTAAAATACTTAAAAATAAATTAAACCAATGAGATAAATGTCTTGTATACTGAAAACTACAAAGCCGTGGTGAAGAAAATCAAGAAGACATAAAAATATGGTAAGACATCATCTTGGGTTCAAGGACTATAAAACAGTATTTTTAAAATGCCAATACAATCCAAAGCAATATACAGCTTAAACAAAATTTCTATCAATATTCTAACAGCTTTTTTGTAGAAATAAAAATATAATTCTAAACTTTATATGAAATTTTATAGTGCCCTGAATAGCCAAAACATCCTCAAAAAAGAATGAAATTAGAGAACTTGGAATTCCCAATTTTAAACTTACTATAGAGCCATGGAAATCAAATACTGTATTACTGACATAGGAAGGACATATAGACCAATGGAACAGAATTGAGAGTTCATAAATAAATCTATGTATCTATGTCCAATTGATTTTCAACAAATGTACCAGTACCATTCAGTAAGGAAAGAATGGTTTCTTTAACAAATTGTGCTATAACACTAGATTTTCACATGTAAAAATATAATTATAATAATAATAAGTTGGATTCCTACCTTACAGCAAATGCAAAAATTAACTCAATGTAGATCAATGCCCTATACATAAAAACTAAAGTTATAAAGCTATTAGAGAAAAACATATAAGCAAATCTTCATGACCTTCAGTTTGGCAATGGATTCTTAAATATGATACCAAAAGCCTGAGCAACAAAGAAGAAATTAATTGGACTCCATGTAAATTAGAAACCTTTATTCATCAAAGAAAAAGTAACACACAGAATAAGATAAAATATTTGAAAGTTATTTATCTAATAAGTGATAATATCCAAGTATGTTTAATAATCTACTACAACTCAATAACAAAAAGAAAACCCAAATTAAAAATGTGCAAAAGACTTTCATAAATATTTCTCCAAAAATATATACACAGGTGGTCAATTAGCACATGAAAAGATGTTCAACATCATTAGTCATCAGGGAAATACAAATCAAAATCACAATGAGCCATCATTTCACACCTATGAGGATGGTTATAATTTCTTTCTAAAAGTCAAAAATAAATGCTAGTGGAGGGATAGAAAAATTGGAACCCTGGTACATTGCTGGTAGGAATGCAAAATTATGAAGCCATTTGAAGAACAGTTTAAAAGTTTCTTAAATATTTAAACAGAATTATCATAGAACCTAGCAACTCCACTCTTTAGTATATACCCCAAAGAATTGGAAGCAGGTACTCAAACAAGCTACTTTACACCAATGTTCATCACAGGTCATAAACAAATATGGTAAATAAATACACTGTAGTATAAAAGGCATAAACTAGCATAATTCAGTCATGAAAAGGAATGAAGTTTTTGTACATGCTACAACATGAGTGAACCTTGAAATCATACTAAAGGAAATAAACTACAGACAAAAGGAGGAGTATTGTACGATTTTACTTACATAAAATAGCTAAAATATGCAAGTCCATAGTCAGGAAAAGTTTAAGTTACCAGAGATTGAAGGTAGAAAACATGGAAAGTAATTGCTTAATGGGTATAGACATTTGGCTTGAGGAAACAAAGTGTTTAAAGATAGATAACGGGATGGTTGCATGACACTGCGAGTGTAATTAATGCCACTGAATTATACAAAAAATGTGTAAAATGCAAAACTTTATGTTGCATATACTTTACCAATATAAAATATTTAAAATAATACACACAAATATTCATTTATACATATAAAACAATTATTTTTTGTGTGTATGTGTGTGTGTGACAGAGACAGAGAGAGGAACAGATAGGGACAGACAACAAGGGAGAGTGATGAGAAGCATCAGTTCTTTGTTGTGGATGTTAGTTGTTCATTGATTGGTTTCTCATATGTGCCTTGATGGGGAGTGGAGGAGGTTACAGCAGAGCAAGTGACCCCATGCTCAAACCAAAGGCCATGGGCTCAAGCCAGCACCCTTGGGCTTCAAGCCAGAGGCCAAAGACCTTTGGGGTAAAGCCAGCAACCATGCAGTTTTGTCTATGAACCCATGCTCAAGCTAACAACCCTGTGCTCAAGATGCTAAACCCATGCTCAAGTGGGATGAACCCTAGCTCAAGCCTGCAACTTCGGGGTTTTGAACCTGGGTCCTCTGCATCCCAGTCAGATGCTCTATCCACTGCGCTACAACCTGGTCAGACTAAAACAATTCTTAATGGGTAGAGAAGAAACTGAGTAACAGGCAGAAGAAATTGGAGTTTCAAATGGACTTTTATTTTTTCTATGTATTTAACTATTTTTATAAAAAATAGTCTTAATAATTAAAAATATATTATTTAAAAAAAATTCTGTGGTTCTGTGAACCACAATATGGATTATTATTCCCATACCATGAATTTAGTGGTAAAAAAAATAGGGTCAAAAATATAGTTAAAATTAAATATAAAGTTATATGCATTCATTTATTTAATGTTTCCTGAGAATGTACTAAATGCAAATCCTGTCCTATCAATTTTCATATCTGGTGTCTCACCAAGAACAAAGTATTGGATATCTATTCAAACTAGGTTTATTACCAAATCTCCTTTGACTCAACTCTTCCATTCAGTCCCCAATATTTGTTACATTTTCATTCTTATTCTGGTTCTCTGTGAAGGTAAACAGGGTAATATCTGCCATATAGACTCAAGTATTACAACTAAATCATTTGGTCAAAAACATTCAGTATAAGTTTTAGATAAAACTGACATCTTCAAAATTATATTATAATTACAACAGGAACTGATAGTAACTTGTGTTCATTTGCAACTTAATGGAATTTAAGGTACATTGATCAGGAGATAATAAATCTCCCATTTGAAATAGGTTTTATACTAATTCTCAAGATGTAGAGATTAAGTTACTCTAGATTAATATTTGAACACATAAGAAAAGACTCTTAAAAATAAACAAGGTGCATTAATTTTTGAATAACACCTTTTAAAATATAGTTTCACACTCTTTTTTACAGATGAGAAAGCACAGATTCCAAGAGAGCAGGTCCACAATAGAGCAATGGTCTCCTGAAGGCCAAATAAGGATTTCAAGGTTGAATGAAGAAACCATACTGATTTACCAGTCTTCATTTATTTTTATTCCATCTCTGTAAACATGTTTCTCACACACACAAAAAAAAAATGGAAGGAAGGAAGGGAGGGAGGAAGGGCGAGCTAAATGAGATAGGACTATATACCATAAGAAAGCTATGATTAAGAACACTTTTTACAGGACCAAAGTTTCATACACAATCTCTTTCGAGATTCACAACATGCATTCAATGACACATTAATGTTTTTAAACATTACATTTTTTAATGTTTTTAAACCTTTGCATTCCAGTTTTTGTTGTTTCTAATACAGACCATGTTTGCATAAGGTGTCTTTTGTTCTCTTGTGGGCAACTTGATTCTTGGATTAATAATATGAATAACAGAGTATTAATTCTAGAATAAGCCTTTGAAAATCTGGTTTGAAAACCAAATTTTTTATGCTATTAGGCACAAAATTACATTTAATGTTCAGGGAAAAAAGATTAATTAGGGATTTAATATAAATAATTTTAATTTAAATAGTACTAAGTTACGACTTCAGCTGTTATGCAAATAGTAACACAAAGGACAGAAAACTATGTCTTGAAACATAATTCTGACTTAACACAATTTCACAGCTTGGACCTCGAGGCTGGCTTTAAAGTGAACCACCCTGTGTCAGCTAAATGCCAAGGCTGTAGTTTTGAAAATATAAAACCATTATTTTTTCTCCCCTTCCCCACTATTATATCTTCTGCTTCTCCTGCCCAACTTACAAGACTCTAGACTTCAAAGACATTTCAACAGAATGGCCTCAACTAGCATTAATTTTCATTATTTATATTTCATAAGGCAAAAATTAGCTGACACAATTGTGTAGTGAACATTGCAAGAGGTGAATAAACAAACATAATAAGATTTTTTTAATGTGTGGTTATCTCTAATAATATTATTCTGCATAGATTTTTTTCAAGTGGAAACTAAAAGCACCAACTGAGGAGAAAAGATTTTCAGTGTCAGGGAAGTTAAAAATATGTCAGCAGCAGTTCCTTCTGTGAATATTGTTTCATATAAAAGAAAGGATGGATTGAATTCATATCTGAAACAAGACAAGATTTTCCATCTGAACTCATTATATGTTTCTCTAGAGTGCATCCCTGGGTTTCTGTTGCAACTGAAATGAGTGGTGTGGAAACCATATACAAAACAGCTCAGTACTGCTGCAACTGACATATCTTAATAAGATGGGGTAGTATTGTTTTGCCACCATCATCCTTAACTCGAAAAAACATAATAATGTGCTAGACCCCTTTGTTAAAGCAATCCACTTAAGTGAAGGCGTGTACTAATGAAAGGGTTTATGCTGCACGGTTGGAAACAAAGATGAAGTAGCATTACTGTTTATCATAGAGATTTATATCGAGCTTTTTTATGGAAAATTTTTTACAAACTTGACCATTGTATCCTTATAAATAATTGAACATACAAATTATCATTGTTATAATACAGCCAGCTTTCTGTGTGCATAGGTAATTGATTCAAGAATACATTGCTTTAAAGGGAATTCTAACATTTTTCATTGCTCCTGATAATATTAGAAAATTATTCAGAATTCAGATTTAACAGAAAACTTTTCCCTAGATGAACCTTGAGCTACATAGAGAGATTTCCTGTATCTTAGCTAATAATAAAAGCATGCTGTTTTTCAGTTTTATTTATGCAAAGGTTTATATGTATTTATGTGTGTATATATTTGTACATATCATACTAATAGTTAAAAACATTATTTATATTATTACTATATATATACATATGTTCATAGATGTATATATGTTATAATATTATTTTCAAAATACAGTAAATGCAATGAAAATATTAGTTAAAACTCCAAAATCAACCACCATTAAAATGTTTCTATAACTTTAGAGCTATTCTGCAAATTAATCATCATTAATGTAAAGAGTGAATGGCTGTAAATTAGTTAAAAGAGGTCATTACATGGATCTTTCCTTATATAGATATAAATTTAGATATAATGTAGATATGACATGTATTATTTTGGTAAGTTAATATCAATCTTCTGTATTTACACTTAATAATTTGGCATATAGTTTCTATTATTAGTGACATAAGTGTTTTGGTCAATATATTTAGTATGGACCCAAATTTCTGATACACAATGCATTTTAAATTAGAATCTTCTGGAAACAGAAAGGCCATCTCATCTGACACTTTTATCTATATAAAATTAACTAGTTTATTAAAAAGAAAAGAGCAAATGTTTATGAAATGTATACTGTATTCCAGGCATTTTGCTTAATGCTGGGGATGCAGGGATTAAGTTAAACTCCATTCAAGTGGCAACCTATCAAATACATAGCTCACTGTCCAATATAGAGCTCTTATAAGAAACTAAATTAAAAATGTACAAATATTATAATCAACCTTCCAGAAATTAGTGCTTAATCCCCAACCCTTGAGACATAGTGACTAATTTCCAAATAAAAGAATAATGAAAGAGAAAAATAGTAGCTTTCCAATGGAGAAGTCTGGCAAACACAGCCTTAACCAAGTGAGGAAGTTTAGCATTATCAGTGATGTCCTGTGGATGTCACATCCCTCAATATGGTGTGATGAGAAGGGATTTCCACTTCTTTGGTATTATTTCCAAAAGTTTATTATCCCAGACTAATCTTAGAAAAACATTAGATAAATCTAGATTGGGCAACAGTTCTGCATGATACCTGGCCATATTCTTCAAGACTATCAAGGTCATGACTAAGTAGGAAAGCCTGAGATTGTTTCACAGACCAGAGGAAACTGGAGAGCCATGATAACTAAGTGCTATGTGGTTCTCCAGATTGGAGCTGGAACAGAAAGGGAACAAACAATAAGGGAAAACTGGTGAAATGCAAATAAAGTAGAGTTCAATTAAAAAGTAAAACAACTTACATATAACTTTAAAGTCTAACGAATAGCTCTATATATCAGGAAAGAGGAACTCAAATTTCATGAACAGGAATAAATTATAAACTATGCAGTGATCAAGAAGGAAGGAAACTCAGTATTCCTTGTCTGCAGGCCAATGTTACACAGCCATTATAATGTCACATACTTGTCAGAGAATGACAGTTAAGTGGAAGGGACCTAGATCAAAATTTTAAGCTTTTCTCATCTCTAAATTTTGTAGAGGAAAGTTTGTTCATTTTAGTAGGTTATATAATTTTTACTGACACATAACAATCTTTGATAATAGCATACTTTTGATTGAAAACTTAATGGAAATAGAATTTTTTGAGCTACTGTTCTGTCTATTCCTAATATCTCAGTAAGTACCCCAAACTCAGTTTTATACCTCATAACAACTTCCAGAAGCTTGAACTTATATAACAAACTTCTCTACACAATATTTTTATCCATCCTATTCTATAAGCAATCATTTCAACAATGAAATTGGACCCAACTAGATGATCCTACACCAATTACATTTTATCACATTGTATGCCAAGCCCAGTCTTAGGCAGTGTCCACTATAAATTACATCTTTGTATTGCAAGGGAGGAAAGTGAATGTTTGGGATATTTACAAACTCATGCTTTTATATTTTATCTCGTCATTTGCCTCACATTTAAAAATGTTCTTCATGTCAACTCTTACTACATTCTCTATAGGGTTGTTCAAACTTTCTACACCCTCAAAGGCCAAATTTTATTCCAAAATGTGTAGCACTCAATCTAAATTTCTAATTCCCAAGATTGAGATTCCTGAGTTCAAAACATCTTTCCCTAATTTCTGATACTCCCTCAAAGTACTACGCAATATATTTCTTTTAAAGCTACTCAAACATCCACTTGTTTGGAATGTTTTGATTAAATTTTTTCTTGAAATTAATAATGTCCTTGATTAAAATTGTTCTTGAAAAGTTCACCAACAACCATTTGCCAATTCCAATGACAATATCTTTGCTCAGGTCAGCATCTAACATCATGGGATAGCTAGTTTTATAAATAATTTGGGATTTCTTAAATTTCAGATTCCTTTCTGGGCAAACCATTTCATCTTTTTAAATTAAATTTTTAAATTTATTGTATTAACATGAATTCAAGTGTCCCACTCAATATAACACCCTCACCCCTCAAAAATGTGGGCCCAAATGTATGCTCTTTTTCCTCCTCCCCCTAATGCACTCCCCCATTCCCTCTGGGATATGCTTATCTTTTATCTGTATCTATGTGTTTTGCATATATAATTTTACTAATCTTTTCACCTTCTCTGATCCCATCTCCTCATCCCCCTTCCCTCTGACAGCTGTACCCCTGATCCCTGTGACCCCACTTCTGCCTTTATTCCATTCCTCAGTTCACTTTGTTCATTAGATTCCACTTATAAGTAAGATCATATATTTGTCTTTCTCTGCCTGACTAATTTCACTTAATATAATAATCTCCAGGTTCATCCATGACATTAAAAAAGGTAAGATTTCCTTCTTTTTCATGACCACGTAGTATTCCATTGTGTATATCTACTACAGCTTTTTTATCCACTCATCCACTGATGGACACTTGGGCTGTTTTCAGATATTGGTATCTGTAAATAATGCTGTAATAAAGATGGGAGTGCATATCTTCTAGTATTGAGTTTTAGAAGTTCTTTATAAATTTTGATTATTAACCCCTATCAGACATATTGGTGAATGTGTTCTCCCATTGTGTGGGTTGTCTTTTTATTTTGTTCATGATGTCTTTGCTGTGCAAAAGATTTTTAATTTGATATAGTCCCATTTGTTTATTTTTTCTTTTATTTCACTTGGCCATGGAGCTATAGTGACAAAAATATTCTACAAGAGACGTTGAAGAGTTTATTGCCTTTGTTTTCTTCCAAGATTTTTATGATTTTTTTTACTTATATTCAGGTCTTTTTTCCACTTTGAGTTTTTTTGTGAATAGTGTAAGTTGGTAGTCTAGTTTTATTTTATTGCATGTACCTGTCCAACTTTCCCAACACCATTTATTAATGAGACTGTCTTTACTCCATTGTACATTCTTGCCTCCTTTGTCAAATATCGATTGACGATTATTTATTTTTGGGTTCTCTTTTCTGTTCCACTGATCTGTATGCCTGATTATAATGGCCTTGTAGTATAACTTTATATCAGGAAGTGTAATACCTCCTACTTCATTCTTCATTTTCAAGATTGCCGAGCCTATTCTGGTTCTTTTTGGTTCCATATAAATTTTTGGAATACTTGTTCTAGATCTGTGAATTATGCCATTGCTATTTTTAATAGGAATTGCATTTTATCTATAGATTGCTTTAGGTAGTATAGATATTTTGTGTGTGTGTGTGTGTGTGTGTGTGTGTGTGTGTGTGTGTGTGTGTGACAGAGACAATGAGAGATGGAGAGAGGGACAGATAGGGGCAGACAGACAAGAAGGGAGAGAGATGAGAAACATCAATTCTTTGTTGTGGCACCTTAGTTGTTCATTGATTGCTTTCTCATATGTGCCCTGACCGGAAGGAGGGAGCACTACAGCAGACCGACTGACCCCTTACTCAAGCCAGCGACCTTGGGCTCAAGCTGGTGAACCTTGCTTAAACCAGATAAGCCAACACTCAAATTGGTAACCTAAGGTTTTCAAACCCGGGTCCTATATGTTCCAGTCCAGTCAGATGCTCTATCTACTGCACCACTGCCTGGTTAGGTGGTAGTATAGATATTTTAATGATGTTAATTCTTCCTATCCATGAACACAATATATGCTTCCAGATGTTTGTATCTTACTTAATTTCTTTTTTCAATGTACTATGATTTTTTGAGTACAAGTCTTATACATCCTTGGTTAAATTTATTTCTAGGTACTTAATTTTTTTGTTTTAATAATAAAGGAGATTGTTTTCTTAAATTCTCTTTCTGATAGTTTATTGTTGGTATATAAAAATGCCACTAATTTCTGAATATTAATTTTATATTCTACCACCTTGCCAAATTAATTTATCAGTTCAAGTATGTATTTTTTTACTGAGGCTTTAGGGTTTCCTATGTACAATATCATGTCATCAGCAAATAATGACAGCTTTACTTCTTCTTTTTCAATTTGGATGCCTTTAATTTTTTTTTCTTGTCTGATTGCTGTGGCTAGAACTTCGAGAACTACCTCAAATAAGAGTGGTGAAAGGGGGCACTGCCTCTTTTTCTGATCTTAAGTGGGTTGCTTTTAATTTTTTCTCATTGAATATGATGTCAGCTGTTCATTTGCTATGAGTGGCCTTTATCATGTTGAAGTATGCTCCTTGTATTCCCATTTTGCTCAGAGTTTTGATTATAAATGGGGCTGAATTTTATCAAATGCTTTTTGTGCATTTATTAATATGATCATGTGATTTTTATTCTTTATTTTGTTTATGTTTTGAATCACATTTATTGGTTTGTGAATATTGTACCAGCCTTGACTCCCTGGAATAAATCCCACTTGATCATGATGTATGACCTTTTTAATGTATTGCTGGATTTGGTTTAGTATTATTTTGTTAAGAATTTTAGCATCTAAGTTTACGAAGGATATTGGTTTATAGTATTCTTTCTTTGTAGAGTTTTGACCTGGTTTTGGAACAAGAATAATGCTTGCCTTATAAAATGATCTTGGAATTCTTTCTTCCTCTTGAATTTTTTGGAATAGCTTGAGAGAGATAGATGTTAGCTCTTTTCTGAATGTTTGGTAAAATTTACCTGTGAAACAATCTGGTCCAGGACTTTTATTTTCTGGGAGTCTTTTGATAACTGTTTCAATTTTGTTTGTTGTAATTGGTCTGTTTTCTGATTTTTCCAGATTGAGTTTTGGAGGATTGTATGTTTCTAGAAATAATCCATTTCACCAAGGTTGTTCAATCTTTAAGCATATAGATCTTCATAGTATTTATGTACAACCCTTTGTATTTCTGTGGTGTCAGTTGTTACTTCACTTTCATTTCAAATGTTACTTATTTGAGTCCTCTCTCTTTTTTTCTTGATGAGTTTGATTAAAGGTTTTTCTATCTTACTTACCTTTTAAAAGTGCAAGCTCTTGGTTTCATTGATCTTTTGTATTGATTTTTTAGATTCTATGTCTTTTATTTCCATTCTGATGTTTATTATTTTCATCCTTCTACTTCTTCTGGGCTTTATTTGTTGTTCTTTTTCTAGTTCTTTTAGGTTCAGGGTTAGGTTGTTTATTTGAGCTTTTTCTCACTTCTTGAGATACGCCCCTAATGCTATGAACTTCTCTCTCAGGAAAGCTTTGGCTGTGTACCATAAATTTCTGTTGTTGTATGTTCATTTTCATTTGTTTCAAGGATATTTTTTATTTTTTTCTTTATCTCATTTTTAACCCATTCATTATTTAATAGCATGTTATTTAGCCTCTAGGTGTTTGAATGTTTTTCAATTTTTCTATAGTAGTTCATTTCTAGTTTCATGCCATTGTGATCGGGAATGATGCTTGATATGATTTTAATCTCTTTTTAAATTTACTGAGATTTGTTTTGTGTTCTAACATGTAGTCTATCCTAAGGAATGTACCATGAGCACTTGAAAATAACGTATATTTTGCTGCTATAGGGTGAAAGGTTCTGAAAATATAAATTAAAACCAGTTGATCTAATGTGTTATATAAGGCCACTGGTTTTTTTTGTTAATTTTCTGTCTGGAGGACCTATCCAGTAATGTTAGTGAGGTATGAAATCCTCGACTATTATAGTATTGCTGTCAACCTCACATTTTATGTCCAGCAAAATATTTTGAAATATCATATCCTAATTTTGGATTGCTCCCTCTATCATTATGTATGACCTTCTTTGTCCCTTACTGTAGCATTTGTTTTAAAGGATATTTTGTCAGAAATAAGTATTGTTACCCCAACTTTTTTTTTCATTTCCATTTGCATGAAATACTTTTTTCTATTTCTTTAAATTCAGTGTAAATGTATCTTTTGTTCTGAGGTGTGTCTCTTGTAGACAGCAAATCTAAGGGTCCTCTTTCTTTTTCCATGCAACTACTCTATGTCTTTTGATTGGAGCATTTAATCCATTTACATTTAAGGTTATTATTGATATGTACTTATTTATTGCCATGTTATTCTTTAAACCTCCAATTCTTTTTCTCATGATTTTTTTTTGGCACTTTTTATTTCGGGTCCTTTAACATTTCTTACAATACTGGTTTGGTTGTAATAAATTCCTTGAGTCTTTGTCTGGAAAGCCTTTTATTTCTCCTTCAATTTTAAATGATAGCCTTGCTGGATAAAGTAGTTTTTGTTGTAAGTTATTGTTTTATATCACTTTGAATATTTTATGCCAATCCTCTTTGACCTCAAGTTTCTGTTGAGAAGTCAGATGTCGTCCTTATGGGGGCTCCTTTGTCAGTAATTGACTGCCTTTCTCTTACAGCTTTTAGTATTCTTTCTTTGTCTCTTAACTTTGGCATTTTATTAGAATGTTTCTTAGTATAGGGCTCTTTGAGTTCACCTGTGCTTCTTGAACTTGTGTGACATTTTTCTTTATCAATTTAGAGAAAATTTCAGCTACCATTCCTTCAAATAAGTTCTCTATCCATTGTTTGTTCTCTTTTCCTTCAGGAAACGCTATGATGCAAATGTTTCTCTTCATGTAGTCATAGAGCTCTCTTAGAACTTTTTGAGCCTCTTTTCTTTTTGCTGCTCTCCTTCTGTTCTTATGTTTATCTTGTCTTCTAAATTGCTTATTCAGTCCTCCGTTTTGTCCAGCCTGCTGTTAATTCTTTCCAGTGCAGTCTTCCTGTCTAATATTGTATTTGCCATTTCTGACTGGTTCTTTTTGATGATTTCATTGTCTTCTTTGATGCTTACTATCTCTTAGTTTAATTTCTCATTATGATTATCCATGTTGTTCTAAGATCCATGAGCATCCTAGAAAACCATTATTTTAAACTCTGTATCTGTTAGTGTGGTTACTTACATTTCACTTAGTTCTTTTTTCTGGGGATATCTCTTGTTGACTAATTTGGTTTATATTTCTTTGTCTGCCCATTTTGTCTTTGTATTAGGTAGCACTGTGTGACTTTGAAGTTTGTTGTGGTATCTTTATGAGGAAGATGGGCTCAGTAGTACTGGCCTTCAGGCCACCTAAGTTTCTAGTGCTAGAAATTTTTCTTGAGTGTAGTATTCACCCTCCTGTTGTATGTGATTATTGAATGTACTTGACCCTTAGGTTGGCTGGCTCTAAAGGTCAACCTTGATCATTTATATTAGACACTGTGCAGTGCCTAGCCTGTTAGGTATATTTTTTTTCTGCTAGACACTGTGCATTGCCTATCCTGTTGGGTATATTTTTTTCTGCAGTGTCAGATGATTGCTAGACTCCTGCTTTAGGAGTGCTGTTTGTGTAACAAACTGAGTCTAGCATTGGCACTGTCGGCCATTCACTACTGGTTGTGTTGGTTCTAGGTCTTCCTGGGTTGGTGTCAGCCATTGTCTGGAGCTGCTTCTCTGTTTGCTGTTTGTATCTATATTTTTTGTGCTTAGTGTGGAAGGTGCCAATTTATGCATAAGAATTAGCTTCTTCCTGCTTAGAGATGATAGCAGCTTATTAAGAACCCCAAGTTTATGAAATTTACACAATTCTGAAAATAAATATACAACCCAAGATATTGTATAAGCATTTGAAAGACATATTTTTATATAATTATGACAGCAGTAGAATTATCCATGAAAGACATATTTAATATAATATGGTTAAAATTAACTTTAAAAATTCAAACTATCAAACCAGAGAAGTGATTTCAACATAGCAATTACACATGGCACAAATGATTTAATATGTAACATACCTTTTAAAATGAGCACAGGCTAAAAAATTAGCTTTGAATGTTAGAAAAAATAAAATAACATTAATTAATTAATTAATTAAAAATAAGGCCTTGGCAGATTAGCTCAGTCGTGGAGTGTCAGCCCAGCATGTAGATGTCCTGGGTTCTATTCCCGATCAGGGCACACAAGAGAAGTGCCTATCTGCTTCTCAAACCCTCTCTCTTTCACTTCTCTCTCTCTCTCTTCCTCTTCTGCAGCCATGGCTTGACTAGAACGAGTTGGCCCCTGGCCCTAAGGATGGTTCTGTGGACTCCACCTCAGGTGCTAAGAGTTTGGTTGCTAAGCAACAGAGCAACACCCCAGGCAGAGAATTGCCCCCTAGTGGGTTTGCTGGGTGGATCCTGGTGGGGATGGATGCATGTGGGAGTCTGTCTCTGCCTCCCCTCCTTTCACTGAATAAAAAATTAATTAATAAATTAAAAAAAGAAGGATGTTAACAGTGCTCAAAACAACAGTTAAAATTAAGGGTGTGTTGATGTTTTGCCCTCAAAGTTATTTTTTTGCCCCTTCCAAACTCTCCTTGCCACTGCTTTAAGAGTTTGCTGCTAAAACTTTAGTTGAGCAAAAATACTATTAAAAAAAACTTCCCAGATAAATTTTGTCAAATTGTTTTGTTTCTTTGTTGTAGAGTTGTTCTTTTGCTACATTTGACTGAGACTTGGGATATAATGAAAAGAATTTTGTGAGCTCGATTTCTACAGATGAAGGGGTGAATTCAGAATAGAGTGGCAGGACTAATTTAGAAATTCCCTAATTTTATAGTCTTAAATCAAATCTTTAAGTCTAATCAAATGCTTAGCTTAATTCTAACCCATGTAATGTTATTTATAGACATCTCATTAGTCTTCTTCCTGTGGAGACAGAGGCCTTCCTTGCTTCTATTAGTCCCCATGAGATTAAATTATCTGCATCAGGGCACTATTTACCTCCACAGAGCAAGAGCTGTGTAACAAAACAGCACTGGTAGGGAGTCAATGGTTATCAAGAGAAAGTTTACTCTCAGTGTTAAGAATTAATTGAGCTGAACTGGTGCAGCAAAAGTGGTCAACACAATCCCCTCACTGTGGTTTGTCAGGGTGTGTTATATCATCCTGGATTGCTTTGTCAATAATCTGCCTGGCCTGCAAGCTAAAAATCTAAGATTGCTGGAATGACTGACAGACTAGAAATAGCTGATAATTCTAAGAAATTGTAGGTGTAAAATCTTTAAGGACCATGTCTACAGTGTAAATGCCAGGGTATCTCCACATCATTCTGTACTTACAAAAGCAACAGCATTGTTAATGGCAGCCTGTCTGTCCATCAAGTTTCTACCAGTGGATTTATCCCTCTTTCACTCCTTATCTTTCTTTGCTGTGTTTTTTTTTTATTTTTTAAACCAGCTGCAAAATAAATTGCCTCTTGTCTTCACCTTCTACACTGAATACAATGATATGTTCTGTAAAGCTTAAAATCATGGTGTTTTCCAAGCACTCCTTTTTTAGAACACTGACTTCTAATTCTGTTTGTTTATGAATATGTATTGTTTTTCTTTCCCTCCTTAAAAAGCTCCTGTGGCAGCTTTTTAGTAGAACATTAAAAATGTCTCTTATTTACTTGGTGAGTGCTCAGGGTCTAAATAAAGGTGTGTGTGTAATCTTCCATAGAGAAGAAACAAATATAATTAAGATAATCATTTTGTTATTGTTTTGAATAATTCATTAGACTTGCTCTGTTTTAATCAAATATTTAAAACTAATAAAAAGCAAAATAATTTGAGAAATATTACATTTCTATTAAACAATTTTCAGAATTAATGAAGTTAAAACATCCCTCCTTTATACACATTTATCCATTTGCACATTTTTAACTTATGACTGGTAGGAGAGAAGATGATGGTGGCCAGGCAGAGATGTAAAAATCAAGATTAGAGTTGATATAAAATTCCCAAGCTCTGAAATCAAACCCTCCTGTGCTGCTGGTGGGAGTATAATTTGTAAATCACTTTAGAAACATTTAGCTAAGCCTCCTAAGGATTATTATGCAGATATTTTAGAAACTAAAAATTCCTCTCCAACAATATATACAGATATACATTCTCCAAAAGACATGTAAAAGAACACGAATATTTGTAAAAGGCAATGTCCATACAATATGTACACAAAATATGTCAAATGTGTATAATGCATGTATAAATACTATTTTAATAGGGATAAAATAAAAACCACCAAAGTACTGATTTACACTAGAATGGATAAATAAATTGTATGACTTATGACCCAATGAAATACTATATAGTAAGGGAAGTGAGGAAACTACAGCTATACATGACAAATAGATGGATCTCTCAGTCCTAATGTTGAGGCAGACATATATACTCACTAACTTTGCACATTAAATTCAAACCCAACTATAACTGAAGACTTGAAAGGAACCTTTGGAGCTCATGTTTAGCATGAGGAGACTTCTAAGGTTCTGATAATGTTCTGTTGTTTCCTCATATAGGTGCTACTTACATGCTAGGTTTATTTCTTCCTTAGGTTAAAATTCATCTAGATATACATGTATATTTGTGAACTTACTGTATCTATGTTACTACTTCAAAAATTTTAACATTAATAATGGGTTCATATTTTCCAATAGTATTTGAAGTTATTCTAAATTATAATTATCAGGCCTCTCCTATATTCTCACCAAATGTTTCTTGGTTATGTACAGAGAAAGAAAAGGTAAAAAAAAAAAAAAAAGAAAGAAAGAAAGAAAGAAAGAAAGAAAGAAGCCTCTAGAAAAGTGACAATCTGTGAAAGGTTTATATATAACAAATTGATCTCAGTAACAAAGATTTCTCTATTAAACCATGGGTATTAACACTTGTGCACACACATGTGTGCACACACACACACACTTGTATATATTTAAATAAACATTGTGGCCTCCTATATTGCTAAGTAATCAGCGCAAACATTTATCAATTGCTATTTTATAGCACAAAAACTTTAAATTTTGCTTAACAACAGTAAGCACTCATTTTTTTTTAAATTTCTTTTTATTTTATTCATTTTAGAGAGGAGAGAGAGAGAGAGAGAGAGAGAGAGAGAGAGAGAGAGAGAGAGAGAAGGAGGGAGGAGCTGGAAGCATCAACTCCCATATGTGCCTTGACCAGACCAGTGCAGGGTTTTGAACTGGCGACCTCAGTGTTCCCAGGTCGACGCTTTATCCACTGCGCCACCACAGGTCAGGCCAGTAAGCACTCATTTTTATTTGAACTGAATATTACATGCTATATCAGAAATATCATTCATTTATTTGCTCACAAAATCTTTTTTGAGGACATATACTTCTGAGTTGAACATTGTACTGAGGCCAAGAACATGGAAATAGATACATAACCTTTGCTTTTTCATAGAACACAATGATACACTTTTCTTCAATAAACATGCCAATTGTTTAATACCTATCATGCTATTCCAGCATGTTCCATGTTCAATATCTGATTCAAGTTGACCAATGATCTGTTTTCATTTTTAAAGTATGATCCTTAAGGGGTGAACTTATCAACTCGGGCAGCTATAACAAAAATTCTATACACTGGATGGCTTAAACAACAGACATTTATTTCTCATAGTTCTAACGGCTGGAAAGTCAAAAAATGAAATGCCAGCTGATTTGTTTTGGAAAGAGACCTTCTTCATGGCTAATTGTTGTATTCACATGGCTAAGTGAGAGAAACAGTGGTCTGGTTTCTTCTTTTAAGAGCAGTAATCCCATCATGAGGACTGTACTCAAATAACCTCATCTAAACACAGTTACTTCAAAATATTGTACTATCACATTGTGAAGAGAGCGTAGGTCTTCAACTTGTAAATGGGGAATGGATACAGACATTTAGGATGTAATTAGAGACAATGTTTGGTGATGATATTTTTATTAAATTATTAATTTTAATGGAGTGACATTAATAAATCAGGGTACATATGTTCAGAGAAAATATTTCCAGGTTATTTTGAGATTTGATTATATTGTATACCCATTACCCAAAGTCAAATTGTCTCCCGTCATCTTCTATCTGGTTTTCTTTGTGCCCCTCCCCTCTCCCCACTTCCTCCCTCACCTCTCCCCCACAGCCAGTAACCACCACACTCTTGTTCATGTCTCTGAGTCTCATTGTTATGTCTCACCTATGTATGGAATCATATACTTAATTTTTCTGATTTACTTATTTCACTCAATACAATGTTATCAAGGTCCATCCATGTTGTTGTAAATGATCCGATGTCATCATTTCTTATGGCTGAGTAGTATTCCATAGTATATATGTATCAAAGCTTTTTAATCCACTCATCCTCTGACGGACACTTGGGCTGTTTCCAGATCTTAGTTATTGTGAAGAATGCTGCCATAAACATAAAGGTGCATTTCTTCTTTTGAAAGAGTGCTATGGTGTTCTTGGGGTATATTCCTAAAAGTGGGATAGCTAGGTCAAAAGGTAGTTCTATTTATTAATTTTTTGAGGAATCTCCAAACTGTTTTCCACAGTGGTTGCACCAGTCTGCATTCCCACCAGCAGTGCAGGAGGGTTTCCTTTTCTCCACATCCTCGTCAGTACTTATTCTGTGTTGTTTTGCTGGTGAGCGCCATTCTGACTGGTGTGAGGTGATATCTCATTGTGGTTTGAATTTGCATTTCTCTAATGATTAGTGATGTTGAGCATTTTTTCATATGCCTATTGGCCATCTGTATGTTCTCTTTGGAGAAGTGTCTATTCATTTTATTTCCCCATTGTTTGATTGGATTGTTTGTCTTCCTAGTGTTGAGTTTTACAAGTTCTTTATAAATTTTGGATTTATCAGACGTATTGTTGAATATGTTCTCCCATTGTGTAGTTTGTCTTTTTATTCTGTTCTTATTGTCTTTAGCTGTGCAAAATCTTTTTAGTTTGATATAGTCCCATTTGTTTATCCTGTCCTTTATTTGACGTATTTTAAATGAACCATCTTCTACTTCTACTGTCTGTAGCTCCTACCTTTATATAATTTCCCACACCCTTTCTTGCTTTTTGCTCTTCAAAAATGACATTTTAAAAAATAGTAAAAAAATGTATTCAGTAATTCTAATTTATTTTATATCTGACAGAAATTCAAGCAGACAAATTTATTGCTATTATTACCATTGACTTCTCATTATCATTACTTTGATATAAAATAAATGAACAATAAGAATAGAAAGATATCAAAATTGTCTTATATTTAAAAAATTACTTTAACTCTAAATCATGTAATCTCAAGTTGCTAGGTTAACAGAAAGATACAGTTTCTGGAGTCTAAAATTTAATTTGATTAAATTTTAGGTTAAAATTTTTTATAAAAGTATTTTTATTACAAATCTGTTGTTTTGAAAGTTTTAGTAACTATTTTCAATATGGAAACCTTTTTAGGAACATTTATTATTTCTATATCATATTGAACAAATTTCTCTTTCTAATTGAGTTATATTTATAAAAAGGCAAAGTTATATTTTCCTATAATTCTTCTTATAACTATTAACCAAGTCTACCTACCATTAATTGAGTCATACTCAATATACTTTAATGTCTTAAATAATGTTTGACTGCATCTCATCAATGGGAAATTATAAAAAATAATTCTGAAATGTGTAGACTACATAGCTTTAAATATCTAAATGTTAGGAAGGTAAAAATTTTAATGTGCATCTGTGCATCTGTTGCAGTATAATCAAAGCAAATCTTTTATTTACAAATTTTTGCAGATTTTGTCTGAACTATTTCACAGATTATGACATAGCAAGTCTGTCGATATAATGAATGCTGTAAAGATGGTGTTTTGTTATTTTTTCTCCCTTGAAGTTTGAGAAAATTTAATGTGTCTTGGGAAGCTGCCATTACAATGACTATGACAATAGTAATAATTTTAAAGTAGTGGCTCAGGATGACACAACCAGTTGGATGTAAGTGGTATTCTAAATAAAAGCAATTTGTTATCTCTCATATTTCTTTAAATGCTAGCAGATAATAATGACTATAAGGCTTTATAAAAAACTTGAAAGGGCACTCTAGGTGAGAAAACACAATGTATATATATATATGCATGGAAATGAGAGATGTTTCCAAGTAACTTTTAATTAGACCAACTTGGCAAATGAACAGAGCTAAACCCAAAGAGAGTAAGAGAAAAGAAAGAATAGGTTGAAAAGAGATGTAGTTCTAGAATAATAAATTTAGCTAGAGGGAAACTACTGAAAACATTTCATCATAAATGTACCCCCCAAAAATGTACTTTTTAACCATTTTATCCTGATTTTTATCAGCACATTTTTATTTGCAATTTAAACTGACAAAAATAATAAGAAAAGTTATTCTATTTGGGGGAAAACAGAGGTAAAGTAGACATTTGTGTAGTGATCCAAAGGCTCAATAATGTCAACAAGGTTCCAGATTCTATTTATCTGCTTTTCCATTCTTGGTACAGTCTCCATCCTTACAAGATGGAAGTGGTCATTGCCATTAATCCAAAGACTTTCAACAAAGAGAATGAACTAGTTAGGAAGATGAGCAGAAAGAATACTTAAGGGGCTTGCTATACTTTGGACTACAGATGACTCAGAAGGGCCTGAGCAATTTTGTGTAAGTAAAAAAAAAATTAGAAAAAAAGTAAGACAAGATAAATAAGTATATGACTAATTTTATTGAATTGTACATGTAAAAAAATAAGTTAAAATACATATGTACAAACTAGACCAATTAATATATATCATTGGGTATATCGTATAAAATACTTTACAGTATATGAGAAATATTGAATATTTTACACTGTCATTATGTTGGAAATTTTTCATCATGCTATCTTTATGATATATAATTCTAAAAAATATAAACAATATATAACTATTTTATAATAACATTATAAAATAAATTTTCACTTGAGTAAAATATATAATGAATAATCATAAGTAAAAATAACTGAGTGTTTCCTAAAACAAATAGCATTGCAGTGACCTTAAGCAAATTTACCACTTTAAGCTTAATTTCTTTATCTGTAAATTAGTGACAATAATATTTAGCTCTAGGTTTGTATAAGTTATTTATTACTCTACAGCTGTGAAGGTCAATTGACATTTTTTTTTCCTAGAGCATATTACCTTTTTTTTTTATTTTTATTTTTTTATTGACTTTAATGGGGTGACACCAATAAATCAGGGTACATATGTACAATGAAAACATCTCCAGATTATCATATCATTCAATTGTGCTGCATACCCATTACCCAAAGTCAAATTGTCCTCTGTCACCTTCTATCTGGTTTTCCCTGTACCCCTCCCCTTCTCCCTATTCCAGCATCCCCTCCCCCCCCCATCCCGTAACCACCACACTCTTGTCCATGTCTCATAGTCTCACTTTTATGTCCCACCTATGTATGAAATCATGCAGTTCTCAGTTTTTGGGTTTTTTTTTTTTCTGATTCACATTACTTCACTCCATATAATGTTATCAAGGTACATCCATTTTGTTGTAAATGATCCGATGTCATCATTTCTTATGGCTGAATAGTGTTCCATAGTATATATGTACCAAAGCTTTTTAATCCACTCACTTCTGACGGACACTTGGGCTGTTTCCAGATCTTCGCTATTGTGAACAATGCTGCCATGAACATGGGGGCATAATTCTTCTTTTCAAACAGTGCTATGGTGTTCTTGAGGTATATTTCTAAAAGTGAAATAGCCGGGTCAAAAGGCAGTTCTACTTTTAATTTTTTGAAGAATCTCCAAACTGTTTTCCACAGTGGCTACACCAGTCTGCATTCCCACCAGCTGTGCAGAAGGATTCCCTTTTCTCCGCATCCTCGCCAGCACTTATTCTGTGTTGTTTTGCTGATGAGTGTCACTCTGACTGGTGTGAGGTGATATCTCATTGTGGTTTTGATTTGCATTTCTCTTATGATTAGTGATGTTGAGCATTTTTTCATATGTCTTTTGGCCATCTGTATGTCTTCTTTGGAGAAATTTTTATTCATTTCTTTTGCCCATTTTTTGATTGGATTGTTTGTCTTCCTGGTGTTGAGTTTTATAAGTTCTCTATAAATTTTGGTTATTAACCCCTTATCAGACGTATTGTCGAATTTGTTCTCCCATTGTGTGGTTTGTCATTTTATTCTGTTCTTATTGTCTTTAGCTGTGCAAAAACTTTTCAGTTTGATATAGTCCCATTTGTTTTTCTTGCCTTTTATTTCATTTGCCCGTGGAGATAAATCGGCAAATATATTGCTGCTACAGATGTCGGAAAGCTTGCTACCTATGTTTTCTTCTCAGATGCTTATAGTTTCACGGCTTATGTTTAAGTCTTTTATCCATTTTGAATTTGTTTTTGTGCATGGTGTAAGTTGATGGTCTAGTTTCATTGTTTTGCAGGTAGATGTCAAATTTTCCCAGCACCATTTGTTAAAGAGGCTGTCTTTACTCCATTGTATGTTCTTTCCTCCTTTGTCAAATATCAGTTGTCCATAAAGCTGTGGATTTATTTCTGGGTCCTCTGTTCTGTTCTATTGATCAATGTGCCTGTTCTTATGCCAGTACCAGGCTGTCTTGAGTATAATGGCCTTGTAGTAAACCTTGATATCCGGAAGAGTGATACCTCCTGCTTTATTTTTTCTTTTTAAGATTGCTGAGGCTATTCGTGTTCTTTTTTGGTTCCATATAAATTTTTGGAATATGTGTTCTATATCTTTGAAGTATGTTATTGGTATTTTAATTGGTATTGCATTGAATTTATAAATTGCTTTGGGTAATATAGACATTGTATTGATGTTTATTCTTCCTAGCCATGAGCACGGTATATGCTTCCACTTATTTGTATCTTCCTTGATTTCGTTTATCAATGTTTTATAATTTTCCAAGAACAAGTCCTTAACCTCCTTGGTTAAATTTACTCCTAGGTATTTTATTTTTTGGGCTGCAATAGTGAAGGGGATTGTTTCCTTAATTTCTTTTGCTGACAGTTCATTGTTGGTATATAGAAATGCCTCTGATTTCTGAGTATTAATTTTGTTTCCTGCCACCTTGCTGAATTCATATATAAGGTCCAGTCGTTTTTTGACTGAGACTTTAGGGTTTTCTATATACAATATCATATCATCTGCAAATAGTGACAGTTTTACTTCTTCTTTTCCAATTTGGATGCCTTTTATTTCTTCTTCTTGTCTGATTGCTGTAGCTAGGACTTCCAGAACTATGTTGAATAAGAGTGGTGAAAGTGGGCAATTCTGCCTGGTTCCTGATCTTAAGGGGATTGCTTTTAATTTTTGTTCATTTAGTATGATGTTTCCTGTGGGTTTGTCGTAGATAGCCTTTATCATGTTAAGGAATTTTCCTTGTATTTCCACTTTACTGAGAGTTTTGAGCATGAATGGGTGCTGGATTTTATCAAATGCCTTTTCTGCATCTATTGAAATTATCATGTGATTTTTGTCCTTCCTTTTTTTTTATGTGATGAATCACATTGATTGATTTGTGAATATTGAACCAGCCATGTCTCTCCAGAATAAATCTCACTTGATCATGGTGTATGATTTTTTTCATATATTGCTCGATCCATTTGGTTAATATTTTGTTGAGAATTTTAGCGTCTAAATTTATCAGGGATATTGGCATATAATTTTCTTTCTTTCTGTTGTCTTTGCTTGGTTTGGGGATCAGAATTATGCTCGCCTCATAAAAGGAGTTTGGAAGTCTTTCCTTCCTCTTGAATTTTTTGATATAGCTTGAGGAGGATAGGAGTTAGTTCTTCTTTGAATTTTTGATAGAATTCACTTGTGAAACCATCAAGCCCAGGACATTTCTTTTTTGGGAGTTTTTTGATAACTGTTTCGATCTCATCTGTTGTAATTGGTCTGTTTAGGTGTTCTGATTCTTCCAGATTGATTTTTGGAAGTTTATATGATTCAAGAAATTTGTCCATTTCACGTAGATTGTCTAATTTTTGGCATAGAGTTCTTCATAGTATTTTCTTACAATGCTTTGTATCTCTGTTGTATCAGTTGTTATTTCTCTACTGTCCTTTCTAATTTTATTTATTTGAGTCCTCTCTCTTTTTTTCTTGGTGAGTCTAGTTAAAGGTTCATCAATCTTGTTTACCTTTTCAAAGAACCAGCTTCTGGTTTCATGGATCCTCTCTATTTTTTTTTTTTGCCTCTATGTCATTTATTTCTGCTCTGATCTTTATTATTTCCTTCCTTCTACTTGTCCTGGGTTTTATTTGTTGTTGTTTTTCTAGTTCTTTTAGCTGCAGGGTCAGTTTGCTAATTTGAGCTTTTTCTACCTTCTTATGATATGCCTGTAGTGCAATGAATTTCCCTCTCAGTACAGCTTACGCTGTGCCCCATAAATTTTGAGTTGACGTATGCTCATTATCATTTGTTTCTAGAAACTTTTTTATTTTTTCTTTGATCTCATTGTTAATTCCTTCATTATTTAATAGCATGCTATTTAGTTTCCAAGTGTTTGAGTATTTTTCAGTTTTTCTTTTTTGGTTAATTTCCAGTTTTATGGCATTGTGATCAGAAAAAATGCTTGATATGATTTCAATCTTCTTAAATTTATTGAGACCATTTTTGTGTCCTAACATGTGGTCTATCCTAGTAATTATACATTGAGCGCTTCAGAAGAATGTATATTCTACTACTTTAGTGTGAAAAGTTCTGAATATATCTATTAAATCAAGTTGATCTAGTGTCTCCTTTAAGTCTGCTGTTTCTTTATTAATTTTCTTTCTTGAGAATCTATCCAGTGTTGTTAGTGGGGTATTGAAATCCCCTACTAGGATAGTATTGCTGTTAATCTCTCCCTTTATATCCATCAAAGTCTGCTTTATGTATGTTGGGGCTCCTATATTTGGTGCGTAGATATTTATAATAGTTATATCTTCCTGTTGTATTGTTCCCTTTATCATTATGTAGTGTCCTTCTTTATCTCTTACTACAGCCTTTGTTTTAAAGTCCATTTTGTCAGCTATAAGTACTGCTACCCCAGCTTTTTTTTCATTTTCATTTGCATGAAATATTTTTTTTTTATCCTTTTACTTTCAGTTTATGTGTATATTTTGTTTTAAGGTGTGTCTCTTGTAGACAGCATATGTATGGGTCCTGTTTCTTTATCCATGCAGCTACGCTATTTCTTTTGATTGGATCATTTAATCAATTTACATTTAAGATTATTATTGATATGTAGTTGTTTATTGCCATTTTGTTCTTTAAAGCTGTATTTTTTTTTTTTTTTGCTGTATTCTTTTCTCCCTTTGAACTGTTCACACCTGGCCCCTTAGAATCTCTTGCAGAATTGATTTGGTTTTAATGAATTCTTGAGGTTTTCTTTGTCTGGAAAGCTCTTTATTTCTCCTTCAATTTTAAATGTTAGCCTTGATGGATAGAGTAGTCTTGGTTGTAGGTTCTTGTTCTGCATTACTTTGTTTATATCTTGCCATTCCCTTCTGGCCTCACTTGTTTCTGTTGAGAAGTCTGATGTCATCCTAATGGGGGATCCTTTGTAGGTGATAGTCTTTTTTTCTCTAGCAGCTTTTAAGATTTTTTCTTTCTCTTTAGCTTTGGTATTTTAACAATGATGTGTATTGGTGTAGATCTTTTTGGGTTTCTCTTTAATGGTGTTCTGTGTGCTTCTTGAACGTGTGGAGTGTTTCCTAGCCTTAATTTAGGGAAATTTTCTGCTATGATTTGATTGAACACAGTTTCTATTTTCTGTCCTCTTTCCTCTTCTTCAGGCACCCCTATGATGCGAATGTTGTTTCTCTTCATGTTGTCACAGAGCTCCCTTAGAGTTTCCTCACATTTTTTGAATCCTTTTTTTTTCTCTGCTTCTGTGCCTTTGTTTATTGTGTCCTCTAACTCGCTGATTCGATCCTCAGCGTGATTCATCCTGCTTTTAATTCCATCCATTGTGGTCTTCAGTTCTGATACTGTATTTGTCATTTCTGTCTGGTTCTTTTTTATTATTTCAATTTCATTTTTTATACTTGTTATCTCTTTATTTAGGTGCTCGTAGTGACTATCCATTGTTGCTATAATTTCTTTGAACATTCTAACTATCATTATTCTAAATTCTTTTTCTGGTAGTTTGGTTATATCTGGTTCATTCAGGTCCTTCTCTGGGTATTTCTCTTGGTTAATTTGGTTGGCATTCCTCTGCCTGCCCATTTTATATGTGTATAAGCAAGTTGTGGCCACTGGAGTCCAGTATGTGTTGCCTTTGTGTTCTCTAGGTGTGTTCTGTCTGCAGGCCTGCCACCCCCTCTGCCGCTGCCTAGGGCGGTTGGGTATGGGCATTGCCAGCGCCGGCCCACTGAAGCTATTGCTGTGATTTCCGCCTCTTCTCCACGGGAGGGGCTGTCACTCAAGTCACTAGCCTCAGCACCCGGGGAAGAGGTGAGCACCTTTTCTCCGCTGCGGACCCAGCCCGTTTCTGGAAGGCTTTCGCCCAGCCCCTGCAATCAGAGCCTGCTTGCCACAGTTTCATGGGTTGGGCGGGGCTTTTGACATGCTCTCAGCTGTGAGCCTTTGGCCATCTAGAATTTAGCCCCACCCTCGAGGCCAGGGCCCTCCTGCGCAGGGTCAAAAACTGAAAACCGCGGTTTATTGGGCCGGGCGTGTTTGCTGGCGTGAGCTCAGCTGCTAGCTTCCGATGGATCAGGACTCTACCACGCCCCCTCGTTTGGCGCCAGCTTGGGCATGTAGGATGGTAATCCGTGGTTTCTCCAGCCGGGCAGGGCTAGCAGCGTGATTTCAGCCGTGATCTTCCTCTGGTCTCATTGTCTTCCTTGCCCCCGCGTTAGGAGCTCCCCGCTCGTGCACACAGAATGGTACACCGCGGTTTCTCCGTCTGGACGGGGTTGGCAGCTTGAGTTCAGCCATGAACCCCTCGCCCATCCCTGGTCTTAGCCCCGTCCCCGCAGTCAGGGCCGGCTTGGGCAGGGTCCAGGGTCGCAGAGCAGATCTCTGCATGTTTTTTTCCCTGTAGGTGGATTGCAGGCGGGCCTGCAGCTAAAGGACTGCTTTTGCTCGTCCCCTCCGCCCCTGCTGAGCTAGACTGAGCTCACACTGGTTGTGCCTCTGCTCACACTGACAGGACCGCGTTTCAGCATCCTGCCGCAACCACACCTTTCAGCAACACTCAGTGGGATAGAAGTGCCCTAAGTCTCCACACTGTAGGCCTGGGAGCTCCCTCCCTCTAAGCAGTTCTGCTCTAATTGCCGTAGTAGAGCTTGTTTGGCTAGTGTCCTGTCTTCCTTTGCTGGTAGTGCTAGTTCCAGGGGAAATATTCGTTTTCGATTAGGGAAGTGGTTTAGCCCAGGGGTCTGGGTGGCTGCCCCTCAGAGTGTCTCCATGCCTTCAGTCCACCCTTTGTTCCTGATGCTCTGTTCCTCTCCTCTGTCTCAGTTCCCCGGAGCCCCAGGTGCGTGGTTGTGAGAGAGGTTTTCTGCGCTGTCCCTTTAAAAAGATTTTTGGGTCTGAGAAAACTATCTCTTTTTCACATCAGTATCCTCACTTGCTTCACAGTTCAATACTGTCCAAACGCCTCTTCTAGGCTCTGGGACTGCAGGCTGGGGCTTGGTTCCTGGGAACCAGGTCCCTCCCTCTTTGCCAAACTATCCTCCCACCACGCGGGTCTCTCCGGGCTGCCGTTTGCTCCGGGGAGCTGGGCAGCCCTCTTTATGTTTTCGCTATTCCTACCAGTCTCAATGTGGCTTCTGCAGTGTTCCTTGGTTGAAGAGTCCTCTTAGTTTAGCTCAAAGTTGGTTTTTCCAGATGATGGTTCTTAAAATTGAGTTATAATCCACTTTGGTCCTGGGAGTTGGAATTTGGTCTCAACTGACATTTTTAACATGCTGCTCGGAAATATGCTTTGCCAGAGTGCTATCTTCCACATACTATAAGTTGATAATTTTGCTAATTGTTTCACTATAAAATATAGGTCATCATCTTCCTCTCTATATAGAGATTGGACCAGTCATCTTCCCTTTGTAATAACAGCATGAAATGTTTAAGTGTTTATCAAGTATCTATTTTCATCCCACATGCTGATGCTATACTGTTCAAGTAAGTCACAAAGCTAGAGTCAGTGTTGGACTAAAAAAATGAAGTGGTATGATTCATTGGGAACCATTACTATAATAAAATACCACAATGGCCTATTGTGTGAAGTAAGCAAAATAATGCATAGGAAGTATTTTGCATGTGCTTAATAAATAATAGGTACTCAATAAATGTTAACTACTATTAAAAGCTTAGTAATGATTTCCACAATTATATATTTATTTCACTGCCAATGTCACCATTGACCTATATTACTTTAGCCTTACAAACATGTTTTAATGATGTTTCTATGAACTTCCTCTGTTTTTACCCAATATCCACTTTGATCCAACTCCTAAAGCAATTTCAGTTTCCAAATATATCAATAAAACATAGCTTTTTACTGAAAATTCCCCAAAGCAATACATAAGAGAATTTACACTTTACACCATATAGCAGAGACTTAAATTTCCCATTAGAATTTCCTGGTCTCCCTCAAATTCTTCTGTCTTGTCATCTTCTGGATCTCTTCTCTAATAAACCTCCAGATTCCTCCCCTTTGTCTAAACAATCAAGCTCTCATCTTCACCAACCATTCATTACTTGCATAGACAAAAGCCTGATGATAGCCTTAATTAAAATCCTATGTATCTCTTCTCAAGTAGACTACCACCTCATCCATCTAATATATTCAAGGAGAAGATGGTACAATTTTAGTGTTTCAAGTTAATTATTATTTAAAATAAAGAAAAACAAATTTAAACAAAAAAATATTAAGGAAAAGACTATTTAACACAATGCTAGCTAAGTATTAAGAATACAGAGAAGAAAAAGATAGATTCATTAAAATTAGCTTCCATGTCTGATTCTTCCAGCTGACCATAAACAAAGCACTAAAATAAATGAGGCAACACACACAGATTCCAAGTTCTTCAGTAACATAATGTTGGAAGTGCCTGTGAATTCAGTAACATGAGCTCTTACTCCAAACTCAGCAGCATGTGTTGATAGTTTCATGAACAGTTCTTTCTTGAAACTCTCTACTTATTAGTTTTTTCTTTTGTGTTTCTCTATCTCACTCTGCCTCTGAACTTGAACTGATTTTTGTGTACTAACTGCAGATCTTCCCTGTGATCCATGACACAGAATCAAACTCACAGTTTCCACTTTCACACCTGCTATTACCCTTTTGTTCAAATACACCATTTATCCTGACAGTAAGTAAACTTATCTGGAAAAGTATTCCTTATGGAACTATAGCTTGTCTTTTGGATTACCTGAAAGATCAAATTATAAGTTCCCCTTTGATACTAAACATAGGTCTTTTCTTTCTATGAACAAGCTTAGAATGTACCGTTTTATTTTAGGTAGAAAACACAGGAGTGATGATAGTAAGCAGCATTTAAGTTTATATATAGAAAAGAGTTTAAAATTTTATATTTTTTTCATATCAATCTGATATAAGGAATGTTACTGCTCAAAAAAATCTATAAAAATGGGCCTCTATGTGCTTCTAAATGAGAAAGACATTGGTTGTTTGAATAAATCCTCTATTGATTAAGTCTTTTTGTTTTTATTTTTTAGAATAAATACAGAAAAAGACTTGAGAAAGTTTTAACATATAAGTTTTCTAAATAAAACCCTAGATTTCTATTCACAATAATCACCATCAGTCTGAAGAAGAAAAAAAATTGGTATATATATAGAGAGAGAGAGAGCTGATCTCCAGATATAAGAGGGATTTAAAGTGACACAAGGATGATTAACAAGATTGTTCTTTTTTGAAGACATTCAATAACTAGAATGTCCATACAAAGATTATCTTGTGAGTTAAACCCACATTTAGACCATTATATTAAAAAAAGAGTAAAAACAGTGTAGAGGCAAAGGTGTGAACAAATTGGTATAGGAGGTCAAAATAGTTTAATCTGTTCCTCTGTATTCATGACTTTGAATTCCTGTGTGCTTTTTTGTTTCTTAAAAGTCACTCAACGTATTTGTATTTTCACTGTAATTAAGCCATTTACTAATATTCAAAACTTCAGACTATTTATATACTAAAAATAATTATTTTCTCTTCTCCTAGTCTTATCATATATAGTGAAGTCTATTATCTTCATACAGTTTTACATATACTTTAACTGGAGTTGCACAAATAACAAAAGAATCACTAAAGTAATGGAAAAAAATGGACAAGTATTGTATTTTAATAAAATGTCAAAAAAGGTTGTAACTTTATACTGTATATAAAATTCAACTCAAAATAAAAACTTAAATGTAAGACCTGAAGCTATAAAATCTTAGAAGAAAACATAGGCAGTAAACTCCTTGACTCTGGTCTTGGTGATAAATTTTTGGATTTAACATTAAAAGCAAAGGTAAGAAAAAATAATAATGGAACTACATGAAACAAAATAGCTACTGCACAGTAAAAGAAACAATCAACAAAATAAATTGGCAAACTACTCAATTGGAGGAAATATTTGCATATTATTTATGTGGTAATAGGTTAGTATTCAATTATATATAAAAATAGCATAACTCAATAACAAAAGAATAATCTGATTTAAAGTGGTCAGAGAATTTAAATACACATTCATTTTTAAAATACAACATACAGATGATCAACAGGTACATGAAAAAGTGCTCAATACCTTTAATCATCAGGAGAGTGTAAATCAAAACCACAATGAGACGTCACCTCACATCTGTTGAAATGGCTATCAAACAGAAAATAAATAATAACTGTTGACAAGGTTGTGGAAAAGGAGAATTTCACTGTTGGTGAAAATGTAAATTAGTGCAGTCTCTATGGTACAGTACAGAATCTCCTCAAAATTTAAAACTACAACAACCATGTAACCCAGCAAATCTACTTCTGGGTAATTATCCAAAGAAAATGAAAACATTAACTTAAAAAGACATCTGCACAGCATGTTCACTACAGCATTATTAATAATAATCAGGAAATGGAAACAACCTAGGTGTCCATCAAATGAATTATGGATAAACAGATGACACATACAAGTGAATACTATTCAGCCAAAAATGGTAGAAAATTCTCCCACTTTCAACAACATGAAAGAACCTTGAGGGTTTTGTGCTAAGTGAAATAAGTAAGAGAAAGACAAGATTATATGTTCTCACAACCAAAAGAAATGTGGATTCTAACCAAAAGAAATCAAACATATAGATACAGAGAAAAGATTGGTGTTTGCTAGAGATTGGGCATGGGGGTGGGAGGTGTGTAAACTGGGTGAAGGTATTAAATAAGTACAAACTTCCAGTTATAAAATTAGTTCTGGGGATGTAATTTATAGCATGAGTACTACAGTTAATAATACTGTATTGTATATTTCAAAGTTGCTAAAAGAGTAGATATTGAAAGTTCTTATCACAAAAGAAAAATAATTGAAACTATGTGGCAATGGATGTTGATTAGATTATTGTGATACTTTTCAATATACATATATTGAATCATCTTTTATATGTGAAATTAATATAATGTTACTTGTCATTAAAATTTTTTTAAAAGACTGAGTTAAAGGATACATATTACTAGATGTAAAGATTAATTATGAGACTACAATATTCAAAACAATGTGGCATAGAAACAGAATATCAAAGACTCCAAAGGAATTGAAGAAAGTGTTTAATTTACAATATACACACACATAATTATCTAATTTAAGGCAACATTACTACTGCAATGAAACAGAGTTTGCACAATAAATAATGTTTAACCAATGCTATCCATTTATGAAATAATAAACAGACATTAAATTCTACCTCACACAATACACAAAAGTCAAATCAGATGGATCACAGAAATAAAAGGTAAAATGGTAAAGCTTCTATAAGATGAAATACAAAAATGTCTTCATGACCTCAGAGAAGGCAAAAATTTCTTAAATAGATCATTAATCATAAAAAACATCATTCTAAAGAAAAGTTCTGATCAATTGAAAAAAACATTAAAATTAAGGTACTATATTTATTTTTAAAAAATAGAACACTAAAATGCAAGTTATAGAGTGAAATAAGGTTTTTGCAATAAATATACAAGAAATAGGGATTGGATCCAATCCCTAAAGAACTCTCAAAGTAAGAAAAGATGACTCCATAAAAATAGACAAAATAGTTAAAAAATGCTTTGCAAAGAGCATATGTAAATTACCAGCATGCAAATGAAAAGAATATAAACTTAATTACTTCTCAGTGAAAGGTAATTTACACTAGTGAACTACAAAACACACCCACAAGAAAAGCTAATATGAAAAAGACTAAAAATACTGAGCAATACCAAGAAGGTACAAAAAGTGAAATTCTCATAAAAGGCTGATAGGAGTGTAAATTGGCACACTCTAGAAAATTTATTGTGAATACTTACTAAAGCATTTTCTATCATCCATTATTTAAAAAATAAATGATTGTAACAATATATTATTTCTATCAGTTTGAAAAAATAATAGAATTAAATTAATATAAATATTTTAAAGAGCCTGACCAGGCAGTGGCACAGTGGATAGAGTGTCGGACTGGGACATAGAGGACCCAGGTTTGAAACCCTGAGATTGCCAGTTTGAGTACAGACTCACAGGTTTGAGCAAGGTTTACCTGCTTGAGTCGAAGGTCACTGGCTTGAGCAAGGGGTCACTCAGTCTGCTGTAGCCCCTCAGTCAAGGAACAAATGAGAAAGCAATCAATGAACAACTAAGGTGCCACAATGAAGAATTGATGTTTCTCATCTCTCTCCCTTCCTATCTATCTGTCCCTATCTATCCCTCTCTTTGTTTCTCTCTGTCTCTGTCACAAAAATAATTAATATATTAATGATGTTGATTAGTTTTTAGAATTAAGTGAGCACCACATGCAAAATTCAAAAAATGTCAGAAAAATGAGGAAAGTATAGTAAATTAATTAAAAATAAGCTGGAAATATCTGTAAACATCTTAAAATATTTTCTTCTAAAATTTTTTCCAAATGGAAATATAAGGCATTATAATATGTATCTTAAAAATTGAGAGAGATTCCAAGATGGCAACGGATGATGGATGTTACAACTGACATGAGAACGAAATTTGATTATGACTTAAGAACTTAAAAAACAATTATCTTGAAAAGCCAAATTTGGACTAAACAAAGAGAAGTCAATAACCAAGGTTCACAGAAGAAGTCACACTGAGACTGTCTTTGTACAGAAGACTGTGGGAAATCCAGGCAGCTGCAAAAGGAGGTGGAGCAGCTGAAAGGTGGGGTAAATCTTAAGAATCTTGGGGAATTTACAGAAATGCTGACATCTCTAAGTAGGAGAAAGCTGATCCTTATATGCAGGTTGGCCCCTCCCACAATACCCAGGCACTGAAAAACAGACACAAATAGCAAAAAGAGCAATATTTGCAGACAGGTAGCCCACAGCGAGTTGCAAATAACAGCTGACACCAACCCAAAAAGACCTAGAACCAACACAATGGATAGTGGGTGGCAGATAGCACCAAACCTAGATTCAGCTAGCTACACAAGCAGCATGTCCAAAGGAAAAGTTTAGCAGGCAACAGACAGTGTGGAGAATATATACACCCAACAGGACAGACATCACATAGTGTGTAATACACATGATCAAGGTTAATTCTTATAGCCAGCATGCCTGAAGGGATAAATGTACCCACAAAAGATGTACTAACTGTGCCTGACCTGTGGTGGCGCAGTGGATAAAGCGTCGACCTGGGAACATTGAGGTCGCCAGTTCAAAACCCTGCACTGGTCTGGTCAAGGCACATATGGGAGTTGATGCTTCTAGCTCCTCCCCCGCCCCCCCCACTCTGTGTCTCCTCTCTAAAATAAATAAATAAAAAGAAATTAAAAAAAAAAAAGATGTACTAACTGCATTTATTATTCACATACTGTAAGACAGAAATTGGAACCTCAAGAAGCATTTCTAGAACAAGGAAAACATGTGACCTGGAGATCAGTACCAAAGAGCCCATCTTCTTTATAAATAAATGACAAAAATTTCAAAGTCAGACAATGCTACCTAATACACAGACAAAATAGGCAGACAGAAAAATGTGACCCAAATGAATCAACAAGAGAAATACCCAGAAAAAGAACTGAATGAGATGGAAGTAACCAAAATACCAGAAGCAGACTTTAAAACAATGATTGTTAGGATGCTCAAGGATCTTAGAGCAACAATGGATGGACATAATAAGCACCTAAATAAAGAGATAGCAAACATCAAAAAGGACACTAAAATTATAAAAAAGAATCAGGCAGAAATGATAAATACAATATCACAAATGAAGGTATCAACAATAGGCTGGATAAAGCAGAGGATCGAATCAGCTATTTATTTAGAGGACAAAATAAACTAAGAAAATGAAAGCAGAGCTGCAAAAAGAAAAGAGGCTCAAAAAGACTAAGGAAACTCTAAGAGAACTCTGTGATAACATGAAGAGAAACAACATCTGCATCATAGGGGTTTGTGAAGGAGACGAGAACAAACAAGGGATAGAGAACCTGTTTGAAGAAATCATAGTAAAAACACTTTCCTAAATTCATGAAGGAAAAAGTCACACAAGTCCAAGAAGCACAGAAGGTCCCATTAAAGAGGAACCCAAGGAGCCTTACACCAAGACACATCATAATTAAAATGTCAAAGTTAAGAGACAAAGAAAGAATATGAAAAGCTGCAAGAGAAAAGCAGTTAATTACCTACAGAGGAGCCCCCATAAGTATGACATCCAACTTCTTAACAGAAACACATGAAGCTAGAAAGGATTGGCAAGAAATATTCAAAGTGATGCAAAACAAGAATCTACAACCAAGAGTACTTTATCCAGGAAGGCTATAGTTTGAAATTGAAAGAGAAATAAAAAGCTCCCCAGACAAAACAAAAGCAAAAACAAAAAACTCAATGAATTCATTACAACCAAACAAGTACTGCAAGAAATGTTAAGGGTTCCACTGTTAAAAAAGCAAAGAAAAAAAAGGAAATTGAGATAAAGAGGATTGTACATTTAAAGAGTAAAATGGCAATAAATAAGTACATATCAATAATAAACTTAAATGTAAATGGTTAATGTAAATGGCTCCAATCCAAAGGCAAAGGGTAGCTGCTTGGATAAGAAATCAAAACTCATACATATGCTGTTCTACAGGAGTTCCCCTTCAAAACAAAATATACAAATAGACTAAAAGTGAAGGGATGGAAAAATATTTCATGCAAATGGAAATGAAAACAATGCTGGAGTAGCAATATTTACAACTGACAAAATAGACTTTAAAACAAAGGGTACATATTAAGGAATAAAGGAGGTCATTACATAATGATAAAGGGAGCCATCTAAAAGGAGGGTACATCTACTACAAATACTTATGTGCCTAATATATAAAGCAGATTTTGATTTACATAAATAGCAAGATTGACAGCAATACTATAATAGAACGGGATGTTAATACCCCACTAACATCAATGGATAGATCCTCCAGAAAGAAAATTAACAAAGAAACAGTTTTCTTATATGACACACTAGATCAACTGAATTTAATCAATAACTTCGGAACCTTTCACCACAAAGCATCAGAATATACATTTTTTTCAAGTGCTCGTGGTACATTCTCTAGACACACCACATGTTAGGACACAAAACAAGTCAATAAATTTAAGAAGACTCAAATCATATCAAGAATCTTTTCTGAACACAATGGAATAAAACTAGAAATTAACTACAATAAAAAAACTGAAAAACATTCACACACTTGGAGGCTAAATAGCATGTTATTAAATAATGAATGGGTTAACAATGAGATCAAGAAATAAATAAAATATTTCCTTGAAACAAATGAAAATGAACATACAACAACACAAAATCTATGGGACACAGCAAAAGCAGTCCTGAGAGTAATGTTCATAACATTTAAGAATACTTTAATTATCTAGACAAAGCTCATATAACAGCCTAACCCTGCACCTAAAAGAACTAGAAAAAGAACAACAAATAAAACCCAAAGGAAGTTTTAAAAAAGGAAAAAATAAAGATTAGAGAGAAAATAAATGGCATAGAGGCTAAAAATACAAAACAACAATGAAACTAAGAGTTGGTTCTTTGATAAGGTAAACAAGATTGACAAACCACACTCATCAAGAAAAAAGAGAGGACTCAAATAAATAAAATTAGAAATTAAAGTGGAGAAATAAAAACTGACACCACAGAAATAGTTTGTAAAAAAATTCTATGAAGATCTATATGCTAAAAAATTGGAAACCTTGGTGAAATAAATGAATTCCTAATGACATAAAATCTTCCAAAACTCAATCTGGAAGAATAAAAAAAGTTAAACGGACTGATTACAACAAATGAAAATGAAACAGTTATCAAAATACTCCCAGCAAACAAAAGTTTTGGACCAGATGGCTTCACAGGCAAATTTTACTGAACATTCTAAGAAGAATGAGCACCTATTTTTCTTGAGCTATTTCAAAAAATTAAATAGGAGAAAAGACTTTGAAGCTCATTTTTTAAGGCAAGCATTCTCATTCCAAAACCAGGTAAAAAGACTATAAAGAAAGAAAACTATAGGCCAATATTCCTGACAAACATAGATGATAAAATTCTCAACAAAATATTAGCAAACTTAATCCAGCAACACATTCAGAAAATTATACATTATGATCAAGGGGATTCATTCTGGCGGGGGTGCAGGGAGGACAGGCTGGTACAATATTCACAAATCAATAAATATGACTCAAAACAGAAACAAAAGGAGAATAAAAATTGTATTATTATATCAATAGATGCATAAAAAGCATTTGATGAGATCCAGCACCCATCTATGATCAAAACTCTTAGCAAAGTGCAAATACAGGGAACATACCTCAACACGATAAAGGACATCTATGACACATTTAGCCTCATTCTCAATAGTCAAAAATTATGAGCAATCCCCTTAAGATGAGGAACAAGGCAAGGGTATCCCCTTTCACCACTTTCATTCTACATAGTTCTGGAAATTCTAGCCACAACAATCAGTCAAATAGAAAAAATACAAGGCATCCAACTTGGAAAAGAAGTAAAACTATCATTATTTGCTGATGACAAGATACTGTACAAAGAAAACATTAAAGTCTCAGTTAAAATTTAATAGCCCTGATACATTAATTTCTCAAGGGGCAGGGTATAAAATTAATATTCAGAAATCAGGGGCATTTTTATACACCAACAATAAAATGTCTAAAAGAGAAATTAAAAAAAAGAATCTTCTTCACCATGGCAACAAAAATTTTAAAGTACCTAGGAGTAAATTTATCAAAGAAAATAAAAGACTTGCACTCAGAAAATTTTAAGACATTGAAAAAAGAAATCAAGGATGATACAAATAAGTGCAAGCATATACCATGTTCATGGATCAAAGAATAAACATAATTAAAATGTCTATATTAGCAAAAGCAATCTCTAAATACAATGCAATTTCCATTAAAATACTAATGATATACTTCAAAGATATAGAACCAATATTTCTAAAAATTTATATGAAACAGAAAAAGAACACTAATAGCCTCAGCAATTTTGAAAATGAAGAATAAAGTGGGAGGTATCATACTCCTGATATCAAGTTATACTGCAAGGCCATTGTACTCAAAACAGCTTGGTACTGGCATAAGAACAGATGTACAATCCAATGGAAGAGAACAGAGAACCCAGAAATAAACCCACATCTCTATGGTCAATTGATATTTGACAAAGAATGTAAGAGCATACAATAGAGTAAAGACAGTCCCTTTAATAAACTGTGTTGAAAAAATTGGACAGGTACATGCAAAAAAATGAAATCAGACTACTAACTTACACCATTCACAAAAATGAACTCAAAATGGATAAAAGACTTTAAATATAATTTGCAAAACCATAAACATCTTGGAAGAAAATATAGACAGTGAACTTTCCAATCTCTCATAGCAATATTTTTGCCAGTTTATCTCCACAGGCAAGTGAAATAAAGGACAAAATAAACTATATGAAACTGAAAAGCTTTTGTACAGCAAAAGATACCATTAACAAAATAAAAAGATAACCTATACAATGGGAGAACATATTCGCCGATACATCTGATAAGGGGCGAATAACCAAATTTATAAAGAACTTCTAAAACTCAACGCCAGTATGGTAAACAATCCAATTAAAAAACGGGCAAAAGAACTGAATAGACACTTCTCCAAAAAGGACATACAGGTAACAGTTAGGCATATAAAAATGTTCAATGTCACTAATCATCAGAGTAATGCAAATTAAAATTATAATGAGATAACACCTCACACCTGTCAGAATGGCACTCATTGACAAATCAACACACAAGAAATGCTGGAGAGGGTGTGGAGAAAATGAACCTTTCTGCACTAGTGGTTGGAATGCAGACTTGTGCCACCACTATGGAGACAGTATGACTTTTTCTCTAAAAATTAAAAATGGAGCTGCCTTTTGACCCAGATATCCCACTTTTAGGAATATATCCTAAGAATACATAATCACTAATTCAAAAGAAGATATGCACTCCCATGTTATTGCTGTATTGTTTATAATAGCCAAGATCTGGAAATAGCTGAAGTGTCTATTAGTGGACGAGTGGATTAAAAATCAGTGGTACATATACACGATGGAATACTACATGGTCGTTAAAAAGAAGAAAAATCTTACTTTTTGTGATGTCATGAATGGACCTGGAGATTATTATGCTAGGTGAAATAAGCCATGCATTGAAAGACAAAATCATGTGATCTCACTTGTATGTGAAATCTAATGAACAAAGTGAACTAAGGAATAGAACAGACGCAGATGCAGTGTCACAAGGAGCAGAGGGACATCTGTCAGAGAGAAGGGGGTGGAGAGGATAAAATCAGAGAAGGTGAAGGGATTAGTGAAATTATAAATATATAACACATAGATACAGATAATAGGACAGCAAATCCCAGAGGGAATGGGAAAGAGTGTTATGGGGAAGGTGACAAAAGGGTTGTAATAAGGAACAAGTGTGGGGGGAGGGTGTTATACTGAGTGGGACACTTGAATCCATGTTAACACAATAAATTAAAATTAATAAAAATTAAAATAAAAAAAAATATGAGAAAGAGAATTATGGAACGAAAAGCAGGAATTTATAAATTAGAAAAGAAATATAAGTCTCTGAATTATATACTTGAAAAGACCAATGTAGTCAGGTCTGGCTTAATGGTGTATATGGCCTTGTGCTAAAAATAGCTCCACTTTTGTTTTAAAGTTCTGATGTTTTGTTGATTTTTTTAATAATTATAACTTCTAATTTGAAAAAGAAACTGGGATGATGCTGAAACAAAAAAGATAATTTATAATTATTTTAATATTTTAATTGATGTATTATTGTATGATCTAAGCCTATTTTTTAAATTAATGGATTTAATTTCAATTGCTGGGTGAACTGCTTAATTCCAGACTTTACTAGAATAGAGTTAGGAAATAAAAAGAAGGCTTACTGACTCATTAAAGAGTCAGCTAACTACATTTTCTACTTTTATAATTTTAAAACATATTTTATTTGATAAATCTTTTCTTATTTTGGAATATTTGTAAAATTTATACATTTTAAAACATAAGTGTAATTGCTACAGTAAAGAGTAGAATGTTTTAATTCATAAAATAGTTGTAAATAGAGACACTAAAATATTACTTGACCATAAAAAAGAATAAAATGTTACTATATTTGACAGCCTGGGTAGACCTGGAAGGTATTATGCTAAGTGAAACAAGTCAGACAGAGATAAACAAATATCATATGATTTTACTTATATGTGAAATTTAAAGAGAAAAATAAATGAACAAACAAAATAAAAAGTGCCTCCTACATACAGAGAATTAACTGTTGCTTGCCAGAGGAGAGCAGCAGTGAGGAAGGAGGATAAAAAAATGTGAAGGGCTTAAGAACTGCAAATTGATTGTCATGAAGGAATCATGAGACTATAAAGGACAGCAAATTAATATAGCCAATAATACTGCATTAACTATGGATGGTGCCTCATCGGTACTTGAAATAATAAGGGGACTACTTTGTAAAGTATTTGATTATCTAACCGTTATTTTGTACACCAAAAACTAATATAAAAATATTGAATGTAAACTGTAATTGAAAAATACAATTTAAAAAAGAATAAAACATTTAAAGCTATGAGACATTTTACAAAATTATATGTCTTTAAATTTACACTAGTTTTATGCCACCCAGTAATGTATAATAGCATGTTTCCAGCATCCTCACTATAAAGAAAGACAAAACTGTTAGCTATACATTTTTATTTGTACTTTTGTCTTAGAAGAGATATTATTATTGAAAACTTTCATTGATTTCCTTTTATCTTTTCAAAATGTTCACTGTTCAATTTACTCATTGGTGGTTAATATTGTTTTGTAAATGACTAGTGATAGTCCTTTACAAATTGTGAATATTAACCTTTCCTGTGAAACTGCATATAAATCTTTCTTGTCAATTTGTTGTTTATTTTTAATATTTTGATATAACATTGTAGTTGTTTATTACTCTGTTGCTTTTGCCAGCTGGATGTTTTCCAAAATTTTCTGTACTATGTGATTCTAGATTCATACTGTGTAAAACTCTCGACTCTATTATCACTTATGTTATTCTGCTTTTCTAATCTAATGGAAAGAGTTCTAGATATGTGTTAAAGCAAGTTAAAATGTGATTGGTCAGAATTGAGTTGTACTATATCTATAAAATACAAATGGTATTTCAAAGACAGTAACAAAATACTTAAATATATATAATTAATAATTTTACATTGACTACACCAGTCTGAGGTAAAATTTAATAATTTGGAGAATGCTTTTGCTCTATATGGGCTAGTCAAGACTATCAGAAGTAGTTTGTTTACAGATGGAAGGACTATCCACATATAGTGTATTCATTCTTTATTTTTATTTTTTAAATAAATTTTAATTTTAAAAACAGTTTTAGAACAACCAAAATACTTAAAAGGCAGCACAGAGAATAACTAAGAGGTCCCTAGTGAATGCGGGCGATTTTTATAAAAAGGTTGACTACCCCTGCTCTAATGTGACTGGAAGATCCTTCTTTAGGAATGAAGGAAACACTTACTTCCCAATTTTCTGTAGCTGTAGCCAGCTGACCGCTCTCTCTGACTTGCCCAATGTCATGCTCCTTTTTCAGGCATCCTGTCTCCAATAAAGGACCCATACAGGAAGAAAAATGCCTGGCCTTATCCCAACTCTGAACAATTCTGAAGAGCTAGCTCAGCTTCAGAATTCCTCATGTACTTGATTATGGTCCCCTTCTTTCTCCTAGAGCTTGATCCTGAGATAATTCAGTACATGTATTCTCTACACCAATCCCCACTGCAGTCAGCTTCCCACAGATCCTGATTTTCAGTCATTGGGACAAGAAAGGAACCAATGAAGCAGATGCTAAAATAGGATTTTAAACTAAAAACCATTGATGATAGGTAAAACACACACAGTCCCAGAGGCGGATTTAACTGCCGGCGCACTGGACAAGTACCCTAGGCCCCGACTTCTAAAGGGTCTTGCAAAACCCCAACTTGACACTTTTTCTAATGTAAGGGGCCCAATATTTTTTCTATGTCCAGGACCTCAACTGACCTCTTCCTCCTCTGCATAGCCCTGGTGCAAAGTAGCAGTGCTATTGCTATAATTTCTCATGTAAAGAGCAGAGAAAGAAGTGCAATAGTGAGTACAATAGACCAAGTATTGAGGAAATATGAGAGAAATTGTAATGATAAGGAAAATAAAATTGGTCGGTTTATCTGGGGGCAATCAATGTTTATTAAAAATAATCAAATATTGAGGTTTATTATTTGTCAATTAAAAGCTTACTATGAAAGGAGGAGACCTTTATGGCACCATGTAAAGAGACTTACCTTCCTCAGCTGAAGGTCACAAAAAGCCAGAAGGCAGGCCCAGGGCTTAGTGATAAGGGCAGTAGAGTGCCAGAGAGGGTTAAATTCTCAAGCCAGATAGATATGCTATGCCGAGGACAAGGCCCTGATTGGTACCTTGAGATATTGGAAGAGTACAGTTAGATGAATAGATCGAAAAATCTTGAATCCTCAGATTCTTCTGAGCCATCTGAGCTGGGAGAAGTGGCCCACATAGTCTTTTAAGGGTGATGCCTTCTCCCCTTAGCAACCTGTCTTCAGCAAGGCTACATATGACCTGGAGATCTGCTTCCACTCCATTCCTGGTCACTAGGCTAATAACTAGGTTAATCATTACCAAACTGGACAAGGGATATGCTGAGACAAATACAGGAGAAAAGGGACTATTCTTGAAGAAGCTGAAACACCAAGCTAATATATGCTGGCCAGAATTGAGAAACTATCAATATATAATAAACTGGATTCTGACAGTGCTGGATGTAGGGAAGTGAAATGCAAAGACGAATAAAGGAGAGTTTATTGAAATAAATACAGTCTTCAAATATAAAAATGTAACATCTTTGCAAGGACTCCAGGAGACAGGTAAATGAAAATACAGCTAGTTAGCTCCCAAAACATGTAGAAAGTGGTGGCCCACAAAAAGTAGAAATGCCAAAAGGAATTGCAATGAAATATTGTTGAAGAGGAGAATAAAAGTTTTAGGAAAGTTGTAGATTTGCTTTTGACCACGTTAATTATATGAATTGGTAGCACCTATCTTACATAGGAATCTAGAGGTTGTTGATGATTATTATCTTAATGTCTGTGAGACAAAATCAGAGTAAAATCCTATGATTAGCAAGTCCTTCTTCTTCCTCCCAGTTCTTGAAGCAGGAATTAGCAATGACTAAGAAAATCTCCTAATATCTGCTTACTTGATTATGTTCTTCTGCCCTAAGTCTCATATCCAAAATTTCCTTTTTAGGAACTCATATTTATGACTACCATTCCTACTTTTCAGTTTCGTTAGAATTTGTAATCATTTTTTTTGTATGTAATCTCTCTCCTGAGTATGTAACTATATTTCCTTTACTTGAATTTAAAATATAACTATTTTTTTAGGTCACTAGGTTTTCTACATATTTACTGACAGACACAAAACAGCCTGGTTAATTTTATTCAATTGATATTGTTCTCATATTTTTTCAGAGGTTTACCATTACATATCCGTAACTTGAAAAATATGTTTTAGCTACAAAATAGAAGAATTAATACCCTTCTACATATTCATATTCAAGTTTTCTCAAAAGCAGAGCTCATGTTCAAAAATGATGTTCAAATTTATTATTATTGAGTAATATGCACAACAATTGGAAACTAGCATATAAGATTCCTGAATCTCCTTTTTCTATTTTCTCATGGTACATTTACATAGAGCTATATAGATGGCTTCTAATTTTAATTTACATTTCTTATTGGTAAAATAAATAATGAAAAGTTTAGAGTTGATTATATATTTTTTCCCAAAACATATGGGCTTCAGTGTTTCTTTGCTGAAATATTTAAAATAATATCTGCTCACTGTATTTTAAACACAATACTAAGGTGAAAAAAATTAATCAGCTAAAATCTCACTACACAGAAATTATCACTAACTTTATTTGTCTATATTATTCTGATTTAATTTATAATTTTATAAAAATTAAGTAATACTATATATGATGTTCTAATAAGTGTTGATAGGACATTCTTTATGTTAAAAATACAGAATGTAAAGCCAGTAGCTAAGGCCACCATCACAGCCGCCTGGCCAGTGCAGGTTCACATTAGATTCGAATACACGGTAATGAAACAACAGAGCCAAAATATGGTGAGCCATCAGCTTTAATTCTAGCTTGCTCCCAGTGGGCAAGCAAAAACATACACTGGGCTCCAAAACCCACTTATTCAGTGCTCACAAAGCACTTATCCGAGTGTCCTAGAATCAAAGTTTTCTAGCTCACCAGATTTATTCACCTCTGTTTTCCATCTCCTTCTCCAGCACAAACTCTGCACAAACTGGCTTCTTCCTCAGCACTCCGCCATCTTGGCTGCTTCTCCTCTACTCCATGTGCCTTAATCTGCTCTCCTCTCTAATACTAACCTCAGGAACCAAGAGAGCGTACTCCTGGTCTGCCCCACTTTATAGTGTAGAAATCCAAACCTTTAATCCAATCTACAGACAATGAAGTCTCCGATACAAAGTCACTTATCAGAGGCATAATGGGAGGATTCCTCATGAGAGTGCACCACACCACATCATCCAATCAGTTAAGGGTGTGGGGAAAGCTTACTCTTAAAACTTGCACGTGGGCAGCGCCATCTTTAACAAAGTGAGCATAATATGTTTTATCTGCCCAACAGAGAACTACATATTTTAATGCCTAAAAAATATTAATATATAAACCAATGCTGTAATGATGGATAGTTAAAACAAACCATTATTTTGAAGTTCTTGTCAGTGGAATTTAGAATTTATTCATGTTACTGCCTACTGCTGACTCCCTAGTCTTTCTCTTTATTCACTTAACATATTGGAACACAAATCACTGTTCTATTTTCTATTCCAACTTCAGCCATAATCTGAAAAGGTTTCAATGTGGATGACACCCTTAAAATAAATTTTTCAATTTCTTTGACCTTCTTCTTTTCAAGATTTCATTTTCACTTTTGTATCTATACAATCTTATGAAAAAAGAATCTGTTTTTATTTTATCAAATTAAATGAACTAATTTCCAATAACCTTATTTCAGATCACTTGTTGGATATCACTCCCTACAGCTGTCATTTTGACCTCATTGGAACCTTGAGTGTAAGACTCCTCAACTTTCTTCCTGTTTATAAATACTCATTTTGATTTAAAAAGGATAACCCAAGCTTCCTGATTTAAGTCAATTTTTAAAATCAATATTGGAAAATATTTTGTCCATATGTTTATATCATACTTTCTTGGATAAATCCTAATCCAGAAATAACTCAAATTATTACCCATACCTCTGTTTTGAAGAACAAAACATAACAGAGAATACTGCTATGACTACCATAAATCAGACCCAAATTTTATATGCCTTCAGAACTGTTTCTCTGGTCAGAGAAAACACCTCAGATACTTTGTTCACTTCCCTTTTCAAAGGATCTAATTTTAAAAAATAAAAAATATTTTTAAATATGCCTATTTTTTAAAGCCTATTCTCCTTTAGACCTCAAAACCTGCCCACTCTCTAATCTAACTTTCCCCCTTATGTGCCTATATCACCAAGGTGTCATCTAATCCTGTCACTTCTCTATGATAAATATTTATCAGTGTTTGTATAAACCACCCCAAATCTCAGTGAATTAAAACAACAGAAGAATGACTTTGGGCATTATAGCATGAGTAGTTCTGCTGACACACTCTCCAGGGAAACTGCTAAAAATTATAAAAAGCATATAATCATGTAAAGCCTCTGAAAATTGTTCTAAAGGCAAATGATAGATTTTTAAAAATCAAGAAACTCTATAAAAATTCATAGCAAAGGTGAGTTGGTAGCATTTGAAGTAAGATGGTGCATACAAGAATACACATTTCCCTCTCTCCTAGCTCCCAGTAGAAAGACTTTTCTCCTGGAAGGAGCAAGACTTCAGCATTTTCCATCCTTCCCCCACCTGCTGGTTGGTGAGTCTAAGTGTTGAGGTAAGTGCTATCAAGATGTAGGAACTCCCTCCTACCCTCCAAACTCCAGTCATAAAAGGTAAGCTCTACCTACGCATAGTACAGAAAGAACACGGAGGCTATGATAGCCCTTCCTTCTGCTCAGATAGTTGTTCCCAGGAGAGGAAAGCAAGCCAAAAGAACAGATATCTACCTGCACCCCTCCACCATGTACTCAACTACCAGAGGGGAGTGTCATTCAGAGAAAAAGCTTGCAATGTCCCTACTTCTAGCTCCAGAGCATGAGCTCAGAGATTTTGCCTGTGAGGGAAATAGACCATTAAGCAAAAACCTCCAACACTCTTTCTGAAGGAACTGACTTCACTATCAATAAAGTTATGGGGAAGCTTTAAACTAAAGTTGCTCTCAAAACCATTGTAGGTCATAGTAAATAGCAATTTGGAGGAGATCATGGATCTAATGAAAATATAGTCTGTATCAGATATACAAATGGACTAGAGGCTGGCTAATTTGCCAGAGAGAACCCTGGAAATAAGACAGCTAGCAGGAGCTCTCCTGGGGCCAGAACAAATATGAAACAATAATCTCAGAAACTATTCCTTCAACAACAAGAAAAACACCATAATTTGACTCAATTAATTTGTATATAGTTTTATGGCTCAGGTAATATTGATGACAGTCGAGCAATCAGGGCGGTTACTGGAGTTTCAAAGCTGCATACAGCCAGAGAAAGAGTGGATCCCTTCTAGCACCACTGTCATTTCAGGGGGAATGAGCACATACTCAAAGCTGTACCTCCCTGAGGAGCAACATCAGAGGATTAACACATTTGAAGGAAGTTAAAAGGGTGGAGGAGATAGTCTTCACTAAAATAATGAAGATATTCAATAAACAAATAAAGAAGCTAATAACAATTACAAATTTTGGAGCAGGAGAACCAGCACCAATAGTCACAATAACATGTTTCTAAAAATATTCAGTTTTCAAAATAATATTATGAAGTCTGCAAAGAAACAGAAATGTATAACTCATAGATAGTGAAGTGATAAGCAACAGAATTGCCTGAAAGAGTGAATAGAAATCAGGTTTAATGATAAGAGATTTCAAAGTAGACATTATAATATGTTTACAAAGTAACTAAAAGATTAATTAAAGAATAAAGGAACTTATAACCACAATGTCACACATATGGAGAATATCAACAAAAAGATAGAAATTATAAAAAGGATCAAATGCAAATCTGGAATTGAATACAGTAACAGAAATAAAAAATTTGTCCTAGCTAGTTGCTCAGTGGTAGAGTGTTAACCTGGCATGTAAAAATTTCAGGTTTGATTCCCAGTCAGGGCATACAGGAGAAATAATCATCTGCTTCTTCCTCCCTTGGCTTCTCTCTTTCTCTCTCTCTCTCTCTCTCTCTCTCTCTCCCTAATGCAGCCATGGTTCTGTTGGAGCAAGATGGCTCCTGGCACTGAGGCTGGCTCTATGGCCTCGCCTGAGGCACTAAAGAGAGCTTAATTGCAAGCATGGCCCCAGATGGGCAGAGCATTAGCCCAAGACAGTGTTCCCCGGGTGGATTCTGGTTGAGGTATTTGCAGGAGTCTGTCCCTCTATCTCCTTCCCTCTCACTTAAATAAAAAATAAAATAAAATAAAAATTAATTATAAGGTCTGATCAGGAGGTGGCACAGTGGATACAGCATCGAACTGGGATGCAGAGGACCCAGGTTCGAGACCCCAAGGTCACCAGCTTGAGTGCAGGCTCATCTGGCTTGAACTAAAAGAGCTCACCAGCTTGGACCCAAGGTCGCTGGCTCCAGCAAGGGGTGACTCGGTCAGCTGAAGGCCCACGGTTATGGCACATGTGAGAAAGTAATCAATGAAAAACTAAGGTGTTGCAATGAAAAACTGATGATTGATGCTTCTCAGCTCTCTTTGTTCCTGTCTCTCTCTCCCTATCTATCCCTCTCTCTGTCTCTGTAAAAAAAAAAAAAAAAAAAAAAAAAATTAGAAGGTTTTAACAGTAGATTTGAACAAGAATAAAAATTTGGTAAATGTGAAATAGGCAGATTAAGTAGATTAAAATAAAATAAAATAGATTAAAAATAAAAGGATGAAAAATATATTATGCAAACAGTAAACAATTAAAAATGATTAAAATATAGGATTTTATGTTATCCATTTTTATCACAATAAAAAAAACAAGCAAACTAAATCCACAAACATAAAAAGAATTATATTCCATGACCAAGTGACATTTAGCACCAGAATGCAAGGTTGATTCAATATCTGAAAATAAATTAATCATAGAAATCAAATAGAAAAACAAAGATCATATGATAAACTCAATAGATAAGCATATAAAGCATTTGACAAAATTTAACATTGTTTCATGTCAAAAACCCTCAAAAAATTAGAAATAGAAGAGAAATTTCTAAACTGATAAACTGTTATCAGTTAAAATATTTTTTATAAAACCCTCAGCTCCCATCATGCTTAATGATCATTTCCCCCAAGTCACAAACAAGACAAGGATGTCTGCTCTCACTTCTATTCACTATTGTACTGAAATTTCTATCTAGCACAAATAGGCAAGAAAGAAAAAGAAAAAGAAAGTCATCCAAATTTGAATAAGAAGAAAAATAACTGACTCTATACACATATGACATGAACTTATATACAAAATTTCTAAGGAATCCTCTAAAAACTATTATAATTAAAAACTTGTAATAATCTAAAAATCAAATTAAGAAAACAAGGTTATTCACAGTAATATCATAAACAATAAAATACTTAGGAATCAAATTAACAAAAGAGGCCAAAACATACATCTCAAAACAACAAAATATTGCCACTGGTAATTTTTAAATATCTACATACATTTTTAAAGAAATTCTATGTTCACCGGTCAAAATATTTTATATTAAAGTGGCAAAACTCCCCAAACTGACCTATAGATTCTATGCCACCCATGTTGCAATTCTAGCTGACTTTTTTATAGAAATGGATGTTAATACTAAAATTTGTATGAAATTACAAGGACTCAGAATAGCCAAAACAATCCTGAAAACGAACAACCAAGAAAGACTTAGACTTTTTGATTTTTTAAGATGACGAACCATCCTCATTTAGGGAGGACAGTCCTTCTTTTGTGAGTTTTGTCCTCCCTCAAAAAGTGTTCCTCTATATGTCCTCCTTTTTGATATTGGAAGACTAATCTGTAAATATCCATATTTGATCAATGCAGAGTTGATCCATTGCATGTGATGTGATGTATTTGTATTTGACATGATGATTTGTCAAGGATCAGTACAGTGAAGTGAGATGCAATTTTGAGATGCTTGCACTCTGCACTGGAGACCTTGAGAGAATATGTGATATCCCTAGGGCACAAATGGCTTTGTGACTTCTTACTGAAACATGACATGGCACATATGACATTGTAGATTCACAATTATTTTTTTCTCAGTGAATATTCACTCATAAGTAGTAAGCACAATCCATGTTTTATTAATTCATTATCTATTTAATGATTTCCAAATATGTATAATTTTATTTACAAGTATTTTCCCAAAATTTGAGTTTTAAAGTGGAAATCTAACCTCAAACTATATCTATTAATAATGCATTTTGATTAAATAGTTGCATCAGATGTTTTTTAATTAGAAAATGATAAATATACCTGAATATCACTCCAAATTAGTGGTTCTATTTCATATTTAGTTTTGTTAATTGAGCTTCCAGAAAATTTGCCTACCATGATGTAACGTTTTCAGTTCTTAATATGCTTGCATTGTTCATGTAGCTCTATATTTTATTTTTTAATTTCATTTAAAATATATGAAAATATTTTTAAAAAATGCCATTTCAATGATAAATTAAAAAAGAAATTTCCATTCTTCATATCAAAGAAAGATACTATTGTTTTCTGCAGTATTTACAGTGGAGAATTTTGTATTGCAGTTGGAGCCAGAGCAGAGATAACAAAACACTTGACCACCAACAAACATCAGCAATCATTAGATGCATCAACTTCTAGTTGTAAAGTAACAAGTTTTTTTAAAACTTCAAATTATTCTGAAGATGAAAAACAGTTTGCTGCAATGGAGGGAACACTTGCATTTCATACCATAATTCACAAAGTTTTTATTATATGGATTGTACAACTAAATTAGTGAAAAAGTTTCACAATGCAAAGTTTTTATGTGCCAGGAAAAAATGCGAGGCTACTTTGAAATCAGTATTTAAAAGTTACAGTGACAAAATACTTACAGAGGACTTGGAAACTGCAGCATTTGTAATGATTTTATCTGACACATCAAATCATAATGAAATTAAATTGTATCCAATAATAGTAATATATTTTAATGTTATCAAGGGCATTCAAGTAAAAATTTTAAATTTAGAAGCTATTGATTCTAAATTTATTATCAGCACTAATGGCTGATAATGCAAATACAAATTTTGGTGGCGAAGACACAAAGGGGTGAATAATGTGTATGTAAAATTACAAGAGTTACTCCAAAAGAAAATACTAGGAATAGGTTGTAATGCACATATTTTTTTTCAAATGCAATCAACACAGCGTCATGTGCCATGCCAATTGATGTAGAAGTAATCATAACTACAATTTATTTGCATTTAATTGTTTTACCATTCATGTTGCTACTTTAAACCAATTTTATGAAGAAGCAAATGTTGAATACAAAAAGCTTTCAGGATATTCATAAGTTAGACGGCTTACTCTAACACAGGGATCCCAAAACTACGGCCCCCTGAGTCCATTTATCCTGCCCCTGCTGCACTTCCAGAAGGGGCACCTCTTTCATTGGGGGTCAATGAGAGGAGCACAGGATGTGTCTGCACCCATAGTTCCCATTGAAATACTGGTCAGTTTGTTGATTTAAATTTACTTGTTCCTTATTTTAAATATTGTATTTGTTCCTATTTTGTTTGTTTACTTTAAAATAAGATATGTGCAGTGTGCATAGGGGTTTGTTCATAGTTTTTTTATAGTCCGGCCCTCCAACGGTCTGAGGGACAGTGAACTGGCCCCCTGTGTAAAAAGTTTGGGGACCCCTGCCCTAACATCTGCTATAGAGCATGTTCTACAATTATTTGAGCCTATCTGTTTATATTTTTTAAGTTTAGACAAATGTCCTAAAAACATAAAATCATTTTTCAATAATAAAATAGCTGAGATATTAATGTATTTTGTACATAATCAAGCATTTATTTTTCACAAAATGATTCAAAAGATTGAAGGTGAACACATTACAGCTATGGAAATTAGACCTATCTTGAATGTCTTTATCCTTCAATATAAATATCCTTTTGTAGAAAAATTTCTTCCTTTAATTAAAAAAAAAATTGTCAGACGTAGAGGAATCAAACCAGGCATAACAGAAAGTTCATCAAAGAAGTGCAGAATTTTTACCAAACATGTTTTCAATATATCGAAGAATGGTCTGAAACAAACATCAAGGGAAATAACAGTTTTCAATGGTGTTTTTTGACTTCATCTCAAGTCTATTAGACAGATATTGAATCTTTTTTTTTTTTACACAGGGAGAGAGAGAGAGTCAGACAGAGGGATAGGTAGGGACAGACAGACAGAAACAGAGAGAGGTGAGAAGCATAATCATTAGTTTTTCGTTGCCATCGCAACAACTTAGTTGTTCATTGATTGCTTTCTCACATGTGCCTTGACCACGGGCCTTCATCAGACTGAGCAACCCCTTGCTGAAGCCAGCGAACTTGGGTCCAAGCTGGCGAGCTTTTGCTCAAGCCAGATGGGCCCATGCTCAAGCAGGCGAGCTTGGGGTCTCAAACCTGGGTCTTTCACATCCCAGTCCGATGCTCTATCCACTGTGCCACCACCTGGTCAGGCCAAATATTGAATCTTGTCTTGAATTTTTATCTAAAGAAATGCAAGACATCAAAATAGATGACAATTGTGTCTTTGAAGAAATTAGAAGACTGAATTATATTTAAATTCTGAAAAATTAATAAAATGGGAAAATAAACACGTCGAAATTGATAAAAGATGGTTGGAAATAATCAGCCATTTTGAAAATAAACATATTACATGTGAAAATTTATTTATTCTTGTTCAATTTACATTTTGCAGCCCTGGAACTAATGCAGCAGTTGAAAGAGTTTTCTCAATTGCTAATGATTTTTGGACAAGTGAGACATTGAGATTGAATGTTGATACTCTAGCTTCAGCACTTGCCATAAAATTCAATATGAAGGCTATTTCTTGTTCAGCTATTTCCAATATATTGTTACAAGATGATATATTGACAAAAATATATTCATTCAATGGAAAAGTGCTCATTTAGATGTACTTTTCTCTTACAATTATTATTAAAGATTAATAGGCACATAAGCATAATTACAATATAAAATACAAATGTTTTTATTATGCATTTACCATATTATAGTGTATTATTGTTGCAATAAATAAAATGTTTCTTTTATTTATGATATTATTTTCTTCAATTTATATTTTGTCCTTTTTTTGTATAAAAGTTGGTCATCTTATGATTTTAAACTTTATAAAGCAATTATAATCAAGACAATGTGGTACTGGCACAATGACAAATATATACAGATTAATGGAACAGAATTGAAAACTTAGAAATAAAATCTGTATATTTATAATCAATTTTCTTTTGACAAGGGTGCCACAACCATTGATTGAAAAATGAGGTATTATTAAACAGCCAGTGGTCCTAGAACTGGAAAGTCAAATGCAAAAGAATGAAGTTGAACCCTTTTATTACACCATATACAAAAATTTACTCAAAATGGATCAAATACCTAAATGTAAGAGTTAATACTCTAATATTCTGAAAACAAAACTAAGAAGTAAATCTTTATGACCTCAAGTTTTGCACCAAAATCTTGAGCATAACAATAAATAATTGGACTTATCAAAATTAAAACACTTCATACTTAAAAGGACACCATTACAGAGGTGAAAAAGGCAACCAGTTGAATGAGAGAAAATATTTGTCAATTATATATCTGATTAGCTACCTGTATCTAGAATATATATAAAAAAACACAACTCAATGACAAAAAGAAAAATAATCTAATTAAAAATAGTCAAAGAATTTGAATAATCATTTGCCCAAAGAAGATAAACAAGAGACTAATAAGCAATGAAAAGATGCTCAATGTCATTAGCCATTAGTAGAATCAAATCAAAACCACAATACAGTACTACTGCACACCTACCATCATGGTTGTAATAAAGAAGACAGTAACAAGTGTTGGTGACAATGTGGAGAAATTTTAATTCTCTTATGCTGCTTTTAGAAATGTGAAATAGTACAGCTGCCTTGATAAGAATGTAAAAGTTTCTCAAATGATTATACATACAGTTACCATATGGCCCTGTACTCCCATACGTGTATATACCAAAGCAATACATTTTATTTGAATTCTTATAGAAGCATTATTCAGAATAACCAAAAAGTGGAATCAAATCAACAAAACAACCCAAATCTATCAACACACTAACAGATAAAGAAATGTAGTATATACTGGAATATTATTTAGCTATAAATAAAAATGAAGTACTGATACACGTTACAATTTGGATGGACCTTGAAATGCTAAATGAAAGGAGCCAGACACAAAAGTCCATGTATTGTATGATTCTATTCATATGGGATTTGTAATAGGGAAATCTACAGAGACATAGAGTAGTGTTTGCTTAGAGTTAGAGAAAGATGAGGGGGGAGGGAATAATAGTTAAAGGTATGAGATTTTATTTTTAAAATGTTTAAAATGTTCTAAAATTGCATTATATCTATTTACACTAACTTCCAGACTTTCCTCTATGTCTAAATCCCATAGTATGCATATGTACATTGCTTATCCTCTGTGTTTTCAGTCCTCCATATACACCACACTAAAATTCTTGCATTGTCTTTCTATAATCAACCATTTAAATTCTTATACCATACCATGTGACATGATTAAATTGCTCACACTAGTCAACAACAATTCTTGCTTATAATAAGAAAATGGATCTCAAGTATCGTAAATCTAAAACCCTTGAAACTATATCTGAAAAGAAAAAAAGAAGAAATGATCACCCTATATGTGGGCTGGGTACACCTGACAGATCACCAAGAGGCTTGTCCAAATATGGGGTAATGCTCTTTTCAATTAGACAAGTAATAAATACCTGAATATATTTTCATAATTTCTGGGGCATCAAAGGACAGAATATTGCAGTTCTCCATATATAATGAGATTGATCCTTTTAATAGGCTTTAAAAAGATATAATAGCTGTACATAAATTGTAACATAGGATTTATTTCCAGTAAAGATTTTTAGATATATGGATGACTTTAAGTGAGATGAGGTTATCATTCAAATATATGCATCTAGAGCTTCAGACAAAGAAAAGATGGCAAACTGCTCAATTCTGGGATACTTGAGCAGTCAGTGAGTTGGTCTTAACGATCTTTAAGTTTGTTTGACTAGAATTTTATATCTATAAGTCTGTTCTCAGTGTTTACTTTTTTACACACCCAATAAAACTAGTTAAACTGTTGTAACTAGAAATTATAATTTAGAGTTGGAGCAACATGGAATGGTTAAATATAGACACACCTAGGCAGAGGCAGCGCTTCTGCCAGTCTGTTCTATTATGTACCACTATATGTACCACTTTTTCTAATCCAATTGCACATTGAAGAAACTTAAACATTTTTAAAACTGAAGGAATTCAAGAGAGAACTGTTTTTCTTTTATGGGGCCTTGGTATCTCCAAAAGAAAAGCCCAACTCTCCTGCCAAGAGAAAATGGTTTTGCCGTATTTTAGTTTTATTGTTACCCCACATGTGGGTGGGAGGATGGATGGAACCCAAGTGTTTCTTTCTGTCATTTTTCCTTCTTTATACCTTTGTTTTAAATGCTGTCATTGAGTTCAGGGGCCAGGAGAGGGAGACCTTAATAGGGAGATCATAACATGGGTCTTTCTGAGGGTTATTTTTTGTTTTTGTTGTTGTTCTCAGTTCAGTTTCTACCAGGTTAGACTGGGGAGTATTGCTGAGGAGACCAGAGGATTGAGGGTTGTAAAAGTCAAGAATCTCTGTTTTCTGTGATAATCTTATAACAAATAGGAGCCAGGTGTGCAGTATTTGAGTTGGCTGCCTTTCATAGTTTTTATCTATTTTTCTTTAGGTATGCAACAGCTAGGCAGGCTAAAATGAAAATGCAATCTTGTAGTGCATGTTTTGGGTGGTGTTTGAAATTGTTGAGTAATTACAACAAATTATAAGGCAAATAGGAATAAAAAGTCAAGCCCTTGGGATAACACATGAACTTTGGAATCCTTCCAAATACAGTAAGTCTTTCTTCCTCAACTATTTAGATCACATGATGTCACCCTTTTTGTTAGTCTGAGGCCACCCATCTGGTTTAAACTCCTTGAGACATACATTATAATTTACAGTATTCATGGATTACACAAAGAGGTCTAAGATATCTAGAAATGATCTGATCAATCTCTTTCTTTTGACTACTCAAAGTATTTGGCCCCAGATCAATACTAAAACTGAAATCAGTGATTAGCTCTACTTTCAAGTTCAGTCAACACTTCTCTTCTATAACACTCTTGCTTCCATTTAAAAATGTGATGAGCCTGACCAGGCAGCACAGTGTAGAGAACATCAAACTAAGATGCAGAGGACCCAGGTTCAAAACCCCGAGGTTGCCGGCTTGAGTGTGGGCTCATCTGGTTTGAGCAAGGCTCACCAGCTTGATTGAACCCAAGGTCACTGGCTTGAGCAAGCGGTCACTCAGTCTGCTGTAGCTCCCCTGGTCAAGGCACATATGAGAAGCAATTCGTGAACAACTAAGGAGCTGCAATGAAGAATTGATGCTTCTCATCTTTATCCCTTCCTGCCTGTCTGTCCTTCTGTCTCTGACTGTCACAAAAAAAGTGTGATGATAAGTAGGTGATGGAAATATTAATTCTTAAATAAACACAGTTGATTCCATATTTACATCAACTCCTAACACTTGCTATTTCTCAAAATACCAGAACTTGCACTGTAATTTTTATCTTCTTGTACTCTAATTTCTCTTTTTATACCCTAATTTCTCTTAAATAAAATCCCTATTCCTGTGTTTCACATAGGGTTGACCACATTCACAATTCCATTAGTATCAGACTAGTTCGGTAAGAATGTTATATTACCATGACTGGGCCATGCTACTGTACCTGAACCAAACCCATCTGAGACAACTGCAGGACTTTCACAAATACACCCTTACAAATGCAGCTGCTCTCTTGGTGCTATGGTTGCTTAAAGGTAAGAGCAGAAATGCATTGCTGCTGGAAGGCACCATGTTAGCAAAAGAAAAAGCATCTGAAATTGGGGTGAAAAAAGAGTTTATAAAAGTTTATAAAATAAATAAAAAAGTGTTACTGTGTTTCAAGAGCTCTCAAATTATATAAAAGTTCAGTTTGACCTGTGGTGGCACAGTGGATAAACCCTTGGTCTGGAGCACTAAGGTCGCTGGTTCAAAACCCTGGGCTTGCCCAGTCAAGGCACATACAAGAAGCAACTACTACAAGTTGATGCTTCTCGCTTGGTTTCCCTCCTCCATACCCCTGCCCCTGCCCCCCCTTTCCCTCTCTATAACTCAATAAATAAAATCCCTTAAATTTTTCCAAAGTACTTGTATTTTGTAGAGTCTCATTTATTACATTTTTTCTGGACTCTTGTAATCAAATTCTATATTCCATACACAGTAGATTAGAACCCCCCAAATTATCACTTTTTAAAAATGAGGAATGTGTCCTAGCCAGTTGGCTCAGGGGTAGAGCATAGGCCTGGTGTGCAGATGTCCCATATTCAATTCCCAGTCAAGGTACATAAGAGAAGTGCCTATCTGCTTCTTCACCCCTCCCTTTCTTGCTTTTCTCTCTTTCTCTCTTCTCCCCTCTTGCAGCCATGGCTTAATTAGAGCAAGTTGACCTCAGGCACTGAGGATGGCTCAATGACCTCTGCCTCAGGCACTAAAAAATGAATCCAGATGGTAAGAGCATCACCCCCTAGAGTTATGCCAGGTGGACCCTTGTCCAGTGCATGCAGAAGTCTGTCTCTGCCTCCCCTCCTCACACTAAAAAATAAAATAAATAAATAAATAAATATAATATAAAATAAAAAATGAGGAAGGAAATAGATATACGTGGCTTTAGATTGACTTTTTTTCCTATACCCATTGAATTCTTAATATTTACATATTTCTAAAGAGCTATTCTAAAAAGGAATATAGTCATCCCTCACCATGTCGCAGTTCACTTTTTGCAGTCTCACTGTATTGCTGATTTTTTAAATTGTAAAACTCATGGAGTTTTTGCTGTATCGCAGGATTTTGTGATATATAGGTATTTTTTATATGTTTATTATTTTAATTATTTTTGCAGTATAATAAGCATTTTCTAGTCTAAAAATTAAAAGAAATATAAAAAAGAGTGTGGAAAAGGTTAGTAACAGTCTGGGAAAGGTTTATAAGAGTGTGGGGAGGGTTTATAAAACCTTAAAATATATGTAAATAATAAAATAAATATAAGATTGTTACTTTGTGAATCTTTGTCTGTTGCAGGGGGTTCTGAAACCTAACTCCTGTGATAGACGAGGGACCACTATACTCTAAGATGCCACAGAAGAGGGTATCTGAGAACTAGAATAAATGCTTGAGAAATAATAATAAAATAATATTTGGATATTTTTATTATCCCAACTTTGTCTTATGCTTAGAGATGATGATAAATAGAAATTCAACATAAAATTAATTCTGTCTCATCACAAATACATATATGTGTAACCACAGGGACATAAAGCATTTCTATACTTATGGAAAATAATAATTTTGAGTTGAGTGTAAAAGTAGTTTTAAATACATCCAAGCACATTTTCTTGTTTTCTTCTTTTTAGCAAATGCTCATTCTTCATATGCTTGAACTATGTCCCTTTTTTGTTTTTCTGTTATTGACACAGTATGGACTAAGACTATAAAGGAGATAATTTAAGGGCAACTTTATACCTGAAAAGTTGAAATCATTGGTTTCCCCTTACAGAAGACTCCCTGGGGAACATAATACAGGGAATCATGGGCAATTTACTACTAGTTGTGATATGTATTTGTCTGATGTAAAAAATGAATGGTTTTCCTTTTTAAAAAAAATGCCCACCCTGGGGACCAGAGAGTAGAAGGTCAGGACAGTGTCCTAGTTTGCATGACCAGCTGTTTGCTCTCCAACAGCAAATAGTTCTTAAAGTAATGACACTGGACTTTGGTAGTGGGTGCTGTCCCATATATTCTGTCATATGTACCACTGTGATGTGATTATATAGAGGCTGCTACTTGGAAGAGACAAGAAGGATTTTTGAGATGAAATAATATTCTATTCACCTGCCCCTCTCTCACTCAAACTTTCTGAGGCTTATGCCCTTGTCCTCACTACCCCACCCCTAACTCTGGGAAGAGAAAACCTTTGTGACATAAACAAAATATTTAGGACCTTGATTTGTCTTCTCCCTAAGACACTTCATATAAAGAGTTTTGAAAACAGTGTCACAGCACAGTAATGTATTAGTAACCTATATAATATACTGGATCAAATAAGTTAGTGCCAATATAGTTAGGATATTTATAAACATTATTTATTTTTTTATTTAGCAAATTAAGTTTAATGGGGTGACATTGATCAATAAAGTACATAGGTTTCAGGTAAACTTTTTTTTTTTTTAGGGACAGAGAGAGAGTCAGAGAGGGATAGATAGGGACAGACAGACAGGAACGGAGAGAGGTGAGAAGCATCAATCATTAATTTTTCGTTGCCGTCGCAATACCTTAGTTGTTCATTGATTGCTTTCTCACATGTGCCTTGACCGCGGACCTTCAGTAGACCGAGCAACCCCTTGCTGGAGCCAGCGACCTTGGGTCCAAGCTGGCGAGCTTTTTCTCAAGCCAGATGGGCCCGCGCTCAAGCTGGCGAGCTCAGGGTCTCGAACCTGGGTCTTTCGCATCCCAATCCGACACTCTATCCACTGTGCCACCGCCTGGTCAGGCTAAACTTTTTTTTTTTTCTAAGTGAGAGAAAAAGAGATCGAAAGACAGACTCCTGAATGCACCCTGATGGATAACCACATGACAATCCCTGTCTGGAGCCAATGCCCAAATTAACTGAGCTATTCTCAACTGCCTGAGGCTGATACTCAAACCAACCAAGCTGTCCTCAGCACCTGGGGCTAGTGCTCAAATGAATCGAGTCACTGGCTGCAAGAGAGGAAGAGAGAGATAGAAGGGGGAGTGAGTGGGAAAGAGAAGCATATGGTTGCTTCTCATGTGTTCCCAGTCCAGGGATAAAACCTGGGATGTCTGTACACCAAGGCAATGCTCTATCCACTAAGCTGGGCCCTGGTAAATATTTCTATAGTGTTTGAACTGTTGATTGTATTGTATGCCCATCACCCAAAGTCAAATCATATTCCATCACCATATATTTGTCCCTCTTTACTCCCCTTCTCCTACCCCTAAATGTGCTAATATGTGTGTGGGTGTATGAATATATTATGGATATGTGTATGAGAGGGGAAAAAACCACATATCACATATTAAATCAAAATGAATTTTGATCTTAGAATTGTCTTTTTAGCCTGACCAGGTGGTGGAACAGTGGATAGAGCATCGGACTGGGATGCAGAAGGGCCCAGGTTTGAGACTTCGAGGTCGCCAGTTTGAGTGTGGGCTCATCTGGTTTGAGCTAAAGCTCACCAGCTTGAGTCCAAGGTCGCTGACTTGAGCAAGGGGTCACTCAGTCTGCTGAAGGCCCGTGGTCAAGGCACATATGAGAAAGCAATCAATGAACAACTAAACCTTAGGTTAAACGAAAAACTGATGTGCTTCTCATCTCTCTCCTTTCCTGTTTGCCTGTCCCTATCTATCCCTCTCTCTGACTTTCTCTCTGACTCTGAAAATAAAAAAAGAATTGCCTTTTTAAAAGCATTTTGTAAACTCCTTAAGTATAATATGGAACCCATGAAACACCACAAAGACAGTCCTGGGAAATTTAGATAAGCTATAACATGGCACTTACTGCTAAAATATATTGCTTTCTTATTAGAAATCAGAATACTAGGGGCTTAAATTCCTTCCACTGAATAAAGCTATATGGTTTTCACTGTAAAAATGCACACTCAGTCTACAAATTTACATTCTTATTTGAGAAAGATGATAGTAATGTGTGATGCTTAGATTCACAAATTGTATGAAATTTTAAATATTAGGAAATTAGAGAAAAAAATTGAAATTTTTATGAAACTATTTTATAAAATTTAAAGTAGTACTTTATAGTATTTAACTAAGCTCCTAAATTTCTTATTTATTTGACAAACCATGGCCTCCAGTTTTCAATGACTGAATAAAAATTTCAAGATATGATTGTGAATGTTATATTATTCTATCCAGTTATTTCATGCAAAAGGCAACACACCATAATAATGTTAAGTGATATGTATTACACTAAGTATCAGGAAGAAATTTACATGATATGGGAAATCTGACACAGAGGAACTATTATTATACTGAAGTACACTATAAAATCATTAAACTCTAAGAAAGATGAAACAGTGTTACTATTATTACATGTAGACATAAAATAAAATTCAAAAGAAAATTAGTATTCTGGCATTATAAATATTTAATTTAATTTTTATAATATAGCTTTGTAAAAATTACCTTTGAGAACTGATTTTGTCTTATGGTATCCAGGGCTTTGAGAAAAGAGGAGGGTTGAATAGAAGATTTCTTTAAGGTGGTTAAACAATTATGTATGATGGTAGATTACTTGATACTAAGCATTTGTCAAAACCCACAAAACTTTACAACACAGAGAGCAAACCTTAATTTATACAAATTAAAAATTAACAATTTAGACATTGAGGGACTCAAGGATAAAATGTTGATTATGATTTTAACTGTAACTTAACTGCAATATAAATCTAAACCTTCCTGAAGATGAAAGTGGGTGGAGGGAAGGATGCTGACTTTGGAAAGTAATTTTGGCAATGAAAGAAGCTATCAGATGAAAGACAAGAGGAAATGTACCTGAACATTGTACTCTAGTTGAATAAGTATTTCCTATGTGGGCATAAGTTAATAATTATAATGCTGTTATACATGTGCACTGGAGCTGAATCACTAAATAATTGGATGCCAGATAGCGGAAAACAGGCTTCTCACTGTTGTAGTGAGATTACAAGTAAGCAAAAGAGGCAAGAATGTCCACATGACAGAGTTGACTATACACATATAGATTCATCAGAATGCTCTCTAATTTACCTTAATATATATTCAGATGGATAATACAAAGATGTTAATAGATACATGTGAGTGGGTTCATGTATCACAAACATTTCTTGACTCTATCAGCTGAGAGAGCCTAGAAATAATGACATCTAGTAATAACAGTACATGTAGAACCCCAGTACTTGGTTTCTAATACCATTCTCTAATAAAAAGAACCAGGGCCCCTTATAAGGTGACCAGATTTTAAAATTGTTAAAGCGGAACACCATTGATGGGGGGGGGACTCTTGATTAAAAATTTGGTCTATATGGAGCTTCCAGGTCGAGGCAGGGTCTCCCCCCAAAAAAACTGTATATTCCCTTCCCATTCTCCCATGTTCCCTAGCTTTTCTTGCATTCTTTCCAAAAATCGGGACTTTTTTGAAACTCTGCAAGACGCGAGACAAATTATCAAAAAGCGGGACGTCTGGTCACCTTACACCTTAGAGAATGACTAGTAAGAAACAGTATGCCTAACCAGTAGTAGCACAGTGATTACAGCATAAACTTGGGATACTGAGGACCCAACTCCAAAACCCCAAGATCACAGTTTTGAGCACAGAATCATCGGCTTGAGTCTGGGATCATAGACAAGATCTCATAGCCACTGAATAGAACCCAAAGGTCTCTGCCTTAAAGCACAAGATCACTGTCTTGCATCCCAAGGTTGCTGGTTTGAGTTTGTAAAGCCAGTAGTCGCGGTCAGGATCACAGCCGCCTGGCCAGTGCAGGTTCGCAATGGATTCGAACAGTCGGTAATGAAACACAGGAGCCACGAACTGGTAAGCCATCCACTTTAATTCTAGCTTGCACCCGGCGGGCAAGCAAAAACACACACTGGGCTCCAAAACCCACACATTCAGTGCTCACAAAGCTACTGACTTACGTGAGTTTCCTAGAATCAAAGGTTTCTAGCTCACCAGACTTATTCACCTCTGTTTCCCATCTCCTCCTGCACAAACTCTTAACAAACTGGCTTCTCCCACAGCATTCTGCCATCTTGGCTGCTTCTCCTCTCCACGTGGCCTTAATTGGCTCTCCTCTCTAATACCAAGCTCAGGAACTCAGGAACCAAGAGCGAGAGATTAAGCTACTGGTCTCTCCCACTTTATACCATAGAATCAAAACCTTTAATCCAATTATACAAACAAGGAAGTCTCTTTATAATGGGAGAGTGCACCACCCTACATCATCCAATCAGTCAAGGGTGTGGAGAAGAGCTTACTCTTAAAACTAAGCCTTAGGCTACAATGACCCTACTTGCCCACAGCCTGTTCCAGAACACACATTAATATCAACAAACTTCCATGTGGGCAGCACCATCTTTAACAAAGTGAGCATAATATATTTTATCTGCCCAACAGAGTTCAAGTTCGCTGGCTTGAGTGAGGGGTCACTGGTTGGCTGGAGCCCCCCAGTCAAGGCACATATGTGAAGCAATCTATGAACAACTAAAGTGATGCAATTTTGCCTTCTTGTCTCTTTCAAAAAACAAAAACAAAACCCAAAAACAAACAAAAAGAGTTGTAAACCACTTTAAAAAAAAAGGAGGGAACAGTATGACCAACAAAATACACATATTAGATTATAACCCATTGAATAAAATAACCATAATTTTACAATATAAATAAGTGGAAAAAATAAATAAATGGTGTAGAATAGATGAAATCTCCCATGCAGGAAAATTTCAAATAATTATATATAGCCTACTCTTAAGGAAGTGGGGCATAAGTCTCTACTCCTTAAGCGTAGGCTGCCTTAGAATGTAGGGGATCATCCATCTAACCTTAAACCCTCTATGACTTGGGTTGGGGAACTTTAGTTTAAAGCCCTCAGTGAATGTCTCTTGTTTGCAAATACCAAAAAGCTGTGTGAGTGAGTGACCTTCATGCAAACACAAAGAAATTCATGAGAATGAGCTTTAAAAATTAACCTAGAGGTTCTAGATTGCCCCTTCCTTTGTGCTTATAAATTAGCAAAAGAAAAAGAATGTGCTGACCTAAATTAGCCTTTTCTCCATGTCAGCACAATGGCCATTAGTCATTCTTTCCCTTTATCACCTGATCTCCCTCCCTTGTAATTCTCTTACCTCTGTTCTACTTCTGATCAATATAAGATAAGGGAAAGGAAGATTCAGGGGGTCTTCTTTGCCTCTCTTGGCAAACCTCCTCCTCTTCCTCATGATATAAGTTTATGTCTTGAGTAGGTTTCTTCCATGTGACGCCGGTAGTTTCCAGCGGGTTTCCAGCAGGATGGAGTACTACATTTCACCATGACTTTCTTTCAAGGATTAGAGTACGGAGAGTGAAAAAGGAGTAACTTTACAGCAGAGAAACCTGACAAACACTGCCCAGTCAGATAGATGATAAAGACTAACACCAGTGATGATTACTCAAATTGATAGTTAATATCCTCGATATGATAAGAATGGCTCTTTACTTCTGTGATGTTGTTGGGCAGATCAAATATATTATGTTCACTTTGTTAAAGATGGAGCTGCCCACATGGAAGTTTGTTGATATTAATGTGTGTTCTGGAACAGGCTGTGGGCAGGCCGGGTCATTATAGCCTAAGGCTTAGTATTAAGAGTAAGCTCTTCCCCACCCCCTTGACTGATTGGATAATGTAGGGTGGTGATGTAGGGAGGAATCCCATTATGCCTCAGATGGGTGGCTTTGTATCAGAGACTTCCTTGTTTGTAGATTAGATTAAAGGTTTGGATTTTCTATGCTATAAACGGGGGCAGACCAGGAGCTTGATCTCTCTCTCAGTTCCTGGGTTCCTGAGATTAGTATTAGAGAGGAGAGCAGAGTAAGGCCACGTGAAGGCCATGAGAAGCAGCCGAGATGGCAGAGTGCTGAGGAAGAAGCCAGTTTGTTAAGAGTTTGAGCTGGAGGAGATGGGAAACAGAGGCGAATAAGTCTGGTGAGCTAGAAACCTTTGATTCTAGGAAACTCGGATAAGTCAGTAGCTTTGTGAGCACTGAATGTGTGGGTTTTGGAGCCCAGTGTGTGTTTTTGCTTGCCCGCCGGGTGCAAGCTAGAATTAAAGCTGATGGCTCACCAGTTTTTGGCTCCTGTGTTTCATTACCGACTGTTCGAATCTAATGCGAACCTGCATGGGTCGGGCGGCTGTGATTGTGGCCGCGACTACTGGCTTTACATTTGGCGTAGTCTGTGACAGGATTCGATACAGATCGGCATGGGGCCAACACCACCTTTGAGCGGTGGAGTAGAGGACTGGCTGCTGTTATGGTTTCTGTAAAGCCAGTAGTCAAGGCCGGGATCACAGCCACCTGACCCGTGCAGGTTCACATTAGATTCGAACAGTCGGTAATGAAACACAGGAGCCAAAAACTGGTGAGCCATCAGTTTTAATTCTAGCTTGCACCCGGCGGGCAAGCAAAAACACACACTGGGCTCCAAAACCCACACATTCAGTGCTCACAAAGCTACTGACTTATCCGAGTTTCCTAGAATCAAAGGTTTCTAGCTCACCAGACTTATTCACCTCTGTTGGGCAGATAAAATATATTATGCTCACTTTGTTAAAGATGGCACTGCCCACATGGAAGTTCGTTGATATTAATGTGTGTTCTGGAACAGGCTGTGGGCAGGCCGGGTCATTATAGCCTAAGGCTTAGTTTAAGAGTAAGCTCTTCCCCACACCCTTGACTGATTGGATGATGTAGGGTGGTGCACTCTCCTGAGGAATTCCATTATGCCTCAGATGGGTGGCTTTGTATCAGAGACTTTCTTGTAGGTATAATTGGATTAAAGGTTTGTTTTTTCTATGCTATAAACTGGGGCAGCCCGGGAGCTTGCTCTCTCTCTCGGTTCCTGGGTTCCTGAGATTAGTATTAGAGAGGAGAGCAGAGTAAGGCCACATGAAGGCCAGGAGAAGCAGCCAAGATGGCAGAATGCTGAGGAAGAAACCAGTTTGTTAAGAGTTTGTGCAGGAGAAGATGGAAAACAGAGATGAATAAGTCTGGTGAGCTAGAAAGCTTTGATGCTAGGAAACTCGGATAATTCAGTAGCTTTGTGAGCACTGAATGTGTGGGTTTTGTAGCCCAGTGTGTGTTTTTGCTTGCCCGCCGGGTGCAAGCTAGAATTAAAGCTGATGGCTCACCAGTTTTTGGCTCCAGTGTTTTATTGCCAACTGTTCGAATCTAATGCGAACCTGCGTGGGTCGGGCAGCTGTGATAGTGGCCTCGACTACTGGCTTTACAACCTCTGTTTCCCATCTCCTCCTGCACAATCTCTTAGCAAACTGGCTTCTTCCTCAGCACTCTGCCATCTTGGCTACTTCTCCTCCACATGGCCTTAATCTGCTCTCCTCTCTAATAACAACCTCAGGAACCAAGAGAGAGCAAGCTCCCAGACTGCCCCAGTTTATAGCATAGAAAATCTAAACCTTTAATCCAATTATACATAAAGAAAGTCTCTGATACAAAGCCACCCATCTGAGGCATAATGGGATTCCTCCCTACATTACCACCCTACATAATCCAATTAGTCAAGGGTGTAGGGAAGAGCTTACTCTTAAACTAAACCTTAGGCTATAACGACCTGGCCTGCCTACATTACAGCTTTTCCCCCACAGCCATCTCAAGCATAAGGGCAAATAATATCACCTGGATGACGGGCTTCCATGTGGGCAGCGCCATCTTTAACAAAGTGAGCATATTATATTTTATCTGCCCAACAGTTTCCCATAGCTGTTTTTTGGGGGACTGTTGGATGGCTGACTTTTACAGTCATGTGTGAGGAAACCGAGAGCTCTTTAGAAGAGGCTGCTCAGGACCTGCAGCTGAGCAGCGGAAGGAGCTGGAGGAAACGTGGGAAAAACAGATGCTGACCCTGGAGCTGAGGGAAGCGCTGGAGGAGGAGGCTGACCAGGTTTGCGAGATTCACCTGGAAATGGAGCAGATGCTGGAGAAGGAGTCACAGGTTCGTGAGTTGGAGATTGCCCTGGATGTTGTGGAGAGCCAGCAGCAGCATGAGGCCAGGCCTGAGGCCAGAGCCGGAGCTGAGGCCAGGACCGGGGCTGAGGCCGGGGTTGGAGCTGCAAGGCCTGCTGAGCAGAAGGCAGCGGTGGCCCGAAGATCAAGCCCAGCAGCAGGAGCTGGTGTTTTCGTTCCTCTTTGGAGGATGAGGAGAATCAAGCTGGAGTTGCAATCTGCAGTCTCCAAAAGGTGAGAGCCCACCAGCAAGGAGCTTCTCCTACAATGCTGGTAGGTCTGTTATTTTGGGACATAGGGGTGGATGTCATCATGCTCCCCAGAGCAGAGATAGAAATTCTGACTGCCATGGCCACGTGCTCCTTTTTGGGACAGTGTATGAGCTGCCAGGATGGCAGAGATGAGGGGGGAGGCTAAAACCCCATGTGTGTGGAGTGATTTCCTGGACTATGACCGGATGGGCACAGGCTCCTTTGTTGAATGGACTTACGGATTTTGGACAATGTGAAATACCCTAATGAGGGTGGGGGTGGCTTTGCTGGGGGCCTTCCTGCCCCGGGAAGCTTTTCCCATGGCTAGAAAGAAGGCCGAGGACATTTTGCGCTTTTGGCAAAGTGCTCAGAGACTGGTGAAATGTATCTTTGTAATTGTTGAAATTGTATGATTTGTGCTATTGCTGTAATTTGTGTAATGTACTTAATTTCCTTGTACAGGGATGCCAGTAGTGTAGATTGTGGGTAGTAAAGTGAGCATAAGGGTGGATTGTTGGGCAGATAAAATATATTATGCTCACTTTGTTAAAGATGGCACTGCCCACATGGAAGTTTGTTGATATTAATGTGTGTTCTGGAACAGGCTGTGGGCAGGCCGGGTCATTATAGCCTAAGGCTTAGTATTAAGAGTAAGCTCTTCCCCACCCCCTTGACTGATTGGATAATGTAGGGTGGTGATGTAGGGAGGAATCCCATTATGCCTCAGATGGGTTTTGTATCAGAGACTTCCTTGTTTGTAGATTAGATTAAAGGTTTGGATTTTCTATGCTATAAATGGGGGCAGACCAGGAGCTTGATCTCTCTCTCAGTTCCTGGGTTCCTGAGATTAGTATTAGAGAGGAGAGCAGATTAAGGCCACGTGAAGGCCATGAGAAGCAGCCGAGATGGCAGAGTGCTGAGGAAGAAGCCAGTTTGTTAAGAGTTTGTGCAGGAGGAGGATAAGGCCACGTGAAGGCCAGGAGAAGCAGCCGAGATGGCAGAGTGCTGAGGAAGAAGCCAGTTAAGAGTTTGAGCTGGAGTAGATGGGAAACAGAGGTGAATAAGTCTGGTGAGCTAGAAACCTTTGATTCTAGGAAACTCGGATAAGTCAGTAGCTTTGTGAGCACTGAATGTGTGGGTTTTGGAGCCCAGTGTGTGTTTTTGCTTGCCCACCAGGTGCAAGCTAGAATTAAAGCTGATGGCTCACCAGTTTTTGGCTCCTGTGTTTCATTACCGACTGTTCGAATCTAATGAGAACCTGCATGGGTCAGGCTGCTGTGATGGCGGCCTTGACTACTGGCTTTATAGATGTTTATCCCAAAATCATAATTATAGTATAATCATGAGAGAAATCATGAGAAACCCAATTGAAAAACTTTCTTCAAAATATCTTACCAGTACTCCTTAAAACTGTCAAGGTCAACAAAAGCTGAGAAAGTTGAAGAAAATTGAATCTGGATGAATCTAAATAAAGGATAAGGAAAATTGATACAGTATAAACTTTAATTAATAACAATATATTGCTATTGGCTCAATAATTGTGACAAATATATCATACTATTATGACAAAATAATAGGGAAAATTGGGTTTAGGGATATGAGAGCTCATACTATCTTCACTACTTTCTTTTATATTGAATACCTGTTGGTCAAATAAGTTTGCAAATATGATATATATGTTTGCTCGCTTATAGTTTGCATTGGGTGTGGTGGACAGGCTGTAAGCAGGCAGGGTTGTTATAGCCTAAGGTTTAGTTTTAAGACTAAGCCTTTCCCACCCTTTTGAGGAATCCCATTATACCTCAGATAAGTGACTTTATATAAGAGACTTCCTTGTTTGTATATTGGATTAAAGGTTTTGATTTCTACACTATAAAATCGGACAGAGGAGCCCATGCTAGGGGAGAGCAGAGAAAGGCGACATGGAGGAGAGGAAAAGCAGCCAAGATGGCAGAGTGCTGAAGAAGAAGCCAGTTTGTTCAAAGTTTGTTCACAGAGAAGGAGATGGGAAACAGAGGTGAATAAGGCTGGTGAGGTAGAAATCTTTGATTCTAAAAAACTCAGATAAGTCAGTGACTTTGGGAGCCCTGAATGGAAAGGGGAGTGTCTTCTCACTGTGTGTATTTCTTGCCTGATGGGTGCAACCTAGGATTAAAGGTAATGGCCCACCAGTTCTTGGCTCCATTGTTTCATTACCATCGGTCCAAATCAAATGCAAACCTGCATGGGCCAAGCAGCTGTGATGGTGGCCGTGGCTACTGGCCATACAATACCAATCTGAAATTTAAAAGTCACTTATGAATTTTTAGTTTAATATTGAAAAAACATGAATTCTTCTCATTTTTGAAGATTTTCTATTCACTCCACTTATGAGATTACTTTTTTTTATTCTCAGTCCTGTTTAGTCTAAACAGAACCCTTAGTCCCTGGTGCTTAGCTCATTCCCACATCTATTATTTGTCCACATCATTTTTATCTCCAGAAATGGCTTGGTCTTTCCTCTTTGGCTACCGTTGTAATAATATAAGGTTATAGTAATTGAATATATAGAAATATAAAATACAAGAGGAATAGTTAGATTTCTTGCCAGAGTTTATAAAGAAAATTAATATCCAATTAGAACATCTAAGACAAACAGCAATGATAGAATGGTTTAGAACCAGAAATTTAAAGGCAAAAATAGGAGACATAAAGAGAGGCATAAATAGATGTATACCTGTTGTTGGGCAGATAAAATATATTATGCTCACTTTGTTAAAGATGGTGCTGCCCACATGGAAATTTGTTTATATTAATGTGTGTTCTGGAATAGGCTGTGGGCAGGCCGGGTTGGTATAGCCTAAGGTTTAGCTTTAAGAGTAAGCTCTTCTCCACACCCTTGACTGATTGAATGATGTAGGGTGGTGCACTCTCTTGAGGAATCCCATTATACAGAGACTTCCTTGTTTGTATAATTGAATTAAAGGTTTTGATTCTACGGTATAAAGTGGGAGAGACCAGTAGCTTGCTCTCTCTTGGTTCTTGGTTCCTGAGGTATTAGAGAGGAGAGCAGATTAAGGCAATGTGGAGGAGAAGTAGCCAAGATGGCAGAGTGCTGAGGAAGAAGCCAGTTTGTTAAGAGTTTGTGCAGGAGGAGATGGAAAACAGAGGTGAATAAGTCTGGTGAGCTAGAAACCTTTGATTCTAGGAAACTCACATAAGTCAGTAGCTTTGTGAGCACTGAATGTGTGGGTTTTGGAGCCCAGTGTGTGTTTTTGCTTGCCTGCCGGGTGCAAGCTAGAATTAAAGCTGATGACTCACCAGTTCTTGGCTCTGCTGTTTCATTACGATCTGTCCGAATCTAATGTGAACCTGCGTGGGTCAGGCTGCTGTGATCCTGGCCGCGACTACTGGCTTTACACCTGTTGTAAAACCAGTAGCCACAGCCACCATCACAGCTGCCTGGCCCACGCAGGTTCACATTTGATTCAGACAGACGGTAATGAAACAATGGAGCCAAGAACTGGTGGGCCATTAGCTTTAATCCTAGCTTGCACCCAGCGGGCAAGAAATACACACAGTGGAAAAACACTTCCCTTTCAATTCAGGGCTCCCAAAGCCACTGAATTAATCTGAGTTTCCTAGACATAGGGGTGGATGCTCGCTTATAGTTTGCATTGGCTGTGGGAGACAGACTAAAAGCTGGCAGAGTCATTATAGCCCAAGGCTTAGTTTTAAGACTAAGCCTTTCCCACCCTTTTTGATGTAAGGTGGTGCACTCTCATGAGCAATCATCTCATAATGCCTCAGATAAGTGACTTTAAATCAGACTTTCCTGTTTGTAGATTGGATTAAAGGTTTGGATTTCTACACTATTAAGTGGGGCAGACCAGGAGCTTGCTCTCTCTCAGTTCCTGGGATTAGCATTAGAGAGGTGAGCAGAAAAGGCACATGGAGAAGGCCAGGAGAAGCAGACAAGATAGTGGAATGCTGAGGGAGAAGTCAGTTTGTGCAGAGTTTTTGTAAGAGAAGGAGATGGGGAACAGAGGTGAATAAGTCTGGTGAGCTAGAAACCTTTAATTCTAGGAATCTTGGATAAGTCAGTAGCTTCGTGAGCACTGAATGAGTGGGTTTTGGGGCCCAGTGTGTTTTTTTACTTGCCCACTGGGTGCAAGCTAGGATTAAAGATAATGGCCCATCAGTTTTTGGCTCTGTTGTTTTATTACTGACTGTCTGAATCTAATGTGAACCTGCACTGGCCAGTTGGCTGTGATAATGGCCGCGACCACTGGCTTTAGAACGTACATATAGAAATAATGTTCGCATTGGCAGCAAAACACCCATCAGCAGCCACTACAATTGATGCACTAAATATGTGGAAAACATTCTTTAGAACTCCTAAAATCATAGATTGAGATCAAGGAATCCATTTTACAGCCAGCCAAGTACAATCTTTTGCTGTTATACATAATATAGATTGACATTTTCATATGCCATATAACCCAACAGCAACAGGAATAATAGAGAGACATAATGGATTATTAAAAGCCAAATGTCATACATTATTAATAGATAGAAAATTTAACAATTTACAAGCACTTCTTAATGAAGCATGCGTTGCCCTAAATAGTAGACCAAGAGTAAACAGAAGTTATCCCCTGGAAGAACTGACTAAACCCATTTAGAACAAGCAGATATTAAAATGGGAAGTGTATCTAAAATTAAGAAAAATCCACTTTATAATATAATAGTAAAATCTCCTAAGGATGCATCTCTCTCCCAACAGGAAATAATCTGCAATGCAGAATACAGCACCATGTGGATAGTAAATAAACAGGGACAAATACAACAGATCAAGGTAGATAACCTTGCATCAAATGACTGAGAATGTGTAATTTAGTAAAATTGTTAATGTGGATCCTGGTACTCGTTATGATCGTACCTTATACAATTAAAATCTACATATAACCTGGTGTGCCTATAGAAATTGCCTGAGCAATGGAACACAGATTTTCCGCTGGTCTCAAATTAATAATAATAATCTCTGCATTTTAGACCACGAAACATTCTGTAGAAAACAGTAGACATCCTGGCAACAGGACCACCAAAACTACAAATAGTAGACATCCTGGCAACAGGACCACCAAAACTACAAATAGTAGACATCCTGGCAACAGGACCACCAAAACTAAAGGGCAAAATTGACAAATACTTATGGTACTCATATCTAATAAGAGACTTTGTCACTGGGAAGATATTTGTATATGAATGAACCCAGAACAATCAAAACAAAGACAAGATTAAAATATTTACTTTTTACTTTTTATTTTTTGAATAGAGGATCCAAATCCCTGAATTTTAAATGAGACTTCATGGGATACTGGGACTCTGATGAGCCGTTGTCACTAACAACATTTGAAAAATATAAATTTAAATTAATGAAAAAAGGGTTGCCACAATCTAAGGAACTATTTAATACCAATTTACATTTTGAATCAGAATTGCCATCAATAATGGAGAAAATTCCAAAAAGTGAAGATTCAGATCTAGAGGATTTACTCTCTCCACCAAAAACACCCACAGGGGCACAATATAAAAAAAAACATAAGTCCAGCTTTGATTGCTCCACACTGGTAGAGGACCTATAGGTATTATCCAGAACCAATCCATACCCCCTGGTACCTCCTGCATGAAAATAATCAGAATTTGAATGCAGCAAAAGCTTGGCCACAAATTCTGACTGGGACCTGCAGGGAGCAAATACATTGTACCCTTGATGGCATCCAATCAATGGTAGAACATCTACCAAGCGGAGAACCACTAGAACAAGGATTGTTATATATACAATACTACCTGGATTTGACTAAGACAGCTATTTATAACCCGCATAGACAGCCAATTTACAGAGATTTAGAAAATCCACCTTAAGGAATTCATCCAGATACCCTAGCATTTTTAAATTCTGAAGATTATCATGATTACAAACAACAGCCTAGGGAAAGCATTACTCCATATAATACAGAAGAATCCACTTCAGAGCCAGAAGAAAATGAAATAATAGAACACCTATATAGAGTGCATAGAAGACAACCCAGAAACTGGACAAACCAGAATGACATCATCCAATATGATCACGAGGTTGTTCATCCTGGTTGTCAATGTAATATTAGGGTGTAATGCTAATAATACTAACAACAATAACAATACTGTTACTGCTACTGCTATTGTGACTACCTTTAAATCTCCTAATGTACTAACTGCACATAAACTTAACCTTACACAATATTCACAAAAATCACATCTAATTTTTTATCCATCGCATATAATAACAAGTAACAATTCATATTTTTATTATATAGTTGACAACAACACACATTCATGTAGCATAACAAGAGATAGACCCATTTATGTTATGTCCAACATACCTAAGTAAAGCATATTGTGAATATCAATTTTTAGGAGAATTCCAATTTTCACGAAGAATTAGATATGATACTGCAACAGCTACATAACGTTCTTTAAGGGACACCTTAACACCTACTTCTAGGACATTTTCTGTATTCCTTCTAAATATTATTACCCAAGAATATATGAAGGACTTTTTATCCTTACCTCATAATTCAGCACGAAAGTATTTAATACCTTATATTGTTCATTATATTTTTATGCATGTAAGTCTCAACTTTCCGAAATGTAAACATGCATTGTACTATTTACTTCACGTCTATTTTCTATAACAAGTAAATCAAACTAATCTTTTGATGAATAGATACTATTTTATTGATTTATAATGTTAACAGGAAGATATACATGGGATGGGAAAAGGTAGATTAATAATAATAAATAATAATAAAATTAATAAATAATAATTCAAGAATAATTTCTGTATTTTATGTACTCACAACTGTAAAACCACTTTTGTTTAATCCTGTATGTTACAAAGTGAAACCTTTTCCATTATATTAATTTGTTTGAAAATAGACAGATTGATGATAAATATTTTTTCAATTACAATATTAAAGTAGAAAAATTAGTCATGTATTTGTTCTTTCATAATAGAGTAACAATTAGCAATATTCACAGATAACACAAAACATGATATATTTTACCCATTTATATACTTACTAAGTACGTGTGTTCTCCATTTATTGTAGTGGAGATTTTGTATATAGAGAAGAATTAAGTTCTCAAGACAACATAGTAGTTTTCCTGCATTTCTTTATGCTTACTGAGTAGGAAATATTTTAGAAAGAGAATTTTAAGAAGAACCAAACTTGAATCATGTGGTAAGAAGACACATTGTTCCCAGTATCTGCTCTGAATTTTTTACATGTTTAACAAATAAAATAGCTGAGCAGATGGATACTCAGGTTACATTTCCAAGTGTTCTCAAGATCTCAGTGAGGCAATGTGATTACATTTTTGCCTATGAGATATAAGTACATTTTATGACAGCTTCCAAGAATCTTCCTCAAAGAAAGACAGCTGATATACATAATTTGTCTCCTTTTGTCATTTATTCCCAATTTTTAATTACTAAATATTCTCTTAAGAACTTTATTTTTCATCAGTAATCATATAAAATTGCTTTATTTTTTAGTTTTTCCCAGAGTCCAAATTGTCAGTAGCTACTTCAGATCTTTAAATAAGAGATAAATTAATTTTGATCAAAATTGAAGCATTTAAAAGAAGACAACTACTAAGTAAAGAATTTGTTTGAAACTTAATCTATATATAAAAAAGTACTTACAGAAGAAGCAAAATTTTAAGTTTAAGAATTCTGAATACTAAAATTTGTGTGAGTGCCTGTGGAAGATAGTGTAAAAATTTACAAAAATGCAGCAGCAATTTAATGTTTTCCATAACAAATCTATTATTAAACTGAATATACTTTAGAAACATTGTTTAAAAGACTCATTAACATCTGAGAGTCCATCAATACATAGCAATAAGTAAGACCCACTTTATAAAGAAAGTTAAAGGAATACTATATTTTCAGTAGTTTCCTCAATTTTTACAACTTGGATATATATTATTATCTCAAAAAGAGAGACTAAAGTCCTTGGGAAGGTAGACTTTTCTTAAGTCAAGTGACTTGTCAATATTGGAGCTTGGGTTTGGGTCTGTTTCTCAAGTTTCTAACATGTTAGCCTGCTTCTAGTGAAACACTTTGTTGTCCTTGTTGGTGTTTTATTATTGTTTAAACTTGTATATACATAGAGGAAAGGTTCCTTTTGTGAGGGGACAAGGAAAAGGCCAAAGTTATTTATATTCATTGATTAGATCAAGGAAAGTATGGGAAAGTGAACACAACTTATTTTAAACTAGCAGATTGTTTTCTCTTTATTTTTTTGTTAATTAAATAATAGTCACTGGCATATAAAAATAATATTATTTTCTTTCTACTTATATTCAGCTATTCAGTTATTCTCAAATTTGGTCTCCTTTTAATAATGTACTATATTCCTTTTTATTGTCTGACACAAATATGAATCCAATGAAATTCATTAAACCAGATTATGAATATCTGGACATATAGTTTTAAAAAAATGTGAAGTTTTGATTCAGTTAAGTTTGTGGTGGTTGTTTTAATCAGGATGGTTGAACTAAGTATTTGAATAAATTTAGTGAAATGTGTTTCATAGATACCAAGAACATCAAAGTTTTAAAAGTTACTTTAATTTTTGGCAAATTGTTGTTTCTTTAAAGTATTTCAAACACCAAATAAGAGTCTTCTTCTCCATTAGTACATCCATAGACAACAATATTTGGATAGATTTAGTGAAAAGAATCAGAAACACATGGATTACATTACTTTTAAAATAAACATAAGTTTAAATAACATACTGGGAAATTGGCAAAATGGGTTATTCTAAGATCAAACCATTTAAAACTGGATTAATACATTTCAGAAACTCTAAACTTAAAAAATAATAATAATAAATAAATAAATAAAATCCAGAAAACTGCTTTGTAATTAAAGCAAAACAAAAAGCATGTTTTAATTTAAATAATTTGAATTTTGTTTTATTTCAAAATTTTCTCTGGTTTGGCTCAGATACTTTATGTAAATTAACGTCACAAATAACTAACTGTCCTTTTTTATAAATACAGAAAGGAGCAATAAACAATGTCCCTTTGACATGTCTTACAAGGTCCTTTACGATCTGGCTCTTGTCATCTTCCCTCTTGCAAAGAGGGGAAATGAGCAGAACATGACTGGTCACAATAGCTTAAAGATTAACCTCAGCTATTTAAAGGTGGTGACTGTGTCAGTGTCCTCTATAGTACCTGACACTTAGTAGGCACTTAATACATGCTTTTTAAATAAACAAATTATTTGAGATTGTACACGAGTCATAAATATGGAATTTTAAATGAGATAACGCAATTGAGTCTCATGAGATGAAATAATTTACCTCCAAGATCATTTGAAACCAGGATTTGAAGCCATGATATCCTGATTCCCTAACTCTTATCTATATCCATCTTAATTTCTAAAAAAATCATTTTCACAACTATAGACTGAAATTCATAGTGATAGTTACACAATCCATAGTGTAGGTAAGAGCTGAAGGAGTACAAAAATATAAAATTGAAAAGGTAGGGTACAAAAATGCCTCAGTTCCTGTCCATCCACCGGAAATGAAAATGCTGGTCAGAAGGATGGAGTTAGTGGGGAGATGCTCAAATGTTTAGAATTCCATGGGAGCCACATTGTCTCATTTATTAGATGAGTCATCTCAGTTGTTTTAAAAACATCACTAAAAATTTCTAAATACAGAATTGCCTTTGAGCTTCGGAACACTTAGAAATCAGATCATTTCAATGTTGATTTTTATTGTGGATGACCTCATGTAGAAAAGGAACTCAAAACTTTCAGGATGAGATGTACTTCAGATTTTAGATAGATCTCAATCTTTTTTTCATATAAACATCTTTTAAACAATTATTATTTACGTAGGAGCTTCATTAAGCTGCAATATAAGGAAAGTGTCATTTATTCTCTGGCAACAAATTAATGCAATAGAAGGAATATCATATTTGTTTAAAATTATTCAAATTTTGATTTCATTATAATTTAAGAACAAAAATATAGTACATCTAAATGTGATAATTTTTCATGGGTCATGGAAGCTTCTTCTTAAGTTGGGGGATTTTTATCACTTTATCCTATTAAAAATTTCTCTAAGAAAATAAAAATATGGCATATGTGATGAAATTCTTGGCCAAAACCCATGCTACAAAGAAAAAACATTCACAGCAGAATCAAGCAAAATGAAGTAGATTAGTATAGATTAGCACTTCCAAAAAACAAGTGTCATCCTCATGAACCGGAAAGACCATGTAATATAAGGCATTTCAAAGAGACTATTACTCATGAATGTATTTTCAACTCTGCGTCACAGGCAGCCATACCACTTAACACCCAGAATTCTAAGACTTGTAGAGTTAGGCAGGGAAAAAAAAAAAAGGAATATATGTTTTAGAACCATTTAATTCTTTGGGATTCTGATTAAACAAATTAATACATGCACAGAAACATAGAATTTTATATTCACAGTTCAAGGGCCATGGACCTTTTTCCAGCCTTTCAAGAACACCTATAACTCTAAACAGAACCCTTAGAAAGAAACTATTAAATAACTAAACTTAAATTATAAAATTATTCCTACTTTACATACAGTATAAAATTAACTGAACCTAAAGTATGGAAAGCTACAGGTAATTTCCATTACAGTTAAGCAAGGTGACTAAACTGTCTCATTCTACTGGTGACATGTAATAAATTTTGCTTATTTCCCAGAGGTGTCCTTTAATTTGATGGGCTCATATGTATGCATTAGAAAGCTGTTACTAAATTGTGTTCACCATAAGTTAAAGACAACTATCTACAGAAAATAAAACTGTGCGCTAATTTAAGTAAAAAAAATAACTTATTTTACTTAAAATCTGTATATGTTCTGCATTAAAAAAATACTTTTATGAAATGACATTTTTTCCACTTGCTTTAGAAATAAACTTTTTAGCTAAAATAACTTTTAACTATCTGAGTTAGAAAGCATACAAAGATTATTTAATCATGTTCATAAAAATAAAATTTATAAAACAGTAAGAGTACTTTGAGCATTATTTGTTTTCTTTTCATAATGTAAAATTCAATGGACATGCTGTGAATAATTTTATATATGTATTGATATTATCTACAAATTATTTATATTGTCAGTGCCTATATATTGTGAGTTTCTGGAAGAAAAGGTCTATGCTTTATTATTTTTTACAAGAACTAGATCAGAAATATGAATGAATGTGTATTCCATTTACAGAAATATGTGGTGGTTGGAATACAGTGTGTGAGTGGGGGCATATTTCATAGAGCAGGAGTGGAAAATGTGTCTAAAATGGTAGATTGGAGCTCTAAATACCTTAACTGGTACAATGGGGTTTTATACTGGAGGCAATAAGAAGCTGTAAAAAGTTATTGGAGTAACTATGCAAAAAAAATAGTTTTTATAAAGAAAATTCTAATTTTACTGGAAAGGGAAAATCTAGAAAAGAATAGAAACCAAGAGTCCTGATAGAAAACCATCAAACTAGTCCAGAGGATAGTCTATGAAAACAAACTAGAATAGTTTCCATGAAGGATATTTCCATGAAAACAATGACACTGAGGAAGGATAAGAAGAGAGTGTTCCCAGAGAGAAATAAAAAAATACACCCTGTGATTATGTGAAGTTTAATCCAGAAATGTGACTCTAATTCAAATGAGAAAATCTGTTAAAATAACTAATTATATTAACACATAAAGCACTTGATGTTCCTTTTGTTTATACCGACTCCCCACATATATTTTGAAGGCTGAGCCCTACCCCAGGCCTTTTGGGTGTCTGTTCATGTGGTCCTCTGTAGATAGGTTTTGACCACCCATACTACAGGAGCACTTAATGTCTTTTTACAACTCTTTATCCTTTTTTTTTTTTAACCTAGCTGTACATTCCTACCAAATCTTGTATTGTTTAATTTTTTTTTTTTTTTTGCTTTTTCATTAGCAGTCTCCTCTACTGAACTTCCAGGCATATGGAACAGGAACTCTATTTTAATCATCAGTATCTCTCCTGCTTTTAGAACAAAACCTGGCACAGAAGAAGTGATCAAAAAAATAGTTTTGAGTTACTGATATGATTACATTCATATATGTAAAAAATACATCAGGTATAATTTTAATTCAGATTTTTAAATTAGAAATAGATGAATATTTTATATATATCATCATTCCAAAAGTGAACCTTATCCTTAATGAAGAAATACTAGAAGTATTCTTGTCAAAATTAAAAACAGGAACAAAATAAAATGTTCTTTGCTTCTGCTCTCATTCTTCTATTTCTGAAACAATGAGCCAATACAACTAGGCAAAAAAAAAAAAAAAAAGAGGTATAAACATTGAAAAGGGTAATTTCTAGAAAAATCCTAGAACACTATTACAATCAATAAGAAAATTCATGATTTCTGGATATAGAATTAATAGCCACAAATCAGTATCTTTCATACATAAACAATAACTAGTTAGAAAACCATAAAAAACTTATAATTTCTGGATATAAAATTAATAGCCACAAATCAGTATCTTCCATACATAAACAATAACTAGTTAGAAAACTAAATGCAATTAAAACCTCCCATTTTAAATATATAAAAAAATACCTATAAAAAAACCTAATTAAAATATTCAAGACACACTTGAAAAAATGCTTTTAAATAAAAATTCAGTAAGAACCCTGAAGATAATAAAAACCTATGTACAGGCATACCAAGTTCTTAGAAAAATATATTTTAAAGGTATGAGTTACTTCTAAATTAGCCGACAAATTTAAACCTATTCCACTAAAAATACCAAATAATATTTTTTAAATGAGAAAACCAAGAGTAATTTATGGAAAATGAAGTGGGAACAGTCAACAATTGAGATATCAAGATTATTGTAAAATGTTGATAATTAGAAATTATAATATTTTCAAAGAAAGAGATAAATAAAAGAGATTTGAGAGCTCTGAAATAAACCACACCTTAGAAATTATGTCAGATAGAGATAGTATCAAACAAAATCTGTTACTTTTTTTAAAAATTTCTTTTTATTTTATTCATTTTAGAGAGGAGACAGAGAGAGAGAGAGGGGGGGGGGAGCTGGAAGCGTCAACTCCCATATGTGCCTTGACCAGACCAGTGCAGGGTTTTGAATTGGCGACCTCAGTGTTCCCAGGTCGACGCTTTATCCACTGCATCACCACAGGTCAGGCACAAAATCTGTTACTTTTAAGAGACTATTTAATATAATTAGTGGTAAAAATACAGAAACACTTTTATTTACATCTATATTAAAAAGAAATAACAAGCCCACAATGGAGTCACTCATGCTAAGCTTCACCAAGATTTAATAATTAATTTAATAGCAGTTTTAGCCTCTTGCAGGAGTAGAATTAGAAATCAACCAGGCTAGAATTTTCTGGTTATCACTAGTGAGGTAATATGCCTGATAAGACTCCCTGCCATCCTCTAAAGCAGTGGTTCTCAAAGTGTGTGCCAGGGTGCATTGGTGTACCCTAGAAGATTTCCAGATGCACCCTATGGTATTCCGGAGAGATATGTGCCTGTTGGGGACCAAAAAACCAGCAGGGTTTTTTGGAGTTTAGATTTTTGTGGGACAGAGATGTGGGCAATTGGCTGTAAACTGACAGTCTGCCCAACCCCACCTCATTTGCCTTATTAGGTTGCAAGGGGCTGTTAAGTTGTGGTGCTGTATTGTTTACACTACCCCCTATTCCCCACTCCCCGAAAGACTGGAGGCAAGTTTCTTCTATTCTTTGGTGTAAAGTTAAGACAATATGTATGGTGGGGGTTTTCTGCACTCAACACAAGAGTAAAAAGAGAGAAATTCTTCAATGTATTGATGAGGAAATGAGAGTTTGCCTTTCAAATATATGCCCAAACATTGAAGAAATCACTAGGACACATCAGGCTTATGTTTGTCATAAACACAAGAATGAAAAAACTTAACACATTCGTGCTGGGACCTGCCAAATGTACTAAATCTTACTAAGAATGTATCTATATATATAAAAATATAACTTTTTGTCATTTTTTTTTATTTTTTAACCCCTTTTTTACAAATTCTAAAAATTATAACAAAAAATGTAACATAAAAGTGTTTTTTAATGTCAGAATAAATTTAATTTTGTTGTATTTATTTCATTTAATTACCATAAAAGCATGTTTGGACTTTATATTTTTTTCTTTAATATTTGACTTAATTATTATAACATATATCTCAGAAATTTGTATATAGTGTGCTTACAATTACTTGTAGGATTTTAAATGTGCCCTGACTTCAAAAAGTTTGAGAACCACTGCTTTAAGGGAAGATAGTCTTGACTCTTTTAACTTCCTTGTCCCACCAAAAACCTTCTATTTTATTTTACTTTATTTTTTTACAACTTTATTGGAGGGTCTATCTACTTAATGAATTATACAATAAAGCCAGTTAGGTCTTTAAATTTACGTGGTTGAATTTTGCTGTTTAATACCTATGTCATAAAAAAAAAGACATTTGGTAGATTAAATAATGTGACATTATAATTTATAAGAATATATACATTTTGATTTTAGTCCACAGATCCTGGTACACAATCCATTAAATCTTTGATTTTCCTCAGTGATAAGAGCCATCTAAGAATATTTTGTTATATTTGGTCTTTTGTCTTTAGTTCCTTAAATAGCTTTAGAGCAATGAAGGTGAAAAAAAATGTCTTTTGTTATTTATAACAAATCTCTTTCAATCACACCTAAGCTTATGTTAATGAGTTGATTTTTTGAAAGCCCATAGATACTCACTGGATAGGGGAGAGTATGATTGTCCCTGGAATCCACATTGTGATTAGAGGGTAGAAACTTTCTGTTCCCTCCTTCCTCCCACCATCTGTGAATGGCCAAGGGGCCTGAGATTGAGCTAATCATTGAGATTAATTGATTATGATTACATAATGACTTTTCCATTAAAATCCTTAAGGTACAAAGAGTTTTCAGGTTGGTGAACATGTTGAGGTACTGGAGAGCATGGAAGTTCTGCATCCCTTCCTCTGTACTTGCTCTGTGTATCTTCTCCATTTGACTGTTTCTGAGTTGTAGCCTTTTACAATAAACTGGCAATCTAGTAAGTAAACTAGTTCCTGTGTTCTATGAGCTATTGTATGGCCAGTAGTTGCAGCCATCACAGCCATGCATATGCAGGTTCCCATTAGATTTGAACAGATGGTAAAGAAACAGTGGAGCCAAAAAGTGGTAAGCCATTCTTTTATCAAAGTCTCACACTGGCCAACGAGCAAACACACAGGGCTCCCAAAGCCACTGACACATTCTTGGGTTCCACAACCAGGAGAATCTTCTCCAGTTTATTCTAGAATCAAAGGCCCCACCAGTCTTAGCAGAGCTCACAAAAGACCCTCACCTCTGGTTCCCCATCTTCACACCTTCACTCTCTCTATGCACATGGCTTCTTCTTCAGCACTCTGCCTTATCTCTGCTCTCTCTGCAAAACATGGCTTCTCCCCATCACTCTGAAAACATTAGCAAGACAATGGCTCTTCCCAAGCAGGAAGGTAATTTGCAATTTCACAGATCACATATACCAGCTTGGTACTGCCCAGTGCCATTTTGTAACAATAAAAGTGAGCAAACTCAAAAAATACAAATTTTATAAACTCATTTGTCCAACAGCTATTCTAACAAGTTATAGAACCAAAGATAGGGGATTTGGTAACCTCAAATTTATAGCTGGTCAGTTGAAAGCACAGATGACAACCTAGACCTGAGATTGGCATCTGAAATGGAAGAGGTAGTCTTGTTGAACTGAGCTCTTAACATGCAGGATCTGATGTTAAATCCCAGTAAATAATATCAGAATTGTATTGAATTGTCGGAGACCAAGTTGGTGTTTGAAAATTGCATGCTGTGGGGGAAAGCTTTTATTTGGTGTCAGAAAAATACTGTCAAAAGTGTATAGAGAGTCTAACATAGTAGAGAAAGAGAAGCATTTTTTTTCCTTTTAAAGAAAATAAATAAATGCATAACCCTATTCAGCTCAATTGTTTAGTGCATCATCCCGATACACCAGGGTTGTGGGTTCAATCCCCAGTCAGGCACATACAAGAATCAACCAGTAAATAAATGCATAACTAAGTGGATCAAGAAATTGATGTTTCTATCTCTCACTATCTTACTTCCCCTCTAAAAATCAATAAATAAGTAAAATTAAAAATAAATTTAGAAAGTCAAAATTTACAAATTATAAAGATTATGCAAGGAAAGACAGAAATAACCAGAAATGATAAAGTAATAATTTGTAAAAATAACTACATTAAAACATACATCAATAAGAGACTGCAAGGCCAGGCCAGTGGTCACTACTGTCATGGCCATGCAGGTTCACATTGGAATCGAGCAGACAGTAAAGAAACAGTGGAGCCAAAAAATGGTGGGTCATTCCTTTATTAAAGTCTTTCATTGGCTGATGAACAGACATACAGGGAAAATAAATACTTTCCTTTCATTCAGGGCTCCTTAAGCCCTGACACATTCTCTGGTTCCACAACTATGAGAATATTCTCTGGTCCCGCCTAGATTCAAAGGCCCTACCAGTCTCAGTGGAGCTCACAAAGCCCCTCACCTCTGATTCCCCATCTGCACACCTTCTTTCTCTCTCTCTGCAAAACTGTCTTCTTTATCACTTTGCATTCTCTCCTCTCTTTGCAAAACTGGCTGGGCCAACAAAGACCTTTTTGTCAGCAAACATAAGCAAAACAATGGCTCCTCCCAAGCAGGAATGCAATCCACAGTTTGCAATCAACTACCCTGCTCTGAGGGCAAGCACACATGTGGCTGCCCAGTGCCATTTTTTAACAATAAAAGTCAGCAAACTCAAAAAATACAAATTTTACAAACTCATTTGCCAAACAGAGATAATATAGTCACAATAAAAAGACAAACACTAGCCACAACCTGGTAAAAGATATTTTCAATGGGGGCAAGATCCTTGTTTTCCCAATTTTGCTCATTGTTAGGCACCTGGGGCTTTCCGCCCTGGTGACTTTCTGTGCCTGGGCTATAGTACTTGCTCTGCTCATGTCTGTCTAATTACCTACTACAACTTCACATTACAAAAACAAATTAAAGCCAAAATAAAATATTTCCATTTATAAATTTATCAAAATTAAAGGACTGGCTATAACAAGTATGGGTGAAGATACATATAAGAAGATAGGCTCAAATCCTAACATAAACTGGTGCAACAATTTGGAGTAATAAATTCATGTTCTATAAAATTGCAATTCCAAAATCAATGATGTACTTGTAATTCTTGTGTGTATGCATAAAAATACGAAATAGAATTATTGTTAAAATAGTGCTTATTGCAAAGAGTTGGATCCATATATCCCAAAGATAAGATACAATGTCTAAAAAAGTAGGCCAAAATCTATCAAATACTTAAATACTATCTAAGTGTCTTCAAAATGTGGAAATATATAAAAGGCTTCTCAATTTATTTTTCAAGACAGTATTTGGAAACAAAAAACAACTATCACTAAATTGTATCTAGACATTAATTTTATTTGTGAACCTATCATAAAATACCAGGTAAAAAATTAACAAACTTGAAATAATAATAATAGTATACAAACAAAGAGGTTCAAATTCACAAAACTTATTGCATTTATAGAATAAGACCTATGAAATATCAGTAACTAGCACAATTAAGAACTATGCAAAAAACTTCTACTTCTGGTGATGTCAAAATAACTGGAACTAAACTTACCCTGGTAGTAAACAACCATAAAATTTGGGAAAAATGCATGAGGCAACTGTTTTCAGACACTGGAGAACAGTAAGTGCAGACAGCAATTTTTAAGAAGAGAAAAATTCATGTGATGAGCCCCATGATTGTCTGGGCATCTGCAAAAAACTGCACATCAAGCAGAGATCAGAGTATGTGGCTGCTTACATGAGGTTATCATGGAACAGCTGCCACAGTGCAAACACAGATAATAGAAGTCAAACAGTACTGGGAGACTATTAAAATTTCTGCCCTAGTCAGAAGGAGAGCCATCTGAGCCTAAAGAAAGGCCCTAAATTGGGAATAAGGTACATGTGTACAGCTACAACAGCTACAATAGACGGTCCTAACAAAAACAGAATCCAAGCCTCAATATGGGGCGATGGACACACGATGCAGATAATGTTTTGTTAAGTTGTACTGAAACCTGTATGTTTTTGTGACCCAATGTCACCCTAATAAATTTAAAAAGAGAGAGATATAATTTGAAGTAGAATTACACCAAGAGAGAAGAACTTTGAAAAATATTGGGTTTGCCATCCACACTGTCTTGGATCTCCGTTCAAGATGTTAACCAGAAACAAACACCACAAAATCATTATTCTTTAAGGGAATTATCCATGTATCATCAGAAAGTTTCAGTACACAATCAAAATCTATTAAGTATTCTAGTTAACAGAAAAATGTAACCTATAGTTTAAAAAAACATTTTTAAACTGACTTTAAGATAGTTCAGATATTGGGTTTCACAGATAATAACTTTAAAGCAGCTATTATGTTTATTTGTGAAAAGAATATTCATTTATTTTCTTATTGGATCAAATTAAGCATCCTTAAATATCCTGAGCCTGGTAAGTGTATAGTGGACATCCCCTTCACATACAGTTCTCTATCCTCCTGCACAAAATTATAAACTCTTATTTATTTGCAACACTCACAGTATGTGCCTTTCATTAATTATAAAAATGCATAGTCATAATAAAAAATAAAATAAAGTAAAAATAGATGAGTAAATTAAAAAATTGATTTTTCTTTACTATCAATGTCCTCTTGAACTAAGCAATATTCATTGTTAGGAATTAAACCCTTATCTGAAAATTTAAATCAATTTCCTCAATTTTCATTTTGAAATTTTAATTGCATGTTTGGAATACTTTTTCCTTATTGAATACTTTTCACATTAAAAGTCATACGCTAGAATTTTATTTTACAACCAACAGTATAAAATAAAGCGCATTCTCTTTAGCTCAATGGTATATCAATAAACAAATTCTGCATACATCACTTAAAATATTTTAAAACCACATTTTCAATAACTTCAATATTAAGATATTTATATGCTAAGGAATCTCCTTTTTATAACCCTTTGGTAATTCTTTAAGTTTGTCTATACCATCATACATGGTCACATTATTTATTTTTTAATATAAGTTTTCATCCAGTTCTCAAATCTGTGTTTGTACCTATGTTTATAAAATATTTACTGACAACAATTTTTACTTGACACAAAAATAGTAAATTACAATGGGGAACAATTCTTTTTTCATTTTGTACTGCATGAGGTTATAGAACTCTTTCTATATATTTCTGCATTACTAATTCCAAACCTGAAATCTGTTTTTTGGTGTATGCTCTAGTTTTTATGCAATTTTAATTTCTTTTTACTACAGTTAATGGCATGTATTGCTTTCTAAATTGGAGTTAAAGTGCAATGACTCTTGGATTAAACATAACCAAAGGCAATTAATGTTTTACAAACATCACTTTTACATTATTGTAGTTGTTTTTAAATGTAAAAAATTATTATCTGATTAAAACACCCTTTTATTTTGTCTTAAGATTGAAGCATGGCTTCTTCAAGTAGACGTAAATGTAAGAATAGTCCTGACACCTTCTGTTATATATGTGGCTGTTACATACTTCAATGTCAAAGACACAATATTTCATTATTTGTGACACGTGCATATATTGCCTACTTTCAAGTTCCCCTTGGCGATCAACACAAGAATTGGGCTCCTCATATTGTGTTTCATAATTTTGAGAAAATACTTCGTAACTGGACAAAAAAATATTGCAAAGGAATGCCTTTTGGTATTCCCTTGGTTTGGCATGTAGCTAAGGACCACATCAGTGACTGTTATCTCTGTCTGAACCATACAAAGGGCATCCGCAAGAAAAAACGGCATATGATTCTATATCCTAATATTCCTTCAGCAATACAACCTATCCCACACTCTGAAACACTCCAGTTTCAGTTTTCAATAGTTTTATTTCTTCTGAGGACAAAGAAAGTGAACATGGTTATCAAGTGTATTTTGATAAGATGCATGAGGAAATGGTTGTAGAATCTGAAGGGTTTTCTTCTGATGCCAAGCAGTCATTAATCCCTCAGCAGTTTAGCCAACCCAAACTGAATCATTTAGTAAGAGATTTAGGCCTATCAAAGAAAGCAGCTGAGTTATTAGCCTCCAGACTTCAAGGAAATAATGTATTTCACCAGTCAGCTAAAGTATCCCATTTCAGGAAGCGTGAACAAATATTTGTGGACCTTTTTTCCAAAGACAAACAGTTTGTATACTGTCATGATATCAGTAGTCTTCTCAGCCAGCTAGATGTTACCACATACAATCCAAGAGAATGGTAACTGTTTCTTGACAGCTCTAAACTGAGTCTGAAATGTGTTTTCCTACACAATGGTAATATTTATGCAGCAGTTCCAATTGGTTATTTAACTCATCTGCCAGAAGATTTTAATGACATAAAAATTGCCCTCGACTTTATTATTTGTTTTTTCTGCCTTGTCTTTCAAGAAGATAAAAGTAGGTGTACTTGATGGACCTTAAATTCAGGCCCTCATACATGACAAAGAATTTGCCAGGAAGATAAATAAAGAGGAGAAAGCAGCATGGCAGTCTTTTGTGGCAGTTAAAAGAACTGCCTTGGCAACAAAAAGCAAAAAACTATGATATTCTGGTTCAAAGGATGCTGTTGGCTTTCTGGGACATTGGATGTAACATGAGTGATAAGATTTTAAAATTCACTTCCTGAACAGGCACCTTGATAAGTTTCCCGAAAATCTTTGAGCTGTTAGTGATGAGCAGACTAATGCTGGAGCATCAAACGAGATGGTTCTCAACAAGTATACAAATGCAAGAGCTACAAATGCAAAATTTTGCCTGAATAGAATTTAAATAAGTTTTGCGCAAATTTTATGATTAAAATAAGTGTTTTAATATGTTCTATTTTGAAATTGTGGACAAATTCTGATGCAATCATATCTTTTAGTGTATTAGTGTATTTACTGCATTATATAAATTATTATATTTTCACAAAGATGATGCCCAAGAAGACATTCTACTTCATTATGTTAAACTAAATGTTGAAAATTTTGCAATAAGATGAAAACATAAAATCTTCAACTGCAAAAAAAAAAACCTGTAGCTTACAGAGAAAAACTAATGTGAGATTTGAGATCAGCAGACTTGGATTAGGTAAAATCAAGTGCTTTTGTGGATGCAACAAAAATTTTGTTCCCCATTGTTATGGGTAAAAATGTATTTTAGTAAAAAAAATAATAAATTGCTGAAAATCTTATAAAAATCATAATATCATTTTATCTTGGGGTGATTTTGTCAAATTCTTGATTAATACATATGTATTCTGATGTTTTCAATTTAAAATGTCACTTGAAACCATATGATTTGCATCTTAAAAATAAGATATTCTTTAAAATCTCCTCATATCCTATATGTTGGAACTGATGCTACCATAAAGTCAATTTTAGTCAACTGAGTTGATCTGGTATGACTTTTTATCAATTATCAAGAAACCAAGTTTTTTAATTTATACCACATGCTAAAACAATGCCTCCGAATTGTATTACCTCTAAATATCAACAATTCTATTTATACCCACTCCTCAAATCCAGTATTTATAGAAAATCAGTCAATTAAAAATATCATTATATGATTTGAACTATATTCAAACTTAATAAAACCGTTGTTGACATTGAAAAGGTTCAGAACAGGCCTCATCAAGATATGACACTTTCAGTTTTGGATTATTTTGAGCTAAAGGCAATGAAGACCTTGTGAGTTCAGAAGAAACTTCTATGCCCATCCTTTAACCATTTAGAGCAGGGGTGGAAACCTTTTTGGCTGAGAGAACCATGAACACCACATATTTTAAAATGTAATTCAGTGAGAGTCATACAATGTTTAACACTAAATACAAGTAAATGTGTGCATTTTATGTAAGACCAACACTTTTAAAGTACAATAAGTCTCTGAATTCTTTTTAATAATGTTATGCTGTTGCTAACCAGTGATGAATAAAGTACTTCTTACCATTAATGGAATTTCTGGTGCTGCATGGTTCTGCTGATGGCTTTGTAGTCTCGTTGATACGTGGTGAGGTTAAGCTTCATGCAAGCATTGAGACTTCCATCTGTTAAACATGATCGTAGGTTGGTCTTAACATTCTTTAAATGTAAGAAAGACTGCTCACATGCATACATAGAGCCAAACATTGTCAGTTCAGCAATACTCACATGCTGCAGTGTGTTGTATGTGACAGAAAGCATGTTCCAAGTTTTGACAATCAGCTGTTCGGCAGGTTGAAGTTTTCTCATTTCCTCCCACTTATGTTTGCTTGCCTACTCTGTTTGCTGTCATGCAAGTCTTTCCAAATCTTCATTCAGTGACTTGAACTTATTCACCCACATGTCTGAGGCCTTCAGGTCAGCAGCTTATAGTTCAAAATCTCTGATGGAGACACTGGGGATGTAACTCAGGTCAACACTTTCTACTGCACACTCGTGTGGATGGGTGATGAACTTAAAAAAGATGAGTGCGCTCACAAAATTCTCCAAAGCGTGCTTTGAAAGACTGCAGATTAGATGTGAAGCCTGCCAGCTGCTGGAGATCAAGATGTTGAACAGGGTCACTTGCTGTGCATGCATCTTTAAACTCTCCCAGTTTTTCAAAGTTTAGTAAACAACCTGTTTTAATGTTGGTGATGAAGAGTTTGAGCTTATTTTCAAATGCAAACACTGCTTGTTGAAGGGATAAGACTGTATTTCTAATGTCTTGCATTTTTACATTGAGCTAATTCAGATGTTCAGTCATGTCCATGTGATAGTAGAACTTTAGGAGCCACTCAGTGTTGCTAACTCAGGATGCTTGATGTTTTTCATTTCAAGAAAAGTCTGGATTTCACTCAGACAAGCCGCAAAATGGCTGAGCACCTTCCCTCTTGACAACCAACACACATTGCTGTGCAGAGCAGACCAGGATAATTATTACCAACTTCATCCAGCAGTGTTATAAACTGGTGATCATTTAAAGATCAGGCAACAATAAAGGTGACCACCCAAATGACCAGTGACATTACCTCACCAAGCTTCTTGCCACACATTTGAGCACAAAGTGCCTTCTGAGATAGGATGCAGTGAAAACTTAGATTGGGTTTCTTTTCATGTTCACGAAGAAGTGCTACAAATCCTCTGTTTTTCCCCACCATGCCCGGAGTACCATCAGTACACATCAAAATAAGGTTATCCATCGGTAGATTTTTTTCCTTAGCGAACTCAGTGAAAGACTTAAATAAATCCTCCCCTCTTGTTGTCTCTTTTATAGGCAAAACAGCAATGTAGTGTGTCACCAACAGCATACCTTGCAATCACGCTGAACTGGGATAAATGCCTTACGTCTGTTGACTCATCCAAAGCAAGAGAAAAGAATGGTGCTGCATTTATGCTCTTCACTTGTGTTGCCTCAATTTGATTTGCCATCATGATGGTATGATCGTGAATAGTTCTTGCCGACAGAGGCATGTCTTTTATTCATTTGATTATCTTGTCTCTATCCAAAAAGTCATCAAAAAATTCATTGGCAACCTCAAGCATGAATGTTTTGGCATACTCCCCATCTGTGAATGTCTTTCTGTTTCTCACAATTGTTAAAGCACCAGCAAAGCTAGTCAAATTCTAGTCACCTTGTTTGGTCCAAACAGAGTTTTGCTGACTAGCTTGCACTCTGCACAGTAGCTCTTGACATGCTTTCTTTCTGCTGTCTCCCAATGGATATTTTGATGCAAATGTAGTATGGCATGTGTTGTAGTGTTGCTTTTTATTTGACTGTTTCATTGATGCAATTTTATCATTGCATATTAGACACATTGCAGAACCTGCTCTCTCTACAAAGGCAAATTCCTCTGTCCATTCCTGCTGAAAAGTACAATAATCCTCATCATTTTTTCTTTTAGCCATCTTCTTTGTCAAAAGGGTTTCTGCAATTAGCTAGCTGACTACTTTATTAAAAGAAGGGAAGTTTACTTTCTGACCTCACAATGACCCATGTACATTATGCATGATCCAATAAAAATTTGGTGTTGTCCCAGAGGACAGTTGTGATTGGCTTCAGCCACCAGCAACCATGAACTTGAGCAGTAGGAAATGAATGGATTGTAATACATGAGAATGATTTCTATTTTTAACATTATTTATTTATTAAAGATTTTTCTGCGACCCAGATGCAGCCATCAAAATAGCCACATCTGAAAAAAAAAAAAATAGCCACATCTGGCTCGTGAGCCATAGGTTCCCGACTCCTGATTTAAAAGAATCTAAATGGGGGGCCTTTCCCACAGTGAGAGTTATTAACAAAAATAACATTTTATCATCCATCTATATGGTAGGGCAAAAATCTAATTACTGAACATCTGCTCTTCTTATAATTCTGCAAATGACCTTCCTCCACTCTAAAAGGTGACTTACTTCCTTCCCTAGTTCAGAATGTCATATATATCTATTTACCTTTCTGTCCCTGAACCTCTTATATATATGGGCTTCCCATACATATGTATGTAATTAAATTTTATTAAATTTTCTCTTGTTTGTCTGTCTCATGTAGTTTTAATTATTAACTAGTCAAAAGAATCTGGAAGGTAGGTAAAAATTTATTTCTTCTCCACAACATAGAAGACATAATTATAAAACTCAAGTTTATATTATTTGCTAAAAGTGTTTAAATTCATCAATTGATTAAAAATTATATAATTTTGTATTATACTATATATATACATGTATTACATGTATATAAAAATATGTATAAACACACACAAATACTGAACTTCAATGAATGTCTGTGTTGGATTGGGAAATCAATATAATCAATTGATTGTATCAATTTAAAGTAATAAATTTATTAATTTATCTAAATATATTTTGTCCTAATGATCACACAAATTTACATTATATCTAAGAGCTCACACAATCTTTATGTCTAAGTCATTAATTCAAATTCAATTTAGGATGCTGTTACTTAAGTTGTTTCTGATTTTGAGTATAAAGCTAGTAGCCGTGGCTGTCACAGCTGCCAAGCACATGCAGGTTTGCATTTGATTCAGATAGATCCTGGAGAAACAATGGAGCCAATAACTGGTAGGCCATTACCTTTATTCCTAGCTCTCTCTCGGCAAGCCAGTAAACACAAATACTCTAGGCTCCAAAACCCACTCATTCAGTGCTCACAAAGCTACTGACATATCCAAGTTTTCCTAGAATCGAAGATCCCACTAGCCTCATTCAGTCCCCTCTGCATGCTTGCATCTTTCTGCCAGTCTCTCTGCAACCACCACATGGCGTCTAGCCCCTGCAACAACCTGGTGTCCTCTTAAAATGGCCTCCTAGCTCCTCCTCTTAAAACTTTTCAGAGGGACAACCCCTCCTTCAGCACACATTAGCATAACCAAGCCCCTTCCCAAGCATGAAGGTAATTAGCATTATTACCTGGGCAATGGCCATTCATGTAGGCAATGCCATTTTTAACAATAAAAGTGAGCAAAACCAGAAAATACAATTTTGCAAACTCATTTGCCCAACATTGAGTTACTCATTGCTCTATTAAAAATAACATATACATTGCTTATAATTTTATTTTAAGCTATATTTTATAATGATAATGAATTATTTTTTCTGTAATTATCTTTGTCCAGTTCTGTATTTTTTATATAAATAGCTAAACAGGAAATTAAAATATAATCAATAAACCTATCCAATAGTAGTAACAATTTTCAGTTCCATCTTTTAAAAAATGCTATAAGAGGAGACTGTAGATCAACTTCTCATATTTCCTAGACTAAAGACAGAGATGCAAAAATTGAAAAAGAGGGCAAATTGTTAGTTCTTTCAAAGTGGGAGGAAGTATTATCAAAAAGGTTTCTTGAGACACCAGGTACAAGTAAAGATACTTTGGTGAGATGACAAATGTGGCTGAGTTGGGGAAAGAACAAATCTCTATAGCCTAATATAAATTATAACCCTCAAAAAATGGTGGTAAGTGATTATAAATAATATTTATTTCTCTTTAATTTACATAAAGAGAATGGCTTTGAGGTGGAAAGAAGAGAAAGCCATGCAAACGAAAGGCATTGTAGGATGACACATTGTGAAGAAAGTAGAAAATATACTTCTCACAAAAATTAGGGGATATTTCAAAAATGAATATTAAGCAATAAAATATCCCTTAATTTTTGTAAACAGTATACTCTAGTTAGTATATTTAGAAAAACTGTACCCCACCTGGCCTGTGCTGGCACAGCAGATAAAGCATCAACCTGGAATACTGAGGTTGTTGGTTCGAAAACCTGGGCTTGCCTGGTCAAGGCATATATGGATGTTGATACTTCCTGCCCCTCTCACCTTCTCTCTCTCTCCTTTCTCTCTCTCTCCTCTCTAAAAAATAAATAAGGTCTTAATAAAAAAACTGGATCCCAATGCAAAGTTAACATATACAATTAATAGATATTTACCAAGAGGCCACAAGATTCTTGTTTTAGGGTGAGACAGTCAACTGAGCAAAGATATGAGCAAATACAAATTTACAGGTATTACCAATTCAACAAAGGTGTAAAAGTGCCTATTTTGTTTTTGGCTTTGTTTCATACAAAATCTTATAGTAGCTAATTAGGAAAGCAAGGGAAGTACTTATCAAATTAATTTTATGAGAAATTATATGTACAATAAAAATAACATAAATGTGACCACACTTGAACTAATATTTCAGGTTATAAGCTCAGCATTTCTAATGATACCACTGCAAGAATAAGTCATGTTGTGTTTGTCCTTCTGAACAAAAAAGCAGCTATTTTTACTTTTCTCATTTTAATTTTTTTGTATGGTAAACTTGTGTGTTATGTTTGTAAATTAGATCAAATCTACATGTGTGAGATTGGAATATAGCGGTCCTGAAATTTCTGTAAATTTTATATATATGATAATTGCTATGTATGATATAAACTTCTTGCTTACACTTCCTTCTTTCTTTATTAACTTTCTGTTTGCATACTCTTTGGGAAAATTATCCTAGTGGGTATTGAAACAGCTTGAGATCAGTTGACCTGAAAATAATTTTTCTATTCTCTAAGTACTTGGCTAGAGTTAAACATTTAAGTAGTTTGATAGCTAACATCTTTTTTTGGGCTCAACTGTTATCCTCATGTTGTTTTTAAAAAACTGGTGACATAATAAGGATATTAAGGGTCTGCATTGTTTCTAAAATTTAATTATTTTTTAAAATAGCACTTTAATTTATTTTGGCATTTCCAATCACCAACAGTTTAGTGAATCTTCAAATCCACAATTGAAAAGTAATGAGATGATTTTATAGAGCTAAAGTTTTAATTCTATAAATTGTAAGTATAAGATATTAACTTCTACCAAGAGACTAATTAATTTAAAAAATAAAAAGTATAAAATTAAAAGGTTTGTTTAAGGCTTTTAATGTAAGTATTCAAACTATCATTTTTCCTAGCCTAGTGAATTATTATTAATAAAACTACTTCTCTTTTTATTACATGTAGAATAATTTTTTTTAAAGTACATATAATGAGCACAGTGCATAAAGGTATAAATATACATTTAAAGTGTAATGGTGTACAACAATCATTATAATAGTAAGAAAAGCAATGCCATAACAATGAAGAAAACACATTGTAAAACTTACTTTCAAAGCCTGGCCCATTAGGTTGGAATCAGAAGTTTCCAGATATATGATCACATTTGTATGAAAATAAGTATTTTACATTGCTTTGATCGCTTGATATATACTTGAGAATCAATGGTAAAACTGGCTATGAGAGAAACAGAAAAAATGAGTGACTTGCTGAATTAGGTGAACTCAAGTAGTTTGGAGAACAAAAAGCAGATCTTCACTGAGGAGAGAGGTAGTTTATCTGTGTCCCATCAGAGATTTGCTGTTCCAAGGACCCACTGGGATATTGGAGTAAATTCATGCAGCTGGTATGAAATCATATTTTTGCCAACTCTATTCTCTCTTATGATACACTTTCATTGTTGGAATAATGGCATGTCTAGATCAAGGCTGGGCACAAAAGTCTAACAAAGTTCTCTGGGCAAAAATGGCTGTATTGTTCCTGTGAGCTGCAAAAGTCATCCACACTTTTAGTACAACTTTCTACTGGGCCTACAACTATTTTGAAAATGCCTATTACATTCTAATCAATTTGAAAATGTTAAAGAGAATAAAAATATAGTTATTTTGCTTGTCACCTGGATTCAGAGAACTATGAAAGTGTTCATTTATTTTTCTAATATTTTTGCTTCAAGGAGGATCAGCACGTGAGCTTGAAAGGGGTCAGCAAAGTTTTCCTGTGAAGGACACGAGAGTAAATATTTTAAGCTTTCATCGGCCATATGGTCTCTGTCACAGTTATTCAACTCTGCCACTAGGGTGTGAAAGCAGCCGTAGATGATACATAAACAAATGAGAGTATCTATGTTCCAATAAAACTGCAACTATAGACACTGAAATTTGAATTGTATATAATTTTTACATTTTACAATATAGTCCTGTTTTTTTTTTTTTTAACCATTTAAAAGTATAAAAATGATTCTTAGCTTGTGGACTGCACAAACACAGGTGGTTTGTTGGATTTGGCCCATAGGCTATAATATGCTCATCTGAGAGTAGAGCACAACAGTGTACAGTGATTAAAAACAAAACTTTTCTAACAAAAAAATTGTTTTATTTTTTATTAGGTATTTACTTCAATTTTGATGTGTTTCAATAATTAGCTCCTAAAATGTGTCATGATCCAGGCTTTAATCATAGCCCAAGAGAATCCTATTTTACTAAAGCCATTAGTGTTGAGTTACAATTTAAAAAGGTGAAACTCCTCAGAAATAATCACATTCTAATTACTAGGCTTACCCATTAAATGACCGCCACTATTGTGTTTATATATTTGACATAGAATAAAATATTTTCATGCCTTTAGTTTTAATATAAAATGAAAACATTTACAAAGATGGCCCTGAATTAGAAGGCACCTTAGTCCCTTAGCCACAAGTGAGATGGTATAAGATGATGGGGTTGAATATTTCATAATGTGGCCGATAGTTTCACCAGTTAAGAGTTTCCAGTAAGCCTACTAAGATGGTCTTTCACCTCAAAGATTGTCACTCTACATTTCCATTTGATATTCTTCTTTCTTTATTAGCTCTGCTTCCTGAGACACTATTGAAAGTATTAGAGGTTATATATAGCCCTTGCTGGAAATAAAGTGAGGAAATAGTGTCAAGACAATGAAGCTGGAAGGTGCTTCTGTGTGTGTATTTGTTGAATAAATCAAATGTATTTTGTCAGGAATGCTCTCTTCGTCTAAGTGTTTCTAGTAACATAATTATTTTCAGGTAAACCTCATTAAAGAGAGAATGAGAAAGTGAGAGAGATCCAGTAATTTACAAAGTCATCAGCAGTTTTCTTTGTTTTCAACTTGCCTTACAGACTGAAGGAAAAGTGTGCTGCTACCAACGCTTAGGTTACTTCTTTGTGTCCCTTATTTTCAGTTCTTGAAATTCATTCTATGTCCAAAGAATATTCTTAAATGAACAAACTGAAATGTCAGATTCATTTTAAACTAGCTCAACATCTCATATGATATTGTTGCTTCAGTATTCATCTGTGACTTTTACTTGAACCCTACTTCCTAAGGATTTTCCTTTTCCCCTGAAAGGTCATTCCTGTGACCCTTGTATCCTCATCAAAACTGTCATTTGAGCACTTAGTGTAATACCTGGGATACTGAAAGTGCTCAATAAATTTTAAGCTATAATTATTCTCTCCAAATTCTGCTTATGTCATTCTGCTTCATGCATGTAAAGTTAAGTTGAAGTAAGTTCATAATAGTTTAATATGTACTTTTACCAGGTTTATGCTACAAAGGAAGGACCCATATCTGCATTTCAATTCTAACAACTAAGATACGAACAATATTTGTAAAATGATCAAATTTTTAATAATTCTTTAGGTCCTATATTTCAATAAGTTATATATATGACTGTATATATAAGCTCACATTTAGAAATCAATGAATAAATATGTATTATATATCAATGGGAGTACACATTTTAAAACCTAAAAGCCTCTTGAATATACAGTTCTCAAAAACAACTTTATGAGTCAGATACCATTAAGAACACCTATACTGTGCAGAAAAGAAACCAACTCACAGATGTATCAATTCCCAAGAATACGGTTAAGTAGCTATGCCACAATCATAATGTAGGCAGTCTGATTCCAGGGTTCTCACTTCAAACCAGCACAGAATTCACATGGCAAGATTGCTTCAATAACTGTGATATTAAAATCCAATAAAATTAAAATTTATAATTTTATATGAAACACCTGTTAATTAAAATACAACCTAAAACTTAGGTTTCTCCTGAATTTTTCACTGAGCAAAGAATATAAGAATAGGATACTATAAATAATTCAAGCAAAAAATATTTATGAAGCACATACTAAGATCCAGGGTTGTTCCAAAGTATTCAGATATACTAATAAATAATATAAACAAAAATTTGTGTTATTGAGGAGCTCATAGTTTAGTATGTAATATTAGGTTGCTTTTTAAAATTATCTGCTCTATGTTGGACAACTTTTTAAGAATTTATGTATAGTAAACATAATGCACAGGTATAATCATCATATTAAAATGTTCTGACATCCTGCTTTGAGGCAAATGAGAATGTATCCCTCTTTTAATTACCTTTACAGTATCTGTTAGTGGTCTTCTCTTTTTTTTTAAACAACTACTAACCATTACACTTTATCACCAGCTAACTGGGAAGCTAAGCAGCTGCTTATTTAACCACAATCAGTCTTCTTGCTATGATCACTTGGCTTAGCTTTCCTTGGAAGAAGAAAGTCTAGTCAGGAAAGCAGACAGAAAATTATTATTATTATTTTCATTGCTAGCTTTACTTAGAAGTTCTTAAATGAATATTCATTTCACTTCTGAGATTATTTTACCCATCCCAGTACTTTCAAAGTTAATTGTCAAGCAAAAAAGAATATTTTCTCTTTACTTACATTTTAATATCTTTATAGATTTGCTAACTTAAAATATTTAAAAATAATAGAACAAAGTTAATGTTTGAAAAAGTTCAGTGGTTGAGAAGCAATCAATTCACAACTAAGTGGAGCAATGAGTTGATGCTCCTCTCAAAAAAATGTTAAGTGGTTAATTTTGTTTTGTTTTAAGATAAGAGAAAATGAATTCTTTTAGAATAATTCACATGATACTTAATCACTCTTATAAAATAGAAGATTATCAATGAAAAGACCCCACAAATTTAAATTTCAAGAAAAACATTTAAACAACTTATAGAAAAAGAAAATGTAAATCAACATTAAGACATAAGTCTTTTTTAGACTATTTAAACTTTGATATCACTTACACTTTGAGATAAAGGAGCAAAATGCCAAGTAGTCAGAGTGACATATGCAGAAGAGTACTGGCTTTGAATCTGACAGACTAGCTTTGAATCTGACTCTGCAACTTTCCAACTCAGTGGTCTGGGGCTTTGGAATAACTTTTCTGAGCCTTAGTTTCTTTATATAGAAGATGGATAATGATACTGTATCCATGTATATAAAGCTCTCCTCATATAGAAGTATTTAACCTATGGTAGGTATTATAATTTTTAATCAGAAAGGTGCTGGATTTAAAAAAGACTTTTAAAAGTTCTACAGAGAAAGACACAGAAATCCTTAAAGAATTTAGGTTTTATACAGGTGAGGAATTTAAGGGGAACAAATGAAGGTAACAGATTAATTCAAACCATGGTTGGATCTCTGAATATATGTCAAGAAGTGAATCATAACAGTAGTCTTTTGAAACCATTTTGGGTCAAGTACTTTTAGAAACTTTTACATATGTCCTTTCAGGTTTTCCTCAAGATAAAACTGAGTCACACAGCTAGAGACTGAAAGCAAGAAAAGAGTATGTGGAAAGCCCTCTGTCATCTAATGTACCTTGATGTACATGAAAAATAAGAAGGACTGAAGAATAGTTAATAGGGTGGGAAAAGTTTTATTTCTAGAAAAATAGATAGTTATTAGAGTACAGTCTTAGCTGATCAAGAAGAATGTATATTTTCACTGTTATGCTTCCATTAGGACAAAAGCTGGTTTAATATACAAGTCTTTTGAATGGCCCTTGTCTTTGATGTCAGAAGAGAATATTTGCAGAACGTAATTTCCCAGCAGCCCACTGTCTTATATAGACCTATTATCATAACAAAGCCTGTTCATGAAAAATAGTGTAAGAGTCCAATGACTTAATACAGGAATAAGAATAATTCTATGAAATTGTTATAATGAATTTGCACAAAAAGCCATCCTTCAAACCACTGTGTCTCAAAGATTAGTTTATATTAATTTATAGCACTGCTTGTGGAATTACCTTTTTAAAAATTATTTACTAATTTTAAGTTGTTTTTCTGATTTTAAGCATTCTATATTTTCAAATTATGAAAAGTTGATAAAATAAGAAAATTGAATTAACAATGAAATTTCATATTTGTTATGCAGAATATTTCCTTACAATTTAGGATTTTAAGAGTAATTTTTTTCAATATATTCTGTCTAATTCCTAAGCATTAGGAAATGTTGCTAAGCATTGTCATATTTTGTTTGTACAGTTATATTCTTTTAATTTTTTTAAACTTGCTTGACATTTGAAAATGACAAAATTATTTTTTGGATATATTTTTTTCTTATACCAATTTGAATCTAATAGAGGTCATATGGATATATATAGATATAGATATAGATATATTGTTATACATATGACTTACATAAATTTTTACAATACTGAAGTTCTGTTATTCATTTATTGCTTTCCAAAATATTAGACTCAAATCGAACAAGACCAATGAATATTAGCTCTAATATTTTTCCAAGTTTTTTTTAGGTTTAAAAATCACATTTGATACCTTTATAACCCACATCAACAGATCTTTGACTTTGTTGCATTATTTATTCATTTGTGCTGGGCTCATAGAGGAGCCATAAAGGATAAGACTTAATTTGTTTGTATGACTGCTCATTTAGGAAAAAAGTGTATAATTTTCATTTCCACATTTTTTTCTATAAGAAAAACAAACATTGAATATTGTTGCAAATAATTTCAATTATCTTCATGAAGTATGACTATAAGGAATATATAACTGCTTAACATATATATATTTGAATGTATTATTTTAAATAAAATCATAACTTAATAAGAGGCTATCAAACTGCTTCAAAAAGCAAAATGCATTTGGCATAGATTTATACCAGCATTTCTGTATTTTGAATCATCTTGATTTAATCTTTCTGATGCTTCAGTAATGCTAAAGTGGACTTTCTTGGTATACATACATATCAAGACAGAAATGTAATATATGTGTTCCATATAACTTCCTGCATTATGTGTGTGGGTTGTGGTTGTTGCTTGAGTTCCCATGACTATTGAGTGAGGAAGTTGGGTATAATTCCTGGCAGCATAGTAGTTTATCCTTTACATTAAAGAGCAGTTCAAATTTCAAAATGTTTTTCTGAGATCATTACAAAAATAAAAAACAAATGGCAGTGTTATCAGATCTCATTACCAATTGCCCAGTAAATGTTTTTTTAAAAAAACACATACACTAAAAATAGTCACAGGAAGCAATAATTTCTATGACAAATTATTGGGTTGTTTACATAGTGTGCTAAGTAATATATTTTTGATTAAAGATAAGTAGTTTAAAAAGTTACATTTATGTTGTTGTTGGGAGGGTAGGGAGGAAATTGCTATTCCCTGAAGGCTGATGTACCCTGTAAAACAATCTATCTTCAAACCAAAATGAAAAAGAGCCAAAAACAGCTCTGAATTACATGAGACCCTGGAGATGTTCCTTACACAATTTTCTGTACTGTTTACAGATGTCTCATTCTGAGGGTCAGATTAAGCACTTTTTATTTTTGTTTTTAAAATTACATTGCATAAGATTGGTTATAATTTTTTTTACAATTTCTGTCACCATTTCTATTTAAACAGCTCAGTGTCTATTTTGAAAAGAAAAAGATACATTGCACCCCTTGCTGTTTCAAAACTGTAACTGATGAAAGAGCTTCTGTACTGTGGATCTGAGGCAAGTCAGGTACTTATTAGAAAATGGCCCTTTTATATAGTGCATCCAACTATAACATTGGAAAGCTGGACTTGTAACCACTTTAGAGAGAAAGTACCAGAGAGTACACGGTAAGCTGATCAGCAAAATGCCAACTCCACGCTGCAATGAGGCAGTGATTTTAAATGACCCATTTGGCACATTTTATTTTAGGGAAGTAATCCTAAAGCACATACACAGTTTTTGCTAAAGTTAATAAAACTTCCCTTAAAAGTTAAGGAGTCCTGCTCACAAGATGCTTTTATTCATAGACGTGTTCAAAGTTGAGTTTATGGTTTTCACTCAGGTTTTATTTAGGTAATGAAGTTTCTAACAAGGGAAACTTCCTTATTTTATTTTATTTTATTTTTTTAATTTGGGGAAAAGAGATATCATTATGCCTTGGGAAGTATTATATTCTCAAAATCATGGGCCATGCTCATTAGTCTTATTATATCTGAAGCACTTGTATTTGTTAAAGCAGAAGCAGGCAAGATAAAAGAATTTTGAAAGTGAAATCATTACACTTTTGAGTCAGTGCCTTTTTTAAACCAGAAGCCTGCTCTATTACTCTTAATGAGCTGATGCCCCAAACACTGAAAATGGATTCATATTTCTTAACCTCTTTTGAACCTCCAACTTATAACTATAATGTGTTTTTATAAGAAAAAAAAACACCTTTACTAATTTTTAAACTGTCTTTTTTATTTTGGAGAACAATAGTTAATTTTTTAAAACAACTCACTAGTAATACTCAACCATATCTAAAAATGTGATATATTTGTTGGTTAGTTAGTATTTTTTATATTTTTTAAGATTAACTAGATGTAATCTAACTTATAGACACCTGTTAAAAATAGATGCTTAAAATATAAGAAGATACATCTTAAAATTAACAGTTAATGTAACACAAGCATATTAAGTTAAATACACTATTTCCAATGGGTACAATTAGAACTGGGGAAAGCTGGATAAGATTAGCAGGATTATATCAGCACTGAGGTCCTGGTCTGACATCACAGTATAGTTTGCCAGTGGCAGGAAGTAGATAATATATACACATGATTTCTGTCAGCTGCTTGTCAATATACAATTGTCTCAATAAAAATTTCAACTAAAAAGTAAATGTTACACATTATTATTTTCTCTATTTATAGCCTCTACTTTTACATACGAAATATAATTGATTTTATTTTAATTTTTTACAATAAATACTCTAGATATTTTATGGAAAATATATGGTAACAGATTAATTATATCCTAACTTTAATATACTAGAAGATACATTTTAATTATGAAAATTTCTAAGGTTATACAATATAATATTAATTTAGAAGAAGAAAGTAGGTAGATGTTCAATTTTCAAAAAGTGAAAAATTCTCATTCCCAGATACAGTATTTCCCCATATAGAAGATGCACCATTTTTTTGAAAAAATTGGTATCTAAAAATTGAGTGCATCTTAACAGTGCTTGTAGATTTTTTTACTTGCATTTCCCGCTTTTTTGCACCTGATAAGAAGTTGTATGAATTTTATGATAAAAAAACAAGATTTAATAACTTTATTAATACACTATTTTCAAATTTCTGGCCCCCAAATTAAGGTGCATCTTATACATAGGAGTATCTTATACATGGGAAATATGGTACATTTTTATAGTATCTAGTGACGTCATTGTTATAGACAACCAAAAGCTACGTATTGATATTGATTTGATTTTAAAATAATGCAATCCAGCTTTATATCCTATTTTGTAAATAAAAAAAAACATGGGACAGGAGAATGCTTGCATTATAGATCCAAAAGTGGAGGAAACCATCACTCTTAATTAAGAAGTACTACAGCAATAAATAGTGCTGTAGGAAAAGGACTAGATCAGAAGATATGAAAACATTTATGTTTTAATGCTTTCCTTTTGGTGACCTTAACTGTGCTAATTTCCATTGATAAAGTATGACAAATAATGTCAAATTAAATGGTCTATGTAAAGCCAGTGGCCAAGGCCACCATTACAGCTTCCTGGCCAGTGTAGGTTCACATTTGATTCAGACTGTTGGTAAAGAAACAACGGAGCCAAGAACCAGTGAACCATCAGCTTTAATCCTAGCTTGCACCCGGTGGGCAAGTAAAAACACAAACTGAGCTCCAAAAACCACTCATTCAGTGCTCACAAAGCTACTGACTTATCCAAGTTTCCTAGAATCAAAGGTTTCTAGCTCAACAGACTTATTCACCTTTGTTCCCCATCTCCTTCTCCCTGCACAAACTCTACACAAGCTGGCTTCTCCCTCAGCACTCTGCCATCTTGGCTGCTTCTCCTGGCTTCCTCCACATGGCCTTTCTCTGCTCTCCTCTCTAATGCTAATCTCAGGAACCGAGAAAGCAAGCTCCTGGTCTGCCCCACTTTATAGTGTAGAAATCCAAACCTTTAATCCAATCTACAAACAAGGAAGTCTCTGATACAAAGTCACTTATCTGAGGCATAATGGGAGGATTCCTCATGAGAGTGCACCATCCCACATCATCCAATCAGTCGATGGTGTGGGGAAAAGTTTACTCTTAAAACTAAGCCTTAGAACAGGGGTGCTCAATACGTCGATCGCGAAGAAAGTGTGGGTAGATCGCATGACATTAAAAAGACATTTGTCTTTTGATTGGCATACAGGGTAGCCAATCTGACGTCTGAACTTTTGATACCCTATGCATGTGCATTAAACTGCGCTAACTTGTTCAGTTACATTGCTGTGTAGTTAACCTTCAATTTATTTAAACTGAATACATCAAAGGGTATAAAAATGAATGCCATAGCTGGTTCGAGTAAGAAGCCTAAAACCTACCACTTTCATACAGAATGGGAGGGAATTTTTTTCACTATGTCATATTCTAAATGCGTTTGCCTCATCTGTCTGTGTGCCATTGCTATTCCAAAGAAGAGAAATATGGAGTGGCTTTTTCAGACTGTTCATAAAAACTATGACATTGACCTTCCTTCAAAAAGAGAGCTGAGAAGGAGAAAGGTGAAAGAAGAATACACAATATTAAATAGTAATAATAGTAACTTAAATAATGATAATTTAGAAGAAATAAATTTATGTTTTGCATTTTTATTGTAGACCGATCATTTTGACTTGGTCATCTTATAAGTAGCTCTCAAGCTGAAAAAGTGTGGGCACCCCTACCTTCGACTATACTGACCCGGCGTGCCCACAGCCTGTTCCCCAACACACATTTAATACAAACGACCTTCCACATGGGCAGTGCCATCTTTAATAAAGTGAGCATAATATATTTTATCTGCCCAACAGTCTACGTAGTTGTTATTTAAACAATACCATTTTTGCAGTAATAATATTGGATATGTTTAAGACAGAACTTTCCTTGTGGAAAAACTATAGTCAGCTCAGAGGTTAGATGTCTGTGGCTAGTGTCTGGACTGAGCAGTGGGGAAGGCATTAGCATTCCAAAAGCATTATGTCAAGTAGGCAAACTTCAGGAATTTCAGAGTCACACAATCTACTTCAACTAAGTGATGAAATTATGACGAACATTAATTCACTTAATGTGGTTGTATGACCAGGAGCCGCCATCGTGGCCACTCACATGCAGGCTCCCATTGGATTCGGGCAGACGGTAAAGAAATGGCAGAGTCGGAAGATGGTAGGTCATTCTGTTTATTTGTGTCTCACCAAGACAAGAAAGCCACAAGAGAAGCTTTTCCCATGGAGAGCAAGGGATCAGGGAGGCCCCTGCAATGGTGATAGCAGAAACCAAGAGAGAGCAAGCTCCCAATCTGTCCCACTTTATAGTATAGATTCAAAACCTTTAATCTAATATACAAAAAAAAAAAGTCTCTGATGCAAAGTCACTTATCTGAGGCATAATGGGAGGATTTCTCATGAGAGTGCACCACATTATATCATGCAATCAGTCAAGGGTGTGGGGGAAAGCTTACTCTTAAAACTAAACCTTAGGCTATAACAACCCGGCCTGCTTACAGCCTGTCCCTCACACCCAATACAAACTATAAGAAAGCAAATATATATATATATATCTGTCTTATTTACAAGCTTATTTGACCAACATTGAAGATATGACAACTCAACTCTTCACAATAAAAACTAATTTTCTCTTAATACCAAAATGATTGTTGTTCTTATAGTAAACCTATAAGTTGATATTTTAGTCCAGTATCAGAAGAATGAACCAAAGAATTGTTTTTGTGGGTAAGTGTTGGACAGATAAAATATATTATGCTCACTTTGTTAAAGATGGCACTGCCCATGTGAAGTTTTAAGAGTAAGCTTTTCCCCACATCCTTGACTGATTGGATGATGTGGGTGGTGCACTCTCATAAGGAATCCTCCCATTATGCCTCAGATAAGTGGCTTTGTATCAGAGACTTCCTTGTTTGTAGATTGGATTAAAGGTTTGGATTTCTACACTATAAAGTGGGGCAGACCAGGAGCTTGCTTTCTCTGTTCCTGAGATTAGCATTAGAGAGGAGAGCATATTAGGGCCACGTGGAGGAGAGGAGAAGCAGCCAAGATGGCAAAATGCTGAGGAAGAAGTCAGTTTGTGTAGAGAGAAGGAGGTGGGAAACAGAGGTGAATAAGTCTGTTGAGCTAGAAACCTTTGATGCTAGGAAACTTGGATAAATCAGTAGCTTTGTGAACACTGAATGAGTGGGTTTTTGGAACCCAGTGTGTGTTTTTACTTGCCCTCCGGGTGCAAGCTAAGATTAAAGCTGATGATTCACCAGTTCTTGGCTCCGTTGTTTCATTACCAACTGAATCTAATGTGAGCCTGCACGGGCCAGGCGGCTGTGATGGTGGCCCTAGCTACTGGCTTCACAGTAAACATCAACATTAAGTCACTGCTGTTGGAAATAACAATTAGTTTTGTTTTTATGATTTCACATTGATGTTTACCTATATTTAAACTCCTTTAGAGATTTCAATGGATCAGACCACCAAGCTTGGGTGCATTTTCATGGAAAACTACTGAGAAAAAGAATTTAAAACATTGTAAATCAATAAAATTTTATTAATTCTTTGTAATGTATGTCTGTACTTTGCCAAAACTGCAGGAGAAAATGTGAAAAAAAATCCCAAATGTGATTCATACCAATATCCAGATGTTTTAGAGATCTGATGTGAGGTTTATAACTATTAAGATTGTTGATATTTTCAACAATATTTTATAAATGTGCATTTATAAGTCTTTTATTTCTATATATATATATATATATATATATATATATATCAGATTTAATATTATATTCTGGCAAGCTTAACAATACTGTATACTAAATGGTATTAAAGCAACTAGATTTTATTAAAACAAGATCTGAGTTGCATTAAAAAAGTTAAATTCTAAAGAACTTATTTTCACAATTGGTTCCAATCTTGATGAAAACTGTGGGGTGGCTAATGGAGAAGGTCAGATGGGGAACTTAGACCAAGGGAACTTTGGCTAAGGCTGCCCACACAACCAAGCGCGACAAAAAAAAGTTCCCAGAGGACCTAGGGAAAAGATTGATTGTCCATCAGCCAGTGAGATTTCACCACATCATAACTACTTGCCCACCCTAGGGGACCCCTTTACATACCTCTCACGCAGTCTAATTGGTGGGACTCCCCTAACCTCTGAACCCCGGGGCTTGAGGGACATTGTCAGGCAGTATGCGTGGTACTTAATAAAGCCGCTTATTATTTCCACACTTTGTGGTTCTCAGCGCTCCCTTCCTTCTTTCTCGGTGGGGAAAAATACCTTACAAAAACAATAAAAATTAACTTTACTGAAATGAAGGTGAGGAAAGTATACATGTATTGTATAAATACACACATTTGTATTTATTAATTATGTATGTCTCTGAAAGGAAGATTTTGCCACCTAAAATATGCCATTTTGGGATATTGACTAAGCTAGTTATTTTAAGAAACAAAAGACTCAAGGAAAACCTCTGACCTTCCCACTTACTATTTAAAAGCACTTAGATATACAGGGCCTGTTACACAAAGGGAGCTATCACCATGAATAACTATAGTATGTTAAGAATTTAGGTATGGTGGGGAAGACTGGGCAGGGCTGTTATATGATGAAAATCCACTCTGTCCCCCATTTGTGTACCAAACATTTGCTTTGCCATCTCCATGAGAATTGCCTTTCTGACCTTTAAAGTCCAAAACCATTTTCCTTCTTAGCTCAAGATGCATATAAACTCTAGCTTTGTCCTTGGGCCTGTATACTTTTGAAACCCCCATGCATATGTACAAAATTATGTTTGGTTGTTTTCTCTTATGAATCTGTCTAATGCCAATTTACCTTAGACCATCCAGAAAAACATAGAAGGCATTAGGAAAGTTTCTTTTTTTCCTACATCTTTTAATACTCATCCAAACATCACCAGCCCATCCACAAACAATCTAACATGGGAAATAAACTCTAGCATATTTTATGTTTTTCTACTGCAGTCATGTAGAAAACTCTTACAATCATGCGTCTAGTATTGTATTTTGTGGTCCAAAATATACCTATATAACAAGCTGACCTATAGAACTAAAACATATTCTAATATCCCACTCATCTATTTATTATTTAATGCTTAGATCAGTTGTTTTCAAACTTTTTGATGTTGGGATTCATTTAAAATCCTACAATTAATTGTAGTCGCACATATTCTGAGAAATACGTTATAATAATTAAGTAAAATATTAAAGAAAAAAATATAAAGTCCATGCATGCTTTTGTGGTAATTAAATGAAATAAATACAGCAAAATTAAATTTATTCTGACATTAAAATACACTTTTATGTTACATTTTTTGAGTTATGCTTTTTTAGAATTTATAAAAAGAGGGTTTAAAAAATTAACAAGTGACAAAAAGTTATCTTTATTTATAGATATTGATATAGATATAGATATTGATATAGATATAGATAGATATATTCTTAGTAAGATTTAGTAAATTTGGCAGGTCCCGGCCCAAATGTGTTAAGTTTTTTCATTCTTGTGTTTATGAGAAACATGAGCTTGATGTGTCCTAGCGATTTTTCAATGTTTGGGCATATATTTGAAAGGCAAACTCTCATTTCCTTGTCAAAACACTGAAAAATTCCTCTCTTTTTACTCTTAATTGTGTTGAGGGTAGAAAATCCTAATCCCCATAAATAGAATGTTTAAAATTATAGTAAAATGTTCAAAGCTTTTTTAGATATTGTCACATATTCTTCTTTTATAGAAATCCAAAAGGCTTTAAGAGACAATTTCTTATGTTTAATCATCAATCCATGATCAGTGGATATAGCTGCCAGTTCTTCTTCTTCTGTTAATGTTGAGCCAAAATTATTTGAAGCTTCCATGAATCAGTTTCTAATCCAATTGTATTGTTCAGTGTTAAGTGATGGAAAATGCTATAAATTAAATTCTGCCCATCAGCCTTCAAGTTCTATTTTATTTACACTTAACTTTTGTTCACCTCCAGAATCAGATTCTTCAATATCATGCTTCTTTTTAAGAAATTTATCCATTTTATTTGGGTGTATTTATCTAAAAATAATATAATGATGTGTTAATTATAAATATAATAATAATGTGTTAATAAAAAGAGCGGTATTTTTGTAATGAAATGGTATAATAGAGTAACCATATTTATTTTTATATCTGGGCACATGCCGTGAACCAGCTCACTGAGTGGGAATGGTGTGGAATTAAGAAAATACATGAAATTAAGAATATACAGGGTCAGGAGGGCCCTGTAATTGTTTCTAGAAAGAACAAAGAGCACCCAAAAACTGCATCTTGCTTTATTTATAGGGCAAAATGAGGCCATTAGCAAATCAATGGTCTCTGATCATGTTTCCAAGGCAACCCAAGAATTTTTACCATGTACAGAACCCCCTTCCCCCATCATACATATCATCTTAACTTTACACCAAACAAAGAATAAAAGAAACTTGCCTCCAGTCTTTCTGGAGAATGTGGGGGGGGGGGGGGAGTAGGATAAACAATTCAGCACCACAGTTTAACAGCCTTTTGCAACCTAATCAGGCAAGTGAGGTGGGGGGTTGACAGACTGTCAGTTTACAGCCACACCTCTGTCCCCTAAAAATCTAAACTCCAAAAATCCTGTTGGTTTTTTGGTCTCCCAAGGCATATATTTCTCTGGAATACCATAGGGTACATCAGAAAATCTTCTAGGGCACACCAGTGAGCCCTGGCGTACACTTTGAGAACCACTGGCTAAGATGTATAATATGTGTGTCAACATCTGTACTCTTGTCCAGGCCACCCTACTGTTAGGTGAGACTATACATAAGGTGACCAACTTTTTTACAATAAAAATGAGGACAAAAATAAATTGAAGAAAACAATACTGTAAATAAAAGAAACATTTTATTCATTGCAACAATAATACACTATAATATTATAAATGTACAATAAAACATTTGTAATATTTTATATTGTAATTATGCTTATGTGCTTATTAATTTTTAATAATAATTGTAAGAAAAAATATTTTCCATTAAAAAAATACTTTTTGACAATGCATCATCTTGTAACAATATATTGGAAATATCTGAACAAGAAATATCCTTCATATTAAATTTTACGGCAAGTGCTGCAGCTAGAGTATCAATATTCAATCTCGATTTTTCACTTGTCCAAAAATCATTAGCAACTGAAAAAACTCTTTCAATTGCTGCATTAGTTCCAGGGCTACAAAATGTAAATTGAGCAAGAATAAATAAATTTTCACATAGAATATGTTCATTTTTAAAATGGCTAAATATTTTCACCCATCTTTTATCAATTTTGACGTGTTCATTTTCCCATTGTATTAACTTATCAGAATTTAAATATACATTCAGTCTTTTAATTTCTTCAAAGAGACAATTGTCATCTATTTTAATCTCTGGCATTTCTTTAGCTAAAAGCTCAAGACAGATTCAATATCTGTCCAATAGATTTAAGATGAAGTCAAAAAACACCACTGAAAACTCATTTCCTGTGATGTTAGTTCCAGGCCATTCTTTGATATATTGAAAACTTGTCTGGTAAAAATTCTGCACTTCTTTGATAAACTTTTCTGTTATGCCTGGGATTGATTCCCCTAAGTCTGACAATTATCATTTTCTAATTAAAGGAAGACATTTTTCTTCAAAATGATATTTATATCAAAGGATAAAGACATTCAAAATAAGACTAACTTCCATAGCTGAAATGCGTACACCTTCAATCTTTTGAATCGTTTTGTGAAAAATAGATGCTTGATTATGTACAAAATACATTAATATCTCAGCTATTTTATTATTGAAAAATGATTTCAGGACTTTAAGACATTTCTCTAAACTTAAAAAATATAAACGGATAGGCTCAAATAATTGTAGAACATGCTCTATAGCAGGTGTTAGAGCAAGCCATCTAACTTTTGAATATCCTGAAAGTTTTTTGTATTCAACATTTGCTTCTTCACAACATTGTTTTAAGGTAGCAACATGAATGGTAAAACAACTATAATGCAAATAAATTGTAGCTATGATTAATTCTACATCAATTGGCATGGCACATGATGCTGTGTTGATTGCATTTGACCAAATATGTGCATTCTAGCCTATTCCTAGTATTTTCTTTTGGAGAAACTCTTGTAATTTTACATACACATTATTCATCCCTTTGCATCTTAGCCCACCAAAATTTGTATTTGTATTATCAGCCATTTGTGCAACATCTTTGGGTATCAAATTGTTTTCATGTATTACTCTGTATAGATGGTTTGACAAAATTTCAGAAATTTTGCCCTCAATGGATTCTAAATTTAAAAATTTTACTTGAATGCCCTTAGTAACATTAAAATATCTTACTATTATTGGATACAACTTAATTTCATTATGATTTGATGCATCAGATAAAATCATTACAAATGCTGCAGTTTCCAAGTCCTCTTAAGTATTTTGTCACAGTAATTTTTAAATACTGATTTCAAAATAGCCTCGCATTTTGTCCTGGCACATGAAAATTTTGCATTGTGAAACTTTTTCGCTAATTTAGTTGTACTATCCACACTATGAAAACTTTGATTGTGAATTATGGTATGAAATGAAAATGTCCCCTCCATTGCAGCGAACTGTTTTTCATCTTCAGAATGATTTAAAGTTTTAAAAAATCTTCTTACTTTACAACTGGAAGCTCATGCATCTAATGATTGCTGATGTTTGTTGGTGGTCAAGTGTTTTGTTATCGCTGCTCTGCCCCTAACTGCAATTCAAAATTCTTCGCTGTAAATATTGCAGAAAAAAATGGTATCTTTCTTTGATATGAGGAATGGAAATTCCTTTTCCAATTTATTGTTGAAATGGCATTTTCTCTTTTTCGATTTTTTTATCCCTTAAGTGAAATTTAAAATTAAAAATAAAATATAGAGCTACATCAGGGGTAGTCAACCTTTTTTACCTACCGCCCATTTTTGTATCTTTGTTAGTAGTAAAATTTTCTAACCACCCACCGGTTCCACAGTAATGGTGATTTATAAAGTAGAAAAGTAACTTTACTTTATAAAATTTATAAAGCAGAGTTACAATAAGTTAAAGCATATAATAATAATTACTTACCAAGTACTTTATGTCAAATTTTTGCTAAGTTTGGCAGAATAAATTTTTATAAAACAACTTACTATAGTGGTTGGTTGCTCTGCTACCACCCACCACGAAAGCTGGGACAGCCAGTAGTGGGCGGTAGGGACCAGGTTGACTACTACTGAGTTAGGAACTGAAAATGTTACATCTTCATAGGTGAATTTTCCAGAAGCTAAATTAACAAAACTAAATACAAAACGAAACCACTAATTTAGAGTGATATTCGGGGATATTTATCATTTTCTAATTAAAAAACGTCTGTTCAATGCAACTATTTAATCAATACATTATTAACAGTTATGGTTTGAGGATAGATTTCTACTTTAAAACTCAAATTTTGGGAAAATACTTGTAAATAAAATTATACATATTTGGAAATCATTAAATAGATAATAAATTAATAAAATGTAAATTGTGCTTACCTGTCTATGATTGAATATTCAATGAGAAGGAAAGAATTGTGAGTCTACAATGTCTTATGTGCCGTGTCGTGTTTCAGTAAAAGGTACACAAAGCCATTTGTGCGCTAGGTATATTGCATTCTCCTTCAAGGTCTCCAGGGCAGAGCGCATGCATCTCATAATTGTGTCTCACTGCACTGTACTGATCCTTGATAAATCATTATGTCAAATACAAATACATCACATCGACTCTGCATTGATTGAATACAGACATTTACAGATTAGTCTTCCAATATCAAAAAGGAGGATATGTAGGATACTTTTTGAGGTAGGACAGAACTTACAAAAAAAGGACTGTCCTCCCTATGAAGGACAATTGGTCACCTTACTATACAAACTACATAGTTCTGCTCTTTTATAAAGACATACTTTCACTTCCTTTAATATATTTTCCTTCAAGTAGAAATCTACTTAAAAAGAGCTGACCCCTGCCTTTTCTTTTCCTCATTTATATTGTTTTGTCTTCGTGTGTATGTGTGTGTGTGTGTGTGTGTGTGTGTGTGTGTGTGACAGAGACAGAGATAAGGACAGAGAGGGACAGAGAGACAGGAAGTGAGAAAGACAAGAAGGATCAAGTTTTGTTACAGCAACTTAGTTGTTCATTGATTGCTTTCTCATATGTGCCTTGATGGGGGGTTACAGTAGAGTCAGTTACCCCATGCTCAAACCAGCAACCTTTGGGCCCCAGTCATTGACCATGGGGTCATGTCTATGATCCAAGCTCAAGCCGGCAACCTTGAGGTTTTGAACCTGGGTCCTCCACATTCCAGTTCAATGCTCTATCTACTGTACCACTGCCTGATCAGGCTATATTGCTTTCTTTATGGTGCCCTTTAAATTTCAGTGATTTGTTTATACATCTTTTCTCTTGACTAAACTGTCTGAAATAAAAAAGCACTTCTAATCTGTCTTTCAAATTCAAATATATGTTTTTATCACTGGGGAACATTCTTTTTCCATTTTCTGTTAATTGAGGTTTTAGAACTTTTTCTATATATTTCTGCATCATTGATTCCAAATCTCCAGTCCATTTTTTGGTGCATGCTCTAGTTTTATGCAATTTTAATTTCTTTTTGTTATAGTTAATGGCATGCATTGCTTTTTAAATTGAAGTTAAAGGGCAACGACTCTTGGATTAAACATAACCACAAGGCAATTAATGTTTTACAAACATCACTTTTACATAATTGTAGTTGTTTTTAAATGTAAAAAATTATTATCTGATAAAAACACCCTCTTATTTTGTTTTAAGATTGAATCATGGCTTCTTCGAGTAGCTGTAAATGTAAGAATAGTCCTGACACCTTCTGTTATATATGTGGCTGTTACACACTTCAATGTCAAAGTTGTAATATTCAATCATTTCTGACACATGCATATATTGCCTATTTTCAAATTCCCCTTGGCGATCAAGACAAGAATTGGGCTCCTCATATTGTGTGTCATAATTGTGAGGAAATGCTTTGTGAATGGACAAAAGGATAATGTAAAGGAATTCCTTTTGGTATTTCCATGGTTTGGCGTGTACCTAAGGACCAGAGCAGTGACTGTTATTTCTGTCTGATCCATACAAAGGGCATTGGCAATAAAAAAAATAGATTATGATTGCATATCCTAATATTCCTTCAGCAATACAAACTATCCCACACTCTGAGACACTCCCAGTTTCAGTTTTCAATGGTTTTATTTCTTCTAAGGATAAAGAAAGTGAACATGGTGATCAAGTGTATTTACCACTTACAGTCCAACAGAATGGTGGCTATTTCTTGACATCTCTAAACGGAGTCTGAAATGTGTTCTCCTACACAATGGCAATGTTTATGCTGTGGTTCCAATTGGTTATTCAACTCATCTGCAAAAAGATTGTAATGACATAAAAATTATCCTTGACTTTCTGAAATATGAGGAGCATAACTGGATCATTTGTGTGAATCTTAAAATAGTATGTTTTCTGCTAGGACAAAAGAGAGGTTTCACAAAGTATCCTTGCTTTCTGTGTTTGTGGGACAGCCAAACTCAGGAGAAACACTGGACACAGAAAGAGAGTCCAAAACATGAAGCTCTGGAAGTAGGGATACAAAATATTGTGAATGAACCTGTAGTTAATCAAGACAGGATCATTTCCCCCCCCCCCCCACTTTACATCAAACTTGGCTTAATAAAGCAGTTTGTTCAGGCTTTGAATAAAGAAAGTGAATGCTTCCAACATATTATTTCTGCTTTCCTGACTTGTCTTTCGAGAAGATAAAAGCAGGTGTATTCGATGGACCTCAAATTATTATATTTTTACAAAGATGATACCCAAGAAGACATTCTACTTCATTATGCATTAAGATTCATTTCCTGAACAGTCACCTTGATAAGTTTCCCGAAAACCTTGGAGCTGTTAGTGGTGAGCAGGGAGAATGCTTTCATCAAGTTCTTAAGATGATGGAAGAGCATTATCGGGGTGATGGGACAGAAATATGATGGCAGACTACTTCTAGAGCTTCAAATAAGATTGTTATCAACAAGTACACAAACGCAAGAGCTACAAATGCAAATTTTTATCTGAATAAACTTTAAATAAGTTCTGCACAAATTTTATGATTAAAATAAGTGTTTTAATATATCCTATTTTGAAATTATAGACAAATTCTGATGCAATCATATCTTTTAGTGCATTATATAAATAAATGTATTTACACCATTATATAAATTGCATTATTTTCACAAAGATGATGCCCAAGAAGACATTCTACTTCATTATGTTAAACTAAATGTTAAAAATTTTACAATAAGATGAAGACCTAAAATCTTGAATTGCAAAAAAACTGTAGCTTACGGAGAAAAACTGATGTCAGATTTGAGATCAGCACACTTGAGGTAGGTAAGAACAGTGTTTTTGTGGATGCAATAAAAATTTTGTTCCCCAGTGAATCAATTCATCACTATTAAACAGAGTGGGGGTCATATATTAGGTATTTATTCACTTAGTATATTTTAAAAATGGATAAAAATGACTTGTTTTTCTAGTTTGCAAACTTCTAGCATCTTGAAAAAATTCTTGCTTTTTTATTTATCAACAGCTATAAACTACTGATGTAGAGTAATGCATTAAGCTTTCTTCCATGCTGAAGCATTAGTATTAACTTTAGCAGTGACATATATACATAAAGACATTTAACAAAATTTATTGTTTGGGTTTGAAAAGTATCCCCAAAAAGATGTTGAAGTCCTAACCCCAAGTACTTGTGAATGTGACCTTATTTGGAAATTGGCCTTGGAGCTGATGTCCAACTTAAGATGAGGTCATCAGGGTGGGCCATTATCCAATATGAGAGTGTTGTTATAAATGGAAAAATCTGGTTACAAGTACAGACACATACACAGGGAGAACACTATGTAAATATGTAGACAGATATTGGGAGATGTATCTATAAACTAAGGAATGCCAATGGTTGCCAGAAAACTACCAGAACCTAGGCGAGAGGCATGGAACAGTACTTAGTGTTCAAAAGAAAGCAACCTTGCTGACCCTTGGATTTCAGACTTCCAGCCTCCAGAACTGTGCAACAATCTATGTCTGTTTGAGCCACTGAATTTGTGCTTCAATTTATACAACTATAATCTTATTCTGAAGAGGAATATATTCAGAACTGCTTATTATCTTTGGAAGCTAGGTGTGATTACAGTGACTAAAGTGTGAATCACTTATTTTTCAAGAATTCCTAAAATTAACAACTGGGAACGTGCAAAGAGAAAAGAGAAGTGCAGTTTGGGATGAAGGCCCATGCCGACACAGCGTCCTAGAGAGGAAGAGGCCAGGTGGCTCTTTATGATTGGCTTTAGCATACAGTGCCATAGTGTGCCATAAAGGCCAGAAAAAGGGGGGAACGGATCCTAAACTTTCTAATTGTGTTCTTTTATTCTCTCCTCACGGCCCACCATTTGCTTTTTCCTAATACGATGCCTGCCAGAGAGATCACATGGGCAAAGCACTCTCTGCTTCCAAATTAGCCCAGAAGTTTAGAAAAAAAAAGATTCCTGCTTTGCTTTCCTATGAAGATTTAAGATTAAAATGTAAAGAGCAAGCACACTGATGATAGAAAGGTGAGACTCAGATTTTCTATTTTTTAAAAGAAAATTTTAAAACATTGTGTGTGCAGAGATGTCGCAGGGTACTAATAGTGTGGGCCCTTTAAAAATCAATAATTGGTGTTAGTAATAAGAGCTGTGCTGACAACCAGCTGTGAAACTGCCCTCATTCCTGCAGTGCAGAAGGGGAGAAGAGCCAGCCTATGATTATGCACTCCGAGGATTGCTCACAGTTAAAGCTTCATTAAAAAAAATTAGTAAAACACTCCTTTTACCTTAAAATATGTATTGAAAGAGGATCTATATAAAGAGTTCAGAATAGAACTGCTGAAGATTGTTCAAATAAAGAGTATTTCCCAGTTGGGCTACCGGCCTACATTGTGGAACTTAGTCTTTACTCAAAAGCTCTTCTCCTCCCAATTAAAGAAAAAAGGTGGAGATGCCCACAGGTTTTTGAAGCATGTTTGGTGTGACTCCTAACCCCTCATTCCACCTTCTGTATATGCCTCTTCTTTATAACACTACGTGACACAGGGCAACATGTAGTCCCCACTACAAATGAGGCCCTTAGCATCTCTCACAGTTTTTTGAAAGTCAATGTTGAAATTCACTGTGGGTCCTTGCTTGCCTTCTACATAGGCAGTCTGTGAATATTTAGTCATTTTTATTGAAATCAAAGGGAGACATTTTTGTGCTTAAAGAAATTAGTCAAAAATGTGCAGCAACAGATTTTATTTCTTCTCAGTGTATTCCTGCAAACCTGATCTTCTACATGTATTATCTTAATGAGGAAACTATCTAACCAGTGATAAGGAATCTTAGATTTTCAGCTTTAAATTTTAGCTACAGCTCACTTGCACACAACCTTATGAAATCCCTTAAATCTCCCAGAGCCCATTTCTCATTTTCCTTGGTGCTCCCATGGAGCTGATCCAGTGGTTTTTAAAAGAGCTCTGAGCTTGGACTCACACTGAAGGGCATGGGACAAGGGAAGAAATGGGCCCTGGGCTCCCTGCTTATTGTCCTGGAAAATAGGTATGATAATATCAGCCTCGCTGGGGTCCCATCACAATTAATGTTTGGAAAATATTTTGAAATCCCAGAGTTAAAAAAGGTAATGTCAATGCCAATTATTTAAGCATCTTATTTCTAAAACACTATTCAGAATATTTAAGTCACTTTTTTTTCTATGTGTTACAAAGGCAATTATACTACCTGGAAGCATAAATTGACATGGTTTTTTTATGGTCTTTTCAAAATTGCCTCAGTAGAATTTCTCTGTGACCTGGATCATCTAACCAAATGTGGAATCTGAATTTTGAAGAATCATCCCATCAGTTAAACCACTTAAACACCCAGGAGATGAATCTATGGGATTGGTGCTTTGCTTTGTTGTTACTGATTGTACTTTCTATAATATTCAGAAGGTGACGATGTTTTGCTTGGCTTAGTGTTTTAGATAGATTTCAGGAGGGAAACCAAAAAGTTTAAAAGGAAGAATGGAATAAAAAAAAAAGTTTTACAGCCAAAGGCCATAAAGAAACTCATGTTTTGAGCTTTGATAATTTTACATTCTACATATACAACACATTTTTTGCTGTATGAATATTTCTGAGTCCAACATTCTGAGATTAAAAATAAAATCACAAGTGTTTCTAAATGGTATAAAAACTGGCATTATTAGAAATCTTTGAGTGTATGAACAAGACAGCAAGTTTAAAACGGGGAAACCAACTTGAGAACAAGTATATTTCCAAAGAGGAATCTATTGCATAATTCTAAAGCAACTTTTTATAAACTACATAGGTTTGCCATTTACTTAATACAACACATAATTGAAGAGTCCACTCACACTCTAATATATGAAACTGGGAATAGGCAATGCTGGGTATTTGGTAAGAGCTGACTTCGGGAATGTCTATTCATACTTAACTACTTAGAAATATTCAAACCAAACTGTGTACCTTTCAAGTGTCCTTTTTAAATTTATGGGGTTTTATTTGCTTTATTTGTAGTTTAATATTTGAAAATACTTTTTGTATCAATTAGCAAATTAGCAATTTATCTGGAAGGAAAAGCTCAATCTGAGTTACTGAGTTACAAAGTGAATTGTTCTGCAGCTGCAGAATCAAGTGCCTCAGCTGAGTTAATGCTTTTCATTGCTTTTGCATGTGTCAGCATTAATGGAGGCAAGCTTCTGTGAAGCTTTGCATGTGAAGATGGGGCTGAGCAGACTAGATTCAATTCTGTTAAATCGCTTTTTGCTTTCTCTCTCTCTCTTTCTTGGAATAAGGCACAAAAGAAGACTTCAAATCAGGCTGAACTTCAAGCAAAAGTTAATGCTATTCTCTTTTGGGTTCAACCACCCACTTTGCTTAAGGTCACTAGTTGAGGCTAATGCAGCTCAGAGGGGCTGCAGTAAACTTGGCATCTCCTTGATTAGGCTCCCTGCTGATCTAATACACATACTAGCTCACTTGCCAAGTCAAATAACACATTTAGTGAATTGGAAATAAGATTTAAGTGGGCCAGCACAATGCGGCTTACCCTCTCATCTTTTTACCGAATCCTTCTCTTTGTACGCAAGGCTGTGAAAACTGCTCTTGTTAGAAGACTTAATCTTCATTTTTTTCTTGTTGATTATTTGGAAACAGGTCAATTGAATGTTGGAGCTGCTAACTCCTCCCACTAAAGAAAGAACCCGCTTGTGGCATACTGATTGCATCATTTAAATGAAAGGCTATTATTAAAGTGAAAATACTATAGTATAAGTGTCTGTTAGAATTAATAAAAAGAAGTACCAATATTAACTATACTCCTTTTAACAATGCGTTGATTTCTTTGTCTTACAGACTTTTCTAAAGTGGGCTTTGTATTAACTGCTGGTGAGTAATAGTTGGGGATGAGCACATCAATAAATATTCATCTTCCCTGGCTGTTCTGCTGCAGTTAATTCTTAAATACAGTAGGTTATAACAGGGTGACATTTCTATAGTGCCTTTCATAAGAGCAATCTAAAGCATGTCATATAATGTTTGACTTTGAACTATTCAGTTTCTTAGTGATACAAATCTCTGGGTAAATTTATATCTTCGTGGTTTGTTTCTTCAAAAAAAATGAGTCATTTTATTTGTTATAGTTTGAAATTTATCAAAGATTTACCATAGATTATCAAGCTATCCGTGCCATAATAATCTGTAACTGTCCTTATCACTGTGTTGAATGTGCAGGGTTATGATGTGTGTGGACTTTTTATGATCTACTTATCTCTTCTGGTCATATAGATTTATGTGTATCTCTTTTCTGACTAAATCTGAAATCAGAGCTTGCATTCTGAAAAAATAAAATATATCTATGTAAAATCCAAGTAGTTCTTTGACATCCAAAAGTTAGACAAAAATGATCATAATTCCCTACAAATTAGACATTCCATTTGCCTTCTTTACAAAATAAAATTTTAAATATTTAAAATGATGTTATGAGATGAAATTATCCCCAGTATAATTTGAGTGGTTATTGTAAATAGACTATCAGTTTCAAGGCACACAGTTTTATTATCTAAAATTTACATATTTGCAAAAGTTGTTTCTGACTGAAAAGGATTTATTTATTAACTCAAAGCAAGTAGCGTTTCTGTTTCTAGGAGATGTGAAATAGGTTATGCAATTTACACTGTTTAATTACTACAGCTCACCACTCAGAATAAATACTAGATCTCTCTACTGCATATCTTCAGTTAGAAAAATAATATCAGTAATAATAAAGAACTAATCAATTTAGTATTCTAATTTGTACTATGATTTTTCAATTTGTTGGTACATGGCACTTTGTCACTTCTAGAGAACTACACCAAAGAGATTCCATTGCTGTATTTGTCATCTCCTCCACTATACCTTGCTCTTTCTTTTACTTATTCTGGGCACCAGTAATATTTAAACTTTTCCTATGCAACAAGCAGGAAAACTAAGACTATTATAAATTTTAAAACTATAATTACACATTAAATAATTATGAGAAATAAAACAATTCCTAATACTATGGGTTTTGTTATTTGTATTAGTAAGAATTATATTGCTTTTTAATACCTTAACTACAGATAAATGGCATCTAATCACAGGGTAAAATTTGATGGTAGTAAAAGCATTTTAACCTCACTTAGGTTGTCAGGAAAAAAAATAAAAGTGGCATATTGATGTTCCACTGATTAGAATACGTATTTCTCCAAGCTTATGATTTTCCTTATGTTTTCTTATAACTACTTACAGAAACTTTTGAACATTGAGGCATCAGTACAAACTTTTTGGGCATCTAAAACAATGTATTTTCTGTCAGTGTTCAGCTGTTCAAAAGATAGATGACATTTTAATCTTGTACACTAAGAATGAAGTGTTTGGGAGAGAGTGTATTTTCTGAATAAAAAGATTGAAATACAAACCAGCAACTATCAACTAGTAGTTTAACAGTACCTTTCTCACTAAAAATGTATGCTAAACTAACACCTGTGTAACTCCTAGCATACAAGCAAAACTACTTTTATTAACTCTATTTGACATATTTTTCTTTTAGCTTAAGTTTTAAAGATAATTATTTTAATGTAAATAGAATTTAATGTATAATATCACATTAAACTATTAAGATATGATGACTTTTTGAAATTTTATTTACATTTGCTGCCATTTCAGATAACTTGCCTTTCTTTTTTAATTCATAAATCTAGTGTTATATTTAACCTAAATATAACTCCACACAATTTTTTTTCTCTTCTATCCCCAAAGAATTAATCTTTTTTGCTATAGATTGGAAAGAAATATTTCAGTTTTATATGTCTGCATAATTTTTTCTCCCCAGGGGCAAAGTATGAAGTTATATTTTATAATTGACATATATGGCCTTGTGCACAGGGAAATGACATCAGAAGATTGTACGTGACCTATATCTTCCTAGAAGGAGCATGGCCCAATATGGGTACATTTTTTTCTTAAATTATTGTGAGTCACTATTAGCAAAAGAAGCAAGACCTAGAATTACAATCTCACAATTGCAAATTCACAGGAGCATTTGGGAATTGCCTGCACCTATTCCCACCCTTTACCAGTTAGTATTTGTAAACATAATAGGTGATTGTTCAAAATATAACTCTACAATCTGTACAGATAATCAGTAAAAATGACAGTCCCCCACTGACATTAATATAGTTACTAATAATATCAAAAGATATGTTATTAAAAATAGGTACTGAACTGCAAGATTAATAATTCTTTATTCTAGCAATGATAATGTAATTCATCTAATTTACATAAAGTAAAAAGTGATAAATGGTAAAATTCTTATATCTGAAATAACTCTTCTAAATTATAACTTGAAATTGCAGGCATTATGTTTATACTAATACTACTTTCTTTTCAGCTTTATAATTATGAAAGTTACATAAAGATTTTTCCAATTTACTTAAGTGAAACCTTTATTAAATTGGCAATGCAGTATATTTCATATATGATAAACATAAAATTCTTTTTCTATCTTTAATTTATTTATTGTATCTGAAAATTGCCAAATAAGCATTGGTATAAAAAATGTCCTATTTTCCTTGTAAAAATCTGCTATTATTTGAAATATATGAATAGCAAATTTAGAGATTAGGGTCTAGCAATGGAAAACAGCATGCAAAATAGTTGTAGCAGTTTTTTAAAAAAGGATGAAAATTTATTATAAAGATTGAAAATAATCTATTGCTCCAAACATTAGCCTTTCAATTTATAAACATTTGTTGAACACCCATTATGATCTAGATAAGTTATGTATAGAATACAGTTAAAGCAAAAGCTGTTTGATTGCAGTGACTATATCTTATTCACTTATTTGCTTTTTACCTGGACTTTATCTATAGTAAGTGACTAGTCTCTAATAACTATTCAATAAATATCTGTTCATTGAAAGACTAAAAATTTTCTCATTGGTTACACAGTTTGCTTTATAAGCTATACAGTTACTTATCTAGAAGAAGCACAAAAATACTTGAATAAAAACCAAAGAATTTTTTAAAAAGCCCCAAATAATTAAATTAGTTAAAGAAAGTTTTTAAGGTAACTTTAGGTTAAATTTTTAGAAAACCTTTTACTAGTAAGTGTAAAAATATCTTGAATATATTATTATCCAGACCAATGAAGTTCTTATTTACACATGGAGAACTTCTGTCAAACAATTGTGCTTTATTTTATTTTTGTATTTTTCTGAAGTGAGAAGTGGGGAGGGAGACAGACAGACTCCCACAAGTGCCTGACTGAGATCCTCAGGATGCAATGCTCTGCCCATCTGGGACATTGCTCCATTGCAACCAGAGCCATTCTAGCATCTGAGGTGGAGGCCATGGAGCCATCCTCAGTGCCTGGGCCAACTTTGCTCCAATGGGGCCTGGGCTGTGGGAGAGAAAGAGAGAGATAGAGAGGAAGGAGAGGAGAAAGGGTAGAAAAGCAGATGGGTGCTTCTCCTGTGCTCTGGCCAGAATTGAACCCTGGACTTCCACATGGCAGGCCAACACTCTACCACTGAGCCAACCAGTCAGAGCCAAACAGTTGTTCTCTTTAAGAAGCAACTCATTACTTCTGAAAACCTAGAGGTGTGAAACACATATTATTTGTGAAAAATAAATAAAAATTATAACCTACACTCAAACAGTAATCTATGCAACAATGATCATTTTTTAATACCATGACAGAACTTTTCAGCAGAACTCAAGGTATTCATATATCAACTTTTCTAACAAATGAAATAACAGAAATGTTCTATTCCTTAACACAGAATACAGAATAGAGAATTGAGCACGCTTCCTTTTTTATTCAAATTCACTCCTGAAATGGACTTTGACATTTAAAAATTGTCTAACTACTTGGAATTCCAGTTAGAAATGCACATATTCCATCACTCCCAATATCCAGTTTTACGATCATCTGTTTTATGGAAAATCATGCCAAAAATCTGTATCATGCTGATAGTTTTATTTAATATAATTTACATATCACATTCATTTTTTGTCAAACACCACAACTGTGTAAAATCTGTTAATATCAAAAAAGGATATGGCAATGGCAATGACAGAAATAGAATTATATTTTTTTCTGTGCAAAGAAATGGTCTTCTTTACTCACTGATGGTAATAAGTAATATCATAACACTTTACCCCATATAAATGTACCTCTTTTCTTCTCTATCTATTCATACATGGATAAAACACATGCCATCAACAATATAATATTTTTTTTCAATTTACAATCCTATAAATATGTTCTTGGATTTCTTATTATCTGAGTTGAACTAATTAGAAATAGTCAAGGGTATAGCTAGGTGTGCTGATAAAATAAAATCTTTCTAATTGGCCCTGAGACTGAAAATAATTCAATTACAAATCTTTTCCATTGGATTCATTCTTTTCTTCCTTAGGATTATGTTGATAGGATTCAGGTAATAGGACTTGGTGGCTTAGGAGAAGCATTAAAACATCCTTCCAGCTTTCATCTAATGTGATTAAATTTTATGAAGTTTGTTTTTCTTCTTACAATCTTACTGAGGTCAAATGCTCATATGATTTCCTTAGAGCAGGGCTGAGAGTTGGGTAAGTTGAAGAAGTGTTACTAATCTCTTAAAATGTACTCATTAAAGTCCTAAAAAGATTTTAAATACTCATTTTTCCATACCACAATACCTAAGTTAATAAATGAAAATGCACAGTTCTTTTCAATTAAGTCTTCAATACAGAACTTTGTGAATAAAATGCTTCTACATAATACCTTCAGAGTACATATGTATAGTCACGGACAAAGACTGATTTATATATAACTTAGTTTTAAAGTTTTGTGTTGTCTCTAAACTTTTTCTGGATATTTACAAGTGTCTAAAAATAAAATACTTTATTTTCTCTTGCTTCCAAGGAAAAGAGAGATTTAACATTATATTTAATTCAACTGAAGCATTTAAAATTTGGAAAAATATTAAGAAATACATTGTCCAATATTTTCATTTTTGTGTATAAAAAGCGTGAATTGCATGGTATCTTCTTTCCCCTTGAAAGATGAATAAAACAATGTATTTGGTTACAATGGGAACATTTTAAGATTTAGTATCCAGAAATTAGATATATCATAAAATGATAGGTGGAGTTTAATGTACACCCTATCAGTGTGGGTCAGTGACCTGGAACATTTTCAAGATTAGTATGAATATAAAGTATTTCCTTCTGTTTCTGTCTCCATATAGGAATCTATCTATTTTAGTATCGCTCATAGTAGGTCAAAGGCCCTTCCCAGTGATTCTAAGTAAAAAAAAATTCAAGAATTAAATTATATTAATGAAGAAATCAACACAGAAAAATTTAAGAAATGTATGCTGTGTTTATATATAAACATTTATGTATATATCTATCTATAATTAACATATCAACAATGTTATATATGTCACTTATAAATGTATGTGTCAATACATTATCTTCCAAAAAGAGCAGATTTTTAAAAATAAAAAATATCTGTGAGATGAATATATTGGTTAAATGCTTAACTGATACATTGAAGATAAACCTGAAGGCCATATGGATATATTTCACAAAAGGTATTTAAGTATTGGAAGTATTTGTAGGGATGCTCAGTCTTCTCATATGTACATATTATACATACTTCGTATATGATCACTAGAAATTTTATTAAACCAATCATTTCAGAAGCTTGATAATTACCGCTGAGTGAAAGAAAGAACATCTCTCACTGGAACCTCTCTCTTGCCTTAGAGGAAATATTAATTGGAGTTAATTTTTGATTAGATCAAAAATGTTGTGAAACTGCCTGATCTGCAAATTCCCTAACCCTATAATGGAGAACGTTCTAGTGGATTGCCACCATGTGGCAATTGATTAGGTACCTCAGTAACCTACTAGCCTACAAAGTTAGTAAACAGTTTTACACTTAACATAAAAGTAATAAAATAAGAACTTCATTTATATAATTTAAAAGCTGCATTTTTTCAGGTCTTTAAATTCCTAAAGTAATGTTATTTTTCTATTAACTTTCAGAACTTATATATATGTGTATGTGTGTGTGTGCATATATATGTGTATTTATATCTACATATATGTAGATATATATATTTGTGTGTGTGTGTATATATATATATATATATATATATATATATATATATATATATTCACTATTTTTACCTATACATATTTCCAAAATGGTATCACATTTTTATTAACTCATAATGTTAGGTTTTCACAGTTTCCTAAGAACAGGTAGAAAGGGAACAGCTATAACATTGCAATTTTTATCTCAATTAGATCAAATTTAATTCTTTGACCTAATTGTTTTATTACCTAATGAGCAAAGATGGCTTGAAATTCATTGAAAGAATATAATATGTTACAGCTACATAAACTACCTAAGATATTTAACAAAATTAGTGATTTTCAGATACTTATGATTGGTGAGCTCAGTTCTTGACTCACTTAATATAGATCAGGTTACATAAATAATCCAACTCCCTGTTTCCTCAAATATACTTCATTAAATCAGACTGTGAACTCATGAATCGTCCTCAGTGTTTATACAGCTTCAGCTAAAGCCTGTAGCTAGGCAGTGTGTTTCTCGCTGATGCTTGCAGTAACTGGCACTTTAGAGCTGATGGACTGGGAGATTGCCCAACCTGCTGTGATTGACAGATAACCAACTATTTGACCACACCGTGCTTGCTTTAGATCTCATATCAGTCTTATGCTTCTTGCTTCACAAAGCTATAGATCAGCTGCTCTTCAAAAGAATACATATATACTAACGTAACTGAATTCAGTCCTCACCAAAATCTTTAGGAATTCCTTGAGAAAAGTATGCCAAGTGACAGTATTAATCTTTGAATCACCTCTGGAATCTTCAGTGTCACATGGATCAAAGAGTTCAGTGCATGGATATTTATTAAAACTTAACTATTTATTTCCTTCAGCAGAAAATTTGTGTGATATCAATGTTGTTGGTCCTCAAGGAAAAAGAACACAACGAAATATTTTCACTATCACATACAGCACAACAAAGAATAAATAAGGGTTAGATCATTTTCTAAGACACATGTTTTGCTTTCATCTTTCTCATTTTGATATTCTATGTTGAAACATTCCTGTTTATTTTCTTGGTGTCCTTGCAGTTTAGTAAAAACATTAAATATCACTTACTTTAGGCAACATTATTGTGACAAATAGGTATTTAATGACATTTTCTTTCTATATAAAAATTTATTCTTTTAGACACTAGATCAGGAGGGCATTACCAACTTTGGACATACACACACGGACACACTCACTCCCATCCCTGTAGGGAATGGTTGCAGAAATTAAGAGAATTTGCCTTTCTCTTGACATGCTTTTGGCACTAAGTTTATTATCTATAGTGTATGTTGTCTTTTACACACATGAATCATTGCTTTGACATCCTGGTTAAGTGAGTTAGGTGAAAAATAAATCACATGTTTTCTATTGTAAACTGCTAGAACTACTTCCTCTCTTACTGGATGTCACTTTTGTTTGCAGAGCCTGTCACTACTGACCCATTTACCTCCTCATAGCATTGACTGCTGAGTACTTTTTCATAAACAATTTACTCTATTTCCAAATAATATGCCAGTTGATCACTACACAGCTGTTACTTTTTGAGGCTAATATCCGGAGGTAATTTTCTGCTGGTGATTGGTGCTTTATTTTGCATTAGTAAGTACAAGAATCCTATTAATGCCATTTTCCCTTGCTCTGTGCGGTACGTAACTGAAAAGCTGATGCATATGCACTCTTCACTCAAGTATCAAGATAGGAGTTACAATGGTTATGATTGTAATATAATCAGCCTGAATGCTGTTCTCATATGAGAATTTTCTTTCTGCTGTTTTTTTGAAAACTTTATATATTTTTTTCAAATTTTGAATCTTGAAGAATTATCAATTGAGAATTGGGAGAAATTGGAACATGCATTATAATCTGTCTGTGATAATTAAAGCATAAATATCAATACAAAGACAAAACTGGTATGAGTAAATCCACTGACATCAAGTTAAAAGCAAGGCACCTTGACATGCAGGGTCAAATATTAAGGATATTTCCTGGAACCAGGATGAGATCACGTAAGCTGGAGGCAGTCATGATCTAATCAGTTAGTCTTGCTTGTGATTACTGTCATGTAATAAGTGTTTGTTCATTGCTCTGTAGCCTACTTACAATAATCCATTATATTCTTTTAAAATAAAATAAACATTCATACATTTATACATGTTGTATACTTATACAAATACTATGAGTGGTGTTTCAAGAAACAAAAATTTAGAAGTAAATCAAGTTATTAAATTGGCAATTATAATAAATGCACAACTAGGTGGAACAACAAATGAATGCTTCCCTCTCTCTCTCTCTCCCCCTCCCTTCTTCTTTCCCCGCTTTGTCTTTCTAAAAGCAATCAAATATTTTTTAAATATTGGCAATTATGTGTACTGCTGCTAAACTAGATAGGAGATACAAATATCTAATTTTTTAAATATTATTTAGTAATGCTCACTGGCATTTTTCATTGTTTCTGTATTTTCTATAGGCTATGATTCAAATATTCTAGAAGTAATACAAAGAGAAGGCAACATGCATGTTATCAAATCTCCAATGTGAAATTCAAAACTGATCTAAAATCTTAATTAACAAAAGCAATATTTTTTTCAATGGCAAACCAAAATTATGAAAAGCAAAAACAAACAAACAAACAAACAAAAAACAACAACAAAAATAGTTTTCATCATTAAAAAAAAATATTTAGCTTACAGGAAACAGGATATACTCAAAAGACCCAGTTGAAAATGCTTTTGGAAACACATAACTATTCAACCACTGTTAATAAAAAATATATATAAATAGATTTTTTGCATTGGGAGTATTTAAAATGGAACAAATATCAATACTTTTAGATAGGAAATTTAGTAATCTGTGTGTTTTAAAATCACTTTTTAGACCGACAATTTGGAAGAATTTAATAGCAGAGTTATTCTAGTCAGTGTTTTAAATAATTTTTATTTGGCACACATCTTACTTTATCCCTACCTTTATTGTTGCCTTTTATCAAATATCAATAGCAGATAGATATAATTTTTACATTTAATTGAAATGTCTTGTCACAGTGTATTGGTTTATAATAATATGCACCTATTTTGCTGATTCTGTTTTATAAAATACTTCTAAAAGTTTTAGTATAATTAATACCGTGTACACTTTTTGAAATTTATAACACAATAAGTGCATTTTCCACTTAAAATCTTTGAGGTACATTTATATTCATTATATGTATAAAAAAATCCTAGAAGCTTAATTGGGGACAATAATTTAGATCTTTTGACTTTTAGTTTTCATGAGATTGTTTTGCTTATCAAAACAAACTACCTTAATTTCTCTATCCAGACTTAAAAACAGACAATGTGCCACCATCATTAAAATTTCTACGCATAGGTTAAGACAGAACATTTGAACTTTTACTGCTAAAGATACTAACATGGGTTTATAATAAACTCCTGTTTATGCAAAGAAAGAAAGGAAGCCAAAATGTGATTTGTGGTGGCTGTGGTCAATGAAAATGTGGTTCCCTATACTATGATGTACAGTTGGGACCAATAGTTTATTATTATGATAGGAGCATCCTTTTGCTGGATATTAACCAAGTGTCATTAGACAAAAGCAATTGTGGAAGTAGTGGTAAAATACACATTTTGGTTAATGATTTGTAAAACAATCTCTGGGGATTTAAAAGTAGGTACAGTATATCCGTTTCTTTTATTGACTTTGATGCACTATTGGAAATTGAAACCACTTCAGATGAATAAAAACCAGTTTATTACAGTGGGATGGGAAAATATGCTTGTGAGATTAATATTTAAAGTACTTATCGCTGGTAAGTAGAGTAAAATGCTATAGAAGAAGACTCGTCTCAGCATCTTTATTTTATTTTTTAGATTAAAATGTTGGCCTTCATGAAAATATCTTGAGGTAATAGTCCTGAAATAAAGTTACAGGATAGATTTTCCCATTAACATATTTTAATTCTCACCAATTTGTTAAGTGATCATTGTAAAAATGTGGACTTTCTGCATTGTGAGATCTAGAATATATAAAGATTAAAAATTGCATAATTTTTGTTACCTTTAACTTTGCAATGAATTGGAGAGTTGCAATACACTTAGAGGAATAACATATACATATTAAAATTTTGTGTTTCATGTATGCATTGTCTTTAGGGAAACAAATTAAGGGAATTTTTGTTAGCTTGATTCATTTCTATAACTATTTTATTTGTCTTAAGTGTAAGATAAAATACATATTTTTAGAATAATTTAGTCTTGAAATATTAATTAGGCATTGAAAAAAGTCTAAGCAAAAAGTCAGAAAACCTGTGTTTTTTTGGTTTTGCCATTGGAAAAAATATGTGACCTTAGAAATCTCTTCATTTCTTTGAACCAAATAAACTCAATTTTAATGTATTTTATTATTGATACCTAGTTTCCTTCTGAAATAAAATCCTATGATTGTAAGTCGTATACTTCTGAAAGTAAGTTTCAATTTTATGTGCTGAGATTATATTTGTGGCTATTTTCTAAATAGTTGATTAATGATCTATTATAGATAGTATAAGTAGCAGTTTTTCTTTCTTCTTTTTTTTTTTTTTTTTACAAGGACAGAGAGAGAGTCAGAGAGAGGGATAGATAGGGACAGACAGACAGGAAGGAAGAGAGATGAGAAGCATCAATTGTTAGTTTTTCATTGTTGATGCAACACTATAGTTGTTCATTGATTGCTTTCTCACATGTGCCTTGACCGCGGGCCTTCAGCAGACCGAGCAACTTCTTGCTGGAGCCAGCAACCTTGGGTCCAAGCTGGCGAGCTTTTGCTCAAGCCAGATGGGCCCGGGCTCAAACTGACTACCTCGGGGTCTCGAACCTGGGTCTTCCTCATCTCAGTCCGATGCTCTATCCACTGAGCCACCGCCTGGTCAGGCTAAGTAACAGTTCTTCAAAATATTATCAGAACATGCCACCAACATCCTAAAGTTAATTTTACATTAATTGGCAATTTTCAGGCAGAATTGGAACTGTGGATCATATAATCCAGAAAGATACATATACACATATAAATAGATATATACCTAAATATATATAAAGGTACATTCCAGAACAATATAAGCCCTTAGGACAATGAACAATATTAGCAGTTACTTTCTGCATGCATGATTCTAAAACTTACCAGGGAACATTCTGAATTGATGACATTTCTCTCTTCCTTAGGTTCTTTCAGTAGATAAGGGATAGTCTTATTCTTAGAAGCCATCATTTTGGAAGCATGAACTACAACCACATAATCGTAACAATTAATGAAATATATTATTACTTTTTTCTTCTAAAACCTAGAAACAAATATTTTGTGTTGGCTTTTTAAGAATGATAAAAATTATTAATATATGAATTTTAATAGTTGCATTTCAAAATATAAAAATGATTTTATATTTTTCTTATTTCTGTACTATTAATAAATTTTCTAAAAATTGATTATCAATAACAATTTTCTTCTGTTTTGTTTTTAGGTTGCAAATGCAACTCAAAGGTAAGCTGCTTGCATTCCTTGATATTCTATCCAGCCTTGTAGACTCTTTAAATGTATAAATATTTGAAGTCTCCATGTTGTGTATGTGGTAAGAAAACAAAGAAGTGTTCACATGGTTAGAGAGATTTATATTCATTATGCCTGGGTAGTAGTTTTAAAAGCTTTTTGACATTTCTCAAACTTGAGGTTCCCCTTTCTCTCATCTGTAGCTAAGGAAAATAGCCTACAAAATAAAAACTGTTTTGCTCTGACCACTCCTTGCCCTACAAAACCAGGCACAGTTTGTAACCGAAGGAATAATTCATTTGTAAAATTCAATTCCATAAATCTCTACTTGTTTTAGCAAAAATATAGATATGGTTTGACAGAGACCAATATAAAGGGTAGTAGAGCACAGTCTTCAAAGTAACACTGGAAAGAGAAAGAAAGTAAATTTACTGGGGAATGTGGCTCAGAAACACTGCCAACTGCATCTGGTGATCATATGCCAAATCCTTCCTACACTGAGAGATCTCTCAAAATTGATAATGGTCAGTTGTTTAAAAATGTTTCCTTGATTCCTGAGTTGTCGCTGAGAATTCTCTCTTAAACAGATTGTCTATTGCCTGATCTTATGCTTTTCATGCTGTGTAATCCAAAAATATACACTTTATCCTAATTTATCCAGTTATAATAGAGCTTTTTATCAACCAGCATGAAAGATATTTTCCTGGTTCTTCATATGTGAATGTGGTTCAAGCATCAGAAAGGAAAAATACTTTGTGTGTGTGTGTTTTTTAAGTTCACCTCATTTGGCACATGTAGAGATAATTAATTTTTTATTTCTCCAATTAGGGACTTTAAAAAATCAGAATTTTGCTTTGCCTTCTTGCTCTTTGTTTCCTGGAATTCTTAAGCTCCTCTAGAAGAAAATTGGGTCGCTTGTTAGATTGAGTTGAAGAGCCTTAGGGATCCATTTTTCAAGGAAGTCTATTGGGTCTGCCTCCTCTACCCCTTCAGGCAGTCCAGTAATTCTTACATTCTAGTTCAAGATAGTATCTTAAAACTATTATCCTCCTGTTATAGCACTGTATATCTCTCATTTTGAACTATTACTTTATCATTAGATAAACTTTAAATGTCTTGAAGCATTATTTGGTGTTTTACATTTCCTGCTTTAGAGTCAAGGTTTACTGCATAACTGTAATTTTAAAAAGAAAAGGAAACAAATATCAAAACAAAAAGCCAGCATATTGTTACAAATCTAGTATGCCATATATTCTTTCTCTCCAAAGATTTGTCCTTTTCTAAACCTTTCTTAAAAATATTTGACAAAGCTATGTTTCTGCTTCTGCCACTTCCTTCTGCCTCCTATATTTAGAAATCACTCTTGTGATTTTTCTTGACTTCTGTTTTTCTAAAAACTTCTTTACAGAATAAATTATAGCTATTCTTTTGGCTTTTAAGATTTTCAAGTGCCATAATTCAACGGAAATATTTAAGGTAATATTAATGTGCTATAATCTTATAGCTGGTCCCACCTCCTCTCCTCAATCTCTATTTGCAATTTTTAGATACAGTGTCATAAAGGTCAAGTTACCCAACCCTAAGAATCTTCACTTTATTACCTTTTGTTAAAGATTGCATGATGATAATCTATTTTGACCTATATTGGTTTTTTGCATTAGTTAATCTACTTCAAAATAAGATTGTTTTACCTGGCAATATAAATGTGCCTTAATTACCCAAAGATAACTACAGCTCAGATCTCTGAATCACGATGGATTAAAACATCATTTCACAGCCAAACAGAAACATGTTACCAATCACTGAACTTGAATTATTGTTATATAGCTTGAGGCTTGTATTAAAAATTACTGAATAATTGCAATCAGATTATTATAACCAAGTACAGGAAAAGTAATTACAGGTTACAGTCACTTTAAGCTGCCCTGGAAGTCTTACATTCTGATCATATGCATATTAAAAGTTTATGTTAGTGATAAAATTAATGAACAAGACTGTAAGCACTTGTCAGGGAAGATGTCACATATCTGACCATATGAGGAGTTACATTTTCACATCAAGGACAACTGTGTATCTACATTATTTTTTGTTTTTCATAAATTATAGAATAAAATCAAGTATAGATTTTACAAACTAATAATAGTTGTTCTAGTTTCCAATTTTAATAAGTGTACCCCATTTCCTATGGCAATTAATCTTTTGGGTTTTAACATTTATTTTACTGATCTAAAAATACAAAGAAAAAAATCATACATTTGTATATAGAATGAAATCATATTCCCCAATGAATCATAATCTTATAAATTCTTATAAGAGGAAAATATTTTAAAAATTCCTTGAGATCAAATCCAGGAAAAAATATAAAAAGTAAAACATAAAATCTTTTTCAAATGATATTATCTTGTTTTGAAGAGACATAAAATAGAAAGATATTTGATATTTGCTGAAGTAGTGTATTAAAGACAGATAGATATCCATGTTGTGTTAATATTCTGATTAAAACACCAACCCTATTTAAACTTTAATCATCTTGTTCTTTATTCAAACAATGAATATGGCATATGAGACATGAATTTTATTTTGATAGTCAGGGTCTAAAATCAGAACTTGAAATCTAAAGAAACCTAGAGCCAATTATAGGAAAATGGCTCCAGCACCCATGTTCCAACAACTGAATCATTTTATTTCAACTTCTGACTCACAGTGGAATTGGGGACCAGAGTGAACATACAACCACAGAAGTGGAAAGTGTGTAGCAAGTGATTGGGCAGGAAAGTTAGAAAGAAAAGACAAGAAAAGGTTAAATAGGTAGGTGATTTCTAGAGAATTTCAATCCAGTTCCTATCCAGATGTATTGCTGGGAAAAACTGTATAATACCAAATGAGAATAAATAGGAAATGACATTTTGTATGAACAAGATAAGTCCACCGACAAGAAGACAAAACTAGTGCCAAGTTCGCAGACTTTCTACAGCCACCATTATAGACAACATAAGCAGGATAAAAGGCCAACCAAACACCCAGATGCTGTTGCTGGAAAATTACAAATCTATCTCAGCATCTGGGTCTTACAGCTGCCAAGTTCACCCCATGGTTGCTCCTGATACTTGGCTCAGACACTGGGCCAGACAAAAGTGGGGTGGGCACCCTTGAACAAGCCGATCACCACAGCGAACAAGCAGGTAGAAAGCCAAGTGTATATAATAAAAAAGCATTAACCTGCCAATGTAGTTCCAAATGCATAAAACCACACTTTCATGTTGCAAACATAAGGTTGGGAGCAGGTTTTCCCTCTTTGGAGCAGAGATGATTTAAGAGGCATTAATGGTGGGCCTGTGGTTCCACCTTCTAACTGAGTGAAAGATGTCATAAAAGAAAATTGTAATAATAATTAGACAATGGATCTCAACTACTTTTACATCCAGTTAAAAATACCTGAGAGAATTGCTAAGCAGAATAAAGAGAGGCATTGGCTATAATAGCCTATATCAATAAGGTAAAAATGCACCAAATCAATATATAAAACAGCATGTAAAATCCAAGATGGCAACAGGGTAATGAAATGAGCATTACAGCCTCCTTTGGTTTCACCTCAGGTTTCTAAATTTCAATCAATTTGTAGTAGACATGTACTTCACTGTATATGGTGTCCTTAAGAAACTGCAGCAATACAGAAATATGATGAGAGGAGATGATGACAAACTTGTGCCCAGGCTTATGAAGCTTACTATGTAGATTTGGATTAACAATCAAAGAAAGTAAATAAGTGAATATTTTTTCAACCAGTATACTGTATTTGTTTTTATCATATGTGGTTTGATTTCTTTCTCTGATTTAGTACTTTATTTGATAGCTTCAGAAATAACTTCAAAATATTTTACACGTCTTTTAGAAAATTTCATGCCAAAAAGAGTATATTCTGACTCATTAATAGGTCAGTGAGTAGAATAGGGCATAATGTCATCACTTTTTTAGTATCATTTTTTAAGAACTAAGCTAAAAACTAAAAGAACTAAGCTATTATCAGTCAAAAAGCACTAACAATAAATGAGAAGTACATATTTTATATTTGACCCTGTATCTCACAACGGAAAAATGCATTCATTGAAATTCTAAATAAAATGGGCATTTTGTATACTATTTGTTCACCTGCAATCTTCTGAAATTTTGTTTTGAAAAAATTATGTCCCTCCACTTCTAGTTACATTAATGCATATATTTAAATGATTGCTTTTAAACATTAATGAATCTGATTACATTTTTTAAATCATTCATATGTGTGTGCGTGTGTGTGTGTGTGTGTGTGATGAGTGAAATGTTACATATGTTGAGTAAAAGGTATACTCATATAACTCACTATAGTTGGTAATTACAGTTTTCCATCATACCAGTATTCTAATTATAATTTAAATAACAATATTGACAAAATACAACTCTTTTTATGTGAAGCCACATTTTTTATACTACTTTGTTATATGCCAGCTTAGGCCAATTGTACCCTACAAGGGAAAGGATTATATATGCAGTTTTCATCCTTTTATACCAATAGCTCAGCACCATGCCACTATGTCTAACACATATTAAGAGCTCCAGAATATTAGATGAATGTATAATATGCCAATATGCCATTGACTCTTTTATTAAGGATAAGCAGAATTTTATGTGTGTACAATTATTTTTTATTTTTATTTATTTTTATAGAAACAGAGAGAGAGTCAGAGAGAGGGGTAGATAGGGACAGACAGGAACAAAGAGAGCTGAGAAGCATCAATCATCAGTTTTTCATTTTGACATCTTAGTTGTTCATTGATTGCTTTCTCATATGTGCCTTGGCTATGGGCCTTCAGCAGACCAAATAACCCCTTGCTCGATCCAGTGACCTTGGACTCAAGCTGGTGAGCTTTTGCTCAAACCAGATGAGCCCGCGGTCAAGCTGGCAACATCAGGGTCTCAAACCTGGATCTTCCGCATTCCAGTCCGATGCTCTATCCACTGCGCCACCGCCTGGTCAGGCTACAATTATGTATTAAATATATGAGTGGTCAAAGACCAGCAGGTCTCAAACATTGACACTTGCCAAAGAACTTCTGCTTAGTAGAGTATATCTATTGTTTCTTACTGTATTAGAAATTGACACTGAGAAATTTTAAGTATTTTAAAATAATTATAAAATTATTAAATGTTAACAATATATGTTCGTGTGGAAATAATTATACTTGCCCAAACAAATAATAATGAGAAGAGTGGCATCCTATTATATTTCTGCTAAATTTTTAAAGTCTTGCTTGCATAAGACAATTAAATTCTTCTATCTGCTTCAGCATCAACCTGTTATAATATGTTACTTTAAATAAAGTATTTTTAAAAAACAAGTTTTACCTAGATTTATAGACAGGAAAAGGACCTTATGAACCATTTCAAAGTTTCTGAGAGAGCCTTACACTTTCTTAAACCACAAGTTGAGAAGCACTACCATAAAAAATCTGTATTCAAATTTAATTAAAACTGATTTAGCAACATTTTATTCTATTTTAACTGAATCAAAACTTATAGATTAGAAACTGAAAAATTATTTTGTAAGAATTCTGATGAATTGTTTTCAACATAAACTTGTGGCTATATAAATGAATAATATAAAACTTTTAGATGCCTTTAAATAATTATGTAAGTAGATATTTAAACAGCTCAATGGCAGTTATTCTATGTCTTTGAAGAACCAACCATGAAATAATACATTTTTTATTGTTATAATGTATGTGTGTGTTTTATAGATATCTTTGAGACTCTATTAGTAGGAAAATTTCCTCTTAAGTCTTAGCAGACATTCAGGATTTTTCATTTAAAAGATCTCAGTTTTTCTGTTCAGAAAGTTTAACAGGTGGACTGTAATTATTTTCATCATATACACTATTTTTTAGAAATATATACCCTAATTATGTCTATTTTCTTATATACAAATATGATATCAAAGGCCAATTTTATAATCAGTTATAAGTAACTTCATATTAATTTATTTAAGAATTATACTTGGAGAATTTCTATATATCCAACATAATTACAGATTGTGGGATAAAGAAAACAGATAAAAACTTATCAAATAATAAGTAATAAAGTGTCACCAAAATTAAATATTATTTTACACTCTTTTGGCATATATTAAGTCTTATGACACTATTAGAGATACTGTGGCCTGAAACAATATCTTTAATGGGAGTAGTAGAAGTATAATTTAGAAGACAATTTGTTTTTGACTTACAAAGTTGAACACAAGGCCCAGCAGTTATATTCCTATTATGTACTCAAGAGAAAAATTTTGAACATTTGCACTAAGAGATATATACAGAAATGTGCACGGCAATACTGTTAATAATAGCAGAAAATAAGAACCTACCATAGAAAGGTATTTTTAGTATGTTTACACCATGAAATATTACACAGTATAGAAAACAAATAACTTCAGATATTTACAACGATATAGATTCTAGTTGAGCACAAGAAGCAGGCCACAAAAGGTAATATTCAGCATAAATAACCTTTATAAAATTAAAAACAATTTTAAAAATCATTTTTCAAGTATATGTGTGTGTTTAGGCAAGAAACTGATAAACAGAATTTAGGATAGTGGCTAACTGACTCTGAGGAAGACAGAAAGATAACTAGACAAAGAGTACATTAGTGAAACATAGTTGTAATGTTTTAGACCTAGGGTTTGGATGTTGGCTTCAAGATGTACATTAGATCATGAATAAGTGAGAGAAGGAATGGTAAGAAAGGGAAGAGAAGGGAAAGAAACACAAAGAACGAAAAGAAGGATGGAGGAAAGGAAGGAAGGGCGGAAGGGAACAAGCCAGGGAGAGAGAGGGGGAGGAAAAGAAAATGATCATAATACAAGGATCAATAATGGTAGTGCGTTAAAAACCATGATTTAGAATTAATCCAATTCTGTGCTTGTTTATATGTGTTTATGTGTGTATGTACCTCATATACACAATATTTTTTCAGATAGTGGTGATAGGTGTAACAAAGGAAAATAAACAGATCAGAAATAGATATCTATGAGGTATTCTTTTATACTGTGTATGTATACATATGTGAATATTTGGATAGATAAACACACAATTTACAGAGCAAGACAGCTCTGTCATGCATCACTATTTCTAGGTTACTGGATAAATAACATGCTGAATTGATGCTGCCATATATAACAGTACAGTGTGATAAAGTGAAAATTATAGACTTAGAAATAAAGGGCAAAGGCAAGTTATAGTATGTGTTAGCTTGGGTAGCTACGGCAGAATTTTTTCTTATTGGAGTATGTAGAATTTTGTGCAATACTGTACATTTAGGAATATCTTTGTAGTAAATAGTTCTGTGAAAAAATTACATCTCCTATAAGGGTGTAGTGGAGGCTGTTGTTAAATCACAGGGTGGTTTTTTTTGTGTGTGTGTGAATCCCAAGGGAGACCACAAATGAGTGTAAGAACGGAAATAGATCTTTATTTTGATAAGTAGGCTATTTTTTGTTGTTTTGTTTTGCTTTTAATTTTCTTGTGTTAATTGTAAAGATGCACAGAGCCAAATTGGGGCTATACCAGTAGCACATATGTAATTATATATATAATATATATATATATATATATATATATATATATGAATTCATATTTTTCACAATATGCTTCTATCTCATCTATTTGTATTCTTTTTATTCTTACTCTTATGGAATTTTGTTATACTATATTAACCTATTTCTTGACCTAAAAAAATAAATACATGGAAAATAACCGATGACCTGATTCGTTATTGTCTCCATAGCAGAGATGTTTTTTCATCCTATCCATAGCAGAAAGCTATATTTTCCTCTCCATCCAATCATTGTGCTAAAGACATTCTTATGTGTTCATGTGTGTGTGTGTGGGGGGCACCCCTCAAGAGGTATAACTCAATCAATCAATTAAAGTAACTAAAAATAGGCTAAATACTCAGTTGATGAGAAGATTTATTATTTGTCTAGAAGTATATTTGTTCAATTTAGACTGTCAATCTGTATAGAAGAAAGAGACAACTAACTGTAAATAAAAGCTTAGCTAATATAAACTGACGAGCAATTTTAGTCTTCTTAGTACTAAGAAACTAGTATATTCTACAAAACGTGTTCTCAGAATGGCTTAGAAGTTCCAACTGTTTTCCCTAAACATAAGTAATATAATATAGAGACTTCTCAGAGATGACAGCAATGTTTCTCATTAAATTTGCAAATAATAATTATATTTATGCCTGTTTTCTGAAATAGTAGAATAATTTTTTCTGAACTTCACCAGAAAACACATTCAATCTCCAAGTGTTCTTTCAAAAATGATAATAGCAGTACTTTACATTTTAAGAACCCCATTATTTTCCTTTTTAGCGCTTTCTTCCAAAGAGTGCAAAGCATTGCAAAGTGCTCTTTAAAAAGTTATATTCATGTTTTCCTTGCTTTGATCCCTATGATAAAATTGCAATCATCTCTATTCTAAAATATAGCCACTGCTTATGACAGTGAATAACAATTCCATACAATTCACAAGAAATAACATATCCAATTAAAAGTGTAAAGGGTCTTAGAAAGACAGACTTTAATTAGTGAGGCTGGAATGTGGCCAAGCAAAAAAAGTACCATGAAAAGTGGTCATGACCTCATTTTAACACTCTGTCTTTACAGAAGACCTTATCTAGAGTAGCCTATTGCATCAGGCTGACTTGGGGCACTGATTGATTCAGCACTGTATAAATGGGAACAATGTCACATACTTACTCATCGTCTGCATTTATCAAAGCAGTCAAAGGTTTTTCTTGGCAAACCTCCTTCATCAGTTAACAACCCTGCACATGTTTACTCGTGAGTCATGAAACACCAGATCTGCCCTCCTCCCTCATAACTATTTTTTGATAATATATGTGTTATCAAGTAACAAATAATCACAAAATTTTATGCACTAGTGTAATATCAAAAGCCAATTTCTATATAAACTTATTATTCAAAGGCAAACATCTTTAATTCTGAAATTTAAAAACATGTTACTTTTCCAGAAATGACAGAAACTAAATATCACTAACTTCTCAATCCAGTCATCCAGATTCATCAATTTTATGTGCACAGAAGGTGGAGTAGCAATGGATTAAAAAATAAAACCATTAAGGAAAAGAAAGATAATCTTCAGATTGCACCAATTCTTTTAAACATAACTCAGTGATAATATTATTTAATTTATACAGACTTTCTTGAGTTGCTTTTTCCATATTACAAGTATATATTTAAATCTAATCTCTATACAATGTTCTTTATTGTTGGAGATATACATATATATCAGTGGTTCTTAACTTGGGTTCTTTTGAACCCTAGGGGTTCGATGAGTCGGTCTCAGGGGTTCGAAGAAGCCTCTGCCCCAGAGGCCAGAATAAAGTAATACTGTAATTTGTTGTGAGTTCATGCACTTTGTTGGTTTTGTTCTTTGAGCAAGGTGATGTTCATGCACGGCTCATTTTGTGCACCAGTAAAAAAAACATATACCTATGTCTTAAATTTGGAAAAAAAAAATTATATTTTATTTATCACTAAAGAAGGGTTCGGTGAATGTGCATATGAAACTGGTGGGTTTGGTACCTCAAAAAAGGTTAAGAACCACTGGTATATATATATGTATAAAATGTAGCATTGTAATGGCACTTTCATCCTAAAAATTTCTGTAGAATTTTCATGTTTGTTTTTTAAATATTCTTATAACAAGGATCTCAAAGACAGGATTATTGATTGCATTCTCAATTACCCCTTTCTCTATCAGCTTTGTCCCCAACAATGTTTTCTATATTTCTCCATTCAGCAATTGCTCCCCTACCACAATGGAGGAAGGGGCTGGCAATAGCAATGGTTGAGATTCATCCCCATTGACCGAAATATGTGACTGTGTTAAAAGTAGCCACACTTCAACAACACAACCTTTTGTTTATGTAATGTGAAACTGGCATGAGATTTATGTTTAAATATTATACTTAAGAAAATAAAGGTATCTATGGCTTTCAAAAACCTGAAATCAATTATATAGTCAACTGCTATATAATTGCCTTACTGTTTTTGATGTCTGTAATAGAAAGTTATTTTTACATTTATCTCCAGAATTCCTTTCACCTTTGGGTGACAGCACTACCTTTTCTGGGTTGAGGGGGTACCAGTCTTTATACTCCCAATGCCATCAACAATTATGTCTGTGACCCAGGCTTGACCAGTAACAATCTGTGTCCAGGGCAGCTCTTTCCTTCGAATGCTGAGTTATGAGACAGTGGTCTCGGAATGGTTACACAGTCATGGCCTCTACAACACAGTAAAACCCTTAAAAAGGTAAAGCAATATTAGAAAAAAAAAGAAGAACTACATATAGATGTTGGAAAATCTTCGAACCTAAGCTACACTGATGCTGCTACACCATACTTTTCCCTGTTTGGTCACTCAAGTTAATAGATTCTTCTTTATGAAAATTTGAACTGGGTGAATGTCATGTGAAGCAAGAATACTGAGTTGAATATTAATAATCTATAGTACAAATGGATACTGTGCTGGAATTGGGTATCCAGAGCTGTACTGCACTGCTGTGCAGAGCGGATATTGTTCCCACATTCAAGATGTTAACCCACTCATAAGAAATATAGAAGTTGCCTGACCAGGTGGTGGCGCAGTGCATAGAGTGTCAGACTGGGATGCGGAAGACCCAGGTTCGAGACCCCGAGGTCACCAGCTTGAGCGCGGGCCCATCTGGCTTGAGCAAAAGCTCGTCACCTTGGACCCAAGGTCGCTGGCTCCAGAAAGGGATTGCTCGGTCTGCTGAAGACCCACAGTCAAGGCACATGTGAGAAAGCAATCAATGAACAACTAAGGTGTCGGAACAGCAACGTAAAACTAATGATTGATGCTTCTCACCTCTCTCCGTTCCTATCTGTCTGTCCCTATATATCTGACTCTCTCTCTCTCTCTGTTCCTGTAAAAAAAAAAAAAAAAGAAAAGAAATATAGGAGAATAACAAATAAATAACACAAATAGCTAATGATAAGTGAAAGCATGATAAGGAGAAAATTAACATGATCCTGGGGTAGTAAAAAACAGAGAAACATGCTTAGGCCAGAAAAGGTCTCACTAAGAAGGTGTTAGACCAGTGGTTCTTAACCTTTTTGAGGGTACTGAACCCACCAGTTTCATATGCGCATTCACCAAACCCTTCTTTAGTGATAAATAAAACATGATTTTTTTTCCAAATTCAAGACATAGGTATATGTTTTTTTTACTGGTGCACAAAATGAGCTGTGCACGAACATCACCTTTCTCAAAGAACAAAACCAACAAAGTGCATGAACTCACAACAAATTACGGTATTACTTTATTCTGGCCTCCGGGGCAGAGGCTTCTCCGAACCCCTGAGACCGACTCATCGAACCCCTAGGGTTCAATACAACCCAGGTTAAGAGCTACTGTGTTAGACTCAACAGATATACACAAAGTAATTTTAAAAATAATGTTTTCATTCAGATTCTTTTCAAGTGTAGTTTTAGTCTTTTAAAGGGTTTATTGCTTTTTCTGATTAGTAACAATGATACTATCAATAATAACTAATACTTACTACCTGTTACTATGTGTTAGTTATCAGTAGATGAATTTTATATTTTTTATCTTATGTAACCTTCAAACTTTTATAAAGTTAAAATTATTATCATTGTAATTTTACATATGAAGAAACAAAAACATGCAGGTATCAAATACTAGCTAGTAATCAGAGACAGTGCTTCATCTCCAGAAGTCTGAATCCCAAATTTGCATTCTTACCACTATCCTTTCAGAGGAGTAAATCATACACACTGCTAAATTTCAAACATTATAGGTGTGTATTATGTAGCAAGAGAAAATTCACTCCTATCTTAGTATAATTGTTTTTTAAGAGAAACATTCTTAAGCACTGGGTGCATGGATAATTTATTTTTTACATGTAAAATCATGCTTTTTAATAGTTTATGATCATATTAAAACATATTTTATGTTTTATAAAACATACCTGTGATTTACTTTCACTCACAGGTGATTTGAGATATACAGTCACTTAAGTTTTAAAAATAAGCATTACCCAATTTGAATACTCCCCTCCCAATTTTGCATGGAATTGTACCCAACAAGATGATTCTTTACAATAAAAGTTCATACACTTTAATTACTAAAAATTAGAATTCCTATACAGCCTATTCTGCCTCCTAAATAATCCTTCATAAGCCAATTCTGCCTACTATCTCAGCATCAGAATATCAATTTACCCAATAGCAACAAAATTTTGGAATTACGTGCAATTTTCAACAAGAAAGATGATCATCTCCCAAAATGCTAAGTCCTACCTGGTCTTCCATTATTATACACATCATAAGTAGATCTACCCCTTAAACTCTTAAGTTATGTGAGTTAAAAAGTAAACAGAAACATACTAAAGTATCTGATATGTGCCCCTGACACATATAGGGCCCTGGAGACTCAATGGTAGACAAAGTCATTGGGTTTCAGCCTCGAAGGATTCAATATGAACATAGAAGAGAGCACCATCTTTTAAAATTTTTGTTGTTTTGCCTGTTGTAATTACTGCAATTAAGAGAAAGAGGCATGAAGGACAGTGTCATTTTTTATTCTTTCTTTCCCCTTTATCTTCATGACTGAGTCTGAACTACCAACAAAATATCTTTAAACAATGATTGAGGAAAAGCTGAGATTTCCTTAGTTACACTTAAATCCAAAAAGCCCTTTCTGTGTCAGTAATGAGTTCTATTTGGGGAAAACAGTGTTTCAGCTTGGGTGGTCAAACCAAATGTTCTTAGAAGCTTGCTGGACTGTATGTCATTAAGTGTAAAAATCTATTGCAAAACTCTCAAGGTTACAATTAAGGCAATGCAGAGCCCTGGACTGCCAGGAAGAGAGACAATTCACAGAGGATTTTAAGATGAGCACATTGTGCCAGCCAAAACAGAAATCTTCAGTATTGCTTCCCCCATAATTTGAAATTATTATAAGCCTCAAGATTATAGTTGTTACTCAGTTTGTGAGATGCAGCATGTGAGCTTGGAGAAAAAATACGTCATTGCTTCCATCATTCTGTGACTATTTGAGAGCTTGTTTGGAGATTCTAGTAGGGGAGTACAGCTATGCTTATACCCATACTGAAGAAAGGTCTCTCCTCTATCAGGGAAGGTCATCCTCTTCCACCAAATATGAACACGCAGCTTCAGGAGGGACACACATGAAGCAGTGAGGGAGGAAGAGGATGCCTGCTTAGCCAGACATATCACCCAAATCAACTTTGGTGATCAATGCAGTGACAGATATCACAGCCGGGTCACCCTCCCATCCTCTCACTTTTGAAATCTTTACAGGTATGAGGTCTTTACTCAGATTATTTTTTTCCCATGAACTTTCTGGAAACACTTATGTTAGTTTTTTAAAGGCAAGATAACATGGAACTCATTATTTCATACCTATATTGTCACATGCAGCTTCAATAAAACTACCGCAAAAGAAAGACCCCCACAAATGTATCAATGACTTTAGAGGTATCTTTATACTTTAACATTTCATTTAATGAGATGATTTTTCCAATTGGTCTTGTACTACATACCCATTCATCTATTTTAATGCTTTTTAAGTACATTCTTACTAAGTGCCAGGCAAGAGTAATTACATTATTTTCTTTTAGCCTCACAGTGAGCATGAGGTAAGTATTATCATTATCATCTCACAGATGAGAATACAGAATCTTAACAGGATGACCTTTGTTATAAAGGTATATAGTTATCAAATGGGGGAATCAAAGATTTGAACCCAGGAAGTTCTCAATTCATATGTAATTCAATATGGTACAAACTACCTATTAAAAGACTTATATCAGGGGTCAGGAACCTATGGCTCATGATCCAGATGTGGCTATCTATTTTGATGACTGCATCTGGCTTACAGACAAATCTTTAATAAAAAAAAAATAATAATGTTAAAAATATAGAACATTCTCGTGTAGGAAATCCATTCATTTCCTACTGCTCATGTTCATGGTTGAGGGTGGCTGAAGCCAATCACAACTGTCCTTTGGGACAACACCAAATTTTTATTGGATCATGCATAATGTACATGGGTCATTGTGAGGTCAGAAAGTAAACTTCCCTTCTTTTAATAAAGTAGTCAGCTAGCTAATTGCAGAAACCCTTTTGACAAAGAAGATGGCTAAAAGAAAAAACGATGAGGATTATTGTACTTTTCAGAAGGAATGGAAAAGGAATTTGCCTTTGTGGAGAGAGCAGGTTCTTCAGTGTGTCTAATATGCAATGATAAAATTGCATCGATGAAATGGTCAAATATAAAGCAGCACTTCCACACATGCCATACTATATTTGCATCTAAATATCCAGTTGGGGACAGCAGGAAGAAAGCATGTTAAGAGCTACTACGCAGAGTGCAAGCTAATCAGCAGCAACTTCGTGTTTGGACACAATAAGGTGACTGAAATTTGGCTAGCTTTGCTGGTGCTTTAGCAATTGTGAGAAACAAAAAGCCATTCACAGATGGGGAGTATGCCAAAACATTCATGCTTGATGTTGCCAATTAACTTTTGACGACTTTTCAGATAAAGATAATCAAATGAATAAAAGACATGCCTCTGTCGGCAAGAACTGTTTACGATTATACTATCATGATGGCAAATCAAATTGTGGTAACAGAAGTGAAGGACATAAATGCAGCACCATTCTTTTCTCTTGCTTTGGATGAGTCAACAGATGTAAAGCATTTATCCCAATTCAGCATGATTGCAAGGTATGCTGTCGGTGACACACTACATAAGGAAAATCTTGCTGTTTTACCTATGAAAGAGACAACAAGAGGGGAGGATTTATTCAAGTCTTTCAAAAAGTTCACTAAAGAAAAAATCTACTGATGGATAAACTTATTTTGGTGTGTACTGATGGTGCTACGTGCATGGTGGGGAAAAACAGTGCTTCTTCATGAACATGAAAAGAGACCCATCCTAAGTTCTCCCTGCATCCTACATCAGGAGGCACTTTGGGCTCAGATGTGTGGCAAGCAGCTTGGTGAGGTGATATTACTTGTCAGTCAGGTGGTCAATTTTATTCTTGCCCGAGCTTTAAATGATCGCCAGTTTAAAACACTGCTGGATGAAGTTGGGAATAATCATCCTGGTCTGCTTCCACATAGCAGTGTCCATTGGTTGTCAAGAGGGAAGGAGCTTAGCCGTTTCATGGATTGTCTGAGCAAAATCCTGACTGTTCTAGAAATGAAAAACGTCGAGAATCCTGAGTTAGCTAACACTGAGTGGCTCCTGAAGTTCTACTATCTCGTGGATATGAGTGAACATCTGAACCAGCTCAATGTGAAAATGCAAGGCATTGAAAATACAGTTTCATCCCTTCAACAAGCAGTGTTTGCATTTGAAAACAAGTGGGAACTCTTCATCACTGACAATGAAAAAGGTCATTTACTACACTTTGAAAAACTGGGAGAGTTCAAACATGCATGCACAGCAAGTGACCCTGCTCAACATCTTGATCTCCAGCAGCTAGTGGACTTCACATCTAATCTCCTGCTGTCATTCAAAGCGCACTTTGGAAAATTTTGTGAACGCACTGGTCTTTTTAAGTTCATCACCCATCCACACGAGTGTGCAGTGGACAGCACTGACCTGAGTTACATCCCCAGTGTCTTCATCAAGAGATTTTGAGCTACAAGCTGCTGACCTAAAGGCCTCAGACATGTGGGTGAATAAGTTCAAGTCACTGAATGAAGATTTGGAAAGACTTGCATGACAGCAAGCAGAGTTGGCAAGCAAACACAAGTGGGGAGAAATGAAATAACTTCAACCCGCTGACCAGCTGATTGTCAAAACTTGGAACATGCTTCCCATCACATACCACACACTGCAGCGTGTGAGTATTGCTGTACTGACAATGGTTGGCTCTACATATGCATGTGAGTAGTCTTTCTCACACCTAAAGAACATTAAGACCAACCTATGATCACGTTTAATGGATGGAAGTCTCAACGCCTGCATGAAGCTTAACCTCACCAGGTATCAACCAGACTACAAAGCCATCAGCAAAACCATGCAGCACCAGAAGTCACATTAATGGTAAGAAGTACTTCATTCGTCATTGGTTAGCAACAGCATAACAACGTTATTAAAAAGAATTCAGAGACTTATTGTACTTTAAAAGTGTTGGTCTTACACAAAATGCACACATTTACTTGTATTTAGTGTTAAACATATTGTATGGCTGTCATGGAATTACATTTTAAAATATGTGATGTTCATGGCTCTCTCTGCCAAAATGGTTCCTGACCCCTGATTTACATATATATGTTTGCATCTCAAAAAGGAGGATGTTGCCTACTGCATGTATGTATAGGAAGAATAAAATCTCTTGCATGCAGACATTTTTAGGAAAATATAAAATTATTGCTACTTACATATCCCAATTAAATAAAACTTGAATTTTAAACACACAATTGCTCTCATTTAATCTAATGTTCATCAGTGAGAAGAACAGATAGTAGAACTGAAAACATCTGCATTCTAAATGCAGTCCCACCAATACCTACTTTCTGACCTTGGCCTCAGTACCTGCATGTGTAAAATGAGGTGGTGGGTGGGAAATCTGAATGCAAAACCTAAATATAAATTTTTAAATTAGATTATTTTAATCTCATATAACTGGACAGTCTTTCAGTCCTATTTCTAAACAGCAGTAATTAATTGAGTAGTGCTGTAGGGGATTAAGTTTATCCACCCAGACATTTTATGAATATGAGTTTGTGAACCCATATTAAAGAGCAGCATTATTGTACATACTAGAGTTGGATTCTATAAATATGTAAAATCAGGGTGATAAAAGTTGCCTCTGTTAGAAAGAGTAAGAAGGAAGGAAACAAGCTATGATATCATTTTCTTTAGCTTGCTGATTTTTAGGTTTGTTTACTATGTACCAAACACAACTTAAAATTAAAATAATAACTTAAAAGTGATTGCTTTATAGCAAAGAAGAAGGGATATCTGCAGGCAAGTGTTTCTCCCTAGAGTCTTCCTAATACTGATTAACACTAGTTTTTGAAATGTTAATTAGTTTTGAGTTTAACAGCTAGTCATTGTCTAAAAGGGCATGAAGCAAAACTTTTTCTAAGTTTGGACTAAGAAGTATTTAACTTCTTAATGCCAAAGACTGGCCATATGCTCCATTGCTGGCCACTGATCCATGAGAATGCCAGGACTGATTAGCTGTGATGATTAGCAGGCTAACATTAGGACTAGAACCACTTGTCACTCGCTTACATTGACGATACCTAAAGAAATGTTTAACTTTTATCAGTGCAATGCATTACATTTAGTCCTATTATGAAATGTATATATTTTTTAACTTTCATAGATTATGACTAGGCTTAATACAACATATATAATTTGTGAAATGAGATCTAAAATTACTATACTATAATTCAGTGATATTTTTGTCATTGATTGGGATAATGGTAGAAAATAGAGCTGTTTGTTTCTTACATCTTCGAGATATTTATTACTATTTCTAAATCTGTGCAATGTAAATTTCATATAGTCCTATTGCTCTTCAGTAGAGAATCAATTTTTAAAAGCACATTCACTAAAAACTTCATAAAAGTAAATTTTTATGGGAAAATATGGTTTTATAGAAAACAGTTACAATCTGAATAAAACAATGGAAATTGAAAAAGTATTAAGAAAAATATTGGTTTTACTTAGAAATATTCATTAAGAAAAAAATTTCCATATGTCTAAGTGATTATATGTATAATTCAGCATTGTTCACTTCATTTTACTACTCAGGAACAGAGATTTAAGAAATTTGCTTAAAGTCTTTGAATTAAGTGACAGAGTTAGTACTTGAAAACGCTCTTTCTTCTACTATAATCATTGTTTTTTGTCTGTCTTTATTGTTACTTATGCCTACACACTACTTTTTGTTGTTTCCTTTAACATTTGGATATAACTCAATTTCTTTAACTATATTTGAGAAAAGAATCTTTTATGACACAAACTGAAAACTGTGAAATGCACACAGCATTTTGTTGTAGAATATTGTACTTAAGTATTTTATGCATCAAACTAAAAAAACTAGGTGAATATTAGAACATAAGCTATGTTGAGAAATCATAGTATAAAACTGAAAGACAAATAAAACACAGGTGAAAAACATTTGAGAAATATCTTAACACTGTAAGATGCAGAGTGTAACCTAAAGACACTGTTAGTAGGAAATAAAGGAAAAACTAGAGTAAATGCTTATCTACTGAGAGTAATACCTGTAAAAAAACCATCCTGTCAATCTAAACATGCTGAAAGAGCCACGACTGGAAGAGAAAGCCAGAAATAGGGCTATGAAAGAAAAACAGTAGTGAAATAAAAAAGAAAAAAAATAACCTTAGAGCTGTCATAAGAAAAAAATCTTCTTACTTTTAACATTAGCCTTTTTAATGTTTTTTCTTTCTTACCAAATCACATTAAATGAATCATTAGTTATTTTCAGATGCTCTCTTTAAGCTTTTATTTTTATTTTTTGGTATTATTATTTTATTTTCCTCAGCTCTTGCACAGTATTTTGAATCTATTTGTGGTTCCTTTCTTTTGTAGAAATTATTATACATTATTTGTTACAGTAGAAGTCTATGCTTACATTTCTGTCTACTTGAATTTTTCTCAGCCTTCTATGAAGTTTGGGTGTATTTTTGAATATGCAATTTTTTTATACAGTATTAATGAAAATACTACTGAACTGAACCAAGCACAAAATGAGGTCTACGGAGCTCAGCAGTGCACATGGCAGCCAAAAATGAAGAGACTTTCTAAAATGTGCTTAAACTCTTCTCCAGTAGTTACTCTAAAATGAGATGCTTAGAGAAAGGAGAACCAAATAATACTCCATGGAGCCATGATTGTGTTAATCCAGCTTCCACAATCTTGTACATTACTTAAATACATGGTAAACTTATAAAAAGTTCTTATAAAAAGTCTGCTATTTTTTATTTTTTTTCTTTTGTATTTTTCTGAAATGAGAAGCGGGGAGGCAGACAGACAGACTCCCGCATGCACCCAACAGGAATCCACCTGGCATGCCCACTAGGGGGGCGATGCTATGCCCACCTGGGGTGTTGCTTTGTTGCAACTAGAGCCATTCTAGAGCCTGAAGGTGGAGGCCATGGAGCCATCCTCAGTTCCCGGGCCAATTTTGCTCCAGTGGAACACAAGTCTGCTATTAAAGTCCAAAATTTTTAGCTGAAGTTGAAATAGAAAAACTATTAGAATGACAAAGTTACTCAATTATTTAATAAAGCTGTAACCTGTGCACCACATTAAATAAATAGCAATATTCTGAAATGCCTTTTTAGATTATACCAAGCATGTTCTTCTTTCACATCAATTAAATCTATTAGCCCAGTTTGTTGAGTTTAAAATATAAAGAATTACTAATAACATACAACCAAATCTGTATAAAGTCATGACTGCACGTATATGTATGTGTGTGAAAGAGACAGAGTAGTTAGATGCATAATTGCATAATTATATAAATATTCCTTTGATTTTACAAAGTTCTTTTTATAGTGTTCTCATTTTTAAACAAATATTTAAACTGACTTTATTATCCTCAAGGGGATAATTTTCTTATTATTCTTATATTTACTAGTATTAAAACCAACTGTGTATATAATGAGAAGCCTTTGCTATTTGCTAAAGCATAGTCTGAGTACAGGCCCTGTCACTTATGCTTATATGACCTTGGGCATGTTACTTTGCTTCTCTGATCACCACCTGTAACATAAAGATAATGGCATCGGGCCCTAGGTAGTTGGCTTAGTGGTAGAGCTTTGGCCCTGTGTGTGGATGTCCTGGGTTTGATTCCCAGTCAGGGTACACAGGAGAAGTGTTCATTTGCTTCTCCACCTTCCCCCCCCCTTTCTTCTCTCTCTCTCTCTCTCTCTCTTCTCCTTCTATCCTGCAGCCACGGCTCTATTAGAGAGAGTTAGCTCTGGGCTCTGCAGATGGCTCCATGGCCTCCACCTCACTGCTAAAGAATGGCTCAGGTTGCAACAGAACAAGGGATCCAGATGTGCATAGCATCGCCCTCTAGTGGGCTTGTTGGGTGGATCCTGATCGGGTGCATGTGGAAGTATGTCTCTGCCTCCCCTCCTCTCACTAAATAATAATAATAAAAAAGATAATAACATCAATTCTAAAAGTACAAATGAGAAAAGAACTATGTATGCAGAGGTGGAAGGGAATTATCTGCTGTCTGCCTAGAATAAAGCTGTCCACTACCTCCTAACACAGTGACTTTCATCATCCAGAAAATCACTAATCTGCTATCCAACCTGCTTTGTCAACACCTCCAAAGCAGATTAATATAATAAAGCGCTTGCATTTTTCGAGTTCATGAAGCTTCAAATAAAGCCTCATATTATTTGAGAGATGCCAACACAGAGAACCAGAATGTGCTATGTTTAGATAACACACCAGATCATTTCCGCTTATAGACAGATTCATGCATTTAATTTCATAAAAATAAGTAATTAATTTATAATGAAACGAATAGTTATGGATCCCAGGCAGAGGAGTCAAGGCCATTCTTTTTCTGTTTACAGATAAAAAACTGAAGGAAAACAACTATTGGGAAATTTTTATGTAATATGGATCAAAGAAAAGGGGAATTAGGCTGATCAAATGTTTTAACATCTTCATGCTTAGAGAGCATAATAATGCATCTTATTTCTCAATAGAGATGACTTTAATAATAATAGTAGCTAACACTATGGTATACTTATTATGTGCCAAGTACTGTTCTAAACATTTTATGTGCATTAGCTCATTTAACACTTACAAAAATCCTTGTAAGGAGTCCTAATATTACTTCCATTTTATAATGAAAAAATTTGCAATTTTTTCATTAACTTGGTTAGTTTCACAAAGCAAGAAACTGGCAGAGGGAAAATAAACTTGCCAATGGAGACTAAATTCTCAGTTTCTGCTGGTTAGGAAAAGTTTTGAGCATTGGCCCTGGCTGTTTGGCTCAGTGTTAGAGTGGCCCAGTGTGTGAAAATCCCAGATTCAATTTTTGGTCAGGGCACACAGGAAAGCGACCATCTACTTCTCCACTCCTCCCCTCTCTCTCTTTCTTACTCTCTCTTTCTTTCTCTCTTCCACTCCTCCAGACATGGCTCAAATTAGCAAGTTGGCCCTGGGCACTGAGGATGGCTCCATGGCATTGCCTCAGGCACTAGAATGACTTGGTTGTCAAACAATGGAACAGCGTCCACAAATGGGCAGATCATCAGCCTTAGATGGGATTGCCAGGTGGATTCCGGTCAGGGCACATGCCAGAGTCTGTCTCTCTACCTCCCTGCCTCTCGTTTCATTAAAATTTTTTTTTCTTAGTATTGGACATTGCCAATCTTTGACTATAATTCTAATTTTTTATATTCCCATTATTGACTACTTCAGGTTTTCTAAGAAAGTGACATTTAAACTCATAGCTGAGAAAAAAGAAAAATACAATCACACAAAGATTCAAAAAAAAATCCCTTCAGGAAGAAAAGAATAATAAGTGCAAACATTTGGGTACAAAAAGAAAAGAGTAAAGAAAGAGTCCATTTTAGTCGTATTAATCTATTTATTTGACTGATTCTTAGCCAAATGTTGCAGACTGGGAACCACTCTCTTCTTGGCATAGCTCTATTTTGATTTCAGTATTTTACTCTCAGGAAAAGCATACTTATTTCATTTGATTTCAGGTTCAGGATAATTGCATATATGATGGGGGAAAAACGAGGCAATGCAGAATAGATGTTGGCATTAGATCCAGTTAGAATTCTGGCTCTACCACTTACTAGCTTTATAAGTTCAGCTTTATTATTAATATCTCTAAACTTAGATTTTCTCACTATAAAATGGAGAAAATATAAACCTCAGAGAATTAATGTGAAGATAAATTTAAATAACCTACATAAATATCTGAGCTTAACATCAGACACAGTGTTCAATATAGTGTAGTTACTTTTTCTCCATGCCCTATGTAACTAGCTCCCTCTTTCTCATTAATTTGTTTCTGCATCTGCAAACATCCCTTTCCTATTGTGTCATTTCCACAAACATTCAGGATCATGAGCAGTTTTATCCTAAAGAAACCTCCCTGACCTTATATTAATCTCCAGCTATAACTTATTTCTTTGCCACCATGGCGATAAACAGTTTTACAGTAGAAGAGAGATCTATTATGGTACATAGCTTAGAATACCATGCATCTGCATAAAAAGTTCTAAGTGGAAGTCTTAGAACAGCTATTTGAAGTTAAATATTGAATAAAATTACCTGTATCTGACTTTATATGGAAGTATATTTGAGACATTCTCAAGGGGAAAGGGGGAGAATACTTAAAGTGCTAGATAAGGTAAAGGCACTGCTGAATGTCCACAGGAGCTGTCAGAAAAGTAAAGGAAGTGTTTTGGGGATCAAACAACAAGAACCTCAAGCCAGGCAAGTAACTGAAAGGTTATGGTGTTTGCCTGGGGGAATGTTCCAGTGTCCTGAGCATAGCACCTGTGTCTACATAAGCATAGACAACATGTGTGGGGTTAGAGGGAGAGAAAAAGAAAATGGAAAATATAGCATTTTCCCATTTCAGGAGAAATATGTCCCTAGGAGAAATCTCTTAGTGGGCAGAGAAGCTAAGGAAAGGAGATAAACGGAGAGTATGGCCTTGCGGGGAGGCAGCTGTGTTGAGCTTGCTCACTGGTTTACTGGCTGCAAGCACTTTGCCTGACAGGTGCATGAGCGCCCGCCAGTGCCACCTGCTTATAGTCTGTGAAAGGTCCAGATGCTTTCCCTCAGGGGTGATTCTCCCAGATGGCTCTCCTGCCACTGCAAGCTGAGGTTTCCCTAATCCTTTGCCGTTCACTGCAAAAAGTAGCTTTCCTTTGTTTATTCACTTGCCTGTCTTTGCAAGCCTCCAATAAATGGGTAATGGCCTGATGCTTTCCAGTTCTGCAGTTCCTCTACTGTCTGCTCAAATTCAGTGAGAACCTGCCTGACCTCGGCCATCAGCATTACATCTGGCGCAGCCAGCAGGATTCAGAACAGATTGCCACCAATACCCTTGAGAGGTGGGTTAGAGGAGTAGTCACTGTTCTCCAGGGTATGGTTCCCTGTGGTTGTCATTTTAGAGGCAATGTACTGGGTGTTATTTACAGCCCTGTGAGAAGAGACTGACTGCCAGAATGGCACGAATCAGAGCAAGTGCTGGAGAAGGAGGTCAACTGGGTTTGAGAGCTACAGTGTGAGATGCAGGCTGAGCACCAGTGGTGCCTGGAATGGGAACAATCTTTAGAGAAGGAATTATAGGTTTGGGAGCTAAAATTTGCCCTGGAAGCTAGACACTGGCAGTGATAGTTGTTGGAGATACAACTTTGGGTTCAAGAGCTTAAGTCTCAGCTTTAGGCCAAGAGGTGGCAGCCACAGGAGCAGAAATGATCGCTGAAGAAGCAGCAGCATCTGTGCTAGAGGAGTGGCTGTGAGTTGGCAGGAGCATGTATTTCCAATTCCTTCTCTTCTGAGGAGGAAGCTCAGGCTGAAACTGCCATCTGCAGACTCAGAGCTTGGCTGATGGTCACCCAGAAGGTAAAACCTATCAGCCAAGAGCACTTCGGGGCAGGCACAACCCCCTCCACAGGTAGGGGAGCACTCTGTGGTCTAGCCTTACCCCCATGCAGAGCTGATGGAATTGTGGGCAAAATTCAGGCAGAAACCTACTGAGGCCATGGAACACTGGTTTCTGTGGTTGTGGGACATAGGTTAGATGGCATCATGCTCTCCAGAACAGAGATGGGGAAATTGGCCACCATTATTATGCATTTCTCCTTGAGGCAGTGTCTTCAGAACTGTCATGACAATCTAGAAAAACATACCCTATTAGAATGGGTAATGGCTGCAATTTGTACAATCTGGCAGAATGCTGGGGACTTGCTGGGGGCAGTGAGTCAATGGAAGTCCTATAGTGAGCTGCCCCAGGTACTTCAGGAACTAGGTATGAAGAATGGTGCTTACAATCTGAGGTTCCATGGGCCAGATGGAGAAGTGTTTATGGCAGGAATGAGTGACCTTATTCTCTGTAGCACCCTCTCAGCCCTTTTAGGGTCTCTAGTGGCTACCATGAGCCCCTATGTAAGGCAGCCCATCAGTGCAGTTGCACAGATGGTAGCAGATTTGGGGAAGCTAGAGGCAACACAAAATCCTAAAGGTATGACATCTGCTGCCTGTGTTGCCCTCCCCACCCCTGATTAACAAGAGAAATGGGCCTGTAAAGTTTACCCTAATACAGATGTGGGTAGATCTGATTGCAGTTGGGGAAGATATGGAGAAATTAGATGGCAGGTCTAATAAAATCTTGTTAGTTCTTTGGTCACAGCTTAAGCCACAACAGAGGTTCCAGCCGCTGAAAAGGCGAGGGAATCAGGCAGCCCCAGCAGCTGCCAAGGAAATGGCTGGCAGTCAGGTTGCATGGTTACAAGATGATATGATGGAGGCAGCTGCAGGACAGGAAGATCCCCAAGACCCCTTGTCCCAGTGTGAGTATGGGGAAAGCTAGAGACCTACCTAACATGAATGGGCAGGGGACAAGGAGGCCCCATGTGAAATTGGCAGTCCATTGGTCCCCTTCTAATGTGCAGTAGGTATTTGCCTTAGAAGATAATAGATGCTTTTTTTTTTTGCAGCAAGAGCAGCTAAGAGAACTGTCAAGGCAGCACAAGCCTTCAATATGTTTGACCCTGCCAAGCCCTGTAAGCTTGCTGAGGGGTTTGAATGGGGCTTGTGGCAATGGACAGAGCACTTATGGAAAGGCACTAAGGTCCAGTAATAAAGAGCTGTGTGGCTAGTTGCCTGTAATGCCTTGGTGATTTGCACTGACAGCTGTCTATCATGGACTGACCCTTTGGATCGCTACTTGGCACATTAACCAGTGGATGGCAATGCACTGTCCACTATGGGGTCAGACCATGTGGCAGGACTTATGGGAAATAGGACATGAGAAACAGGTGACAGTATATCATGTCACGGGGCATGCCCCTCTAGCCCATCCTGGGAATAATGAGGCAGACACCTTGGCAAGGGTGCAATGGTTAGACACTGCACCTGTAGGTGATGTGGCACAGTGGCTCCAACAGCATCTGCTCCATGCAGGACAGAAAACTATGTGGCCTACGGTTAAGGCATGGAACTTGCCTGTGTCCTATGCAGAGGTACTTTCAACTTGCAATCAATGTGTATTGTGTTCCAAAGGGCACCCTCAGAGACAACTGGCATCACCTGGACAAATCCAGAGAGGTCATATTCCACTGACAGTGGCAGATAGACATCACTGGACCCTTACCAAAGTCAGATGGGTACCAGTACACAGTCACCTCTGTAGATACCACCACTAGTCTGCTTGCCGATTACCCTGCCTGTAACCTAGACCAGAGGGCAGTCATACAGGCTCTGGACCACCTGAGTGCTGTGTTTGGGTGGCCACTGGTCCTCAAAAATAATAATGGTACCCATTTAATTGGTTCTATGGTGAAGCAATGGGATCAAGATCTGGGGATGGACTGGAAGTACTATGTCCCTACCACCCCCAGGCTGGTAGTATCATTGAGTGGTATAATGGACTTTTAAAATGGGGACTGCGACAGAAGGGGGGCACCAGCTCTTTTACTGGATGGACATGCTGTTTGTGGAGGGTACTCCAGATTTTGAATAAGACCTCAATTGTGGAGGGGCAGATCCAGTGGAGGCCCTCCTGCATCGGGCAGCTGCTCCCAACCAGTTGCAGATACGCACCAAGGATGCTTTACTCAAGCTGGGATTTGGATGGCAGGGCAACATGCTCCTGCCTGCCCCACCAGCCCTCCTTAAAAGCCAACAGTTTCAATGGACATGGCCCTGAACTGTACAGGCCCCCCAACCTATGATGGGTGGCTTTGTTGGCACTGTGGGGTAGGGGGCTAGAGGTGGACCTCCATTTAAGTTCCCTGGGAACCAGCACCTGGCCACCTAAGGTAGAAGTGTATTATCCCTTGAGTGCTCAGGGGGACAGCATTACAAAGGGCACCTCTGTAATTTCTTTATGGCCAATAATGAGTTCTCCCATTTTGTTACACATAGAGCCAGCAGATGCTGGTGTACAGGCCACTAAGGTTTGGTATGCCTGCCCAAGGCGACCTCTGGTACCTGCTACTGTGCTGCTTGTGGACAGAACTCTGGCCTGTTTTCTGCCTCTCTTGGTGTCACTGAACATTCTCTCATTTTACTCATGTGTAATTTGTAATTCTCTTGCTATAATCTGTACTGTTTGTTTATGTGATGTACCTCACTCCTCCCACAGGTACCATTGTGGAAGATACCTCTCACATATATTGTGAGGCGAGCAACCCTGATGGGGTGGAATGTGGGGAAAACAGCTATGTTAGTCTTGCTCGCTGGTTTGCTGGATTCAAGCACTTTTCCTGACTAGTGTGAGAGCACATGGCACTGCCATATGCTTACGGTCTATTTAAGGCTCCAGGTACTTCTCCTCAGGGTAATTTTTCCAGATCACTCTTTCGCCACTGTGAGGTGTGGTTTTACTGATCCTTTGTCCTTCACTGCAAAAAGCAGTTTTTTTCTTTGTTTATTCACTTGCCTGTCTTTACGAGCCTCCAATAAATGGGTAATAGCCTGATGTTTTCTGGCTCTGCAGTTCTTCTATCATCTGTCCAAATTCAATATGAATCTGCCTGGCCTCAACCACCAGCATCACAGGTCTCAAGTAAAGTCAAACCTTTCCTTCATCCAGAGGCGAAACTTGGAAGCATAATCACACAGCAGTGTCTTGAAACAAGGTCAGGCTTTTGTGCCCTCGGATTTATTGACTACAAACCCTGTAAGAAGGCCTAATTTCTCAGCTATCTCCAGGTGAGATGACTTGGCTATAGTCTGCCGAGGGCAGTTCCTAGAGGCCACAGGTGTAAACCATTGGATCCAATACTCCAGTAGCAGGTGGTAAACCAGCCAATAAAGGGGATGTAAGCAGAGCACTAAAAATACATTGAGTGTTTTTTCACCACTTGATGTCTTTTCAGTGCTCACCAATGCAGATGTTTTCAATTCCACTATCTGTGTTCTCACTGATGAGCATTTGATCAAATAATTTGGATGCAATAAGTGCATTGCTGTGTTAAGGAAGGTATGTACAAAATACATGATGATACAAAAGGTACAGCACAGATTTCTCAATTGTAAACCACCTAAGACATGTTATTTCTGCTAAGATTGAACTCAGTACTTCAAGAAAGAGAGCTTATAGAAAGAATTTCACCCCAACTCAGATGATCTCAAGGCCTCTCTGAAAAGTCTTCACTACCCTTCCTGGCACTCTGATAACCTGATGTCTTCTCAAGCTAATATAATACACATGCAGGCATTCCCTACTATCTGCGGGAGGAAATAACTTGGCATCTGAGATTATCTGTGCAAGGAGAGATGCTCAAAGTTGATCCACTGTCATTCCAAGCCAGGGCCTGGGTTGGAAATTCTCAAACATCATGCTCTTAAGCTATAGTTCTGAATTAAATGGCACAACTAATTCTCTCTGTTGCAATCTGTTTCTCTGAAGTAAAGTTATTACAAAAAGCCAGGGGACTCCATTTAAGCACATGGTGACTTGGAAAATGTATCTGTTTCTGTACTGTATCTATACTGGTTTCCATGAATATTTGAACACAAAGCAAGCAATAGTAAATGAATCTATCCTAAGATCAGGCTAAATGTCCAACTTTACATTGCCAATCTCAAGGTGGCATTTTGGCATAAAACTCAATTTTCTCTTAGAATAATTTGCATTGGGATTATGGGCTAAATGTTCTCAAAGTGTCTAAGCTATAATTCTTTATGAGACTGCACTTTGGCATTTAACTACAGCATATGCAAGCCCAAATTAAGGCTCACTCTACTTTTGTCCAAATTCTCTACATGATGCCAGCCAACTTTTAATGAAAAGCATTGCTTCACGACATAATTTACTTACTGTGTGCATTTTATTTCTAGACGGATTTTTGCTTTACATTAAATATGAACTGAAATATTGTTAAGACTTCTGCCATCTATTAAAACACTCTTTGTAAACCTCCAATCTCCCAAACACCCAACCCTGTGCAAAGAGAAAATGGTAATAATTTAACTTTTTTTGTGCCATGCTATAATAACTGTTTAGCCTATATGTAATTACCTTCTGTTGTATAAAGCTTACATTTCAAAGTCCATTGGATTTGTGCCTCTTGTGATGAACCATACAACACTGAAATAAAGCACAAGACAAAGAAAAGGCAAAAGTAGGAAAGAAAAAAAATAATTAGAGAAAACAAGTAGAGGAAGAGAAAAGTAAGGTTACCAGAAACTGCAGAAGCTGCATTATCTGTTTATAATGTGGCTATAATAGCACATTGGTCAGCAACTATAATGTAAAAGGTAATGTGCAAGAGTTCTATATGCTTTTCAGAACTATAAAGGGAGTGTGAGTGGATTTTAAACATTTTGATTAGCACCACAAAGATTTTAATGCTTTATTTAAACAGTTTGCTATGGGGCAAACACATTTGGTAGACAAGTGGAATGAAAGCATGGGCGTCGGTTTCTCTGTTTTCTATTAAGTAATGTTGCAAAGTAAGCAGAAGCTGGATTCAGATATCAGATAATTATCTCCACACTGTGTGTCACAGTAAATAATTTTAATTGGTTTAACTTCAGGGACCATTACTGTCCTAATTAGAAACACGAAAAGGCTACAAGTATTAGGAAATATCCTGAAGGAATGAGAATATTAGCAATTCTGTCAAGCCATTTTTTAAGTAAGTACAGTAGCAGCCACATTTCAGTGAAAGGCAGGGTACCTGAAAGGTGCTTTTAGGCAAACAGTGCCTGTGAGTTAATATTAAGAGATCTGTAATAGGAAGCATAGAAATTGGATAACAGGCTGACATGTATGCTATTATTGTGTTAAAAACATACTAATCTTGTTCTGATAGCTGCTTTTAAAAGATGCATTTTTTATAATAATAACAATATGATAATAATAATTGAGGTTGGGTAAATCCTTATTGACAATATGTTGACTTATTGAAAGGAAAAAGGTGCTGAGTGAAATAGCTTTACCTAAACATCCTCAGCATGCAGGGCAGTTGTACAGAGTGAAGATTGTCTTGCAGGTTTACAATGATCTGCTTCACCTCGGCTTCTGAAAATTTATGAGAAACAAATAGGTATTGTTAGAAACATATGTATACATTATACATACTGCATTATATGGCGTGACATAGTTCACATATTTAAAATGGCTTTATTCTGAATGAAAAGTGAGATACTGTGTCTGTTTAGGTTCAAGATTATGCTAAAAAATACCCCAGAACTTTCAAGCAAACAGTAAGGTCTTACCTATGAGGTAACTAAAATGCCACATATGTTTAAATAAATGTGTGTATGCACACACACACACACACACACACACACACACTATATATATATATTATCAAGAACTCCTAATCGAAGTAATTTAGTACAATTTTGTGGGTTTTTTTATTTGTAATCTGGGTTTTAGCTTTCCATTTTCTGAAATTACTGATGGTAACATTTGACCAACTATCCTGTTTGAGATATGAAGATTTTAAATGGACTATCCAAGCTTAAATTTACCAAAATCAACCATGGTTTTAGGTAGTTTTTGTTATTTAATTGTTTTAAATGTAATGAACAAAGACACTAAATAGAAAAAGGAAGGCATGGTAAACTATGCGTAATTTTAAGAAAGCATATGTTATTACAGAAGAATAAATTTTATAATTTTATACCTTTAACATATGGACCCTTTGTCAAATATAACATTTTTAATATAAGTGAGAATTAAAAAGATGAAGCAAACCAGTACTTCCCGCAGCATTTGTCATGCAAAAATATATGCATGTGAAAGAACCCACACCACTGATTCTTCCCATGCGTATGCTCACAGACCCACACTCATGGACACATTTATTCACACATGCACAAAGTCCCATTCTACAGTCTGTAATTTTACACTGAACAATCTAAAATAATACCACCAGACTTCATAATTATCTTTTTAATATATGTGTTTTTTGAAATATTGGCAATTGTTTACTTGACTGATATATATACAATAATTTAGAATCAGATTTTCTTAACAAATTATCTTTATCTTCACAAAGACTATATATTGTATGCAAACAAATAAGGGATAATTCATGTGAATTAATTTGTAGCTACAGATTAATTGCTTCTAGTTTTGTGAAGGGAAGCACACACAATTTTTTATTATTATTAAATAATATATACTGTCTTCCCACCAAGCACACATTCTATATTTCAAATATCTTTGAAATGGAGAAGAGGGTGGAAAATGAAGGGAAGAATAAAAATGTGGCTGCTTATACAAATATACATGCTCATATACGTACACAAACATACATACATATGTTCACATATTTCAGCTTTGCCCATATGTTCCAAAAATAGCATCCTGAAAAATTTGTAGCCATGTATCCTTCTCTCACAGTAAGGCTAAAAATAAAGACAAATTTTCCTCTTACCCAAGTTACTCAGGAAGAGAAAATATTTCAGGGCACTTCTTTCTTTTAGGCTACTGAACATTACAAAGCAACCTTAACATACATCTTTGCTTCTCAAAATACCAGATTTATCTCTTAAAATTTGAGAGTACTCCCTATGATAGCTTTTTTCACAAAATATATTTTCTGACCCTACATTTAGCAACCCAGGTAAAGGAACAAAGGTGCAGACTGGGTTATGGGCCTCAATTTAAGAAGTTTTTCTCTAAAACATTTAGAGAATTTTTGGGTGAAGGCAACAATATTCCACCATATATTTCACCCTATTCTCTAATCATGTCTCATGTTACACATAGGAGATAATAATTTTTATTATAAAAATAATGTTACAAATTCTTCACAACATGCCCTTGAACTCAGAAAATATAAATTGTGAGGTGGGAGTAGGAATGGTGTTTAGCTATGACAGACCTTGTTTAGATGACTAGCTTTATCTTTTACTTCTTACATCGTTACTGAATATCAATGTTATCAGTGTTTTGTTTTTTAATCTGTAAAATTAAGGAAATAATTGAGTTGCAGGAAATACATACTGTACATAAAGCACCTGGCTTATAGCAGCAGTCCAAACAAAAAATTCCTATTAATACTATTATCCTGTGTTACCCCTTAAGGATCTGTTTTTATAATTTAGATACTATCACTAAGTGGCTGTAAAGGCCTTATTTACGGAGCACAGGTCAAGACACTAGATTCTTTAATTCTTTCAGGAAACTAGGTTTTCCTATAAAACATTAAGCCTGTGTGATAGGAACCTCACAATGATTATTCTCTTCGCTCATTGCCCCTTTTGCAGTCCCCATGAGACCCTGCAATTATGTTCATGCAATGTTACCTCCACTCCCATTTTCATTCCTCTCTCAACCCCCTGCACATACCCCCCAATCACCAGTCTGGAAGTAGCACTAGCTTCAGAGTGACAACTCAGAGTTCCTTTCCAAAACTCCCAATACTGGGACAAAGTTCATTAACCCATACATGGGGCTATATCCTGAAGAAATATGTTAGGACCTGGAGAGGAAGAAAAAGGAATCCGTTTCCTTCAGAAGCTGTTAGTGACAAAATTCTCCATTCAGTCAATTGAAAAAAGCAAAAGAAGCCCATCTGTGAATCAGAGAAGTAAATGTTCAGAGAGGAGCAAAAATAAAACACAGAAGGAATACTGACTTGGGCTCCCATAAGCCTTCCTGTGAACTATGTTCCTGCATTTCTCTCTTTATCAGAAGCTTTAAACACTACCATCCCCTTTTTTGAGTTTGTTTGGTTCTTGCAAGCAAAAGATTTCTACTTTTATAATAATAAATAAACTGTAGTTATAGAAATAATTTCTACTACTTTCATTTATAGTAGTTTGTTTTGTACTTTGCTGCCAAGTACCTATTGAAATAGAATTCTTAAGTAAAACAAGAGACCAATTGACTTTTAATGTTATATGGGGTTATCCACTAACTCCTTCTCATCATTTGAGATCTGAAAACTCAGGGATCCTTGGCAGGCTCTATAGATTTACATTGCTAATAATCTTTTAAATCTTTAAGGCAGAAGTTAGATGGAATGTCAAGCTATATTATACATATTTTATAAAATGTCAGTTCATAACCTGAACAAAAATAATAGTAATAATGTGTTTGAAAACAAAAGAGCTATGAAATTATTGCATTGAAGATAACTATTATATATAAAGGCAATACTTCTCTACCTTACTTTCAACTGAGTTCATCATATATTATATTAATTTTTAAAATGAGATATTTTGCATTTTGGCTAAACTTTGAAAGAGAATTGCTAGGTCTATTGTAGTAACTACATAATACTATGCTACTAGTATCATAATCATGATAAGAATTAACAAGTGTATTTGTGTATACAATTTATGAAATATCAAATAAAAAATAGTGCTTATTTTTCTGTATCAATGTATGATTCTTATTTCTGAAGGAGTTTATTTAAATAAGTTTTGCTAGAATCTATATTATTATAATGAGTTAATAATGTATTTATCTGGGATATAAACAGTAAAATTATTTAAACCTTTAATCTCATGATTCCTAAATGGGACTTAATATAGAAGTCAATGTGGTATACCTGCATTGTGTTTTCTAAGGAGAAATATAATTCTAATTCAAGACATTTATATTGTTTTCTTGTTGTTTTTGATTTTAAGTAGAGAGAGAGAGAGAGAGAAAGAGAGAGAGAGAAAGGACAGACAGGAAAGAAGGAAGAGAGATGAAAAGCATCAGCTCATAGTTCTGGCACCTTAGTCGTTCATTGCTTCACATACGTGCTTTAACCAGGGGGCTCCAGACAAGCCAATAACTCCTTATTAAAGCCGGCAACCTTGGGCTTCAAGTCTGTGTCTGTCTTTTGAACCTGGGTCCTCAGTGTCACAAGCCAACACTCTATCCACTGTGCCACCACCAGGTCAGGCAAAATTCACCTGATTATTTCTTTATTCTAGAGTAAGGAAATAACTATTGAAGTATAGATATATTATAAAGATTTCAACTAAAAGTAAATAACATAGATTTTTATCTTCTGGAAAATGTTTTAAATGAAATGATGGTAATCCTTTGAGAATTTATATTTTTGTCTTACATCTTTGCTAAACTTCTTGGTCTATTTATTTATTTACTTCTTCTGTTTATTTGACTAGGCATTTTCTTTCAAAATTGAACTTCATTTTGTTCAGTATCAGAAACATGTATGGAGTACTTGAGGGTCCTGTTCTTTTTATTTATTTATTTTTAAACACTGAATTATTCATGACACTAAAATTTGTTGGAAGAGATAGGAATATATGAAGCCAATATCACCCTGAAGTTTGTCCCCAAATAAATATGTTAATAAATTAAGAGTTACAGAACACATATTCCAAAAATTTATATGGAACCAAAAAAGAACACGAATAGCCTCAGCAATCTTAAAAAAAATAAATAAATAAAGCAGGAGGTATCATTCTTCCAGATATCAAGGTTTACTACAAGACCATTGTACTCAAGACAGTCTGGTATTGGCATAAGAATAGGCACATAGATCAATGGAACAGAACAGAGAACCTAGAAATAAACCCACAGCTTTATGGACAACTGATATTTGACAAAGGACGAAAGAACATACAATGGAGTAAAGACAGCCTCTTTAACAAATGGTGTTGAGAAAATTGGACAACTACCTGCAAAAAAATGAAACTAGACCATCAACTTACACCATTCACAAAAACAAACTCAAAATGGATAAAAGACTTAAATGTAAGCCGTGAAATCATAAGCACCTTAGAAGAAAACATAGGCAGCAAGATCTCTGACATCTGTAACAGCAATATATTTGCCGATTTATCTCCACGGGCAAATAAAATAAAAGGCAAGAAAAACAAATGGGACTATATCAAACTAAAAAGTTTTTGCACAGCTAAAGACAATAAGAACAGAATAAAAAGACAAACCACACAATGGGAGAACATATTCGACAACACGTCTGAAAAGGGGTTAATAACCAAAGTTTATAAAGAACTTATAAAACTCAACACCAGGAAGACAAACAATCCAATCAAAAAATGGGAAAAAGAAATAAATAGAAATTTCTCCAAAGAGGACATACAAATGGCCAATAGGCATACGGAAAAAATGCTCAACATCACTAACCATTAGAGAAATGCAAATTAAAACCACAATGAGATATCACCTCACACCAGTCAGAATGGCACTCATCAGCAAAACAACAAACAACACAGAACAAGTGCTGGCGAGAATGTGGAGAAAAGGGAACCCTCCTGCACTGCTGGTGGGAATGCAGACTGGTGCAGCCACTGTGGAAAACAGTATGGAGATTCTTCAAAAAATTAAAAATTGAACTACCTTTTGACGCAGCTATCCCACTAATAGGAATATACCCTAAGAACACCATAGCACTGTTCGAAAAGAAGAAATGCGCCCCCATGTTCGTGGCAGCATTGTTCACAATAGTGAAGATTTGGAAACAGCCCAAGTGTCTGTCAGAGGACGAGTGGATTAAAAAGCTATGGTACATATATACTATAGAATACTACTCAGCCATAAGAAATGATGACATTGGATCATTTACAACAAAATGGATGGACCTTGATAACATTATATGGAGTGAAATAAGTAAAACAGAAAAAAACTGAGAATAGCATGATTTCTTACATAGGTGGGACATAAAAGTGAGACTATGAGACATGGACAAGAGTGTGGTGGTTACGGGGTGGAGGAAGGGAAGAGAGGGTGGGAGAGGGGGGAGGTGAGGGGCACAAAGAAAACCAGATGGAAGATGACAGAGGACAATTTACTTTGGGTGATGGGTATGCAACATAATTGAATGATAAGATAACCTGGAGATGTTTTCTTTGAACATATGTACCCTGATGTATTAATGTCACCCCATTAAAATTAATAAAAAAATAAATTAAGAGTTACTATGTTACCCATGATTTTTCATTCCTCAAAGAACATCATTTATGAAAATATCAACAATACTGAAATAGTCTTGAATTTTTTTTGTCTTTAAAGTGTCAGAAGTTCTTTTGTGACTTGGTTTAAGGGTCTGTGGATATTAAAATCATTAATTCATTTAAGTAGCATTTACTTTTCTTTTTTTTTTTTTTGTATTTTTCTGAAGTGAGAAGTGGGGAGGCAGATAGACAGATTACTGCATGCACTCAACTGGGATCCACCTGGCATGCCCACTAGAGGGCAATGCTCTGTTCATCTGAAACATTGCTCCATTGCAACCAGAGCTCTTCTAGCATTTGAGGTGAAGGACATGGATCCATCCTCAGTTCCCAGGCCAGCTTTGCTCCAATGGAGCGTTTGCTGTGGGAGGAGAAGAGAGAGATAGAAAGAAAGGGGGAAGGGTGGAAAGCAGATGAGCACTTCTTCTGTGTGCCCTGGCCGGAACTGAACCCAGGACTTCTGCATGCCAGGCTGATGCTCTGGCTACCACTGAGCAAACCGGCTAGGACCATACTTTATATCTAACATATGCTAGAGGTTTTGGGGAATACAAAGTAATAAAAAAATCCTTATATGCAAAGGCAAATGGGAATAGCCGTACAGAACTTATATATATTTAGTATATTATCAATTGTACAAACCATAAATATTTCAGAATTCAGAAGAAGTAGAGTCTATAGTTGCCTGGGAGGGTCAGAGATGATTCATGGAAGGGTTGGAGCTTGAGCTGTGTATTTTAAAAAGTATAAGAATAGGCTGTGAGTGAGGGTAATGAGAAGAAAATGCAAAAAATGATAAAAATGAGCAAGGCATATTTGCAGGATAGTAAATAGATGGAATTAAGTGAAAGAAAGCAAATGGGTAAGAAATAATGAATAATGCATTTGAAACTGTAAGGGAAAGTCAAACTAAGAAGAGTTCAAGTTCAGGGTTAAATGCTTTGGTTTTATACTCCATGTCTTTGAAGATTTCAAGTATGAGAATGAGTAGTAATGTTTCAGGTAGACAAATCTGACACTATGATAAAGGACAGCTTACAATAAAATAAAAGTAGAGGGATTATTTAGACTTTTTTTAATAATACAAATGTGAGATCATAGGGATCAAGAGTAAGATTATGGCATTGATAAAGAAAAGGAAGATGTAGCTATAAGGAGAAGAAAAATTATTAATGGCAAATTGGATAACAGAGAGAAAGAAAAAAAAGTGAAAGGAGATGCAGGAATGATTTACCTAAGAGACTAAGAAAATAGATAAACTTATTACAAATGGAGAATATGGAATTGGGGTCAGATAAATTAGCTTTTGACTTATATAACTTGAAGTAATAATGTGAGACTGGAGCTAGAAAATAGACACTACAACTGTGGAGAGAAAATCATAACAATTTTTTGAGAATCATAATAAAAACAGTCATGAGACTAAACAAACTCATCAAAAGAAAGAGGAAAACAACTTGTACGATTAGACTTGACTCTTGGAGAAAAGGCATGGGTTGTAAATGGGAACAAGGACCATCAAGTATGCAAACATTGGCAATTTATTTCAGGTGGCCCAAAAGCATCTAAGAGATTATTTTTTTCTGTAACATGTGGATGCATAGTCATTAGTGAGAATAATTGTCAGAACTGTATACTAGCTGAAGTTAACTTTGCTTTTATTTCTGAGATAGATTTCTTCTATCCTCCAGGAGCCTAATTTATGTATACTGATCTGACTACCAAATCATTTGCTCAGAAAACTAAGTTTTTACTTTTCCCCATCCTTCAAACTATGATTTTACCCTCTTTCTTTTTTCTCTTTCTAGTCAAAAACTTGAAGTGGGAAACAATATTGATTCTCAAATTAAAGTTTATAAAGGTGAGAAAAACATAATTGAAATCATTTCAAAAGGGTATGGGTTACTTTCAAGAATGTAGTTGGGTGTCTAATCAGAGAACTCTGATGGATCTGCCTTTGAGTTGTAAATCTCTTCTCTAAAACCATTGCTTATTCAGGCAAAACATTTCTATAGCTAGGATAATTAGGTATCAAAAACCGTGCCCACTGCTGTGGATTTATCATCCAGTAATGCCTAGTTCAGTCATGTTAAAATGAACAAATGTATGAAAGTTTCTTGAGTTTTTCTAGAACTAATTTGTGGGCAGGGAAAAAGAAAGAAAATAACAGATAAGAGTTGAGTTGAAGCCCTGGCCAGATAGTTCAATTGGTTAGAGCATCCACTGGAAGGACAGCGGTTGCCAGTTCCATCCTCAGTCAGGGAACATACAAGGACAGATCAGTGTTCTTGTCTCTCTCTCTCTCCTTTTCTCTTTCTCTAAAGTCAATTCAATAAACTTTAAAAAAAAATAGTTGAGTTGAGGATTATCCATGAAACGTTAAGGAAACCGTGGCACCTTAGGAGAGAGATTAAGAAGTCCTCATATTACTAGTCATGGTGTTCCAGTTGGGTGGAACATCCATAGTACAAAAAGGATGAATGAGTTGGGCTATCTGAGAGGGGTTGTACATCCATAGTACAAAAAGGATGAATGAGTTGGGCTATCTGAGAGGGGTTGTATGAACAGTCTTTAAAATAGGTAGCGCTAGCCTGACCAGGTGGTGGCACAGTGGATAGAGTGTCAGACTGGGACATGGAGGACCCAGGTTCGAAACCCCAAGGTTGTCAGCTTGAGCTCAAAGTCACTGGCTTGAGCAAGGGGTCACTCAGTCTGCTGTAGGCCCCCAGACAAGGCACATAAGAGAAAGCAGTCAATGAACAATTAAGGTGCTGCAACAAAGAATTGATGCTTCTCATCTCTCTCCCTTCTGGTCTGTCTGTCACTATCTGTCACTGTCACACACACACACACACACACACACACACACACACACACACACACACGGTAGTGCTAGTTACTGGGTATGTTCAAAGGAGGAGTGTCTCTGTCAAAGAAGTTGAAGATGGGTAGATTTGGAATTTAAAGTTCTATTTTGAGGTAAAGAAATAAAGTGTGTGGTTATGCCTCTTTAGAAGCTATAGAATAAGAAAAAAGTTGAATTATGGAAAGAGGTGAACAGTGAGGTTTAGTTGTTAGATGGTCAATTTGAATACATGTGGAAATCATTGAGAATGATGAGACTACATGACTAAAAATAAAAGTATAATATATTTCCTAGAGTTATTTATCAAGGAGAACATTCAGTTTGCAATACAATAGGAGCAATACATTTTAATATTTATTCCCCAAATATTATTTTAGGTATATGCATGTAAAAATTTATATGTTTAAATACATTGAAAAATACTGGGTTAAAGAAAGCCAAATTTCTTTTTTGCTCTTCTTTAGCATTTTAAATTAATTAACATTGTTAAAATCCAAGAAGGAAAGGTATATTATGCATTTTGATCAACAAAAATAATGCTCCCACCTCCACCCCCAGTATCAACTAAATCAAAAATATTGCTTTAGTTGCCCTGGAGGAAATGACTGCATCTTCCATAAGAGAGAATAGAATTAAGGCTTCAATGACTTGGGCCATAGGGAGTTTGACACTGTATCAAGGGAAAATATATATATATATAGGAAAGTGTAACACAACAAAGGCAATTTGTACAAGTGGCATGATTTCACTACAAAGACATTTTGTACTAGAGGCATGATTTTTTGTCACGAAGAAGAAATACGTGAAAGACCTGCCTGGTAGGATGGACTGAAGGATATAGAGGCTGAGGTGGGTCTCACTGAAAGTGTAGAAGAGCAAGCATCAGACATGGACCTTAGTTTCACTCCATCAGTAGTAAAGGAAGACGATTGAGAATAAGCTATATGTGAATCAATATACAGGACTGAAAATTATTTCATTGAAAGTATGATTGTTTGGGTTATATATAAATAAGAAATTACAGGAAATATCACAATAGTTAACTTCCAGCTAAAGAGTTAAACAAATTGCAGATTTGCCTATTTCTAAATCATCACAAAACTTATTGCTGGAAATAGTATTCAGATAAACGGGTGGAAGGGAAGGATGGTGCAACATGTTAGGTCATTATTATCATGGATGGAGATATAACTTGGGACCATGCTTAAATATCTACATTGAAGAAAATATGATTTTCAATTTTGTAATCAATTCTTTAAATAAAAATTATTAAATAGTAATTTTACTCTTTTTACTTTCCTACCTAATTCTACATTTAAAGAGGAGAAAAAAATATTAACTTGATTTTCACTGGTCCATGTTGTTTGTCTCTATAAAGTGATTCATATTTTTATGCAAGACTTTTCTAAAAGCTCTAACAGTGTGAATTGGGGTTTATATCTGTGACTATCTCCAAGTTTTTTTATCTGTCCTACCCAGCAGGTTTCTTATCTGACAGTATTATAATTATGAAAGAAACTGCATATTAATGATTCAGTGCTTACATAAACAACTGGTCTTGGAGAAATATAATGAAGCAACTTTGTAGGATTTGATTTTGCCTAATTAAATGTAAATAATGTTAAATGTTGTATATACCAGGATTTTTTACAGAACCTTATGAATTTTTTTATGTACTCAAAGCAATATGAATTCAGAGTTTTTAATAGTTATCATCTAATTAAGATAATATGACTTGACATCAGATATGCTCTATGAATGTGAGGGACCAGCACACATGTGCACACTAAGTGTTTATGTATGCAAGGTACAATTCTCAATTGCTGGGGGTGGTTATTTTATTTTTTAATGCTTCTCCTTTGAAGTTGGCATCTTGTACATTTTTATCTGAAGGTTTGAATCTGCATCATGCTTTGAAGGAACAAATGGCCTCCATGTGGTGTTTGGCTTTCCTATGCCTGTCTCTATTACCCTGTATCTGTATGAAATTCATTCTGACACATTTTTTTTAACTTAAATATATGCACCTGATTCTTTCCGTTGATTCTATGCTAACACATGCCTCCATTTAGGGGTGTGTACAATGATTGACTTTTAAAATAGCAGGGCAATGTTATTTAGAAAAAGAAAGTAATTAAACATATATTAAGATAAAATACTAATTCCACCTTTGTGGATAGCAGGATGGAAAGATGATTACATTTTGTGTGTTATTTTTAAAAACAATATAAACAAAAAAGTGCCTTGTTTCTAAAGTGGTATTCAGCACATAAACTTTAAAAGTATTTTGCCAAAAAAGATTAGGCTAATGACCTCTCTTAGAAATAAGTAGCTCTGAGCCATTCCCCAATTTTACTCAATGTGATTTTGTTCCCAGCTGCATGTACTGATGACATGGTTATATAAATGCAGTAGGCCATAAGTAAAACAGAGGAAATGTTTTGTGTAAAATAAAAATAAATCAGAAACTTTGCCTTTCTATTCACTGAGGTCTCCAATCAACACAGACAGCCTCTTCTTTAAGGTCCTATGTTGGTTCTACTAAAATATATATATATATATGAAACAATAAAAAAAACTGGTGAAATTAACTAATAAAATTTTTCTATTGGCCTCTATTGAGCAACCTTTAATTTCTCAAGTGACTGAGTAAAAGAAAGAAAGAAAGAACATAAAAAGGCAAAAGAAAAGAAGAGTAAGTAAAGGCAAACTATCTCTAAGGATGTAGAGCTTAATTCACCTAACCTTTTGTCTCTCAAATCCTATGTGGTGTAATAGAAATTCCTCAGTTAAAACTCATGTCTGCTCAACCTCAAAATTGGCTTAGATATATGTACCATGCTTTCTCAATTATAAGAGGTAAGTTAATTTTTTTCCCCAAGCTTCAATTTCTTCATCAGCAGAATAGAAGTAGCGATACATATTATTATATTTTTGAATAATTCGGATAACATATTTAAGGCACCTAACACATACATAGTATATACTTTTTGATTTTGGCCCTAGATAATTATTCACTCTGATTGCAAACATCTCCTGGAGCTCACTATTTCTATATCACTACTGCCTTTAGACAACTTGAGGAAGGATTAGAATATTATCATATGATCTAATACCAGAGACAGGTAATAACTATAAACCTATATTTTGAACAATTAATTGTTTTTTAGAAAAGTTTCAAGATAAGAATAAAAAAATTCTTTTAAAGTGAATTAATACTTTAAAATAAAATAGTTCATCTTTAAGTATGCTACCTACATAATATACAATGAACATCCATTGATTTATTTAACAACAATCAATATGTTTGTTATTTGTTGAGTGCTTCCTATATATAATTTTTTATTCAGTAAGTGGAGGGGAGGCAGAGACAGAGACTCCCCATGCACCCTAACTAGGATCCACCTGGAAAGCCCAAGCCCACCAGGGAGGGGGTGATGCTCTGCCCATCATTGCTCTGTTGTTCAGCAACTGAGCTCTTATTAGTATCTGAGGAAGAGACCATGGAGCCATCCTCAGCACCTGGGGCCAACTCGCTCCAATTGAACCATAGGTGTAGGAGAGGGAGAGAGAGAGAAAAAGAGAAGTGAAGGGAGAGGGGTGGAGAAGAAGATTGGTGCTTCTCCTGTGGCCTTGTCTAAGAATCTAACCTGAGACATCTATATGCCAGGCCAATGCTCTACCACCAAGGCAACCAGCCAAGGCCAAGTGCTTACTATTTTTGAAACACTGTTCTAGATGTGAAATACAAGTAATGAACAAAATGGTAGTTTCAACTTACATGGAGCTTGCCACTTTGTAGGACAGACAAAAAATAAACAAATTAATAGTGTGCAGTCTTGCCAAACTCTCTTATTAGTTGTTGGATATTTTTTCTAATTTTCATTGAATTTTCTACTTAAATGCTCATCTCATATAAAAATAAAAACAGATTTACTTTCTCTTTTCCAATCTGGATGCCTTCTATTTTTCTTTCCAGAATTTACTTTCTATTTTTTTTTTATTTTATTCATTTTTTTTTTTTTTTTTTTAGAGAGGAGACACAGAGTGAGAGAGAGAGAGAGAAAGAGAGAAAGGGGGGGAGGAGCTGGAAGCATCAAACTCCCATATGTGCCTTGACCGAACCAGTGCAGGGTTTTGAACTGGCGACCTCAGTGTTTCCAGGTTGACGTTTTATCCACTGCGCCACCACAGGTCAGGCCCAGAATTTACTTTCTAGGACCCTAGTTTATATTGAGTACAAGTGGTGAACCTGAAGACCCATGTCTTCTTTTTCTTAGGGGAAAACATAAAACATTATGGTCTTTTGTAGATACTTTTTATCGGATTGAAAGAGTTCTCTTTGAATTCTAGTTTGCTTACTTTTTATCATAAATGAGTATTAAATTCTGTCAAGTGGTTTTTCTTCATTTATCAAGATGACATTGTGAATTTTACCTTGTTTGATGCTGGGTATTTAGTATTCCTATAACATCCTTATTTTTCTTTGGAACAAAATAATTTACTTGGAAATATTCTTTTAGGCATTTTATTCTGATTTTTAAGAGAGATATGGAACAGTCCTTAGTTTGGACTTATTATATCCACAACTGAGGTAAAACCTTCTTGAGGACTCTACTGTGTGCCCCATGAATTGTGAGTTTTTCATATCTTGCTGGTGAAAACAGACATTATTCTGGACCATGTTTAGTTTTGACAGAATTCTCTTTAATATTTGCAGATAGCTTTCTCTAGCCTTGGGTAGGTTCTTTATATGCAGGCTCTAGTCAATGCTTTATTATTATTTCTGCAGGTCTCTGGGGCTCTCTCATCATGCACATCTGTCTTCTCTGGTACTCTTTCCCAGAACATCTATCTACCTTCATCTGCCCAGATTCTCAACTATTTCTTTCTTGAAGGTTTCCTGGCTTCCCCTCTGTTTTCTCCCACTAGATCACACCTGGAATCTCTCTGAAGGCAGTAAACTGCAGCATAATAGAGCTTACCTAGTTGATTTTCTAATTCTCAGGAATCACTGTACTTTGTTCTTTGATTTCCATTGTCTTAAAAACTTTTAAAAAAACATTTTGTTTGTATTTTTTGGTTATTTGCTTCTACAGGGTAAACCTTGCTCCTGTTTTTTGATCTTGGCCAGAAGTAGAAGTTATTTGTTTTATTTTTATCAGTGGAGTACAAGCAAGGTCATCAGCTGAGAATGAAAAGGGGGAAAAGAAATTTAAATTTTAACAAGAGAAGTAAGGCATAAAATAATTCTGTCAGGATATTAAAGCAAATCTACTGCTCACAAAATATTTCAAAATGAATATGAAGCTATAAAATATCCCCTAATTTTTGTGAGCAGTATATGTCTGAAAATATATTAAGATTGCTAGTCATTGTAAAATTAAATAGCTCCAAATTAAGGGCGCTTGTGAAAAGGGTTAAAATAAATGTAAAAAATTAAAGCCTGGAGCTGGAAAGACCTGGCTTGCAGTTTACTGACTTTGAAGATGGAGAAAGGGACTATAAGCCAAAGAAGACGGGCAGCCTGTAGAAGCTGGAATAGGCAAGAAAAAGATTCCCCCCTTGTAACCCCAGAGAGGAACACCTCCTGACTGCACCCCGAGTTGAGCTCAGTGAAACCCATTTTGGACTTCTGACCTCCAGAACTAAAAAAGTTGCCTCCTGCAAAACACCACAGAAACTGAGGAGAAGCAAGATGGTGACGGATAGGCGGACATAACAACTTCCAACTCCCAGAACCAAAGTGGATTATAACTCAATTTTAAGAACCATCATCTGGATAAACCAACTTTGAACTAAACTAAGTGGACTCTTCAACCAAGGAACACAGAAAAAGCCACATTGAGACTGGTAGGAATAGCGAAAATGCAAAGAGGGCTGCCCAGCTCCCTGGAGCAAACGGCAGCCCGGAGAGACCTGCGTGGCGGGAGGAGAGTTTGGCAGAGAGGGTGGGACCTGGGTCGCAGGAACCAAGCCCCAGCCTACAGTCCCAAAGCCTAGAAGAGGCGTTTGGACAGTTTTGAGCTGTGAAACAAGTGAGGGAGCTCCCAGGCCTACAGTGTGGAGTATTAGGACCCTTCCTACTCTGCTGGGGGTTGCTGAAGGGTATGGTGGCAGCAGAATGCTGAAACGCGGTTCTGTCAGCGTGGGCGGAGGCCAAGCCAGTATGAGCTCGGTCTAGCCCAGCAGGGGCAGAGGGGATGCGCAAAAGCGGTCCGGAAGGTGCGGTCCCGCCTGTAATCCCACCTTCGGGGACAAAGCGGGAGGCCAGGAACGGGCAGAGATCTGCTCTGCGACCCTGCGCAAGTCTGCACAGACCGTGGGGACAAAGCTAGGTCCAGAGACTGGCAGGGGCTCACGGGTGAGCTCACACTACCAGCCCCGCCCAGCTGGAGAAACAGCGTTTTGCCATTCTACGTGCAAGAGCAGGCTCCGAGCACTGGGGTGGGGTAGAGCCCAGGACGAGCTGAAGTCCGCAGCTGAGCGCACGCCAGGAAACATGCCCGGCCCAATAAACCGCGATTTGCGACCCTGCACAGAAAGGCCCAGGCCTCGAGGGTGGGGATAAAGCACTGGATGGGCAAAGGCTCACAGCTGAGAGCACGTCAAAAGCCCTGCCCAACATGCAAAACTGTGGCGAGCAGGCTCTGACTGCAGGTTCTGGGTGGAAGACTGGAAACAGGCTGGGTCCACAGTAGAGCAAAGGTGCTCACCTCTACCCTTGGTGCTGATGCACGTGGCTTGAGTGACAGCCCCTCCCACGAAGACGAGGCAGAAATCACAGCAAAAGCCAGAGTGGGCCGGCGCTGTCAACACCCATACCCAACCACCCTACACAGCGGCAGAGGGGGTGGCAGGCTAGCAGACAGACCACACCTAGAGAACACAAAGGCAACACCTACTGGACTCCAGTGGCCACAACTTGCTTATACACAGAAAAAATGGGCAGGCAGAGGAATGCAAACCAAATGAATCAAGAGAAATCCCCAGAGAAGGACCTGAATGAACCAGATATAACCAAATTACCAGAAGCAGAATTCAGAATAATGATAGTTAGGATGTTCAAAGAAATTAGAGCAACAATGAATAGTCATTATGAACACCTAAATAAAGAGATAGCAAGTATAAAAAATGAAATTGAAATAATAAAAAAGAATCAGTCAGAAATGACAAATACAGTATCAGAACTGAAGACCACAATGGAAGGAATTAAAAGCAGGATGAATCATGCTGATGATCGAATAAGCGAATTAGAGGACACAATAAACAAAGGCACAGAATCAGACAAGAAAAAGGAAAAGAGACCCAAAAAATGTGAGGAAACTCTAAGGGAGGTCTATGACAACCTGAAGAGAAACAACATTTGCATCATAAGGTTGCCTGAAGAAGAGAGAGGACAGGAAATGGAAACTTTGTTCAATCAAATCATAGAAGAAAACTTCCCTAAATTAAGGCTGGGAAACACTCCACACGTCCAAGAAGCACACAGAACTCCACTAAAGAAAAACCCAAAAAGATCTACACCAAGACACATCATAGTTAAAATACCAAAGCTAATGGATAAAGAAAAAATTTTAAAAGCACCTAGGGGAAAAAAGGCTATCACCTACAAAGGAACCCCCATAAGGATGACATCGGACTTCTCAACAGAAACACTTGATGCCAGAAGGGAATGGCAAGATATAATCAAAATAAAGCAGAACAAGAACCTATAACCAAGACTACTTTATCCAGCAAGACTAACATTTAAAATTGAAGGAGAAATAAAGAGCTTCCCAGAAAAAGAAAGCCTCAAGGAATTCATAAAAACCAAACCAATTCTGCAAGAGATATTAAGGAGCCTTTTGTGAACAGTTTAAAGGGAGGAAAGAATAGAGCAAAAGAAGAATACAGCTTTAAAGAATAAAATGGCAATAAACAACTACATATCAATAATAACCTTAAATGTAAATGGATTAAATGATCCAATCAAAAGACATAGGGTAGCTGCATGGATAAAGAAAGAAGACCCATACATATACTGTCTACAAGAGACACACCTTAAAACAAAACATGCACATAGACTGAAGGTAAAAGGATGGAAAAAAAGATTTCATGCTAATGAAAATGAAAAAAAAGCCGGGGTAACAGTACTTATATCTGACAAAATGGACTTTAAAACAAAGGCGGTAAATGCGCGGAACTGTAGCGAGCAGGCTCCGACTGCTGGTTCTGGGCGGAAGTCCGGAAATAGGCTGGGTCTGCAGCTGAGGAAAGGTGCTCGCCTCTACCCTTGGTGCTAATCTTGTGGCTTCAGTCACAGCCCCTCCCACGGAGGAGAGGCAGAAATCACAGCAAAAGCCACAGTGTGCCGGCGCTGGCAACGCTCATACCCAACCACCCTAGGCGCCGGCAGAGGGGGTGGGGGGCCTGCAGATAGACCACACCTACAGAACACAAAGGCAACACCTACTGGACTCCAGTGGCCACAACTTGCTTATACACAGAAAAAATGGGCAGGCAGAGGAATGCAAACCAAATGAATCAAGAGAAATCCCCAGAGAAGGACCTGAATGAACCAGATATAACCAAATTACCAGAAGCAGAATTTAGAATAATGATAGTTAGGATGTTCAAAGAAATTAGAGCAACAATGGATAGTCATTATGAACACCTAAATAAAGAGATAACAAGTATAAAAAATGAAATTGAAATAATAAAAAAGAATCAGACAGAAATGACAAATACAGTATCAGAACTGAAGACCACAATGGAAGGAATTAAAAGCAGGATGGATGACGCTGAGGATCGAATAAGCGAGTTAGAGGACACAATAAACAAAGGCACAGAAGCAGAGAAGAAAAAGGAAAAGAGACTTAAAAAATGTGAGGAAACTCTAAGGGAGCTTTGTGACAACATGAAGAGAAACAACATTCGCATCATAGGGGTGCCTGAAGAAGAGGAGAGAGGACAGGAAATGGAAACTTTGTTCAATCAAATTATAGCAGAAAACTTTCCTAAATTAAGGCTGGGAAACACTCCACACATTCAAGAAGCACACAGAACTCCATTAAGGAGAAACCCAAAAAAATCTACACCAAGACACATCATAGTTAAAATACCAAAGCTAATGGATAAAGAAAAAATTTTAAAAGCTGCTAGAGAAAAAAAGACTATCACCTACAAAGGAGCCCCCATAAGGATGACATCGGACTTCTCAACACAAACACTTGAGGCCAGAAGGGAATGGCAAGAAATAATCAAAGTAATGCAGAACAAGAACCTACAACCAAGACTACTTTATCCAGCAAGGCTAACATTTAAAATTGAAAGAGAAATAAAGAGCTTCCCAGAAAAAGAAAGCCTCAAGGAATTCATAAAAACCAAACCAATTCTGCAAGAGATACTAAGGGGCCTCTTGTGAACAGTTTAAAGGGAGGAATGAATAGAGCAAAAGAAGAATACAGCTTTAAAGAATAAAATGGCAATAAACAACTACATATCAATAATAACCTTAAATGTAAATGGATTAAATGATCCAATCAAAAGACATAGGGTAGCTGCATGGATAAAGAAACAGGACCCATACATATGCTGTCTACAAGAGACACACCTTAAAATAAAAGATGTTCATAGACTGAAGGTAAAAGGATGGAAAAAATTATTTCATGCAAATGAAAATGAAAAAAAAGCAGGGGTAGCAATACTTATATCAGACAAAATGGACTTTAAAACAAAGGCTGTAGTAAGAGATAAAAGAGGACACTACATAATGATAAAGGGAACAATTCAACAGGAAGATATAACTATTGTAAATATCTATGCACCAAATATAGGAGCCCCGACATACATAAAGCAGACTTTGATGGATATAAAGGGCGAGATTAACAGCAATACTATCATAGTAGGGGATTTCAATACCCCTCTAACAACACTGGATAGATCCTCAAGAAAGAAAATTAATAAAGAAACAGCAGACTTAAAGGATACACTAGATCAACTTGATTTAATAGATATCTTCAGAACTTTTCACCCTAAAGCAGTAGAATATACATTCTTCTCAAGCGCTCATGGTACGTTTTCTAGGATAGACCACATGTTAGGACACAAAAATGGTCTCAATAAATTTAAGAAGATTGAAATCATATCAAGCATTTTCTCTGATCACAATGCCATGAAACTAGAAATTAACCACAAAAGAAAAACTGAAAAATACTCAAACACTTGGAAACTAAATAGCTTGTTATTAAATAATGAATGGATTAACAATGAGATCAAAGAAGAAATAAAAAAGTTTCTAGAAACCAATGATAATGAGCATACATCAACTCAAAATTTATGGGACACAGCAAAAGCAGTTCTGAGAGGGAAGTTTATTGCACTACAGGCATATCATAAGAAGCTAGAAAAAGCTCAAATAAGCAACTTGACCCTGCATCTAAAAGAACTAGAAAAACAACAACAAATAAAACCCAAGACAAGTAGAAGAAAGGAAATAATAAAGGTCAGAGCAGAAATAAATGACATAGAGGCTAAGGAAACAATACAGAGGATCAATGAAACAAGAAGCTGGTTCTTTGAAAAGGTAAACAAGATTGATGAACTTTTAACTAGACTCACCAAGAAAAAAAGAGAGAGGACTCAAATAAATAAAATTAGAAAGGACAGTGGAGAAATAATAACTGACACAACAGAAATAGAAAGCATTGTAAGAAAATACTATGAAGAACTATATGCCAAAAAATTAGACAATCTTGGTGAAATGGACAAATTTCTTGAATCATATAACCTTCCAAAAATGAATCTGGAAGAATCAGAACACCTAAACAGACCAATTACAGCAAATGAGATCGAAACAGTTATCAAAAAACTCCCAAAAAAGAAAAGTCCTGGGCCTGAAGGCTTCACAAGTGAATTCTATCAAAAATTCAAAGAAGAACTAACTCCTATTCTCCTGAATCTATTTCAAAAAATTTAAGAGGAAGGAAGAATTCCAAACTCCTTTTATGAGGCGAGCATAATTCTGATCCCAAAACCGGGCAAAGACAACACAAAGAAAGAAAATTATAGGCCTATATCCCTGATGAATTTAGACGCTAAAATTCTAAACAAAATATTAGCCAACCGGATCCAGCAATATATGAAAAAAATCATACACCACGATCAAGTGGGATTTATTCTGGAGAGGCAAGGCTGGTTCAATATTCGCAAATCAATCAATGTGATTCATCACATAAACAAAAGGAAGGACAAAAATCACATGATAATTTCAATAGATGCAGAAAAGGCATTTGATAAAATCCAGCACCCATTCATGCTCAAAACTCTCAGTAAAGTGGGAATACAGGGATCATTCCTTAACATAATAAAGGCCATCTATGATAAACCGACAGCAAACATCATACTAAATGGACAAAGATTAAAAGCAATCCCCTTAAGATCAGGAACCAGGCAGGGTTGCCCACTTTCACCACTCTTATTCAACATAGTTCTGGAAGTCCTAGCTACAGCAATCAGACAAGAAGAAGAAATAAAAGGCATCAAATTGGAAAAGAAGAAGTAAAACTGTCATTATTTGCAGATGATATGATATTGTATATTGAAAACCCTAAAGTCTCAGTCAAAAAACTACTGGACCTGATAAATGAATTCAGCAAGGTGGCAGGATATAAAATTAATACTCAGAAATCAGAGGCATTTCTATACACCAACAATGAAATATCAGCAAAAGAAATTAAGGAAACAATCCCCTTCACTATTGCAGCCAAAAAAATAAAGTACCTAGGAGTAAATTTAACCAAGGAGGTTAAGGACTTGTACTCAGAAAATTGTAGAACATTGATAAAAGAAATCAAGGAAGATACAAACAAGTGGAAGCACATACCGTGCTCATGGCTAGGAAGAATAAACATCATTAAAATGTCTATATTACCCAAAGCAATTTATAAATTCAATGCAATACCAATTAAAATACCAATGACATACTTCAAAGATATAGAACACATATTCCAAAAATTTATATGGAACCAAAAAAGAACACGAATAGCCTCAGCAATCTTAAAAAGAAAAAATAAAGCAGGAGGTATCACTCTTCCTGATATCAAGGTTTACTACAAGGCCATTATACTCAAGACAGCCTGGTACTGGCATAAGAACAGGCACATAGATCAATGGAACAGAACAGAGAACCCAGAAATAAACCCACAGCTTTATGGACAACTGATATTTGACAAAGGAGGAAAGAACATACAATGGAGTAAAGACAGCCTCTTTAACAAATGGTGTTGGGAAAATTGGACATCGACCTGCAAAAAAATGAAACTAGACCATCAACTTACACCATTCACAAAAACAAACTCAAAATGGATAAAAGACTTAAATGTAAGCCGTGAAACCATAAACATCTTAGAAGAAAACATAGGCAGCAAGCTCTCCGACATCTGTAGCAGCGGTATATTTGCCGATTTATCTTCATGGGCAACTGAAATAAAAGGCAAGATAAACAAATGGGACTATATCAAACTAAAAAGTTTTTTCACAGCTAAAGACAATAGGAACAGAATAAAAAGACAAACCACACAATGGGAGAACATATTTGACAGCACATCTGATAAGGGGTTAATAACTAAAATTTATAAAGAACTTATAAAAAGCAACACCAGGAAGACAAACAACCCAATCAAAAAATGGGCAAAAGAAATGAATAGAAATTTCTCCAAAGAGGACATACAGATGGCCAATAGGCATATGAAAAAATGCTCAACATCACTAATCATTAGAGAAATGCAAATTAAAACCACAATGAGATATCACCTCACACCAGTCAGAATGGCACTTATCAGCAAAACAACACAGAATAAGTGCTGGCGAGGATGTGGAGAAAAGGGAACCCTTCTGCACTGCTGGTGGGAATGCAGACTGGTGCAGCCACTGTGGAAAACAGTTTGGAGATTCCTCAGAAAATTAAAAATCGAACTGCCTTTTGACCCAGCTATCCCACTTTTAGGAATATACCCTAAGAACACCATAGCACTGTTCGAAAAGAAGAAATGCGCCCCCATGTTCGTGGCAGCATTGTTCACAATAGCAAAGATCTGGAACCAGCCCAAGTGTCCGTCAGAAGACGAGTGGATTAAAAAGCTATGGTACATATATAATATGGAATACTACTCAGCCATAAGAAACGATGACATCGGATCATTTATAACAAAATGGATGTACCTTGATAACATTATACGGAGTGAAATAAGTAAATCAGAAAAAAAGAAAAACTGAGAACAGCACGATTACATACATAGGTGGGACATGAAATTGAGGGTATGAGACATAGACAAGAGAGTGGTGGTTATGGGATGGGGGGAGGGAGGGAAGAATGGGATAGGGAGGAGGGGAGGGACGCAGGGAAAACCAGATTGAAGGTGACAGAGGACAATTTGACTTTTGGTGATGGGTATGCAACACAATTGAATGATAAGATAACCTGGAGATGTTTTCATTGTACATATGTACCCTGATTTATTGATGTCACCCCATTAGAATTAATAATAATAAAATATATATATATAAAAAAAAAAACAAAGGCGGTAATAAGAGATAAAGAAGGACACTATATAATGATAAAGGGAACAATTCAACAGGAAGATATAAGTATTATAAATATCTATGCACCAAATATAGGAGCCCCGACATACATAAAGCAGACTTTGATGGATATAATGGGCGAGATTAACAGCAATACTATCATAGTAGGGGATTTTAATACCCATCTAACAACACTGGATAGATCCTCAAGAAAGAAAATTAATAAAGAAACAGCAGACTTAAAGGATACACTAGACCAACTCGATTTAATAGATATCTTCAGAACTTTTCACCCTAAAGCAGTAGAATATACATTTTTTTCAAGCGGTCATGGTATGTTTTCTAGGATAGACCACATGTTAGGACACAAAAATGGTCTCAATAAATTTAAGAAGATTGAAATCATATCAAGCACTTTCTCTGATCACAATGCCATGAAACTAGAAATTAACCACAAAAGAAAACCTGAAAAATACTCAAACACTTGGAAACTAAATAGCATGCTATTAAATAGTGAATGGATTAAAAATGAGATCAAAGAAAAAATAAAAATGTTTCTAGAAACCAATGATAATGAGCATACATCAACTCAAAATTTATGGGACACAGCAAAAGCAGTACTGAGAGGGAAGTTCATTGCACTACAGGCATATCATAAGAAGCTAGAAAAAGCTCTAATAAGCAACCTGACCCTGCATCTAAAAGAACTAGAAAAACAACAGCAAATAAAACCAAGGACAAGTCGAAGGAAGGAAATAATAAAGATCAGAGCAGAAATAAATGACATAGAGGCTTAGGAAACAATACAGAGGATCAATGAAACCAGAAGCTGGTTCTTTGAAAAGGTAAACAAGATTGATGAACCTTTAACTAAACTCACCAAGAAAATAAGAGAGAGGACTCAAATAAACAAAATTAGAAAGGACAGTGGAGAAATAACAACTGACACAACAGAAATAGAAAGCATTGTACGAAAATACTATGAAGAACTCTGCCCAAAAATTAGACCATCTCGGTGAAATGGACAAATTTTTTGAATCATATAACCTTCCAAAAATCAATCTGGAAGAATCAGAACATCTAAACAGAACAATTTCAACAAATGAGATCGAAACAGTTATCAAAAAACTGCCATATAGAAAAGTCCTGAGCCTGATGATTTCACAAGTGAATTCTATCAAAAATTCAAAGAAGAACTAACTCCTATCCTCCTCAAGATATTTCAAAAAATTCAAGAGGAAGGAAGAATTCCAAACTCCATTTATGAGGCGAGCATAATTCTGATCCCAAAACCGGGCAAAGACAACACAAAGAAAAAAAATTATAGGACTATATACCTGATGAATTTAGATGCTACAATTCTCAACAAAATATTAGCCAACCGGATCCAGCAATATATGAAAAAAATCATACACCACGATCAAGTGGGATTTATTCTGGAGAGGCAAGGCTGGTTCAATATTTGCAAATCAATCAAGTGATTCATCACATAAACAAAAGGAAGGACAAAAATCACATGATAATTTCAATAGATGCAGAAAAGGCATTTGATAAAATCCAGCACCCTTTCATGCTCAAAACTCTCAGTAAAGTGGGAATACATGGAATATTCCTTAACATGATAAAGGCCATCTACGACAAACCCACAGCAAACATCATACTAAATGGACAAAAATTAAAAGCAATCCCCGTAATATCAGGAACCAGGCAGGGGTGCCCCCTTTCACCACTCTTATTCAACATACTTCTGGAAGTCCTAGCTACAGCAATCAGACAAGAAGAAGAAATAAAAGGCACCCAAATTGGAAAAGAAGAAGTAAAACTGTCATTATTTGCAGATGATATGATATTGCATATAGAAAACCCTAAAGTCTCAGTCAAAAAACTACTGGACCTTATAAATGAATTCAGCAAGGTGGCAGGATATAAAATTATTACTCAGAAATCAGAGGCATTTCTATATACCAACAATGAACTGTCAACAAAAGAAATTAAGAAAACAATCCCCGTCACTATTGCAGCCAAAAAAATAAAGTACCTAGGAGTAAATTTAACCAAGGAGGTTAAGGACTTGTACTCCGAAAGTTATAAAACATTGATAAAAGAAATCAAGGAAGATACAAACAAGTGGAAGCATATACCGTGCTCATGGCTAGGAAGAATAAACTTTATTAAAATGTCTATATTACTCAAAGCAATTTATAAATTTAATGCAATACCAATTAAAATACCAATGACATACTTCAAAGATATAGGACACATATTCCAAAAATTTATATGGAACCAAAAAAGAACACGAATAGCCTCAGCAATCTTAAAAAGAAAAAATAAAGCAGGAGGTATCACTCCTCCGGATATCAAGATTTACTACAAGGCCATTGTACTCAAGACAGCCTGATACTGGCATAAGAACAGGCACATAGATCAATGGAACAGAACAGAGGACCCAGAAATAAACCCACAGCTTTATGGACAACTGATATTTGACAAAGGACGAAAGAACATACAATGGAGTAAAGACAGCCTCTTTAACAAATGGTGTTGGGAAAATTGGACATCTACCTGCAAATATATAAAACTAGACCATCAACTTACACCATTCACAAAAACAAACTCAAAATGGTAAAAGATTTAAACGTAAGCCGTGACACTATAAGCATCTTAGAAGAAAACATAAGCAGCAAGCTCTTTGACATCTGTAGCAGCAATATATTTGCCGATTTATCTCCGCGGGCAAATGAAATAAAAGGCAAGATCTACTAATGGGACTATATCAAACTAAAAAGTTTTTGCACAGCTAAAGACAATAAGAACAGAATAAAAAGACAAACCACACAATGGGAGAACATATTTGACAGCATATCTGATAAGAGGTTAATAACTAAAATTTATAAAGAACTTATTAAACTCAACACCAGGAAGCCAAACAATCCAATCAAAAAATGGGCAAAAGAAATGAATAGAAATTTCGCCAGAGAAGACATACAGATGGCCAATAAGCATATGTAAAAATGCTCAACATCACTTACCATTAGAGAAATGCAAATTAAAACCACAATAAGATATCACCTCACACCAGTCAGAATGGCACTCATCAGCAAAACAACACAGAGTAAGTGCTGGCGAGGATGTGGAGAAAAGGGAACCCTTCTGCACTGCTGGTGGTAATGCAGACTGGAGCAGCCACTGTGGAAAACAGTTTGGAGATTCCTCAAAAAATTAAAAATCGAACTGCCTTTTGACCCAGTTATCGCACTTATAGGAATATACCCTAAGAACACCATAGCACTGTTCGAAAAGAAGAAATGCGCCTCCATGTTCGTGGCAGCATTGTTCACAATAGCGAAGATCTGGAAACAGTCCAAGTGTCCGCCAGAAGACTAGTGGATTAAAAAGCTTTGGTACATATATACTATGGAATACTACTCAGCCATAAAAAATGATGGCATCGGATCATTTATAACAAAATGGATGGACCTTGATAACATTATACGGAGTGAAATAAGTAAATCAGAAAAAAAGAAAAACTGAGAGCAGCATAATTTCATACATAGGTGGGACATAAAACTGAGACTATGAGACATGGACAAGAGAGTGGTGGTTACGAGGTGGGGGGAGGGAGGAAAGGGTGGGATAGGGAGGAGGGGAGGTGACAGAGGACAATTTGACTTTGGGTGACGGGTATGGAACACAATTGAATAATAAGATAACCTGGAGATGTTTTCATTGTACATATGTATTCTGATTTATTGGTGTCACCCCATTAAAATTAATAATAATAATAATAAAAAAACACCCCCCCCCAAAAAAAATTAAAGCCTATTTAATTTCTCATGGTAAACCAGGTTTTTTTAAATTATTTATTTATTTATTTATCTATTTATTTATTTATTATTTTTCTGAAGTGAGAAGCAGGGAGTCAGAGACAGACTCCTGCACGCGCCCAACCGGAATCCACTCAGTATGCCCACCATGGGGCGATGTTCTGCCCATCTGGGCCGTTGTGCTGTTACAACCAGAGCCATTATAGCCTAGGCTGAGGTGGAGGCTATGGCGCCATCCTGAGTACTTAGGCCAACTTTGTCCAATGAAGCCTTGGTTGCAGAAAGGGAAGAGAGAAACAGAAAGAAAGGAGAGGGGGAAGGGTGGAGAAGCAGATGGACGCTTCTCCTGGGTGCCCTAACGTTGAATCGAACCTGGGACTTCCACACGCCGGACCTACACTCTACCGCTGAGCCAACTGGCCAGGACTGTCTCTAATTTTAATCTAAAGCCCAGTACTAAGCCTGGCATGTCCAATTCTACTTATAGTTTAAATGAAGAAAGATTTAATGACTTCAGTTTTTTGAGAAGGAAATGCTATCTTATGTCAATACTCAAAGGAAAAGGTACAGTGGGCTGACAGTTTTAACAAATATTTCATAATAAAAGTATATACAGTGTGTCCCTAAAATCATGGTGCACTTTTGGCCGGTGAGCAATAGAGTTACTTATATAACAGAAATGTCAAATGAGTAATCGGATACCTTTAAGTGACTGCATACTCAGTTGATTGAAGAAAACAGATGGGTATTGTTTTCTAAATAGGTTGCCTTTCTACAATCCTGGCTGAATTAATAAGGAACATGTTAGCTTTAACTGTTGCACATAATATTAGTTTTAATCCCCCCCCCCCAAGATATATCTCTCTGCATTTGTACATCTTTTGATAAATTCATTTTGTGATTTCCTCAAGAATGCTGGCTTTTATTTTTTTCTAGATACCAAACATGTAACATAGCACACCATTTTAGCTTTTGATTTATATCTTTCTGGCTTTATGTTATTTGTAGATTGTGGTTTTACTTTAAGTTATTTAGTTTATACCACTGTGTCAAATGAAAACAAACTAATGTTTTTTAGTCATGGATGAGTTTAATAAAAAACTTGAAAAAGTTTTTGGATTTAAAAGTATAGCATTTTGGTGTTCTTCTTAATTATTTTCATTATAGGTAATTAATATTCACTAATTTTATATAGAAACTGACACCTTTATATTTTTTCCACATTTCCCAAATTCTTGAATTAATTCATAAAATAAGTTTTTAAATACTTATTCTGTGCATAGCATTGAAGCACAATAGTGACAGGAGCAATAATAACTACTATGTGATCTCTGCCATTAATAAGAACTCATTTTTGGTTATTAAAACACCAGTTTTACAAATTAAGTAAGAGGGAGAATACCAAAAAATATCTAACAAACATCTAAGTGTTAGATTATTTCAACGGATTATATAATATTCATAAGAGAAGGATAAAATTGTGAAATGAACAAGGATAGCGCTGCTATTTACATGATGATGACAGAGATAGACGAATATCAATATTATCTTGAGCAATAATAAGGAGTAGAAAAGACAACACAGCATCCTGGACACAAAGTGGAGTGGGAGAGACCAGTGGTTACCTAAAAGGAAATGGAGGGTAGGGATAGTTTATTTAAAGTAGAGAGTTTGCATTGGGAAAAGGTGAGAGTAAAACTAAATTTGGATAAGATTGTCAAAGTCCTTAAATTTCAGACTAATGAAAATTTCAGTTTATTTTAAGGGCCTGATTAGCCTGCTCAGAACTCTTTCAAGTATTATGAGGCAGAAAAAAATCACTTCTATTTTAAAGTAACAGTAAGTCTTTATACTATTCACAGGCAGCTAAAAGTTTCAGTTTGGTCAGGATTGCCAATTTACAAGTGTCAGTCTAAACCTTTCAAGCTCACCCTGTAATATTTACGTCCCTAAATTCTACAAATTATCCATTGTATATGTTTACAGGTATCTTGATTTACAATTAGAACTAGATGGACCTCAAAGAAAGAATAGTCCTTTCTTCCAAAATGTTTATTTAAAAACTTTATCTGACCATTTTATTTTTAAAATGTTCCTCGGACCTTATTATTTCTTACACTGTGAAATGCTCTAAGAGTTATAAATGACATTGAAGAAATACAAAGCGATCTAGCCATTGGAGAGAAAACTCAGTGTGTGCCATAATTTTCCGTTCTGAAGAGATAAACTGATCAATGATATGCTACAGTGATTTTACCAGAAAGCTCATTTATTGTTTTGGCTTTAGCACATTAAAACTAGCAATGGTTCAATAAGAAGAGGTCATGTTAAGAAATATTTTTGCCAACTATAAATTTTTTTATTGGTTTTACAGATAGTTTCTCCACCCCCACCCCAGGAAATCTGTTCTGAAAAGAGAGATTTCTGGACTCTAGAGAGCATGCTTTCATTTGAAAAAGTATGACGAAGCCACAACACAGTGAATGAAGCATCAAGAAAATATAAACATCTTTATGATGATGGAATTCCCTAAATACAGCACAAGGTTCTTCTGATACAAAACAGCTGCTTTTCATGTGTATCTACAACCAGGCACAAAGAAAAATGTTGCTCTGACACCTTAAGTTATCTCAAATCAGCTCAGAGCATCTTTTGCGCCCTTAAATATTAATGAAAGTCAACAAGCAATGAAGTCTTTGCCCTACAGGGACTGTCACTGGTCAGCTCCTTGCTGTTTGTTTCTCAGTTAATCAAATTACTATATCATTGGTACATTTGTGTCCTCCACCATTAATGATGACTGTCTTTGGAAAAAGTGGATGTTCTTGGCATAATGGCACATTAATCCTGTGGGAGATGGGGGATGGGTGCTCTTTTACTTAGCTTGCCCTTGTGTGTGAGGTAGAAGCGTAGATGAAGATCAGTGGCAGAAATCAACCTTTAATAAGCCAATCTAAAAGCCACTTCACTTCACATTATGCTAGCCAGATAGAAACTAAATATGCAAAGAAGAAAAAGAAGTTATGAAAGAGTTTAATGATGTTAATATCTTAATTTTGCCCTAATGTAGTATGTAGACATTAATATCATTCTTAACATGCATGGAAGTCACTTTAGAAAAATTATTCTTGTAGTAGCACTAATTGTGATAAAAATAAAACCTATGTTCTGAATGATACTGATACTACTTATTTGTACTTGGCAAAACATCTTTCTTTCCAGCATCAAAATGGTTAAAATGAAGAAACCAGGTTATTACACATTTCAATTCCAGAGTCAAATATAAAAATTTCTATTATAGGGACAATTAATTACATCTCAAAATGGCAAATGTGCATCCTTGTCAGGTAGAGTGTACTCTGATGGCCTTTCCTCAAACACTGAATGTGGAGATTTGATCTCTTCTAATGGTGCTGAGAAAAGGGTAATTACGCTATGGTCAAAGCTAATTTGCTTTCTGCCAGATGAACTGTTGTATTTTATTGTACGCTGACATTTTAAAGTAATTACGGCACTGTTGACCTTAGACAATTCCAGTTGTATCGCTGTCTACAGCTGCAGTGCTCGGTCTACCTTTGGCTGGCAGACAGTGGCTGTAACGAGGTAATGACACGGACAAAGAGCACCATATGGGGCTCCTTTGAGATACACAAAGCCCAGTGAAAGGAAACAAGAAAATTTTAACATCATCATTACAGTCACACATCTTTACAGCTATAAAGGATCCTGTCCACACATGCTTGTATGCATGTATATACACAGACACACAAATAATCTAAACACTTTGCCCGCTTATATCTTAGGTGTGGGCATGGGTGTGTATGAGCATGTGTGAGTGTGCGTGTGTGCGAGTGTATGTTTCTTTTATAAATGGCAGCATGCATCAAGAAGAAAAAGAGATCAGGTAGAACTGAATGTGACGGACTGGTCTTCCACTGACACGAGTTCAAAGGCTAAAGACTATTGATTGAGATAAAAGCCCAGGTTCTTATCTAATGTTAAAGACACTCCTTGTTGTCTGAAAGCTGTGCACATAATTAGGTTGCAAGAAGAGCACTTGAGCCAGAAAATCACTATAAACTGAGCTTCATTAAACTTAGATATTAGTTAATTTAAAGAAAGAAGTTGTTATACATTAATATATTTTAATGAGCTATTTGGCTATCTTTTCTCTGGTAAGAATTAAAAACGTGTTCAGAGTTCAGCCTGGTTAATGTATCCCGCTAAGACAGAATAATAGAATAATATCACTTGAAAAAAGAAATACTTCATTCTCTTCAACAAAAATGTCCAGGATATTGAGCTATGGAATTGTTGTCAGGAAGAAGTGAGAGAAAACTGAGCTTTACCATCATGTTAAATATTTTATTCTGTTTATTAGGGTATGTGGAAATAGACTGTGGAAATGTGAGCTTGCTGACAATAAGTTGTGGGTGTTGCCTACACCATAGTTTATGGCCTACTTATGTGTCAATTACATGAAGCAAAGAAAAATCAATTTATTTCCTTTTGAATTACATTTATATCAGTCAGGGTTTTTTCCTAGTAATTATTGGAAGGATGCATATTTTATTATCTTACTGAGAAAAACTTAATTTACAAATTATGTTACAGAGACAGGAGACAGTGCTCTGTGTCCTCAATTAACTTTAACTATGAAGTTTATTTCTCCCCTAAAAATTTGTTTGTTTACTTTTTCCTAGCCTTTTCACTTCCATCAATATTTGGGAATCACTATGCCAATGGAGGTTTATTATAAGGCAGTATTTATTTGATAAAGTTACTAAAGAATTCCCACTTCAAATTGAAATGATATGGGATTAATGCATCTAATAAAATGGCCATTTCTGAGATGCTTCCTTTTTTTGGTAGCATGTGTCTGAAAATTTACCTTGTTTGTAACCTCAGTAAGAAAGAAGTTCTGGATTAGAAGCAGTTACCTCATTTTAACTTGCATTTTTGTTTTACCTTTAAAATTTAGAAAAGCTAATTGACCTATATATTATAGGCATTGTGAAGGGCTTCTTAGGACGTAGGAATGCTATTTTAAATATCCTCATGACAATGAATCCCACACGATATTTACCAATCCATTAGAATGACTTAACAATTCTGGCACTAGTATTTTGACATAAACATATCTACTCAAAATTATATATTAAAAAGAAGACTTTTTTGAATGTGGAGGGTAACAACATAAAACTAATCTAAATGTATGAAGTGGTACACTAAAAAACTTAAATTCCAACCCTTTTTGCTCCTTCCAGATTCTGACTTGAGCCCAAAACTAGAAGGACAGCTGGAAATATGAACAAAGTATTTCTTTGTATTCTAATTTTCTTTGTTGTTGTTAAAAACAATTCCTCACACCTATAAACTATCTGGGTCATCTCTAAATATCCTTGATTAAAAACCTTCACTGTATTTATTAATGATTAATATCATTGAAGCCTACCATTTCATACTTTTAGAAACTTTTAGAAAATATTTCTTTAGGAGTATTCATAGTGATGTGACACAAGTATTTAACTGTCTAATTTTGTTTACTCTCCACGTCCTAAAAAGTCAAAAAAGGTAAAGAAGGAAAAAAAGACTTTACAAAAGCTGCATTTAAAAAAAAGAAAAGAGGGAGGAGAGGAAAGAAAATATATTTCTGAAAAAAGAATGAAGTAAGGCAGACACATGAGTCCAGAATTGTCACAGAATGAGGAAAGCAGTTCTGATAGATTGAGAGTGAGTGGCAGAAAGATAGAGTGACAAAAAGTAAGAAATCACTTCCTTGAATTAAGAGTGAGTGATGCTGCTGGAGAAGCAGAGACGGATACATGGAGTTGGAAGCATAGCTACAGAGAGAGCTACAGTGCAGGAGCAGGGAGACTGTAAAAGACCACTGCATGCAAACCTGAATGTTACTGCTGATATCTGTAACCAGACCTTTTAAAATTCAAATTATTTTGAAGCTGACAGAATAGTAATAAAACTAAATTAATTAAAAAGAAAAAGCAAGCACAAAATAGGACAAAAGGCATGTAAGGTTCTGAGTTCTAATTCTTACTGTTGATTTTTTCACTGTTACTTACACAAATCTCTCAATATGACATTTTAACATCAATTCTTCAATTCTTTTTTATGGAATAGGACAGGTAAGATAGACCTGATAACTTCTGAAATAAATGCAAGACTGGGGCTTTAATCCAACATTTCATTTTACTAATTCTGCAGATTATATGAACAACGAGAATTTTTTAGACCCTTATTCAATGAAGACTGTAAAACAAAACCAGAATTGGCAAGAGGAAAGACAGCTCTCAGGGAGGTTAAATTTCAAAGCAAGCCTTTAAAAGTCTTTGGAAAAGTTTTAGAGATGAGTTGGAAACAAAATGATTCTCCCAACTCTACTTAAAACAAGCTAGTTTTCCATGGAAAGCTATTTTCAGCCATAAAAAGACAGTAACTCTAATCAAGTATATAGATTCATTAAGAACCATACTAGACCGAGGTCAAATATGTGACCCTCCAATCTGGGTGCACTTAGCTGAGACAACACTATCCTATCATTACTATCTTAAATTTATTGTCCATGAAATAGTCTGTTGCCTGCTTTTCTATCAAAACAAATAGAAAACTAATTCAGCACGTAAAAATGTAAGTCAGACTATTGAGGCTTTTTAGCTGGACTGGATATACAGCAGACCAAGAGAAGTCAGCATAACATTTAAAAAAATATCTTTTATAAAATAATATATTTTCTCTCCTAAAGATTCACTGTGTACAGTAACTTTCATTAATTTCAATAAATGGAAACAAATCTTGGTGTATCTGCCTTTTTAAAATGTCATACATGCAGGAAAGTTTTAAGCAGTGTATTTTGCCTATCCTGATCAAAATTGACGTGAAAAACAAGGGCACAGGGTGCTGAAGAAGAAGAAGAAATTAAAATGCCAATATTGTTAGGGAGAGTGAGTGCAAAGGTAAGTAATAGAGGTCTGCAGAAAATTTCAACAAATCTTAAATAAAATTAACGTATTAATTTTCACATATTTATATATAGTTTATTACTTTATAAAGATTTAAGATGAACAATCCTGTTTCAAGACACCAGTATGGTGATTACTAGAGAGAAAGTCATGGGGGGGGGAGGGTAGAAGAAGGTAAAGGGGGGATAAATGGTGATGGAAGGAGACTTGACTTGGGGTGGTGAACACACAATACAATATACAGATGATGTATTATAGAATTATACACCTGAAACCTATATACTTTTATAAACCAATGTCACCCCAATAAATTCAATTAAACAAAAAAGAAGACTTCTTTCAACAACTAATGGCTAAAAATTACTTTGGCACTGATTTAATTAAAATACTAGGTTCATATATTATTTTAGCATTTTCACATTTAATTTCTTAATTGGGCACTTAATATAAGGATAAAAAGAGATATAATCTAAAATTATTACAGTTAATTAAATTACATTAATCTTCAATTAGTCTTGATTTTCTTTATTTTATAAAGTTTGGCCTTTTTTTAAAAATCTTTTTCCCTTTTTTATCACAAGGTAAAATATTTCTTGCTATAATTCAGACCAGCTGCAATTTGCATTGTGCCAGAAAACTGTTCTTGTGCTAGTTGCTATTAGAAAATGTATTTTACATAGATTAGCCTAAATTAAGAGTCTGGAGAAAAATCTTTCTTCCATTTCATTTTTTTTCTTTTTCTGAATGACGAGTAACTGTCAGAGTGTGGATGCTTCTTTTCAAGGAATGTGTGAAGCTGTCACCCTGTTACATCTGCAGGACAATCCAGATGTTACAGAATATGAAATCCAGGTCTCAGCATCATGATGATTGTCAATGAGAAGAACTTAATTATATGCCCAAGACTCCGTAAAATGACAATTTTTGAAGAGTTGAAGGCCAGTATCTTTCAATTATTTTAAATCAATAGCTTTGCTCTGCTAAGTTTGCATTATCTTTTTCCAGGTTAATATTAAAAATATTTAAAAATCTACTCTGGAAAGGAATGAACTATACCTTATGATAAGATTTCATTAGCACTTATAAAGAAAAATCATTCTTATGTTTTAGAGGTTTCCTCTAATCATAGCTATCAAGGATGAGGAATCTTGATCTGAGGACAGCGTACGTGCCACGGTGGCATCAGAGCCTGTTTATGCAGGTAACGGCTGGTTTAGGACACCTCTGAACTGTCACGTACCAATTGAATTAATGAGGCCATACAGGTCTAAGGTCCCTAAAAAGGCCTCGCTAGATTAGGGTCTATTAAACCTGCCACAAGCTGCTTAGTGTTACAAAAGTGTCAACAGAGGCTCTTTGGGTTTAACATTTATTTTTCCCTTTTAAAAAAATTTTTAGGATATTGAAAAAAACATTTTTTCATTCTTTAGCAAACACCCTGCAAACTTACACAGAAGAAATTCCTATAGACTTATTAGACAGACACTCAGCAATTCTTTAAAGAACACCAACACTGAAAAAAAACCTCAGTATCAAAAATACAATTTTGATCAAAAAAGTATATTTATGAAACTGCACTGTGAGTTAATAAATGAGGCAGTTAATATTATCTTGTTTTGTTTTAAGATCATTAAGTGCAGCTATATTATTTCAGCAAAGTAAAATAATAGAAACTACAAAAAAAAAAAAACCAGCCTATTTAATCAGGGATAAATAGAAAGCATTATCTCTGCTTAGGCATAATCCAATATTTAGCTAAGGGAGTAAAATATCATGATATGTTCATATGAAAAACACAAGTATCAACAACTAAAAAAATGATAATTAGCATTTTTTAAAGAACCCATTTAATAGCATTCTCCTGACAATAATTTTATTGTCACAAAGTTGGCTTCATTTTTTGTTGTGTATCCTTTGTTTGCTCCCTCTGTTATTTCAGAACTCTTTCTCAAATGGCTATAGTGTTTTTCTGGACTGTGAATGTTATTGCATTAATGGACTTTTGTTTTTGCTTTGAAAAATTTGAGTGCAAAAATCAGTTCAACATCTTCAAATCTATTAGGTGCTTAGCCTTTAATTTGCTGCATATTAACATTAAATGGTCAAAATATGAGGTTATTTTAAGGGTGATTATTATGATTGTAATAAGGCCTGGCACTTGCACGGCTTCAAACACAAAAGCACCAACAGTTCCATTACAACAAAAGAGCTCCCAGTATAACACACTTTAATAGTCAGAAGAGTTGTGAATTCACAGCTTTGCACAGCAGGTGTGGCTGCACATCTTTGCACCCCTATATACACTTACTCATCTAATCTGACAGATTAGACAATGGCACAAAACCCCCATCGCCTATCTAAACAAAGACTTCATTTCAGAAGGGACAAAGCTTCAAGCACACTGTGTTGTCACTAACAACTTTTCCGAGTGAAAAACAATGTATATTTTATTAATGAAAAACAAATTGCAGTAAGGAAGATGAATGTCTTAGCTTTTCTGACATTTCAAATAATTTGCTTTTCCTTCCCTTTTGTGCCTTTGTTATTTACCTTCATATCAATCTTTATGCAGTTTTGTTAATTAGCTATGGTGCTCACAGCGAAAAACCGAAGGTGTAACAGTCCAGGACCTGAAAACCCATGAGAAATTTTTTTTTTTTTTTTTTTTGTGAGCAAACTAAATTGGAAAGCATCACCTCAATTAGAGCTGGAGGTAAGTTGGACCTTGGGGCACCCACATTTCGGTGACAAGGCACTTGGAAAAAAGGGTTTCTAATAAGGAAAGGTAACTTGGTTTTCTATTCACCTTCAGCACAACTGAGCATCAAGAAGCAGGACTGGAGATACGCCGTGCATTTGCCGTAAGGGAAGGGCCTGAACATTAATGGGCTGGCGAGGCTTGTTGGGAGACAGCTGCACTTAGAAATCAGGAAAGGGAAGTAGCGGCCCCGGTGGGCTGTAGGTCAGTCACAAATGTGGGCTTGAGAGAGCCATAAATCTCTAGTACGACTTCAGCTGGTGACTTATAGAACTCCCTTCTAGCGTTTTCCTATAATTTAAAGATATGTAAGGTATACCGCGTGTTCGATGAAAATATTAATTTAGAGTTAAATCCTGTAAGTGTTCAGAAGCAGCAGCTTCTGCTGCAGTTACACTTCAAACAGGACAGGCTGCTAGTTTTGTCAACAGTAGGAGGTCGTGGAAGACTGCCAAAGAAAACAAACCTTTTTCAATAAAATGCTTTCAGTTCTAACTAGTTGCAGAATATCTCCTGTACTCTTTTATTACTGATATTTAAACTTTGATATATTGTCTTTTGCTGACAATTTCTTGAGTCAGAAATCTTAATCATGGAATGAAGTGTCACACACACACCAGAAAGGCAATTAATCACAGCAAACTCTGCCGAATTCAAATAATTTTCTGTTATTTTTGTGGGGTGAGGGTAAAAGGAAATGGTAAAAGTTATAGTGTAAACTGTCTTTCTTTCTTCTATTTGTTGCCTTCTCAAAGGCAAATAATATGTATCAGTAAGAAAAATCTTGAGGCTCTGAGAAAAATAATAGACATTTTCCACAGAAGGAATAGTTTTATTAATGACAATAAGGCACAGTGTCACTTTCATTTATCATCATGGTATAATTTATCCTAAAATAAAAGTAGTCTACATCTGTTTGTGTCATTTGGATAAAAATGTTAAAGTATAAGATAAAATGCACAGTGGATGTTCAGATTTGTCATACACATATTAACCTAAATTGGAAATTAATGCACTTGGAAATACTGCCCAGGTAAGGAATGTGAAAGTCGATTTAACTAATTTCCAGACCACCTTTCATTGGAAACATTGTGCTGGAAAAGGGGTTGCTGCAATTCTTGTCTGCATCTACTAACTAAAGATGCCTCTTTTGAAACTAGAAATTCATTAATGGCCTTCTATTTTGTGGTTGGGAAGTAAAAACACATGGTGACTGTAGTTATAAACATGCAATTCTATCATATGGGTACTTGGTATATATATTATACAACATTATTATGATTCACAAAAAATATTTTGTTTGACTTGTTGCCTTTTATTATTATTCAAACCTTAAAGATATATAGGAATAAATGCTAATTGAAAATAATACTATATAAATGAGAATTTCACATATTTTTAATAATATCCTGCAGTTGCAAGATTTAACTAACATTACAAAGTATTAGAAGTGTTGGTGCAAAACTCACAGGTATCTTTCTTGGTTGCTCCTTATTTTCTCTGAGTGTGGTTCAAGTGTTTTAATACCTACCCTGGTATCCTGTCTGGTTTCGAAAGTCACCTGTGCATGGAGAACTCTGACACCCTCGGTACAGGCATTATCAGTACAGGAATATCTGTAAGCTATGCATGGCCACCTTAATTGTTTTACTGTTTTAAAAGCTGTGTTCCACTTTGAAATTGCTTTAAGAATATGAATTTCAGCATCAAAATTATGACTCTAAACAACAGGGGTAGAATGTGTGCTTTGTAGTGCAAGATCCCTTTCACTTAATATTAAGCATTCATCCTCTCACATTTTTCTATTTTTGAAAACTATTTGAAATGAATAGACATACACCATAGGATGCTGGAGCCTGTAGAATCCCAGGGCCTGTGGCAGACTGAAGCCTGGCAGCCTCTTATGCAGACACTGCCAGCAGAATATTTGAAGTTGATGCAGCTTAGGAAGAGGCTGATCTTCACAGAAAAGCCAGAATTTCTAAAAAAAAAAAAAAAGAAAGAAAAAAAAAGCCATTTTTACCCCTAATCACAGACAAGCATTAAAGATCTTAAAACATGGCTGTGATCAGGCATTTTTTTTCTAGCATATTTTTTAAGTGAAGACTAGTGTCTGCACAATTTAAAACGAAGGCCTGATGTTCTTATATACGCCATATAGTTTCATTCTGAAAGCAATCAGGTATATGATCTTCCTGAGTCCCAGCTTATCCCCTCTTTAATATAGCTAAAATGAATGGAAAAGCACAGAGATTATTTTGAATAAATGTGAAATATGCCTTGTCCCAGCTGTCCTATGCCATGGCTGAGATTGGCCATCATGTATTCAAGACAATTTCTTCATATTAGTCTGTATAGAATACAAGCCCATACTCTTTTTTTTTTCTTATTTTTTATAATCATCAATGCTTACTTTAACCACAAACAAGGGGAAAAAGTCATTAAAAGGCATTAAGGAAACAGAGACAATGAGAGACAATTTTCATAATTTTTGGTTATGTCTCACTGAACCAATTTAATGTTTTAATTCAAGTTAGCTGAGAATCAGCTCTGTCTAGAGCTTGACAGTACAAAGGAAATAGGAAGCTTTTATATTTGGTTAACATGAGACATAGACTTCTAATACTATTTATATAGTACTAAGGACATTGATTTTAAGAGTTGAAACTGAATTTATAATTGCTTACTGTTATGAAATAAAATAGTGTTATGGTGGGAAATAAAATTTAGAAATGGGATAAAAAGAGTTAATTATACAAGTAACTTCCCTTTAAGGGTATTTTCCTAATATGGCTATGATATATACTAAGAATCTCTATTAAAACAAATTTGTAATTGCTAAATTTGGTAGATGATTAGCATTCTATGATCACTTATCATCATTTATATCACTATTGTCACTGACACTTGACTATGGAAATATAGGGCCACAAAGAGAAAACTATAGTGTGAGAGTTTGGTGACAGAGTTGACATAGTCAAAAAACAAGGAAGTTTACTTATTTGTTGATGCTCATGAGTAAAGGTCAATAACTGCTGTAATCTTATGATATAGGTCAGCATTTTGTTATACAGGCAGTAATTGTAGATTATCATATTAAGTTCAGGCATTATGTTATCTGCTGAGATTAGAGAGTTAAGATATAGTCCTTATCTTCAATATAAATTTAACAGAAAAATTTACAACAGTTCATGGATCCTCACTAAAATATTTGTGATCATCAACAGTCATGGTCTACAACCCCAACAAGGCACACAGGGTTGCTTGGTCAGCTCTCTCACCCATTCCTCACAATGACTATTTCAAACTCCATTCTATCTACCTAAAACATTTACATTAGCCCTAGTTTCTCACACTCAGGAAATAACCTTTCCTCATGCACAGCACAGAAAATAGCAGCCATTGAGAATCAACTCCTTCAACTTGTAGACATCTGACAGATACCTTTTTTTTTTTTGACAGAGACAGAGAGAGTCAGAGAGAAGGACAGCTAGAAACAGAAGGACAAGAAGGAGAGAGATAAGAAGCATCAATTCTTCATTTCAGCACCTTAGTTGCTCATTGATTGCTTTCTCATATGTGCTTTGACTGGGGGGCTACAGCAGACCGAGTGATTCCTTGCTCCAGCAAGAGACCTTGGGCTCAAGCTGGTGAGCCCATATTCAAACAAGATGAGCCCACGCTCATGCTGGCAACCTCAGGGTCTCAAACCTTGGTCCTTTGCATCCCAGTCTGATGCTCTATCCACTGCAACACCACCTGGTCAGGAAGATACCTGTTCTGAGTCCTCTTTTCCTCTCTCTTGCCACTTCAAGCACTCTTCTGAAATTGTTGTCACCGGTGTTGCATATGGATAGGTTTCAGTCAGTGTCTTATTTGAACTCAACATAAACTGACACTTGAAAAAGATTGAAAAATAGTCTCACCCTGTTGGCTTGTCTGCATATTACACTTTTTGCAAATTACTTTGTTTATTTCTTCTCTGGGAAGTTTAATGGGTTGTTTCTCCTTGTTTGTCTCTTAAACACAGATTGGTAATATGTCTCAGTAATTAAAATATATGAAGGCATTATTATAAACCACGGAATACCAAAATTATGAAATTATTGTTCATTAACTGCTAAGAAGATAAAAAAGGAAATCTTGTTGTAGCCACAATGCATTATGGGTGTCCTAAGTTGCCATTGGTGTTTTATTTCATTTATAATGGCAAGAGTTTCTTAAAACAAAACAAAAACAAAGAAGCACAAAATTTATGACACATCTTTTCTTTAAATATTAGGACAGGAAAGTGCAGATTCTGAATAATTTATTAACTATGCTCAGGGCAAAACTGATACCCAGAAAGGTTTGTAAAAACTAGGTGTTGCTCCTGTGTTCTGGGGACTTTCTTAACAGAATCATCATCAGAGTTATTTATACTGCTTTGTGACAGCAAAATATTAAATTATTAGTGTTGGTAAAACATATGTTGATGAGGTCATGAAAATGATGGCTGGTTCCTTTGCAAACTGATATTGCTATGAATTACTATTATTATTATTATTATTTTCAGTGAGAGGAGGGGAGACAGAGAGACAGACTCCCATATGCACTCTGACCAGGATCCACCCAGCAAGCCCACTAGGGGGCAATGCTCTGTCCATTTGGAGCATTGCTCAATTGCTCAGTAACAGAGCTCTTCTTAACACCTGAGACAGAGGCCATGGAGCTATCCTCAGTTCCTGGGGACAACTTGCTCCAACTGAGCCTTGGCTGCAGGAATGGAAGACAGAGAGAGAGAAAGAGAGATAAAGAAAGAGAAAGAAAGGAGCAAGAGCGGGAGGGGTGGAGAAACGATCGTCATTTCTTCTGTGTGCCCTTACCAAGAATTGAACCCAGGACATCTACCTGCCAGGCCAAAGCTCTACCACTAAGCCAACTAGCTAGGGCCCATGAATTACTTTTTTATAGAAATATAAGGGTAGAGCTATCTTTCCACATTTATATTCAATAATAAAAAATTAAAAGTGAATTTGGAATTTTACTTTCTGAAAATCTTTAGAAATGGAATATTTACCTACTTGCTCATGGTCTTCACTAGTTAATGAAAGAGGGGCTTAAAATCACATGCCATGTTGATAGAAAGAAAAGATGACTCAACTAAAATCCCCTTATTAAATCAGTACTTGGGTCCTATTATCTTTATCCACCAAAGCCAGAGAGCAGAGATAGAGGTGGGGCAGTATGAAGTATATAACCAGCTGGAATAGAGGTATAGACATTAGATAGTGTCTTACTGCCTGTAGTGACACTGGACAGAGAAATAAGAGTAGGTTTTATCTTCACTGTTCCCTTTTATCCAAATAACTTCCTGTCAAACTATTTTCACAGAGTACAGAGACAAAATAAGGAGGATACAGGATGAAAGTAACAAAGATGGGACAGAGGCTTGCTAGGGTTTCAAATATCAGTTTCACAGATCTTGCTGTTCTGCCTCCTTTGAAGATTCTATTATTACAAAAGGCTTGTCAGAATCCCTGATAACTACTAGGTTGATTGTATAAACCTTTTTTAAAAATAATTTGAGTTATCTCTTTTTTTATTGCTGAATCATCACAGTGAGCAAAATCAAATTATGACAAATACATGGGAAAGGGACATAATAAATTTGATGTGTAGAGGAAAGCCCTTACTGAATAGGCAGCTTTACTTGATTGTCCAAGTTAGACATATAGATGTGAAAGGAAAAACTAGGAACATGAATGAAAACTCTATAATAGCAACAGGATTTCAGATAAGATCTGATACTGAACAAGTTCCATTGTGAACAAAGAAATCTATCAGAAAGCTACTGTGAGGCACAACTTGGGAAATAAACAGCACTTGGAATAATTTTGCAATTTGTGGTTTACATTATAGAATATTAGAAATGATCCATCTTTGGTCCATTACCCAAATAAGGAAATGGAGCCCAAGGGAACAAAGTGCCCTACCAGGGTAATGCTAGAATACTTGCTACACTTTACCCTAAAGTTGAGACCACAATATCACAAAACTTATTTGTAAGCCTCATTTGTTATTGTCTGGATTGGTTCAAATGATACATCTTATATAATATATTAATTAATCATTTTATGTTAATATTTACTTTTAATTTATTCTATCTCATGATGAGTTATTGTCATAAAGTTGAATGCCTTCAAAAATTAGTTTCTTATAGGTGTATAACCTTTAAACCTTACGAGGCATCTTTGAAAGAAAAGCAATAACTAGAAATAATTAACTCTGATTTATTGAATACTTTTATGTTAGTCAAATGGAGCTTTAAGAGTTTGAAAAAAATTAAGGTCTAACTTCAGAAATATTTTATATGTAGAGAAAGTATATTATAAACAATTTAGAAAAATATGTGGGGTATCATTTCTAGATGTACCACCTAATAATATTGAGAATATTTAGTTTTCAACAAAAAATAAAAGGCAGTCAAAGAAACTGGCTCATAACAGGAAAAGGCAATCAGTAGAAAGTATCCAGACAATCTGTAAACATCAGATTTACCAGAAAAATACTGTAAACAGGCTATTTAAAATATGCTCAAAGATCTAAAGGAAATAACATCTAGAATTAACAAAAGTATGAGAATGACATCTCAGCATTATAAAATATAAAAAAGTGAATGGAACATATATTTTCTTTCTAGAATTAAAAAGTTGAATAAGTGATTTTAAAAGTCATTAGATGGCTCAGATACTAGATTGAGGCCAGCAGAAGAAAGAAGCTGTAAATTTGAAGATACCTCAGTTGAAATTATGTGGTTTGAGAAATAGAGAGAAAGAAATTTTTAAAAAATAAACTGAGTTTAAGAGATTTGTGGGACAGCATCAAGCATGATAATAATTTAAAAAAATAATGCAAATCTCAGAAAAGAAGGAAAAGAGACAGAGGAAAGAGAGAGTACTTGAAAAATAATGCTGAAAGCCTTCCAAATTTGATGAACAACAGCAATCTAAAAATCCAAGAAGTTTAACAAACACCAAATAGGATAAATTTAGAGATTCATATTTAGACACATCATAAGCAAACTGATGAAAGACAAAAAGAAAAAGAGAATCTTAAAAGCAGCAAGAACGAAGTGACTATGGTGGGGGTAATGGAGGGATTGAGTGAAAAAGAAACAAAAAGAGAAAAGCCTCATGGCCATGGACAACAATGTGGTGATTTTAGTGGGGAGGGATTGGGTGAGAAAAGATGGCTAAGGTGAAGGACAGTTTAGGGAGGATAAATAGTGATGGACAGAGACTTGACTTTGAGTGGTGGACACATAATACAGTGTACACGTACAGATGATATGTTATAGAACTATACACCTAATACCTATAATATTTTGTTAACCAGTGCCACCCCAATAAATTCAACTAAAACAAAGTGACATCACATATAAAGGATCTTCAGGAAGATTAAATACTGATTTCTCATTAGGAACCATAGAGGCCAAAAGGCAATGAAATGAAATAGCAAAGTACTAAAAAATAAGAACCAAAAATTCTGTATCCAGCAAAATTCTCTTTCAAAAATGGAAAAGAAATTTAAACATCCTCAGATATCTAAAACTGAGTTTGCTGCTAACATATTTGCCTAAGAAAGGTTCTTTATGCTTAAATAAAGATCAACAGAAAAAAACTTGAATCCACATGCAGAAATAAAAGACAATGAGAAACGAAACAACACAGATAAATATAAGAAATATAATAACATGTTTTTGTTTGTAAATTATTTTTCCTGTATTATTTAAAACACAACTGAACAAATAAATAATTATACATCTATGTTTTGAGGCACAAACTGCATAAAGACATAATTTATGATAATAAAAACTTAAAGGTGGGGGCGATAGGACAAAAGATGTGTATACTATTAAAATTAAGTTAGTATTAATCTGAACAACATTGTTATTAATTTAAAATATCTATTATAATTGCCAGGGCAACAAAAAATAAATAACTAAAAACATAAGTAAAAGATATGCCAAAGGAATTAAATTGGTACAATACAACAAGTTAAAAGTAAAAGGATATATAAATAATATTCCATGCAAAAAATAACCAGAGAAAGCTGGAGTGGCTTTACCAATCAGAAACAAAATAGGCAATAAGTCAAAAGATGTTAATGGAGACAAAGACACCCTATAATAATATAAGGGTTAATCTGTCAATAAGATTAATAGTTACAAATACATATATAACTAACAAAACAAAAATAAATAAATAAAGCAAAAATTGACAGATTTGAAGGAAAATAAATCAATAATAATAGTTGGAGTCTTCAATCCTGCTTTCAGTAAAAGCTAGTAGTAGACAGAAGACTAAATAGAAAATAGAATACTTAAACAACAGAATAAGCCAGATAGACTTTATAGTAAAAGTAAAATAAACTTAACCTGATAGAGTAATATATATCTAAATATACTGATTACTAATTCAATCTTTTTGTTTTTAATAGGTCTATCCAAGTTTTCTATTTCTTCTTGAATCAGTTTTGGCAGGTTGTGTTTTTCTAAGAATTTGTGCATTTTATCCAGATTATTTAATTTTTATCCACGTTATTTAATTTAATTCAGGTTATTTAACCAATGTTATTTAATTTATTTAATTTAATTTCCTCTATAATCTGCTCTTATCAGTCCTATTCAATCCTATACAAAACATTTAAGCAAGAGAAATAAACAAATAAAAGTCATTCAGATTGGAAATGAGGAAGTGAAACTATTTATTTATAGATGGCATAATTTTTATATAAAAAAGAACACTAACGAACACACACATACAATCAGAGCTGGTCAATGAGTTCAGCAAAGTTACAGGATACAAAATTAATATACAAAAATTCAATTATATGTTTATACATTAGCTACGAATGATCTAAAAATAAAATTAAGTAAATAATTCCATATTTAATAGCATCAAAAGGAATAATATATGTAGAAAAAAATTAACAAAGTATAAGATTTGTACACTGAAACTACAGAACATATTTAAATAAATTCAAGAAGATTAAATAAATGGAAATACATTCATTATTAATGGATCAGAAGACAATATCATTAAGATGGCAATGTCCACGAAATTGATACAGTTTCACTGCAGTCTTCATCAAAATTGCAGGTGCTGTTTTGCAGAAAATGACAAGCTAATCCTAAAACTTATAATGAAATGCAAGGGACTCCAGATAGCAAAACCAACCTTGAAAAATCAGAATAAGGTTGAAGAACTCATTTTCCTATTTTAAAACTTACTACATAACTCTAGTAAGTAATAGAATGTAGCACTAGCACAGGCTAGACATATAGATCAAGGAAACTAAACTGAGAAATAAGCCCATTTATCTATGTTCAATTGGTTTTGACTAAAGTAACAAGTATATTCAATAGGGAAATATACTATCTTCAACAAATCATTTTGGATAAAAGTGAATCTGGATCCCTCACTCATTATACAGTGTGTCCGTAAAGTCATGGTGCACTTTTGACTGTGTGACCGGTCAAAAGTGCACCATGACTTTACGGACACACTGTATAAAAATTAACTCAGAAAGAGTCACAAACACAAATATAAAGGGCTAATACTACAAAAATATTAGAAGGACTCATAGGTGTAAATACGTATGTCCTTGGATTTGCCAAAGGTTATTTAGCTATACACCAAAAGCAGAAGCAGCAAATAAATACATAAATTGGAGTTTATCTAAATATAAATTAGTTTTGTTTCAGAAGACATTATACATAAAATAAAAAGACAACCACAGAATATTTCCAAATCATATAGTTGTTAAGGATCTAGTATCTAGAATGTAAAAATAACCCTTACAACAACACAGCAAGAAATAACCCAATTACAAAATGGACAAAGGACTTGAATCCCAATGTGGATATACAAATGACCAATAAGCACATAAGATAATGCTTAACATCATTCATCATTAGAAAAATGCAAATCAAAACCATAGTGAGATATCACTTCACACACATAAAGAGGTTCATTGAATAAAATAGAGAAAATAACAAGTGTTGGTAAGGTTTTAAAGAAATTGGAACCACATACATTGTGGGTCGGAATATAATGTGGTGCAGCTACAGAAACAGTTTGTCATTTCCTCAAAATGTCAAACATGGAATTCTCAGATGTTACAGCTATTCTACCTCTAGGAATTCCAACCAAGAGAACATGTTCATGAAAAACTTGTACATATTGAACATTCATAATAAATGTGCATAAAATGATTATTCATAATATCCAAAAAGTGGAAACAAACCAAATGGCCATCAGTTGTGGTATATCCATTCAATGGAATATTTTACAGCAATAAAAAGGAACGAATGAACATTAAAAGTATTATGTTAAGTGAAAGAAGCCAGTCACAAAAGAATAGCTGTTGTTTGTTTCCAGTTATATAAAATGTCCAGAGTAGGCAAATGTATAGTGACAGAAAGATTAAATTTTTCCCAGGGTTAAGAGAAACAGGAATTAGGAGCTATTGTTAAAACATATAGTATTTATTTTAGGGGTGGTGACAATATTCTGATATTAAATAGTGCTAATAGTTACACAACATTGCAAATATATTAAAAACCACTGAAGTGTAACATTCCTGCCAACCTCAGGGAGCATAAGGGAGAAATAAACTTTGTTCTTTTGAGCTACTGACATGTGATGTTATTGTGTTAGCACAACTAGCCTACCATAGAGATGCAGCCAATGAATAGGTAATTCCTGTATTTGCCTAGAAATTACATTAGAAAATTCACACCCTCTCAAAATTTCTAGTTCAATCATTCTACATTTATCAGATTACAGATTTTTGTAGTAAGGCAACCTTGGCTTGATATAAATTTCAATATATCTCTGAATATGTTTAACTACTTGAAAGTGCATGAAACTTAGTAAGGATCTGAAAACACAAAGCAAATATTTGGAAAATAATTCTATCAACAAATATTTGTTAAACATTTCCAGGCATTTAGTTTTTTCTATGATTTTTACTTTATCATGTTAGAGAACAAAAGAAGAAAGGTTACATGTTAGATAATTACATTTTATATGTCAAAAAATGTCCTTATACTATTTTGAAAATGAAATCTCTTTAAAAAAATCTAATATTCTTAAACTGATGTATAAATGCCACTATATCATATTTAAAGTGAATAAAAATTAATCCAAATTGAAATTGCACTGGGTGGCAGATGATTTATTGTGAATGCATCTGCCAAACTTGAATTTTGGAAATCAGTGTATGATATCCAAATACATCATTTTTTTCTATTTTCAAAAGTCTAAATCTTTCAGACAAAATTTTACTATCACAACACTTTTCATTCAAATTTTTCTAATAATTATCATAGATATATGTGTGTATATTGTGTGAGGTTCACATGTGGATAATTTCATGTTTTAATTTTCCCCTTAAAACTCATAGGAAGATTCCTTCTTAGGTTGTTTGTAGGTAAATAAGGACTCTGTACCTATAAAATTTATATTCCAGAAATCCAAATTTATGCTACAAATTTAAATGTCTTGACATATGCTTGTCAGTGTCACAACTTTTATTCCCACCAAATAGTATAATTTTCTATAAACTTCCATTACCATCCCAAATGAATATTGTAGTTGTGTTTATTTGTTTGGCAAAGATACTGTAAAGACATAATAATATATAAGTGTTAAATAAGTCAGTTTGCCTTATTCTTTTGCTTAAAATACTGCATCATACTTGTACTAATATCCACAATATTCATCATGGTCCATCTGAACCAGCATAATTTGGTCCCCGACTGCACTTCTGATCTCGCCTCACTCCAGATCCATGAGATTGTCTAAGCATTAGGGCCTTTCTGTTATCTACCCTATTCTTATGTCCACTCTGAATTTCTGGCTCCTTCTTATTTATTATGATCTCCAGTCAAATATCACTTCTGCAGAGAAAGAAGTTTCCCTAGATACCCTAGCAAAAATATTCCCATCACCCAAATAATATTATCCTGTTTTATGATATTCATTGCATTTATATAAATTTTCTGGTTTATTTTTTCACTTACTGGCTTACTGTTAATATTATGTCTCTAAAATGGGAGTTTCACAAGAGCAGATGATGTATAGTGCTTAGAAGTGTGCTAAATTATGGAATGAGTGAGATTAGAGAATTATGTCTCGGATAACTATGACTTGCCACATTACAAATATTTGATGCTCCTTATTCTCCTACCCAATGCAGGTTCATCTTCACACACAACTTAACCCAAGTCTTTTAAAAACTTTTTTGACAGAGAATTTCAGACATTCCAAGAGCAAAAAAGCTGCAATCAGTTATTTCTAAACTATATCAATCATCATTCATTTGCACCATTTATTATGGTATAAATAGTTACAAGAGCCAGGTTTGTGGACTATAGGTTGCTGCATGAAATGTATTGGTTTTTTCAACCCCAGTGATTATTCTCTGTGCTCATCTAAGGACAGAATTTGGTCATGTGTGGTGAGTTGACTACAATAAACATATGGGAAAATGGCTGAGAACACTCAAATATTAAAACCACATGTTACTACATGGGAAACTATGCTTCTTAAAAACAAAACTAAAACTGAGACTCTAGATAGAAACATACATCTCAGAGCTTTTCTTTGAGTTTATCCAGCACTCAATTTATTAGACTAAAGACTTTCTTTTAGACTGACCTCACTATGTACATTTCAGACCAGCTATTTAATTAAGGTATTTCTTTTGGCTAGAGAAGTTTACAAAAATCAAACATCTTACAAATTGGAAAATTCATTTAAAAGTAAAAGTACCCTAGCTCTGGCCAGGTAGCTCAGATGGATAAAGTGTCATCCCAATACAGCAAGAGTGCAGGTTTGATTCCGGGTCAGGGCACATACAAGAATTAACCAATGAATGCACAAATAAATAAAAAACAAATTAATGTTTCTCTCTCTCTTTCTTTTTCTCTCCCTCTCTTTATCTCCCCCCTCATCTTTCCTTAAAATTAATCCATAAATAAAAATAAAAATTTTTAAAAAATAAAAAGGTACCCTAAATTTTATATTTAAAGAACTTTTAAATGCCATAAAGACTTCATAGCTCATATATATGCTTCTCATATATTTAAATATTTTCATTTTTTTCTCAACATCACATCATCTTCATAGAGGAATAGAGCAATAGAGCAAACAAGAAACTTGAATGGTACTCTTATATATATTAGTCTTGTTTGGGAATTTAGTTCAGAATAGAATTTTTCTGAGAAGTGATCCTGATCATCAATGGGAGACCTAAGAATAGATTCATACACATTTTCTCTTAATTTTTAGATGAACCTCATTTACTGTCCTTCATCAAATCTAAGGTACCATCAATTGCAAAATACACTACTATTAAGAAATAAAAATGCTGTCAATTTAACTGTGATGTGGCCCTGGCCAGTTGGCTTAGTGGTAGAGTGTCAGCCAGGTGTGTGTATGTCCTGGGTTAAATTCTCAGTCAGGGCACACAGGAGAAGTGACCACTGGCTTCTCCCCCTTCTCCCCCGCTCATCCCCCCCCCTTCTCTCTGCATCTCTTGGTTGGTTCGAGCACACTGACCCTGGTGCTGAGGATGGCTCTGTGGAGCCATCACCTCAGGTACTAAAAATAGCTTGGTTGTGAGCATGGCTCCAGATGGACAGAGCATTGGGCCCAGACAGAGGTTGCTGGGTGGATCCCGGTCGGGGCACATGAGGGAGTCTGTCTCTTGCTCCCATCCCTTCACATAGAAAAGAAGGGAAAAAAATTAACTGTGATGCAATGCTCTCCTATACAAAATACAATATACCTTCTAATTTCAAAGAGTTTAAAACGTGCACGTTTGAATCAACGACAGGCTAGTTACACTGACTAGAATTTTTGCTTTAATACCTTAGTACAAAGTACCAAATCCAAGACACTAAACAATTCAAGAAAATGGTGATGGGTAAACTGATACTTTTTTCCCACATTGGTCCCTATTTTATCACCTAAGGGGCTCTATGCCCAATTCTTGCTCTCCCCAACCACATATACTGCTCACGAAAATGAGGGGATATTTTATTGCTTCATATTCATTTTGAAATATCCCCTCATTTTTCTGAGCATTATATATTGCCCTGTCAATGAGGAGTCTTTTCTGTGCTTTGCTTAGCAGTTAGGAGCACTTATCCAGACTTATCCTGCCCAACTTTTTTTCTCCTTCCATCACTGTTAGTGATCTGAATGATTATTTTGAGCTATGAAAGTTGATTATCAATGATAACCATATGTTATCATTTTAACAATATTCACATTTTAACTGTGAATTCCTAATTCACAAATTTTAGCCCAAATAAATCAGTCACATAGAGTGGATTTTGAAGTATAATCTCAGGCAATATTTTGAGATATCAAAACAATTAACGCATGTAAATTATATCCTCATTTCAATTTACATGTAGAAGGAAGCAATGAATTATGGTAGGTAGAGCATGGTCTTTGAGATTAACTAAGACCTTGTTTTTTGTTTATTTTTTTATTTTATTCATTTTAGAGAGGAGACAGAGAGAGAGGGGGGCGGGGAGGGAGGAGCTGGAAGCATCAACTCCCATATGTGCCTTGACCAGACCAGTGCAGGGTTTTGAACTGGCGACCTCAGTGTTCCCAGGTCGACGCTTTATCCACTGCGCCACCACAGATCAGGCTAGACCTTGTTTTAGTATACTACTATGTAATCTAGAAGTTGCTTAGTATCTCTTAATTTTATTTTCTTATTAATTAAGTAAAAATAATGATAAATAAATTTCATAACTTTTATAGGCATTAACAATATAAACATAAATTATATAGCATATTTTCTAGTATATAATTGTGCCCTAAGAAAATATTATATGTATGTGTGTGTATGAAATTGGGCCTAAGTAACCTCAAATACTTCAACTCTACTAACTCTATTATAATGTAGTAGCTGTTAATACTGCTTACTTTTTCCCTAACTTTATATGTGTTGTTTAGATATTCTCAAGTACATATCAAAAACATCTACCTAAAGATTTAGGCAATTATATAACTGATATTTCACATCATGCCAATTATTTTAAATTCTTTGATTTTTTACCACATGAATTAAATTATTACTCTATATACCTAAATATCATTTTGAAGATTTGGCCATGGTACTTTCTTCCTATGTAATTTTATTTCATTTATTATAGTTAAAAACTCTATTGCTTTGGCAAAAACACATTCCTACAATGAAACTGACGGCTGATTTATGTTTCTCTGATTATTCTAACCTCTCGTAATTTGGCATTTCCCCCTTTTCTCTTACCTCTTTATAACTTCAATTTAATTTTGTCGTATTAGACCCCCGTTTGTATCTTTCATCATCCCTCTTTAAACTCCCAAGGGTCTTTTTTTTCTTATACCAAACAGCCTGTAAATTCAATAGATATTTCTAACCTTGCCTTTTTTAGATAGTTAAGGATCAAAATATATATAATGATTAAAATATTAATTTGTGTTTATGCCCATACTTACCTGTATCCTTGCTGATAAGGTTATATAAATAAATTATTTTTCAGTACATTTAAATTTTCTCAAATCCAAATTTTTCAAGAAAGTACAAACTAAATATTTTTAAAGAAGGTCAATTTTAGCAAAACTCTGTTGCATAAAAATCCTGATACCGACTGAGCAGGTTACTGGACATTAGACACAGAGGGACCTCACCAAAAATGAAAGATGTTGACTAGATATCATGATCAGAGGTCTCTCAAGAGAGCTATCTACTCAATCATTGTTTTTGGTGTTGGAGAGAATCAGAAAAAAGCACAGGGCACAGATTTAGACCAAGACTTGTTGGCAATTTGGGATAAATGGAGATGACATAAAATTTAGTGTGATTAAAGGCACCAACAAAAAATATGGATATGAATGTAAATGTGTATGTATCTACAATTTTCACAATTCTACTTTCCTAATGTACCACTGGTACTTTAAACTCAAAATTGGTAAGAGTAAACTGCCTAATAAAAAAGAGAAGAACCTTGGTTCATTTTTATGTATGTTCCATAACCTACATAACTAAATGAACTTTTCTGTTCCTTTTCATGTAAAACAGTATTTGCTCCATTTTCAGCTATTTAAAAACACTTTTTGGAAGGAAGTATAAGTCAGCTTATTTCATTAAACAACATAAAAGTCTATTTGGGAAGACAAGGCATATCAATTTATTTATTTGTTTGTTTGTTTATTTTGTGACAGAGAGAGAGGGACTGATAGGGACAGACAGAAAGGGAGAAAGATAAGAAGCATTAATTCTTTGTTGCAACACCTTAGTTGTTCATTGTTTGTTTGCTTTCTCATTGCCTGACCGGGGGTTCGGGGGACAACAGCAGAGCAAGTGACCCCTTGCTCAAGTCAGTGACCTTTGGGCTCAAGCCAGCAACAATTGGGTCATGTCTATGATCCCATGCTCATGACAGTGACCCCAGGGTTTCGAACCTATTTTCTTTGCGTCCCAGTCTGACATTCTATTTACTGCACCACCACCTGGTCACACAAGACATATCAATTTTGAAGAGTTATATGTTAACATGTTGAAATTTATATATCTTTGGTATAGTAAAGCGAACAACAACAGATAGAGATGTGTTGCCAGAGTTTTAGGAATAAGGAACCAAGCAGGTTATGGAGGCTGGGCAGGGACACACATGAATGCAAAGTGATGAGGTTATATGAAGCTACCACAGGCAAAAGACTATAAAAGGAGGAACAGAAACTCAATATCAGAATTTTTAGGATTATTTACATTTGAGGGAAAATACATAGAGAAAAAGACAATTGAATTATTCAGAGAAGAGCCAAAATTATCAACTTGGCAGGAAAAATAAACCAGGCTCTGTTGAATAACAATAAAAAATGTTAAAAAGAAAAATATATTAGAAAAGCTAATGGTCGCCTGACCTGTGGTGGTGCAGTGGATAAAGTGTCGACCTGGGAACACTGAGGTCGCCAGTTCAAAACCCTGCACTGGCCTGGTCAAGGCACATATGGGAGTTGATGCTTCCAGCTCCTCCCCCCTTTCTCTCTCTCTCTCTCTCTCTCTCTGTCTCCTCTCTAAAATGAATAAATTAAAAAAATTAAAAATAAATATTGACTTTTCAAAAAATATTTAAAAAAAAAAAAAAAGCTAATGGTCAATGGTCTCATATTCAACTGAGAAGTCTATGAGAATGAGGTTTGAATTAATATAAATAACCCTGGCTAGAGATATTAGTTGGTGAGACTTTGTCCCCATCTGCCAAGATTGTGTGTTTGATCCTGTGGTGGGATTCAAATAATTTGACAACCAGTCCTTGGCAAAAATTAGTTTATTATTTCATGTATCTAATACTTAAATAAGAACAATCAAATAGGTACACTAAACTAGATTATGTTATATGAAAGTATTTTAAAATATTAATGAAAAAATATGAAATAATACCTGACAAAAAAACAATAAAAATGTTATTTAAGATACTTCCAATTACAGCTTGTCACCCCCTGGTTGTTTGTTATTTTTTTTCTATTTATGTTATATGTTCATTTACTGAAATAAACTCGAGGGTATTAAAATGTAGTATTTCATCAAAGGAATAATGAGTTTTGTGAAATGAATAAATAAATATTGGAAGCATAGTTCCATCAAATTATTTTCATCTATGGACAAAATTAACATTACTATGAGCACTTAGAATACACTGTTGTGCCGATAAACATTAAAAAAGAGTAAAGAGTGTAAATTTTTAATTTTCACATTGGGTGGCTCCCCAAGAGCCCACCTTAGAGGAACCCTAAGTGTCAAACTCAACAAAACATTAGGTATTGGTTCTGCTAAACCAGTGTGAACTTGCTGAACTTCACTCCTAGTTTGATCCCTGGTCAGGGCACATACAAGGATCAACCAATGAATGCATAGAGAAGTAGAATAACAAATTGATGTTTCTCTTCTCTTTCTTGCTCTCTCCTCCTCTCTCTAAATCTTTAAATAAATACAATTAAAATTAAATTATTTAGAAAATATATAAATGGATTGGTGATTGGGGAATTTTGAGAATTCAATTTCATGTAGTGCTTGAAGTGAGATAATATGCTTGGGAAGTGGAGAAATGGAGGAAAATAAGAAATAAAATCCAGCAAGCTTGGATAGAAAAGTGAAATCATTTTAAAAATATAAAATAAAGGAGAACAGTATAGGCAATGGTAAATGTGTCAGTGGGCAGGGAGGACTTCAACATTTTAAAGCAATGAAGATAATTGATTGAAGAGAAAGGACAAAATTATGGACGTGACAGTCAGCTTAAAAGTTAATGGAGAGTTCACGATTACATAGGAGCAGCTGCTGAAAGGAACTCAGGATACATCAGTTTTAGCTATCACCCCTAGGCAGAACAGTTCCAAATACTGTTTCTCGACTTAACCTCTCTCCTGAACTCCAGTTGGGTGGATAGACTTGTCACTCAGGAACACAAGTGCAGCCACCATGCTTCCATCTAAATTACCCTGCTATTATTAGTTTATAGACACATATCTACTTCTGTTGGTTGAGTTGTCTCTATTAACTTCACTTTGCTTCTCTTTTCCACTTGTCTTTTAAAAATATACTAGTTTATACATTGACATTGTCACTACATGTGATTTAAAACCTAGACCCAGAATGAAAAAATGTTGAATGGATGAATTGAAAAATCGATGGATGGGTTAAAGATTAAGTTTATAGATTACATTACTTGTCGGGTGCTACTCTAGTTTCTATGCATTCAGAAGTATGAAGAGGCAAATGCCCATCTCTACTTTACCATTTGATCTAGACAAAACAAACACATTATATGACTATTTGTGATAAGTGCTAAGATGATAAGTACAGCCCTGGCCAGTTACTCAGTCAGCTAAGAGCATAATCCAGAAACAACAAGGTTGCAGTTTTCATCCCCAGTCAGGGCATACATGGGAAGCAAACAAAGAATACATGACTGAGCAAACAAATGAATGCTTTCCATCCCCTTGCTCTCCCTCTTCCCCTTCCCCTCTCTCTTTCTTCCTCTCTCTGTCTTTCTAAAGATCAATAAAAGTTAAACACTGGCTGGATATCTCAGTTGATCAGAGCATCCTCTTGAAGCAAGGAGGTTGCCAGTTCAATGCCCTGGGCAGGGCACATACAGGAAGTAGCTCCCTGTTCCTGTGTCTCTCTCCTTGCCTATCTCCAAGAAGAAGAAGAAGAAGAAGAAGAAGAAAGAAGAAGAAGAAGAAGAAGAAGAAGAAGAAGAAGAAGAAGAAGAAGAAGAAGAAGATAACCAAATCAGAGTACTGAGAATGGTGGACTGCAGGAGCTGTTTTAGACTAGTCAATGGGGAAAGCTCTTTGGGAATAGTTCTCATTTGGACAGAACATCAAATGTGAAAAAAAGCCATGCAGGTATTTAGAGAAAGTTTTCTAGGTACTTATAGGGAAGAGCAATCTCAGTCCAATGGTTAGAATATTTTTAGCTCATTTGAAAGTGGTTACAAAATTTCATTAGTTTGAGATAAGAGAGAGAGTAACAGCCTAGATCAGGGAGCACTTTTTGATGTAGGGTTGCTGGATTTAACAAATAGTAAGACCAAATGCCAAGTAAAAATTCAATGTCAGATAAATAAGGGATATTTCTAATATATGTATGTTCCAAATATTACATATGACACACAATTTTTAAAATATTTGTTGTTCATTTGAACTTTAGGTTTAACTGCATTTTCCATATATTATCTGGAAAACCTATTATGATGACATCTGCGAATTTTACACTGAGCGACAAGGAAAGGTGCTGGACGGTTTTGAACATATAAGTACAATAATTTATTGCATGAAAAATAAATTGTAAAGTTGTAAGGATAAAAGCATGGAGATTGGCTAGAAGTCTATTGATATAGTCAAGCAAAGGATAATGGCGTCTTGCTAGAGTGGTAGTGGGGAAGGAGATTATTAGCAGTAAAGGTGACAGATTAGATTTTTGATAGAAAAGAAAGGAGTTAAATAGTTCTAATGTTTCTTGACTAAACTGGTAAAACAGAGCAGTGACTTTCTGAAGTAGGGAAGACAGAAGAGAGTGTAAGGCAGAAAATCAAAGTTGTAATTTTATTTTAACAACTTTATTAATATATTATCTTCCATAATATAAATTTCACACATTAAAAGTATAATATTTAATGATTATAATAAATTTAGAGTTGTGAAACTATAAATTATATTTAATTTTACAAAATTTTTATCACTCCCAAAAATATCCTTTGTGCCATTTTCATTTTAAGTAACTCCTTATATAACTCAACTTGCTAGTAATCACTAAACAACTTTCTGTCCTTATAGAATTGCCTATTCTGACATTTCATATAGATCTAATCATAAAATATGTAGGTTTTTCTTATCTGCTTCTTTCACTTAGTACTAGTTAGTTTTGATATTCATTAATGTTGTATTTCATTGTACAGATATGTTACCAGTTGATTTTTTTTCAGTTTAGGGCTATTATAACTAATGCCAGCTTTGAACATTAACATAAAAATCGTCCTTGTAAGGACATACATTTTTATTTCCCTTGGAGGATAATTGCTGGGTTGTATTGTAAAATAATGTCAAAAGTTTGATTTTGAACCAAAATCCAAATAGGAATATTGTGTAGGTATCTGCTATATTGGTCTAAAATTTAGGAAAGGGGTAAATATAAAACTGAATTATAACATTATCAACATGATTTCAAACTGAATGGACTGTGTGAGGTCAGATAAATAGTAATGTAGTTAGAAGAGAAGAACAGTCCAAGGATGAACTCCTAGGGCATGCTAATTTAATGGTTAGAAAAATGAGGAGGATTCATTAAAAAAGAGTAATATGGGGCATACAGAGAAAAGGTCAAAGCAGATTTTCATGACCTGTGCATCACATCCCCTTGACCAATTTCTAGGCTCAGCTAAAACTGTGTTAGATATTTCCAGTTCATGCTAACAGCATCTCAAGTTTCACTGCTTAAATGCCTCAAGGTTTTTTTTTTCTAAAATAAAAAAAACAAACAAAATAAAACACCTCACTCAGCCTTTGTGGTGTACAGAATCAAGGGCTCCATAGGCAGTTCTCTGTAATGAGAAGATGGGACTCGGGATTATAAATGCCCAAGTCCTTATCCTTTGGTCAGATAATTCTGAATTTCAGAATAACAAAAAGGCTGACTGACATTGATTCAAGAGAAAATAAAAGGGAAAAAACAGAAGGAAATGGAGATGCATATTGAATTTATTTTGAGGTGTTAGAAAGGATGTGACTGGGTACAAGTGCAGAGTTTTACCTTAGAAGCACAGACTTTTATCTGTTTTAATGAGGGAAGATACAGCCTTTTGATAGACCAGGTAGGGCAAAAGTAGGTTTACATCAAGAACAGTTACTGTATTATTATTTATTAATTATTGTATTTTTCTCTACAGAAAAAACAGTAAACCTATCTTTGCTCCACTTTGTAAATGTGAGTATATTTAATAGTGGAAACATGTGTTTTATTTATTCATTAATAAATACACTCCTGAACACTGGGAAAAACAAATAGTTCACCTTCTACTTGAACCCACAAGTAGCACTAAATATTTATATTTTATTTTTATTTTTTTGTATTTTTCTCAAGTGAGAAGTGGGGACACAGAGTGGCAGACTCCCTCATGCGCCCAACCAGGATCCACCTGGAAATCCCACCAGGGGCAATGATCTGCCCATCTGGGGCATTGCTCCATTGCAACCAGAGTCATTCTAGTGCCTGAGGTGGAGGCCATGGAGCCATCCTCAGTGCCTGGGCCAAACTTGCTTCAATGGAGCGTTGGCTGTGGGAGGGGAAGAGAGAGGAACAGAGAAAGGAGAGGAGAAGGGAGGAGAAGCAGACGGGCACTTCTCCTGTGTGCCCTGACCAGAAAACAAACTCGGGACTTTCACGCACCAGGCCGACACTCTACCACTGAGCCAACCAGTTAGGGTTAATATAGTGGTACCTTGGGATACAAATAGATCAACATACAAATTTTTTTAAGATATGAGCTATGACTCAGTCCTTTTTTTTGTTTGAGATCTGAGCAAAATTCCAAGATACAAGTTGTGATTCGTGAAGCTGCGGCTAGTTGGCATGTTGGCATACGGGTTCAGTATCGGCAGTTTGATATATGAGTTGACTGACTTACGAGCTTGGTTATAGAACAAATTAAATTTGTATCTCAAGGTACCACTGTATTTATACTTTAAAATAAATCATTCCATTTCAAAGAGTCATAGAGCATCACAATTTCTTTTCCTTGATACTGAGCCAATGGGTAAAGAGTGAAACTGTACCATCCTGGGTATGGGTGGGAGAGACATATTTGTTGCAAAATAAGAAGCATCCAGTTATAGCAGGTAAGAAAGATAGGGCAAATATCTTAATCCACCAAACCAAGATTAGATTAGGAAGTATGCATATAGGAAGACATGTATGCATCTATGTAATACTTATTCATTCAGTGGAAAAGATTCTTTAGACAGCTACAAGTATTAACAGACAAATTTAGCTAAGTAAACAAGGTAGGATATAACTTCTTTGCCTAAAAGTCTCATTTAATATATTCTTTTTGAGTTGGGTACTGAAAGAAAAGTCTTAATACAGGATCTTATTAGAAAAGAATCTCAAGCAAAATTGCATAGTAGGAGTGACGTCAGAGAAATGGTGCTGTGAGGGGTGCTCCTGACATCTCCCCCTTAAATTTCAACAAATCCAACAACTAGAGACAGAGAAAGAATCTTAGGAGCACCTGAAACATACACACACCAGACAAAGATATGATTGGGTGAAAAGGTGGCTGAATATATAATCCACTCTGAAGGAAATAAGATGGAGAACGGATTATTCCGCTTTCTTCACTGATCTGAAAAAGGGCCACTTTTCTCTGGAACCAAGAAAAATGGAGGATTTGGGGCAGAGGGAAGAAGCTGGGGTAGGCCGGATAATCAAGCAGAGGAGAGAGCGCGCCGGCTCCGCCTGAGGTTGTGGACACAAGGCTAGTGCAGGCGGCAGGCTCTAATGGAGGTTGCCGGAGCGGGTTGTCCACTGAGGCCAGAGTGGGAGTGACTTTGGGCTTTGTGAGCTCCTGGTCTGTGATTGCGGGCGGTGTGCGAGTAGCTCCACCTGGCACTACTGGCATGGGTGCACATATTCACAGGCAGAGGGGCTAGGCCCGCGATTGTCAGCGCTGGACTTCTGCGTGGGCTATAGCCAGAATTTCTGTGTCATCCAGGCTCCCTGACTAACAGCACAGGAGGTGCACAAGGGCCGGGATCCCTAGGCCTGGAACTGTCCAGGTGGAGCTCCTCTGCAAGCCAATACAGGTCACAATGCGCATTCTTGTGGAGCAGACCTCTGAGTGCACTGTAGAAATTGTGGGGGCTGGACTACAGGCTACCAAATAGGGCACGAGGGAGTAAAGCCTGTAGAGATTAGACCTACAGAGTGCTGAGACATACTAAACATGCCAAGGGCCCTTAGAAAGGCGCCTGATTAGCAATCAGTTCCCAGCCCTGCCTGCTTTCGCTAGTGGCTCTGGTTGGCATAGCCTTACCCAGAACTGTGCTTTGAGCAGTGCTGAGGAAGCACTTGGAAGCTCTTAGAGCTTCTTGCTCTGCAAGCAGTGGATGGGGCAACTTCACAGCTAGCTCAGGACAGAGAGACTTGGGGAGAGGCACCTGGAAAACTACTGACTCTCCCATTGTCAGAGCCTGCAAATTCCTAACAAGCCCACCTACCAACAGGCCTGAGACCCAGCCTACATCACTGTCACAGTGACACAACAGCAAATCTCTACTCAAGATCCCCACAGGGGAAAAACCAGTAGTACAGTGACACCTGCCAAAAAGAAAAACAAAATAAAAAAGAAGCTATCTCTCAAAACCAGAAAAAAATTACATTTTTATAACATTTTTTTTCTTATTTTTCTTTTCCATTTTGGTCATATTATCTTCTTTCCATCTTATTCTTTTCTTTTCCTTTTGAAATTCATTATCTATAGGTGTTACATTTTTTATTCTTGTTTTTCTTTACATTTTAAAAACCTTAACTTTTTTTTCTACTTCTTTTCCAATATTTTTCTCTTTTTCTTTTTCTCCCATCCAATCATCATTTATCAACAAATTATTTTATTCTGGATACATATATTTCTTTGTGTCATTTTGTGTGATTTTTACTTCATTTTTTTTTATCTCTTTGTCATTTTCCTCCAGCTCTTGATCCCCATTCTATGTAGTTTTTATTTCACTTATAATAATAGAATTTTCCATTTTTCACTGTATCTTTTTAAATTTTTATTTTTCTAGTCATCTCTTTTTACTGTTATTAACAATACCACTCTCAAATGCCATTAATGAAAAAGAAATAAAATATCATGAATACAAAAGACAGAGGTGAAGCTCAGAAAGATGATGAAAATTTTTAATTGCTTGGAAACCTTGGAGTTAAGTGACTGAAAATTAAAAATTGAAGTCTTAAAAATACTCAGGGAAATACAAGAAAGCAAAGAAAGGTAATTTAAAGAGCTCAAGAAACAATTCAATGAACAAAAAGAATACATCACCAAAAAAATTGAAACTATAAAAAGGAATCAGAGATGAAAAACGCAATACATAAACTAAAAAATGAGATAACAAGCTTAGCCCATAGAACAGACCAGGTAGAGGAGAGAATTAGTGACATAGAAGACAGGCAACTAGAGGTACTACAGAGAGAAGAGGAGACAAACACACGAATTAAAAAAGATGAATAAGACCCACAGGAATTGCCTGACTCTATTAGAAAGAACAACATAAGAATAATGGGTATATTAGGAGAAGAAAGAGAAATTGAAATGGAGAACATATTCAAACAAATCATAGATGAGAACTTTCCAAACCTTTGGAAAGAATTACAGTCTTGAATCCAAAAAAGCAAACAGATCACCGAGTTACCTTAACCCAAACAGACCTACTCCAAGACACATTATAATAAAATTATCACAAACCAATGACAAAGAAAAAATCCTAAAGGTGTCAGGGAAAAAACTAATACAACATAAAAAGGAAAGCTCATTAGGTTAGCATCATACTTCTCAGCAGAAACATGATAAGCCAAAAGAAAGTGAACCCCAATATTTAAAATACTGAAAGAAACTTCCAGCCAAGAATACTATATCCATCAAAGCTATCCATTAAATACAAAGGGGAAATAAAAACATTCACAGATACAGAAAAGATGAGGGAATTTATCACCAGAAAACACCCACTTCAGAAAATTCTAAAAGGGTTATACAACCAGATACAAAGAATAAAACAAAACAAAATTACAAGTAAAAGCTGTATCTAGATCACAATAAAAATAAAATTAATCTGTGACAACAAAAACAAAAAAAAAGGGGGAGGACAAAGATTAACAGAAGCAAAGGAGGATGGAGTACAGAAGTACTCATGAGATAATCTGCTACAATGAATATGATATATATCCTCTTTATTACTCAATGGTAACCACCCCTGAAAAAAATACTATAGAAACACATGGCTTAAAAAAAAAGAGAGAATAACAGTATGTAATACAACCAAACAAAAACAAATGACAGAAAAACAAAAGAGAAGAATCAAACAAGATACAGAGCTATCAGAAAGCAATATATAAAATGGCAATAGGAAACACTCAAGTGTCAATAATTACATTAAATTCAAATGGATTGAACTCACCAATAAAAAGACACATAGAAGCAGAGTGGATCAAAAGAGAAAAACCAACTGTGTGCTGCCTTCAAGAAACACATCTAAGCTACAAGGAGAAAAATAAATTCAAAGTGAAAGGTTGGAAAACAATACTCCAAGCAAATAACATCCAAAAAAAAGCAGGTGTAGCCATACTCATATCTAACAATGCTGACTACAAGACAGCAAAGGTAATCAGAGACCAAGATGGTCATTTCATAATGATAAAGGGGACACTGAGTCAAGAAAATATAACACTTCTTAATATATATGCACCAAACCAAGGAGCACCAAAGTATATAAGACATCTACTAATTGATCTAAAAATAAAAACTGACAAAAATACAATCATATGTGGAGACCTCAATACACAGTTGATGGCTCTAGATTGTTCACTCAAACAGAAAGTCAATAAAGAAATATTAGCCTTAGGTGAAACACTAGAACAATTGGTTATGATAGACGTTTATAGGACATTTCATCTCAAAACACCAGAGTATACATTTTTTTCCAGTGTACATGGAACATTCTCAAGAATTGACCATATGTTAGGACACAAAACTAACATCAACAAATTCAGAAAGTTTGAAATTATACTCAGCATATTCTCTGACCATAAAGTTTTGAAACTAGAATTAAACTGCAAAAAAGTAAAAAAAAAAAAAAAAAAAAAAAAAAAACATAAAAATGGGAAAATTAAACTTCTAAATAATGAGGTCAAAGAAGAAATAAAAGCAGAGATTAAAAGATACATACACACAAACAAAAATGACAGCACAACAGACAAAAGCAGTAATAAGAGGGAAATTGATATCACTAAAGGCTTATATAAAAAAAAACAAGAGACAACCCAAATAAACAACTTAATATCACATCTTAAGGAACTAGAAAAAGAAGAACAAAGGCAACCCAAAACCAGCAGAAGAAAAGAAATAATAAAAATCAGGGCAGAAATAAATGAAATAGAGAACAGAAAAACTATAGAAAAAATTCAATAAAACAAGGAGCTGTTTTTTTTGAAAAGATCAACAAAATTGACAAACTGTTGGCAAGACTCACTAAAGAAAAAAGAGAAAGGACTCATAGAAACAAAATCTAAAATGAAAGAAGAGAAATCACCACAGATATCATAGATATACAAAGAATTATTGGAGAATACCATAAAAAATTATATGCCACTAAATTTAACAACCTGGAAGAAATGCATAAGTTCCTAGAACAATGCAATCTTCCTAGACTGAGTAACAAAGAAGTAGATAGCCTAAACAGACCAATATGCAGGGAGAAAATAGAAATAACTTTCAAAAACCTCCCAAAAAATAAAAGGACAGGGCCAGATGGCAATACTAGTGAATTCAAACAAACATTCAAAGACTTGGTTTTTATTCTACTCAAAGTCTTCCAAACAAATTGAAGAAGAAGCAATAGTTCCAAGCACGCTTTAGCCATACCCAAACTTCCGAGGAAGTGGCAGAGAGGGTGGCAGGTCAGAAGACAGACTACATTTAGGGAACACAGAGGCCACATCCATTGGACTCTAGTGGCCAAACCCTTCTTATACAAAGACAAAATGAGAAGGCAGAGAAATGCAACCCAAATAAATCAAGAGAAATCCCCAGAAAAGGATTTGAATTAGTCAGATATAACCAAATTACCAGATGCAGAATTTAAAACAATGATTGTTAGGATGTTCAAAGATCTTAGAACAACAATAGATAGTCATTATGATCACCTAAATAAAGAGATAGCAAATATAAAAACGGACATTGAAATAATAAAAAAGAATCAGTCAGAAATGAGAAATACAATATCAGAAATGGAAACCACAATGGAAGGAATTAAAAGCAGGATGAATGAAGCTGAGGATCAAATCACGTTAGAAGACAAGATAAACAAAGGCATGGAAGCAGAGCAGCAAAAAGAAAAAGACTCAAAAAGTTTGAGGAAACTCTAAGAGAGCTCTGTGACAACATGAAGAGAAATAACATTTGCATCATAGGGGCTTCTGAAGAAGAACAGAAAAAACAAGGGATAGAGACTGTTCAATCAAATCTTACCTGAAAACTTCCCTAAATTAAAAAAGGAGAAAGTCTCACAAGTTCAAGAAGCACAGAGAACTCTATTAAAGAGAAACCCAAAGAAATCTACACCAAGACACATCATAAGTAAAATACCAAAGCTAAGTGATAAAGAGAAAATATTAAAAGCTGCTTGAGAAAAAGAGGCTATCACCTACCAAAAAGCCCCCATAAAAATGACATCTGATTTCTCAACAGAAACATTTGAGGACAGAAGGAAATGGCAAGAAATATTTAAAGTAATGCAGAACAAGAACCTACAACCAAGATTAATTTATCCAGCAAACTTATAGTTTAAAATTGAAGAAGAAATACAAAGCTTTCTAGATGAAAAAAAAAACTCAAGGAATTCACTACAACCAAACCAATGCTGCAAGAAATGCTAAGGGGCCTGTTGTAAAAAGGTCAAAGGAGAAAAAGAATACAGCTTCAAAGAATAAAATGGCAATAAACAACGAATATCAATAATAACATAAATGGAAATAGATTAAACGATCCTATAAAAAGACATAGGGTAGCTGCGTGGATAGGAAAACAGGACCCATACAGATGCTGTCTACAAGAGACACACCTTAAAACAAAAGATGCACATAAACTGAAGGTAAAAGGATAAAAAGAGATATTTCATGCAAATGGAACGGAAAACAAAGCTGGGGTAGCAATACTTATATCAGACATAATGGACTTTAAAACAGAGGCTATAGTAAGAGATAAAGAAGGTCACTACCTAATGATAAAGGGAGCAACCCAACAAGAAGATATAACCATTATAAATATCTACACATCTAGTATAGGAGCACCTAAATATATAAAGCAGACTTTGATGGATATAAAAGGCGAGATCAACACCAATGCTATAATAATAATAGGAGTACCCCAGTAACATTATTAAATAGATCCTCAAGAAAAAAAATTAACAAAGCAACAGCAGACTTAAAGGACCACACTAGATTAATTTGATTTAACAAATATCTTCAGAACTTTTCACCCTAAAGCAGCAGAATATACATTCTTTTCAAGTGCTCATTGTACATTCTCTAGGATAGACCATGTGTTGGGCCCAAAAAGCAGTCTCAACAAACTTAAGAAGATTGAAATCATATCAAGCATCTTCTCTGATCACAATAACATGAAACTACAAATCAACCACAACAACAAAACTGAAAAATACTCAAACACATAAAAACTAAATAGCATGTTATTAAATAACAAATGGGTTAACAGTGAGGTCAAAGAAGAAATAAAAGAATTTCTTGAAACAAATGATAATGAGCATACATCAACTCAAAATTTATGGGACACAGCAAAAGCAGTACTGAGAGGAAGTTCATAGCATTACAGGCATACCATAAGAAGCTAGAAAAAGCTCAAATAAACAACTTGACCCTGCATCTAAAAGAACTAGAAAAACAACAGCAAATAAATCCCAGAGGTAGTAGAATGAAGGAAATAATAAAGATCAGAGCGGAAATAAATGACATAGAGGTTAAAGAAACAATACAGAGGATCAATGAAACCAAGAGCTTGTTCTTTGAAAAGGTAAACAAGATTGATGAATGTATTACCAGACTCACCAACAAAAAAAGAGAGAGGACTCAAATAAATAAAATTAGAAATGAGAGTGGAGAAATAACAACTGACACAACAGAAATAAAAAATATTGTAAGAAAATACTATGAAGAACTCTATGCCAAAAAATTAAACAATCTAGGTGAAATGGACAAATTTCTTGAAATATATAATCTTCCAAAATCCAATCTGGAAGAAGCAGAAAACCTAACCAGACCTATTAGAACAAATGAGATCGAAACAGTTATCAAAATATTCCCAAGAAAAAAATGTCCAGGGCCTGATGGCTTCACAAGTAAATTCTACCAAATATTCAAAAAAGAAATAATTCTTATTCTACTTAAGGTATATTAAAAAAATTAAGAGGAAGAAAGACTTCCAAGCTCCTTTTATGAGGGATGCATAATTCTGATTCCAAATTCAGGCAAAGACAAGACACACAAATAAAATTAAGGGCCAGTATTCCTGATGAACTTAGATGCTAAAATACTCAACAAAATATTAGCAAACCGGGTCCAGCAATATATATAAAAGAAATTATAATCAAGTGGGATATATTCTGGGAAGGCAAGGCTGGTACAATATTTGCAAATCAATGTTATTCATCACAGAAACAAAAGGAAGAAGAAGAACCACATGATAATTTTAATAGATGCAGAAAAAGCACTTGATAAAATTCACCATCAATTCATAATAAAAATTCTAAGCAAAGTGGGAATACAGGGAACATACCTCAACCTGATGAAGGCCATCTATGTCAAACTCACAGACAACATCATACTCAGTGAGGAAAAATTAAAAGCAATCCCCTTAAGATCAGAAACAAGGCAGGTGTGCCCCCTTTCACAACTTTTGTTCAACATAATTTTGGAAGTTCTAGCCAAAGCAGACAACAAGAAGAAATAAAAGGCATCCAAATAGAATAAAAAGAAATAAAACTATCATTATTTGCAGATGATATGATATTGTATATAGAAAACTCTAAAGTCTCAGTAAAAAACTACTGGATCTGATAAATGAATTCAGCAAGGTGGCAGCATATAAAATTAATACTCAGAAACCAGAGGCATTTTTATACACCAACAATAAACTGTCAGAATAAAAAATTAAGAAAACAATTTCCTTCATTATTGCAACAACGACAAAAATATAAAGTACCTAGGAGTAAATTTAATGAAGTAGGTTAAAGACTTGTACTCAGAAAATTATAAAACATTGATAAAAGAAATCAGAAAGAAACAAACAAGTGGAAGCATATACCATACTCATGGTAAGGAAGAATAAACATTATTAAAATGTCTATATTACCCAAAACAATTTATAAATTCAATGCAATACCAATTAAAATACCAATGACATAGTTCAAAGATATAGAACACATATTCCAAAAATTTGTATGGACCCAAAAAATAACACGAATAGCCTCAGCAATCCTGAAAAGGAAGAACAAAGTGGGAGGTATGACTCCTCCTGATATCAAGTTATACTATAAGGCCATTGTACTCAAAACAGCGTGGTACTGGCATAAGAACAGGCACATAGATCAATGGAACAGAACAAAGAACCCAGAAATAAACTCACACCTTTATGGACAACTGCTTTTTGACAAAGGAGGTAAGAGTATACAATGGAGTAAGGATAGCCTCTTCAACAAATGGTGTTATGAAAATTGGACAGTTACCTGCAAAAAAGTAAAATAGACCACCAACTTACACTATGCACAAAAATAAACTAAAAACTGGATAAACGACTTAAGTGTAAGCCATGAAACCATAAGCATCTTAGAAGAAAACATAGGCAGTAAGCTCTCTGAAATGTCTCGCAGCAATAGATTTGCCGATTTATCTCCACAAGCAAGTGAAATAAAAGTCAAGATAAACAAATGGGACTAAATCAAACTAAAAAGCTTTTTCACAGCTAAAGAAAATATAAACAAAATAAAAAGACAAACTGCAAGGGGAGGGACACAGGGAAAACCAGATAGAAGGTGACAGAGGACATTTAACTTTGGGTGATGGGTATGCAACATAATTGAATGATAAGATAACCTGGAGATGTTTTTTTTTTGAACATATGTACTCTGATTTATTGGTATCACCTCATTAAAATTAAAAAAAAAGACAAACTGCATAATGGGAAAACATATTTGACAATATGTCTGATAAGGGGTTAATAATCAAAATTTATAAAGAACTTGTAAAACTCAACACCAGGAAGATAAACAATCCAATTAAAAAATAAAGAAAGAAATGAATAGACACTTCTCCAAAGAGTACATATAGATGGCCAATAGGCAAATGAAAAAATGCTCAACATCACTATTCATTAGAGAAATGCAAATTAAAACCACAATGAGATATCACCTCACACCAGTCAGAATGGTTCTCATCAACAGGACAACACAGAATAAGTGCTGGTGAGAATGTGGAGAAAAGGGAACCCTCCTGCACTGCTGGTGGGAATGCAGACTGGTTCAACCACTGTGGAAAACAGTATGGAGATTCCTCAAAAAATTAAAAATCAAACTGCCTTTTGACCCAGCTATTCCACTTTTAGAAATATATTCCAAGAACACCATAGCACTGTTTCAAAAGGAGAAATGCACCCCCATGTTTATGGCAGTATTGTTCACAATAGCAAAGATCTGGAAACAGCCCAAGTGTCCATCTCTGGATGAGTGAATTAAAAAGCTTTGATACATATATACTATGGAGTACTACTCAGCCATAAGAATGATGACATTGGATCACTTACAACAACATTGATGGACCTTGATAACATTACACTGAGTTAAATAAGTAAATCAGAAAAGACTAAGAACTATATGATCCCATACATAGGTGGGACATAAAAATGAGACTCACAGACATGAACAAGAGTGTGGTGGTTATCGGGGGAAGGGGATGAGAAAAGGGAGGGGGTAGAGGAAAGGGTGGGGCACAAAGAAAATCAGATAGAAGGTGACTATAGACAATTTGACTTTGGGTGATGAGTATGCAGCATAATCAAATGTCAAAATAACCTGGAAATGTTTTCTCTGAACATATGTATCCTGATTTATCAATGCCACCCCATAAAAATTAATAAAAAACAAAAACAAACAAAAAACACATTTTATGAGGCCAATGTAACACTTATACCAAAACCTGGCAAGGTCAACACCAAAAAAGAAAACTACTGACCAATATCTCTAATGAATACAGGTGCTAAAATGCTATACAAAATACTAGCAAATCAAATGCAACAACACATTAAAAAATAATTCATCATGATCAAGTGAAATTCATCCTGGAATCTCAAGATGGTTCAACATACGTAAAACAGTTAACATAATTCACCATATCAACAAAACAAAGAACAAAAACCATGTAATTCTATCAATAGATGAAGAAAAGGCATTCGATAAAATACAACATCATTTTATGTTTTAAACACTGAACAAAATGGGTATAGAAGCAAAACATTTCAACATAATAAAGGCCATTTATGACAAACAATCAGCTAACATCATATTAAATGACATAAAACTGAGGACTTTTTATCTAAGATCAGGAAGAAGACAAGGTTGCCAATTCTCTCCACTCCTATTCAACATAGTGCTGAAAGATCTAGCCAGAGCAATCAGACAAGAAAAAGAAATAAAAGGCATTTATATTGGGAGAAGTAAAGGTTTCACTCTTTGCAGATGATATGATTCTGTACATCAAAAATCCCAAAGACTCCACAAAAAGACTATTAGATACAATAAACCAACACAGTAAGGTCGCAGGATACAAAATTAATATACAGAAATCTACTGCCATCCTATATGCCAACAATGAAACATCGGAAAATGAACTAAAAAATATAATCTCTTTTACGGTTGCAACAACAACAACAACAACAAAATACCTAGGAATAAACATAAAGAATGTAAAGGACCTATATAATGAAAACTACAAAGCATTGTTAAGGGAAATCAAAAAAGATACAATGAAATGGAAAAATATTTCTTGTTCTTGGATAAAAATAATAAATATAGTCAAAATCACCATATTACCCAAAGCAATATACAAATTTAATGCAATTTCTATAAAAATTTCAACATCATTTTGTTTTTACAGGGACAGAGAATCAGAGTCAGAGAGGGATGGATAGGGACAGACAGACAGAAACGAAGAGAGGTGAGAAGCATCAATCATCAATTTTTTGTTGCTGTTGTGACACCATAGTTGTTCATTGATTGCTTTCTCACATGTGCTTTGACTGCGGGCCTTCAGAAGAGCAAGCAACCCCCTGCTGGAGACAGCAATCTTGGGTCCAAGCTGGCGAGCTTTTTTGCTCAAGCCAGATGGGCCCGCGCTCAAGCTGGCGACCTCAGGGTCTCGAACCTGGGTCTTCCGCATCCCAGTCTGACTCTCTATCCACTGCTCCACTGCCTGGTGAGGCTCAACATCATTTTTTAAAGTAATGAAAATAAAATCATCAGATTTATATGGAATCATAAAAAAAACACAAATAGCCAAAGTAATTCTAAGGAAAATGAAAGAAACTGGGACCATTACAATACCTGACTTCCAATAATACTATAGAGTCATGATAATCAAAACAGCATGGTATTGTTAGTAAAATAGACACTCAGACCAATGGAACAGAATAGAGAGCCCAGAAATAAAAACACATATATATGGACAAATCATCTTTGATAAATAAAAAAGTCAAAAACACACAATGGAGAAAGAAAGCCTTTTCATTAAATGGTGCTGGGAAAACTGAAGAGCCACATGCAAAAGAACGAAACTTGACTACAGTTTGTCCACTTGTAGAAAACTTAATATAAAATGGATCAAAGACGTAAATATAAGACCTGAAACAATAAATTACATAGAAGAAACCATAGGTACTGAACTCATGGGCCTTGCCCGTAAAGAGCATTTTATGAATTTGACTCTAAAGGCAAGGAAAGTGAAGGCAAAGATAAATGAATGGGACCACATCAGACTAAGAAGCTTTTGCAAAGCAAAAAAAAAAAAAAAACTGACAATATAATAAACAGACAGCCAACTAAATGGGAGGTGATATTTTCAAACAACAGCACTGATAAAGGCCTAATATCCAAAATATACAAAGAACTCACAAAACTCAACAACAAACAAGCAAACAATCCAATAAAAAATGGGAAGAGGGAGGAGCAAGATGGGGACGGAGTAGGCGGACGTACCAACTTCCAACTCCCAGAACCAAAGTGAATTATAACTCAATTTTAAGAACCATCACCTGGATAAACCAACTTTGAACAAAACTAAGTGGAATCTTCAACCAAGGAACACAGAAAAAGCCACATTGAGACTGGTAGGAATAGCGAAAACACAAAGAGGGCTGCCCAGCTCCCCGGAGCAAACGGCAGCCCGGAGAGACCCGTGTGGCGGGAGGAAAGTTTGGCGAAGAGGGAGGGACCTGGGTCCCAGGAACCAAGCCCCAGCCTACAGTCCCAGAGCCTAGAAGAGGCGTTTGGACGGTTTTGAGCTGTGAAACAAGTGAGGGAGCTCCCAGGCCTACAGTGTGGAGTATTAGGTCCCATCCTACTCTGCTGAGGGCTGCTGAAGGGTATGGTGGGCGGCAGGACGCTGAAACGTAGTTCTGTCGGCATGGGCAGAGGCCAAGCCGGTGTGAGCTTGGTCTAGCCCAGCAGGGTCAGAAAGGACGCGCGAAAGCGGTCCGGAAGCTGCGGGCCGCCTGTAGTCCGACCTTTGGGGACAAAGAGGGAGGCCAGGAACGAGCAGAAATCTGCTCTGAGACCCTGCGCAAGCCGGTCCTGACCGCGGGAACCGGGCTAGGACCAGGGACGGAGGGGGGGGGGGCTTGCGGCTGAGTTCACGCTACCAGCACCGCCCTGGCAGAGAAACCGAGGTTTGCCATTCTGCGTCCGTGAGCTGGCTCTGAGCATGGGGACAGGGTAGACCCCGAGACAAGTGGAAGCTCACAGCTCAGCCCACGCTAATATCCCCGCCCGCCAGAGAAACCGCGATTTGCCATTCCACGTGCACGAGCGGGCTCGGAACGCGGGGGCGGGGTAGAGTCTGGGACGAGCAAAAGTCCGCACCTGAGCAGAAGCCAGCAAACATGCCCGCCCCAATAAACCTTGGTTTCCAACGCTGCGCAGAGGGCCCTGGCCTCCAGGATGGGGATAAAACTCAGGACGGGCAAAGGCTTACAGCTGAGAGCACGTCAAAAGCCCCGCCCAACCTGCGAAACTGTAGCGAGCAGGCTCCGACTGCTGGTTCTGGGCAGAAGTCTGAAAATAGGCTGATCCGCAGCTGAGTAAAGGTGCTCACCTCTATCCTTGGTCCTGAGGCTTGTGGCTTGAGTGACAGCCCTTCCTGCGGAGGAGAGGAGGAAATCACAGCAAAAGCCACAGTGGGCCGGCTCTGGCAACGCCCATACCCAAACACCCTAGGCAGCAGCACAGGGGGTGAGAAACCTGCAGACAGACCACACCTAAAGAACACAAAGGCAATACCGACTGGACTCTAGTGGCCACAACTTGCTTATACACAGACAAAATGGGCAGGCAGAGGAATGCAAACCAAATGAATCAAGAGAAATCCCCAGAGAAGGACCTGAATGAACCAGAAATAACCAAATTACCAGAAGCAGAATTCAGAATAATGATAGTTAGGATGTTCAAAGAAATTAGAGCAACAATGGATAGTCATTATGAACACCTAAATAAAGAGATAACAAGTATAAAAAACAAAATTGAAATAATAAAAAAGAATCAGACAGAAATGACAAATACAGTATCAGAACTGAAGACAACAATGGAAGGAATTAAAAGCAGGATGAGTCAGGCTGAGGAGCGAATCAGCGAGTTAGAGGACACATTAAACAAAGGCACAGAAGCAAAGAAGAAAAAGAAAAAGAGACTCAAAAAATGTGAGGAAACTCTAAGGGAGCTCTGTGACAACATGAAGAGAAACAACATTCGCATAATAGGAGTGCCAGAAGAAGAGGAGAGAGGACAGGAAATGAAAACTTTGTTCAATCAAATCATAGCAGAAAACTTCCTTAAATTAAGGATGGGAAACACTACACACATTCAATAAGCACACAGAACTCCATTAAAGAGAAACCCAAAAAGATCTACACCAAGACACATCATAGTCAAAATACCAAAGCTAGTGGATAAAGAAAAAATTTTAAAAGCTGCTAGAGAAAAAAAGGCTATCACCTACAAAGGAGCCCCCATAAGGATGACATCAAACTTCTCAATAGAAACACTTCAGGCCAGAAGGGAATGGCAAGATATAATCAAAGTAATGCAGAAAAAGAACCTACAACCAAGACTACTTTATGAGCAAGGCTAATGTTTAAAATTGAAGGAGAAATAAAGAGCTTCCCAGAAAAAGAAAGCCTCAAGGATTTCATTAAAACCAAACCAATTCTGCAAGAGATACTAAAGGGCCTCTTGTGAACAGTTTAAAGGGAGGAAAGAATATAGTAAAAAAAAAAAAAATACAGCTTTAAAGAATAAAATGGCAATAAAAAACTACATATCAATAATAACCTTATTGATTATTGTAAATGGATTAAATGATCCAATCAAAAGACATAGGGTAGCTGCGTGGATAAAGAAACAGGACCCATATATATGCTGTCTACAAGAGACACACCTTAAAACAAGAGATGCACATAGACTGAAGGTAAAAGGATGGAAAAAAATATATCATGCAAATGGAAATGAAGAAAAAGCCAAGGTAGCAGTACTTATAGCTGACAAAATGGACTTTAAAACAAAGGCCGTAGTAAGAGATAAAGAAGGACACTACATAATGATAAAGGGAACAATTCAACAGGAAGATATAACTATTATAAATATCTACGCACCAAATATAGGAGCCCCTACATTCATAAAGCAGACTTTGATGGATATAAAGGGCGAGATTAACAGCAATACTCTCATAGTAGGGGATTTCAATACCCCTCTAACAACACTGCATAGATCCTCAAGAAAGAAAATTAATAAAGAAACAGAAGACTTAAAGGAGACACTAGATCAACTTGATTTAATAGATATCTTCAGAACTTTTCATCCTAAAGCAGTAGAACATACATTCTTCTCAAGCGCTCATGGTATGTTTTCTAGGTTAGACCACATGTTAGGACACAAAAATGGTCTCAATAAATTTAAGAAGATTGAAATCATATCAAGCCTTTTCTCTGATCACAATGCCATGAAACTAGAAATAAACCACAAAACAAAAACTGAAAAATACTCAAAAACTTGGAAAATAAATAGCATGATATTAAATAATGAATGGATTAACAATGAGATCAAAGAAGAAATAAAAAAGTTTCTAGAAACAAATGATAATGAGCATACATCAACTCAAAATTTATGGGACACAGCAAAGGAGTTCTGAGAGGGAAGTTTATTGCACTACAGGCATATCATAAGAAGCTAGAAAAAGCTCAAATAAGCAACCTAACCCTGCAGCTAAAAGAACTATGAAAACAACAGCAAATAAAACCCAAGACAAGTCGAAGGAAGGAAATAATAAAGATCAGAGCAGAAATAAATGACATAGAGGCGAAGAAAACAATACAGAGGATCAATGAAACCAGAAGCTGGTTCTTTGAAAATGTAAACAAGATGGATGAATCTTTAACTAGACTCACCAAAAAAAAAAAAAAAAGAGAAAGGACTCAAATAAATAAAATTAAAAAGGACAGTGGAGAAATAACAACTGACACAACAGAAATACAAAGCATTGTAACAAAATACTATGAAGAACTATATGCCAAAAAATTAGACAATCTTGGTGAAATGGACAAATTTCTTAAATCATATAACCTTCCAAAAATCAATCTGGAAGAATCAGAACACCTAAACAGACCAATTACAACAAATGAGATAGAAACAGTTATCAAAAACTCCCAAAAAAGAAAAGTCCTGGGCCTGATGGCTTCACAAGTGAATTCTATCAAAAATTCAAAGAAGAACTAACTCCTATCCTCCTCAAGTTATTTCAAAAAATTCAAGAGGAAAGAAGACTTCCAAACTCTTTTTATGAGGCGAGCATAATTCTGATCCCAAAACTGGGCAAAGACAAAAGAAAGAAAGAAAATTATAGGCCAATATCCCTGATAAATTTATACACTAAAATTCTCAACAAAATATTAGCCAACCGGATCCAGCAATATATGAAAAAAATCATACACCACAATCAAGTGGGATTTATTCTGAAGAGGCAAGGCTGGTTCAATATTCGCAAGTCAATCAATGTGATTCATCACATAAACAAAAGGAAGGAAAAAAATCACATGATAATTTCAATAGATGCAGAAAAGGCACTTGATAAAATCCAGCACCAATTCATGCTCAAAACTCTCAGTAAAGGGGGAATACAAGGATCATTCCTTAACATGATAAAGGCCATCTACGACAAACCCGCAGCAAACATCATACTAAATGGACAAAAATTTAAAGCAATCCTTTTAAGATTAGGAACCAGGCAGGGATGCTCCCTTTCAACACTCTTATTCAACATAGTTCTGGAAGTCCTAGCTACAGCAATCAGACAAGAAGAAGAAATAAAAGGCATCCAAATTGAAAAGAAGAAGTAAAACTGTCACTATTTGCTGATGATATGATATTGTATATTGAAAACCCTAAAGTCTCAGTCAAAAAACTACTGGACCTTATAAATGAATTCACCAAGATAGCAGGATATAAAATTAATACTCAGAAATCAGAGGCATTTCTATATACCAACAATGAACTGTCAGCAAAAGAAATTAAGGAAACAATCCCCTTCACTATTGCAGCCAAAAAAATAAAGTACCTAGGAGTAAATTTAACCAACGAGGTTAAGGACTTGTACTCGGAAAATTATAAAACATTGGTATAAGAAATCAAGGAAGACACAAACAAGTGGAAGCATATACCGTGCTCATGGCTAGGAAGAATAAACATCATTAAAATGTCTATATTACCCAAAGCAATTAACAAATTCAATGCAATACCAATTAAAATACCAATGACATACTTCAAAGATATAGAACACATATTTCAAAAATTTATATGAAATCAAAAAAGAACACGAATAGCCTCAGCAATCTTAAAAAGAAAAAATAAAGCAGGAGGTATCACTCTTCCAGATATCAAGGTTTACTATAAGGCCATTATACTCAAGACAGCCTGATACTGGCACAAGAACAGGCACATAGATCAATGGAATGGAACAGAGGACCCAGAAATAAACCCACAGCTTTAAGGACAACTAATATTTGACAAAGGAGGAAAGAACATACAATGGAGTAAAGACAGCCTCATTAACAAATGGTGTTGGGAAAATTGGCCATCTACCTGCAAAAAAATGAAACTAGACCATCAACTTACACCATTCACAAAAACAAACTCAAAATGGATAAAAGACTTAAATGTAAGTCGTGAAACCATGAGCATCTTAGAAGAAAACATAGGCAGCAAGCTCTCAGACATCTGTAGCAGCAATATTTTTGCCGATTTATCTCCACGGGCAAATGAAATAAAAGGCAAGATAAACAAATGGGACTATATCAAACTAAAAAGTTTTTGCACAGCTAAAGACAATAAGAACAGAATAAAAAGACAAACCACACAATGGGAGAACATATTCGACAGCACATCTGATAAGGGGTTAATAACTAAAATTTATAAAGAACTTATAAAACCCAACAAGAGGAAGACAAACAATCCAATCAAATATGGGCAAAAGAAATGAATAGAAATTTCTCCAAAGAGGACACATAGATGGCCAATAGGCATATGAAAAAATGCTCAACATCACTAATTATTAGAGAAATGCAAATTAAAACCACAATGAGATATCACCTCACACCAGTCAGAGTGGCACTCATCAGCAAAACAACACAGAATAAGTGCTGGCGAGGTTGTGGAGAAAAGGGAACCCTCCTGCACTGCTGGTGGGAATGCAGACTGGTGCAGCCACTATGGAAAACAGTTTGGAGATTCCTCAAAAAATTAAAAGTAGAACTGCCTTTTGACCCGGCTATTTCACTTTTAAAAATATACCCCAAGAACACCATAGCACTGTTTGAAAAGAAGAATTACGCCCCCATGTTCATGGCAGCATTTTCACAATAGCGAAGATCTGGAACCAGCCCAAGTGTCTGTCAGAAGACGAGTGGATTAAAAAGCTATGGTACATATATACTATGGAAGGTGATGGAGGACAATTTGACTTTGGGTGATGGGTATACAACATAATCAAATGTGAAAATGATCTGGAGATATTTTTCTGAATCTATATACTCCAGTTAATCAATGTAACCCTTTTAAAATTGTCTAAATAAAACTTTCTAAAATGCTTATAAAATAAAAAAAGTGATAGTAGATAAAGCTTTAATATATGGATAAAAGACCTGGTAATTTCAGTTTTATTTCTACAAGTATCAAGCTGCATAAAAACTCTTGTCTACTCTGAAGTAAATACTGACTTATATTAATATTTAATGAGTATCTGCTGTGGTCAGATGCTGGTAGGTTCTACAGATAAATATTAGCTAAGCAATCTCTGTCCCCATGGAATACTCAAATAGCTGCAGCAGAATATTATTTTAAAACTGTAAAAAAAGTAAGTACTTGGCAACAAAACCATATATGATGACTATATCCAGGAGAAGTCAGTTAAGTCTTGATAAACGAGGAGTCCCAATGCAAAGAGCTTTTAAACATGAATATGTTGACTGAGAAGGACCTATTAGACAAGGAGCCAAAGTTACTTTACTTCTTTAGACTTAGTGTTGTGTCTATATAGGTAGGCTATATTGGCTTTTCAAAGTCTACTCCTGAAGTCCTTTGCAAGCCATAATAGCTGGAGAGAAATTCAGGGAGAATAAAGTCAATATAGGCAATCATGTTTCTTGGCTTCTCGCTTTAACTTCAAGCAGAGATATCTTTGGAAACGATAAAAAGAAATAAAAGGAATTCTATTAATTTGAAAAATATAATTATGAAAAAAATCACTGGATTACATGATCTCTAATGTTCCTTATCTACCATTCTACGAAAAATAATCTCCAAATGCTATTGCTTTTATTGATACTACTTTGTTAACTTCCAGGAGAGAAAATATTTTTGGTGACTGCAACAGAACTGTCATTTCTGAGCAGGAATAGTGGCTAAGATAAGTAGTTGTACTTAAAGTAAATACTTAAAGGGGCAAAAAGGGTAAACAAAGGCGCTGGATGAGGATAAAAGAATCTGCTGAAACATAAAGACAGAAATAACTGGAAATACGTTGCAGACAAACTTTGCTTAAGACAGATTTTGTCTCTGAAATGTCAATTAGAATATCCAAATAAAACAAAAATTATAACTATAAAATATGTATTTGTATAGGATTTATTTAAGTGCACATTTTATTTAGTCAGCCATGATTTATACAATTATTATAGGGGAGAATGATAAAATATTTAAATCTGTGGCCCATGCCCTCTAAAATTAGTCCAAACAAAAGGTAAAAAAAATAACTGCTGGATACAGTTTACAAACCTATATAGAAGAAACACAGTGATAGGTTATTTCTAGAATTTATTTTACCATTTAATATAATTTGGAAATTCAAAACTACTAAGTGAACACCTCATGTCCCAACACAAATATTAAACTTTATTATAAGTTGGTTTACCAGTAATCATAATTGGTTTTTACGTACTTAAAAAAATCATGTGCAACATAGCATACTCTGTCTAAATTCAACTGGCACCACTGGATTTTGCAGCTAGATTAACTTTGTGACTTTGGAAAGTATGCTTCACATTGCATTTAATATGACACTAATTTCACTGTGCATCAGAAGTGACTGAGAAAAATAGTGTATTGGTTAAAATATTATAGTAAACAGCTGTCCTCCATGCAATTTTCAAATAAGAATAAATCAAATCTTGTGTGGTGATGAGCAAGTTTTCAGTCAATATTAACTGGTTTGACTCTTCAAAGGTTAGGTTGTTTAAAGGTTGAAAGCACACTGCAGTGAAGCTAACTGCAGAAGTCAAAGGGTAGAGGATTAGGATTTCATTTCCTTTTAGCTATTGCCATGTCTGTTTTCTGTCCTATCTGCCTCTTGCTGCCATTTAACCCATGCTTTTAAGGACAAGAGGGGTTGAGGACTTGAGGGCCTCTGGCTTCATTTTAACAAGGTATTGCTAACACATAATTTGTCAAAAATGTCAGAGGTCACTGGATATTCGAACCCTACAGCCAGCAGATAAATGGTCATTATGACAACAGTTATGTTTTAAAGACAAAGAATGTTTTGTGGTATTTACTATAGTGTGTTAGTGTTACACCTCGTAGTATATTTGGGAAGATTCTAGTTTAAATCAAATCATCCTTGTGTTTGCTTGAGAAGCAGTGACAAAGATGAACAAATTTTCAAAAGATATTCTATTTGGTTATTCTGGTCTAATACTTCTCAGGTCTTATTTCTGAGAAGAATTAGTAGAAATAAAAATTATAAACTTGATAATATGAATTTCTATTTCAAGCCAGATCTTCAAAATTTAATAAAATGATAAAAAACTATTGATGAAGTTTTATACTACAGCTAAATATTATCTAACAGAATGATCAGATAAAACAAAAACATATTAGATTAGATTCAACTATGCTTCTAATTTTTTGTTAAATTTTAATAATTTTTCACTATTTTGCTGTATTTTATTTGTGCCATTTTATAATAAATGGTTTGACAGATCCTAATAGCTAAAATAAAAAAGCAAGACTCAAATCCTATCATATTTCCATTAGACAACTCCAGCAGAATTAGGAAGATGTTTGTGTTAAATAAAGAGGTCTACCATTTCTCATAACCTTCTTGTTCTTAAAATTATTAGTTTAGTAGCAAGAAACCTTGGAAATAAACTAGTTGGAAATGTGTCTGTATTAAAATTTATGATCATAAAGATAGAAGCATGCTTGAGATTGGTTGAAAATAAAAAAAGAGACTCTAGTGCTTTTTCTGGAGAAAGTGTACTGCTGAATGCCTGAGCATTTGGAGCACACAGAGAATGTCAGTGATGGTCTCGTAATAAAGGCAATAGATAATATAGACCTGGGAAAATGCTGTTGATAGCTATGAGGCCTCAATCTATCCACATATCTGTGGGAATGCAATTCTACTAAAACTTAAACTTCTTGTGAACATAAATTCTTCACTAATGTTGCTGATAATTTTATCTCACAGAAAATACAAGGAACAACAAGAATTGTTACTCTGAACTTCATTTTTATCTGTAAGGAAGGATTGTTTAATGATTTGAAAGTGGTAGCAACCTAGGAGAAATGAAGACATTATACAGTTAGAATTAAACTTAGCTTCATGACAGAGACCCAAATTAACTAGTTTAGTGCATAACATTTGATTCTTTGCTGAAAAAGTCTAGAGGTCAGCTCTCTAGGGTTTGTGTAGCAATATCACAAACCAGTGCAGATCCCAGACTTTTTTAAGCCCTTCATTCAGAATAGAATAGGTTAAGAGCATGGCCACAGAATCCAACTTTACCACTTCTTGTTAGTTTAATGTTTGGCAAGTCACTGAGTCTCTCTGCCTCCATAGCTGTAAATAGATTTATAATCACTAGCTGTCAATTACTTTAATGGAAATTGTTAATTGGAACTATGAATTGTAATTTATAATAACTACTCAAAAGTAACAGCAGCTTACATTTAAGGGATGCTTTTCATGCTCGGGTACTATTCTTAAACCTTTACTTGCTAAGCAGGGCGTAGATTATAAAATGCAGCATTAAACATTAGCCCAGTCAATGTGGTTATATAATTCCTGCTCTTAAGTACTATTTAGAGATGAGGAAGCTGAGATCTCTACCTCATATGATTGTTATAAAACATGTTTAAGTTAATACATGCAAAGTATGAAGAAAAATTCCTGGTACTTAGTAAATACAATATATGTTGCAGGTCATTATTATCACTACTGCTTTTCTTATGTACCCCTATGTAATATAGTTTAAGATAGCTTCTAGAATTTTGATTATTTTATCCTTATTAAAAGTGGATTATGGCCTGACCAGGTGGTGGCCCAGTGGATAGAGCGTTAGACTGGGACACGGAGGACCCAGGTTTGAGACCCCAAGGTCGCCAGCTTGAGAGTGGGCCCATCAGACTTGAGCAAAAGCTCGCCAGCTTGGACCCAAGGTTGCTTGGTCTGCTGAAGGTCCGTGGTCAAGGCACATATGAGAAAACAATCAATGAACAACTAAGGTGTCACAACGAAAAACTGATGATTGATGCGTCTCATCTCTCTCCATTCCTGTCTGTCTGTCCCTGTCTATCCCTCTGTCTGTCTCTGTAAAAAAAAAAGGGATTATGTCAGTTTCTTTTAAGAAACTTTGTACATATGCATAATCACTACTTATATCCAATTGGTCAAAATTAAGCCCACAAACGTGCCTGTCTAAAAATGAGGTTGAGAAATGTAGTCTTTATTCTGTATCCTGGTAAAATTTGTGAAGTTTACCACTCAGGAAATAAAATAAAACTAAGTATTGGATGAACAAAACTATCAGTTACTACCATATATCATCTAGGAGTTCATGAAAGTATACTGCTCACAAAAATAAGGGGATATTTCTAAATAAATTTAAAGTGAAAAAAAAGAAGCATTTGATTTTTTTTTTTATTAAACAAGAACATCAGAAAAGCAAATGACAGGTCAATGGAAGTTGTTTTATTATGAAAATAAGATGCAAAACCAACTTTTATTTCATTGGTGAAAATGCACTGTACAAAAGGCTGAAAGTTCTGGAGTATCTGCATGTTCTCTAATCCCCTAATTTTTGTGAACAGTGTATTTAAAAATGTCTATGAGGGGACCTGAAGATGGCAGCAGAGTAGGCAGATGCATGGACTCCCAGATCACACCACCAAACTAGATTACAAAGTAATTTAGGAACAAACAGCATGAAAAACCAACTCTGGACTACAAGAACAGCTCTCAAAAACCAAGGAGCAGCCTGACCAGGCAAAGGCGCAGTGGATAGAGCGTTGGACTGAATGCAGAAGACTCTGATTCGAGACCCCAAGCTCACCAGCTTGAGAGCAGGCTCATCTGGCTTGAGCAAAAAGCTCACCAGCTTGGACCCAAGGTCCCGGGCTCCAGCAAGGGGTTGCTCAGTCTGCTGAAGGCCCGTGGGCAAGGCACATGTGAGAAAGCAATCAACTAAGGTGTCGCAACCACAACAAAAAACTAATGATTGATGCTTCTTACCTCTCTCTGTTTCTGTCTGTCTGTCCCTATCTATCCCTCTCTCTGACTCTCCGTTCCTGTAAAAAAAAAAAAAAAAAAAAAAAAAAAAAAACCCAAGGAGCAAAGAAGAAGCCACACTGAGACTGGTAGGGAGCACCAAGGAGCGGTGGGTCACCCCTGCTTACAGAAACATGGGGGGAAGGTGAGACTGAGAGCCCAGAAGGGCTCTCATTCTAACAAAAAGAGTAGAAAATATTGCTCACAGCAACTTGCCTGGGGTCCTGGGAATGAGGTATGTTGAAAGAGCTGGCTTGTATTCCAAAAGAAAAGGGGGTAGAGAGAGACAGAATGTGACGGGCAAAGGAACCCATGGGATGACCTGAGAAACTGACTCATCCAGGGCTGGAGGTGGCCATAGCTGGGGGAGGGATTGATCCTTCCACATAACACAAGACTAAAGTGGTTCCGGGTCACCCATCTCAAGATATCTCTCCAGCTCCAATCAGCACAACAAGACACAGCTGAAGCTGAAAACAAGAAGTCGGGAGGAGGGGCAGTAACTCAGATCTCCATGGAGATCAGAGATACAGCTCCCCCTACTGAAGTGGAGAAAGCACCCTGCTCCCAGAGACAGTAACTGGCAGATCAGGCCTTCAGAGTCTCAGGTTACACCCACTATATTCCTGGATACAGTTTCAAATAAGCTCCCTGCTGAGATCAGTAAACAAGACTACCACCAAGTTAAGAAAACAAACAAATCATGACTTCAAAGTGGCTCTACTAGAAAAGCTATATCCAACAGTGGATTACAAACAACAGCTGATGCCAACCCAAGAAGACCTAAAAATAATACAACTGAAAATTGGAGGCAGACAACACCAAGCCTAGACTCAACCAGCTCTACAAACAACACATCCAAACACAAAGACATAATGAGAAGAAAGAGAAGTGCAATCCAAACGAAACCACAAGAGAAACCTCCAGAAAATAACTGAGTGATATGAAAATAACCGAACTACCAGATACAGAGTTTAAAATAATGATTTCTAGGAAGCTTAGGGATCTTAGAACAATGGATGGTCATTATGAACACAAAAATAAAGAGGTAGAAAGTATAGAAAAGGACATGGAAATATTAAAAAAGAATCAGTCAGAGATGACAAATACAATATCAGATGAAGAACACAATAAAAGGAATTAAAAGCAGAATGAATGAAGCTTAGGATTGAATCAGTGACTTGGAGGACAAGATGAATGAAGGAATGGAAGCAGGCAGAAAAAAGAAGAGACTCAAAAAGTCTGAGAAAACTCTAAGAGAGCTCTGTGACACCATGAAGAGAAATAATATCAGCATAATAGGGGTTCCTGAAGAAGAAGAGATAAAACAAGAAATAGAAACTTAATTCAATTAAATCATAGCTGAAAACTTCCATGAATTGATGCACAGAAGTCTCTCACAAGTTCAAGAAACACAGAAAACTCCATTAAAGAGAAACCAAAGAAACCTACACCAAGACACATCATAATTAAAATACCAAAGCTAAGTGATAAAGAGAAAATATTAAAAGCTGCTAGAGAAAAAAAGGCTATCACCTAGAAAGGAGCCCCCATAAGGATGACATCTGACTTCTCAATAGAAACACTTGAGGCCAGAAGAGAATGGCAAGAAATATTCAAAGTAATGCAGAATAAGAACCTACAACCAAGACTACTTTATCCAGCAAGGCTAACATTTAAAATTAAAAAAGAAATGAAAAGCTTCCTAGACAAAGAAAGAAAAAAAAACTCAAAGAATTCATTACAACCACTCCAATGCAGCAAAAAATGTTAAGGAGCCTGTTGTAAACAGATCAAAGTGGGGGGAAAATTATAGTAAAAGAGGAATACAGCTTTAAAGAATAAAATGGCAATAAATAACTAAATATCAATAATAACCTTAAATGTAAATGTATTAAATAATCAATCAAAGGCATAGGGTAGCTGTGTGGATAAGAAAACATGACCCACACATATGCTGTCTACAAAAGACACACCTTAAAACAAAAGATGCACATTGACTGAAGGTAAAAAGGATGGAAAAAAATATTTTATGCAAATGGAAATGAAAGAAAAGCTGGGGTAGCAATACTTATATCAGACAAAATGAACTTTAAAACCAAGGCTATAGAAAGAGATAAAGAAGGTCACTACCTAATGATAAAGGAAGCAATCCAACAAGAAGTTATAACCACGAATAATATCTACGCACCTAATATAGGAGCATCTAAATATATAATGCAGACTTTGATGGATATAAAAGGCGAGATCAACAGCAATACTATAATAGTAAGAGATTTCAATACCCCACTAATATCACTAGATACATCCTCAAGATAGAAAATTAACAAAGAAACAGTAGACTTAAAGAACACACTATATCAACTCGATTTAATAAACATCTTTAGAACCTATCACCCTAAAGCAGCAGAATATACATTCTTTTCAAGTGTCATGGTACATTCTCTAGGATAGACCACATGTTAGGACACAAAAGCAGTCTCAACAAATTTAAGAAGATTGAAATCATATCAAGCATTTTCTCTGATCACAATGGCATGAAACTAGAAATCAACCACAACAACAAAACTGAAAAATACTCAAACACATGGAAACTAAATAGCATGTTATTAAATAATGAATGGGTTAACAATGAAATCAAAGAAGAAATAAAATAATTTCTCAAAACAAATGATAATAAACATACAACAACCCAAAATTTATGGGACACAGCAAAAGCAGTCCTTAGAGAAAAGTTCATAGCATTACAGGCATTACTTAAGAAGCTCGAAAAAGCTCAAATAAATAACCTAACCCTTCATCTAAAAGAACTAGAAAAAAGAACAGCAAGTAAGGCCAAGAGGTAGAGAAGTAATCAAGTAATAAAGATCAGAGTGGAAATAAATGACATAGAGGCAAAAGAAACAATAAAGAGGATCAATGAAACCAAGAGCTGGTTCTTTGAAAGGGTAAACAAGATTGATGAGCCTTTAACCAGACTTACCAAGAAAAGAAGAGAGAGGACTCAAATAAATAAAATAGAAATGAAAGTGGAGAAATAACAACCGACACAACAGAAATATAAAATATTGTAAGAAAAAACTATGAAAAAAATGTATGCCAAAAAATTAAACAAGCAAGGTGAAATGGACAAATTCCTTGAAACATAATTTTTCAAAAATCAATCTGAAAGAATCAGAAAACCTAAACAGACCAATTACAACAAAAGAGATCAAAGAGTTATCAAAAAGCTCCAAAAAACAAAACCCCTAAGCCTGATGGCTTCAGTGGTGAATTCCACCAAATATTTAAAGAAGAACTAACTCCTATTCTTCTCAAGCTATTTCAAAGAATTCATGATGAATTAACACTTCCAAGTTTCTTGGCAAACATAATTCTGATTCCAACCAGGCAAAGACAACACAAAGAAAGAAAATTATAGGCCAATAACCCTGATGAATTTAGATATTAAAATCCTCAACAAAATATTAGCAAACCAGATCCAGCAATACATGAAGAAAATCATACATCATGATCACGTGGGATTTATTATGGTGAGGGAAGAATGGTACAACATTCGTATATCAATCAATGTGATTCACCACATAAACAAAAGGAGAAAAACTACATAATTTCAATAGATGCAGAAAAAGCATTTGATAAAATCCAGCACCCACTTATGATAAAAACTCTTAGCAAAGTGGGAATACAAAGAACATACCTCAGTATGATAAAGGCCATCTATGACAAACCAACAGGCAACATCATAATTTATGGAGAAAAATTAAAAGCAATTCCCCTAAAATCAGGAACAAGGCTGAGGTGCCCCTTTTTACCACTCTTATTCAACATAGTACTGGAAGTCTAAGCAACAGCAATCAGACAAAAAGAAGAAGTAAAAGGCATCCAAACTGGAAAAGAAGAAGTAAAACTATCATTATTTGCAGATGATATGATACTGCATATAGAAAACCCTAAAGTCTCAGTCAAAACACTACTGGACCTTATAAACGAATTCAGCAAAGTGGCAGGATATAAAACTAATACACAGAAATTAGGCATTTTTATACACAAACAATGAAATATCAGAAAGAGAAATTAAGAAAACAATCCCCTTAACTATTGCAACATACCTAGGAGTAAATTTAACAAAGGAGGGTAAAGACTTGTACTCAGAAAATTATAAAATATTGATAAAAGAAATCAAGGAAGACACAAACAAATGGAAGCATAGACCGTGCTCATGGTTAGAAAGAATAAACATCATTAAAATGTCTATTTTATCCAAAGAGATTTATAAATTCAATGCAATACCAATTAAAATACCAATAACGTATTTCAAAGATATAGAACAAATATTCCAAAAATTTGTATGGAACCAAAAAAGAACATGAATAGCCTCAGCAATCTTAAAAAGAAAAAATAAAGCAGGAGGTATCACTTTTTGAGATAACAAGGTATACTACAAGACCATTGTACTCAAGACAACCTGGTACTGGCATAAAAACAAGCACATAGATCAATGGAACAGAACAGAGAACCCAGAAATAAGTTCACATCTTTATGGACAATTGATATTTGACAAAGAAGGTAAGAGCATACAATGGAGTAAAGACAGTCTCTTTAACAAATGATGTTGGGAAAATTGGACAGCTACCTGAAAAAAAATGAAACTAGACCACCAACTTACACCATGCACAAAAATAAAATCAAAATGGATAAAGGACTTAAATGTAAGTCATGAAACCATAAGCATCCTAAAAGAAAACATAGGCAGTAAGATCACTGACATCTCTGGCAGCAATATATTTGCTGATTTATCTCCACGGTCAAATGAAATAAAAGACAGGATAAACAAATGGGACTATATCAAACTAAAAAGCTTTTGCACAGCTAAAGACAATAAGAACAGAATAAAAAGACAAACCACACAATGGGAGAACATATTCGACAACACATCTAATAAAGGGTTAATAACCAAAATTTATAAAGAAATTGTAAAACTCAACACTGGGAAGACAAACAATCCAATCCAAAAATGGGCACAAGAAATGAATAGACACTTCTCCAAAGATGACATACAGATGGCCAATAGAAGAAAAAATATTCAACATCACTAATCATTAGAGAAATGCAAACTAAAATCACAATGAGATATCACCTCACACCAGTCAGAATGGCGCTCATTAACAAAACAACACAGGATAAGTGCTGACAAGGATGTGGAGAAAGGGGAACCCTCCTGCAATGCTGGTGGGAATGCAGACTTGTGCAGCCACTGTGGAAAACAGTATGGAGATTCCTCAAAAAATTAGAAATGGAACTGTCCTTTGACCCAACCATCCCACTTACAGAAATATATCCCAAGGACACTATATCACCAACTGAAAAAAGAAAATAAATGCACCCCCATGTTTATGGCAGCATTGTTCACAATAGCAAAGATCTGGAAACAGCCCAAGTGTCCATCAGTGGATGAGTGGATTAAAAAGCAGTGGTACATATATACAATTGAATACTATGGGGTTATTAAAAAGAAGGAAGAATTACCTTTTGCAACAATATGGAGGGACCTGGGAACTATTATGTTGAGTGAAATAAGCCAGGCAGAGAAAGAAAAGTATCATATGACCTCACTCTTTTGAGAAATCCAAGGAACAATGAGAATTGAGGAACAGAATTGAGACAGAGCAGGGATCAAAGGGACCAGTGGAAAAGAGGACAGAAGGAAAGGAGATTATAGGATGGGATAAACCTGAAGGGAAGGGGAGAGGATGTAATAGGGAGGGGGCAAGGGATATGTTGAGGGGAAAATGGGGTGGGGGGATGCATTTGGGGTGACCCTAGAATATATGTAAACACAATTAAGTAAAAAAATTTTTTTAACTGTCTATGAGATTCTTATAAAGACATTTAACCAAGGAGAAAAAGTCAAAATTGAGATAAAGTTTTAAGAATAATACTGGAAAGAAGGGAGTCTACTTTAGCTCTTCTTGGTATGTAAAGATGAACAAAAAGGAAAAACCACTTGATTTTAGGAGGTGAAAGAGAAACAGAGAATCACCCATCTTTTTGTCTTCATCTTCAATCTTTCACTGTAAATATTCTTCATATTGTGAAGTACAGAGCAAGTCTCCTTCCTGGAGACAGTTACCCCTGCCTTCCCTGGTTTTCGGGCACTGTGCTTTGTGCATACTGCCTCCACTGTCTGCACTATCCCTCCTCTTCTTTACTCATGAAACTCCTATCTTACCTTAAAGAATTAGTTTCATCAACAATCCTAGAAACAAATTTTTTAATACAAGTTTTAATAATAAATTTAATAAAAGCTTTAGTGATTTCACAAATGCCTTTTGAGGTCTTAAAAATGTCTTTGGCTATTTATTTATTTATTTTTAGTGAGAGAGAGAGAAAAAGCACCCTGTTTTGTTTTTGGCCCAGAATATTTTCTCAAAACTATGTAGATTTAAAACTCATGAATGGGTTCAATAACATGCCTAAAATAAAGAGTTGTCTTTAACCAACTGTCCCAATTTTCAAAAAGAAAATAGTTTTATGTCCCCTTGAATAACTTGCATACCTGTAGTTGAAATCACTGTTTCTTCTCACTCCACTCCCCATCCAGGTTCTCCATATGACCTCTCTGTTTCTGCCAGTGTCTTGCCCTTTCCTAGGTTATCCAGGCTCAAATATTTAAAGGTCTATTTGAATCTATCTTCCTCATCATTGTTTCCATTCACTTGTCAAGGTATGTAGATCCTAAATTCTCAGTGTCACTCACATCCATTCCCATTAACAAAGTTCAGATCCTCATTTCTTCTCTCCCAGACTGTTTAAAACCATCCTAACCGCCCTTTCACCTTTTGTGCCTTCCTGCACTAATGCATCCTCCAGAATTCTCCCTGTTGAATTTCAACTCATTTACTTTAACACATTGTTCCAACCTGTCAGTATCAATCAAAATCCTAATTCTGTCATTTATAATTTATTATCCTTCCCTCGCTATAGTCTCCACCCTTCTTTTGTAAATCATATTCCAAATCATAATGTTTTAAAAACGTACAATAAGACCAAGCAAAGGGTTCTATGAACACAACAGGTAACCATTTCCAAAGTTGGTATCAATTCAAACCACTTTAATTTAAAAAAATATTTTTTTTTGTTGTCCTTCCATCTACAATGTGGTAAAAGCACTTCACAGTCTTGTCAGGAATACAGCCCTGGTTAGAAATTTCATTTTTCCATGTAATAGTAATCAGGAAAGAAATTTTAATTCTACTGAGCAAACAAAGTGATAATATATCTTATATATAAGCTTTAATGTTACTTAATCAAATTAGCAAGAAAAGGAATCTAACGTAGTTTTCAGAATATAGAAGTGTTGAACATGGTTTTTAAAATGTTAAGCTGTGGACAAGGCCCACCAGGGTGAGGATGACAGAGACACAGAGACCCGACTCTGAAGACCAGGTTCAGTGACGCATATCTGTTCTATTGAGGAAGTAAACTAGCTTATATACATGGGTTCAGCCTATAGGGTGTTACAGTGTGTTCTTCAAGGCCAATGGCTGAAAAGATCAGGGAGCTGCCTGGTTGGTGCTGAGTCACTTCCTTACAGTGGGTAAGCTCCCTTCCAGGTATGCAGGGGAGGGTTTAACCTGCTGGAGTATTCTCACAGCATACCATCAGACATAGCTGCCAGGTAAATGCTCTGCGCTCTACCAACATTTCCCCCTTCTCTTTTTATTAAGGCCAGTTGAACCTGCTGGATGACTGCTTGCTGGTGTTGTACTCGCTGAGAGTAAATCTGAGTAGCACTGGATCACTGAGGTTACCCCATAGAGTGCCATTCCACCTTTGGGATTCCCTACCACTATTGTCACACGGGAGACCAAGGGAACAATTACTGGAGTAGATTGCAGGAAACTGGGGGCTATTAACTTTAACAGGCATGATTACCCCAGGGTGGGGAAGAGCCACCTAGATATGTGGCTCTCCTCACGCCTGAGAGGCTGTGATAATGGCACACATGAGTAGAAACAGAGTGCCTGGGCCTGGGGGGCCACTCTCTGGGCCAGCCCCGCCAAAGCCTCCACATTCCCCCAGGTGATGGGGTGTGCAATGAGGACCTTCTCCAGGCGACCACCCACCAAGGGCAAGGTTTGCCCCCTCCTGGGTTGGGGGGCTTGCTGGAGGGTTCATCCCAGGACACTGGGAGTGGCTGCATGTTTTTTCCTGGGATCCAAATTGGATGTGGGCTGTTTTCTGGAAAAACACAAGCACAACATCTCCACTGTGCCAGAAGAGGGCACGGACCCTGCCACCAAGTGTGGCTGAGTCCCCCCAGTGCACCAACAGCAACGGAGTTGGTAGGCCACAAAAGCCTCCCCAATGCCTGCAAGCGGGAACTATGCCATCAGAATCAAAAGCCAAACAGATGAGAGTGAATACAGAACTGAGGAGCACCTCTCCAGGAGAAGCCCACCGCATACTGATGAACACTTTTCTGGATGGGGCCCAATCACCCTCCTCCTCTGCAGGGGGAGGAAAACACAGGGGTAGGGGCTACTTCAAAAGAGGAGCAGCCCACAGAATCCTAGGAACTGGCGAAGGGTCCCCAGCAGGGGCACCAGCTAGGCAGGCATGCATCGCCGGCAGGGCAGGATGAAGGCTTGCTGCCCATGCACCCCGGCCGAATGAATGCGCCGGAGAGCCCGAGCCCAACTGTCCAGGCCCCAGAGACGCATGACCCCAAGCCAGGGACCAAATCCAGAGAGAATCAATCCCCCAGTAAGTACAAAGATCCTTTTCACTAACTTTTAACTCGCCTACTCTGCAATAGAGCATGAAGGGCTCGAGCTTACAGGACTCGGAAGTGGAGAAGATTTCCCATTGTAGAGGGTCACTCACCCGTCCCTTGAATGCTGATTGGGTCCCTGTTCAGGTGCCAATTGTGGACAAGGCCCACTGGGGGTAAAGATGATTGAGACGCAGAGACCTGACTCTGGAGATGAAGTTCAGTGACGCAGATCCATTTTACTGAGAAAGCAAGTTAGCTTATATACACTGTTTCAGCCTATAGGGTGTTATAGTGTGTTCTTCAAAGCCAGGAGCTGTAAAGGTCAGGGAGCTGTCTGGTTGGTGCTGAGTCGCTTCCTTACAGCAGGCAAGCTCCCTCCGGGGTGTGCCGGGGAGGGTTTAACCTGCTGGAGGGTTCTCACAGCATAGCATCAGCCACAGCTGCCAGATAAATGATCTGTGCTCTACCAACATTAAGCATCATGATAAGTCTGCAGAAATACAAAGATTAAGAAGCAGCTCCTGTTCTCAGAAAATTTACAGTCCAGTTGAGAGGGATTGTAGTTGTGATAAGTGCATAATATTATTAAAAGTGCTGAATGTGGTAAGCCTCAGTAAAATGCAATGGGTTCAAAGTAGAGGTCACCTGTCCAAGTGTGGGGCTTAGTTGATTGTTCTTGAAGTTGATTTGGTGTCTCTGGGGAATCAGCAAATGTTCTTAAAAGGGAGTCAAATGATTAGGAAGGACATTACTAAGGGTCAGCATACAGCAACATGTAGGTTATACTATAGGTTAAGGAGAGAAAGCAAGATAAAGAGATATTAAAATGACTTTTCTATCTTACTTGACTTTCATGATGTATTTGAAACCATTTACTGCTGCTTCTTTCTTGATCTTCTTACTTTCCCCTTTTTCTTCAGATTACCTCTCTCTCAAAATCTCCAAAATCTTTGGTTATTTCTCCATCTTATCTCTGACTTTTTTCCTCTACTCCTGTTCTAAACTATTGATGTTTCTTAAGTTCCATCATTACTCTTTTTCATATCATTCCATTATTCTCCTTAAATGATTATGTGAAGACTCAAGATCTCAAATCCTGTATATGTCTTGGCTGCCCGCAAAATGACATATTTTTGCAGAACTCTGTCTTGAACTAGACTAATATTCACTTAGCTCCTAAACCTCCACAGTGAATATTCAGTCACACCTAACTAAAATCAAGTTAGTCACCATCTTTGAAATAAACTCTTACTCACTCATTTATTCATTTACTCAGCAAATGATTTTTGAGCCCATACCAGGTACTCTTACGGGCATTTGGCTTCACCAGGGAACACAGACATGGATCCTTGTAGAACTCCTATCAAGTTCATCCTGGGAATGGATTTTCAGTATTGTGATTCTGATCTCAACATTCCCCTTCCACTAACTGTTTCCAACCTTTAGTTACTCTTTGGTGTCAAAATAAAATTCAAGCTTTTTAAAATAACATTTAAAAAACAAAAGCGACCTTGGCTATTTGGCTCTGTGTATAGAGCATCAGCCCTGCACAATGAAGTCATGGGTTTGATTCCCAGTGGTGAGGGGATATACCGGAGGTAATCAAAGAGTGTGTAGCTAAATAGAACAATCAACTAAGTGGAACAATAAGCTTATGCTTCTCTCTCTCTCTTTCTCTAATTAATGGAAAAATTTATAAAGAAGATAGACTGATTAGTGATCCAACCTGTGCTTACTTATTAGGGTCACTTTTACCATAGTTTGCAATTTATATAATTTATAATTCATCTTAGCTCACTCTTAGCCTTTGTTTTCACTGTTTCCTGTATCTAGAGAGTTTTCTCCTATTCACCCATGTCCCATCCAGCTAATGCCTACTCATTCTTTGAAACTCAGCCAGCATGTCAGCTCCTCCATGATCATTCTTCCATTTCTCTAGGATAGATTAAGTTACCTTCTCCATATTTCTATGAACATTTTATATGCCCCTATCATAGCTGTTATTCAAATCTATTATAAATATTTACTTTTTAAATAAATCTCAGTCCAAGTAATTTCTGAGTTAATGGAATATGGAAACTTTGTTGCTATTCTCTGATTCTCTGTGCCAGTTACATATATTAGTGCTTCTCAGCTCCAAATCCATTTTTCTTTGCCTTTTTGTAATACTGTATGTGGACCCCACAGACATTTCTCCTTTGCCAGCTGACTAGTCATGAGGCTTTGTTAGGAGAGGAAACTGGAGGAAACAAATTTAAAAAAATAGACCTTTTATAAGACTAGCCCACCGACACCCTCCAGCATTTTTCCTGGCGACTTGGCGAACCTTTTGTAGGGACCAACTCTGGCCTAACTAAATCCTCCAACAGATTTTCCATTCACTCAATGGAACATTTCTAAAGATGAGGTACAACCTAATCCACCTGTGAGCATTTTTCTCAGCTCCCATGTGGGTCATTCTTAGGGGCCAGCTAGGCCCACTTTTCACTTCAGCAAGTTTTTAAAGCACCACCAATCTGTGTGTTTTTGTGTCAGTCATGTTTTCTCCAGTATGTCAAAATCTCTGCATTTGGATGAAGAGGGATGGTTTCTTCTGCCAATTTCTTATTTAATTCCTTCTTATTTACTCTCCTTGACCCTAAATATTCTTTCTGCATTTGCTTTTTTTTTAGCCTTAGAGTTTTTCAATCATCTTTGATAGTAAACAATTACTTGTATCAAATTTTTCCCATTCAAATGACTGTATGGTTTCTGTCTCTTGGCTGGACTCTGACTGATATGTCACCTAACACAATGTAGGCACATATTGAGAACCAAATAAATTGTGGTTGAAGTGCTCTGATAATGATTAAGAAAAGAGGCTAATGGTCTAAACTGCTGTGTAAGCTGCAGGAGGGCTAGGTATAAGAATCATCAAGTATTCATACTTACTAAAGATGGCATTTAATTATATCTGAGGGCAAAACAAAGCCATTGCTACTACCAAGGTTGTGAGCCTGTAGGACTATGGACATGATGGTAATATTAACAAAAGTAGACAGCTAAAGACAAGAACTTCTTTGGAGGAAAAGCTAAAATTTTAAGCAATTTGTTTCTTTAAAATAATTGTTTATCTCTTGAGCAAACAACAGTTTCTAAGGTATCTAGAATATATGTAGTTTATTAAGTTATTTCAATAGCTAAATCATGCAGTTTAAAATTTTCAATGACTGGCTTAAGAAAAGTGGGAAAGATGTTTATTCTTTGCTCACATTACAGTTCAGTGCCAGTGTTTGGCTGGAGAGCTCTCCCATGGTGATTAGAGAGCTCGGCTACTTTCATTTCCTTGCTCTACCTTTCCCTCCCAGAGCCCCCCTCAGAGCTTCTGCATGGGGGACGGGGGCACAGATGCAGACAGGAGAGGAGATGGGAGGCAGAAGGGAAAGAAAACTGGTTTGAGGAATAACTGGCTGTATTCTGATCCCTCTTGGCTTATCATTTAAGCTTACTTATCAAATTAGTTAACTGGCTTGGACTCAAAATAATGGCTCTATTCAGAGGCAACCTGTATGTTGCGCATAATTTGGAGAAGTTAACCTCTTTAACTAAAGGCTACCACTGACTATGAATACTGGACATGTGAATGCTCACCTCACAAGCATCCATTATGTCATATCAGGAGAAAACTTGACTCGCCATAATTTTATATCTCAAATATAACAATAATAAATTAAAACTTTACTATGTGTTTTATCATGTTATGAATGAAATATATGAATTATTTTTGCTTAAGCCTCATAACTGCCACTAAAAGTACTGTTTTAGCCTATGACCACTGAAAATATATTTTTCTCTATTGTTGGGAATACATGGAATTTCAACTCTGTATTCCTCTGGAGTTCTTTTTCTCTCTCCACATAAGTCCTTGTGCCACTGTGACTAGAAGCTGCCTAGGAGTTACCATATGGGAACAAATTGTAGAAAGTAGCATTATTCTTTCTGCTGAGAACAAGTCTTTGGTTTTAGAAGAATTCAAAATAAATTTGTACAAAGAAAAATAAATCAAAAGTTCAATGCTGTATTACTATTATAAATGTTGTAATAGAAAGAGATCTGCTATTTTATAGTATAAATAAAAATAATAATAGCTAATACCTAGAAAGAAATGATATGGTTTTCCACTGAATTTGGGATAAAATCTAAACTTTTTTTATTTAATTAATTGTGGTTACATAGATTCTAGCGTAGCTCTGACTGCATCCACCTTCGCCATATTCCCCTCCACATCTCCCTTGCCACCTCCCCACAGTGCCCTCCCCCCTTCCCTTCAGATTTATCCCATTCTATCATCCCCTTTTCCTTTGTCCTCTTTTCCTCTGGTCCCTTTGACCTCTCCTTTGTCTCAATTCCTTTCCTCAGTTCTCAATGTTCCTTGGATTCCTCAAATGAGTGAAGTCATATAATATTTTTCTTTTTCTGCCTGGCTTATTTCACTCAACATAATAGTTTCCAAGTCTCTCCATATTGTTGCAAAAGGTAATACTTCCTTCTTTTTCATAACCCCATAGTATTCCATTGTATATATGTACCACTGCTTTTTAATCCACTCGTCCACTGATGGACCTTTGGGCTGTTTCCAGCTCTTTGCTATTGTGAAAAATGTTGCCATAAACATGGGGGTGCATTTCTTTTTTTTCAATCAGTGATATGGTGTCCAACTTACACCCTGCACAAAAATGAACTCAAAATGGATAAAGGACTTAAATGTAAGCCAGGAAACCATAAGCATTCTAGAAGAAAACATAGGCAGTAAACTCTCCAACATCTGTTGAAGCAATATATTTGCTGATTTATCCCCACAGGCAAATGAAATAAAAGACAGGATAAACAAATGGGACTATATCAAACTAAAAAGCTTTGCACAGCTAAAGACAATATGAACAGAATAAAAAGATGAACCACATAATGGGAGAACATATTCAACAACACATCTGATAAAGGTTTAATAACCAAAAGTTATAAAGAACTTGTAAAACTCAACACTAGGAAGACAAATAATCCAATCAAAAAATGGGCAAAAGAAATGAATAGACATTTCTCCAAAGATGACGTACAGATGGCCAATAAGCATATGAAAAAATGCTCAACATCACTAATCATTAGAGAAATGCAAATTAAAACTACAATGAGATACCACTTCACACCAATCAGAATGGCGAGGATGTGGAGAAAGGGGAACCCTCCTTCACTGCTGGTGGGAATGCAGACTGGTGCAGCCACTGTGGAAAACATATGGAGATTCCTCAAAAAATTAGAAATGGAACTGGCCTTTGACCCAGCTATCCCACTTATAGGAAATGTAAACTTTTGAATGGAAATTTTCCTATATAATTTGACTCTTGAACCACATCTTCAATATCATTTAGAGCTGTTCTTTTGTTTCTTATGTTTCAATTATAGTGATTATTTCTTTTCCATCAGTTTTATTCTAAGCTCTTTCCTACCTAATGGATTTACCACACAGCTGTATTTTTTTCCTAGAAAGTTTATTCTTTTAATCTTCCACTGCTTGCTTTTACTCATCCCTTCAGCACCTAATCTGAAGTAGATTATCCTAATATTTGTTTTCCATATTCTCTTAAGATACTTCACAGCATTTATCACAATTTATTCATTTTGTGTGTTTATTCATTTAATATTAAAGCCCCTCTCTTTTTTATTAACATTAATGTGGTGACACCAATAAATCAGGGTACATATGTAAATCTCCAGATTATCTTATCATTCATTTGTGTTGCATACCCATTACCCAAAGTCAAATTGTCCTCTGTCACATTCCATCTGGTTTTCCCTGTGCCCCTACCCTTCTTCCTTTCCCACCCACCCCTCCCTCCCCCCACCCCGTAACCACCACACTCTTGTCCATGTCTCATAGTCTCACTTTTATGTCCCACCTATGTATGAATTCAAATCTGTTCTTTAACAATTACTAATTTTATATTTTTTACTTTTTTTTGCCTTAGGTTTTTCTATCTGCAAAGTGGAAATAATGGTAAGTATTTTATAATGCTGTTGTAAAAAATAAATAATATTATTCAGGTTAAACCCTTAGAGTAATAACTGGCACATAATAAGTATTTAGCAAAGACATTCTATGGTTATTTGTATTTCAATAGAAAGAATGAGACACTTACTTAAAATTAGGTAAAACTCAGTCTTTCTGTAATTTGAGCTTTTAGAGGTAAGCAAACTTATCTCATAAAATTTTCTATCCCTCATACAATTATTAAGAATGCTCTAAATTACAACTCACATTTTGGTTTAAACAATAGTTCTATGTTTATTATTCATATCTTCTTAAATAAAGTCTTAAAAGTGGGGGATGGAGAGGGGTCAACAGCTCTGACCCCTCACTAACCTAGTTCTTGGTATAAAATTGTCCATTCAAAAATAACAACCTGATGGGAAACCTGCACTAAACAATATTAAACAATTTCTAAAATAACTTCTGAAGTTATATGATTCTTAAAATTATTTAAACTTTAAAAACAATCTTCATTGAAATAAAATATACATACTGAAAGAAAACAAATAATTATGACAGCTTAATTGATTTTTACAACTTGAACACAGGATCTATATTAAGTACCAATAAAGCTTTAATTATTTATAATAAAATATTTATTTATGTTATCACATCTCAAATATAAAATTATTTTTCTATTGTCATTTATACTTTAAAGTCAAAGATAAATATCCATCAAAAATAAAAAAAATCAGGATTCCAAGATAGCGAAGGAGTAGGTGAATGTTCCAATTGCCACCTACCAGGACCAAATTGTATTACAACTTAATTTAAGAACAATCAACTTGAAAAACCATCTTTGGACTATACAAAAGAAACTCTATCACCAAGGATCACAGAAGAAGCCACACTGAGACTGGTAAGAAGGGCTGAGACATGGAAAGGACTGACCCACTCCCAGTAGCTAGTGGCGGCTGAGGATGGAAGGGACTCTCACTGCAGAGGCAGTCGCCCTGAGAGGTGTGGGCCCTCAGACCCAGGCCTGGACCCTCAGCCTAGAGCCCCAGAGCCTAGAAGAGGTACCCACACAGCATTTGGAGGTGAAAAGAACTGGGTTTCTGTCAGTGAGAAACAGACCAAGCTCTAGGAGACTCAGACTTTGTCTTAATGAGCCCATACAGAAAGATATTATTCACAGCCACTTACCTGGGGTTCTGGTGGAGGGAGAACCAAGAAAAATAAAGTTGCATGAGGAGAGTGTAAAGTTTGAGGCCCAGGGAAAGACACTGTGGGGGACAGTCACCGAAACCCCTGTGCTGAGTCATTCTCTAATACTGCAGTCACCATCTTTCTTGGGTGGAGCAATTCCCTCTGAGGGGCATCAGCCTAGGGAAAAGCACCTGCTCCACTCTCAGGAGTCTCTCCTGCCCAGTCATGAAGACCAGTCATTCTGAGAGGCTGGCAAGCAGGGGGCACATCAGTAACTCAGTTTTCTGGTGTTGAGGTTGGAACTTTCCCCTACATGCTCCTGAGTCTAAGATTGGTAATTCTACCTCATGGGAGAGTCAGTAGAAATTGTCTGGAGTGAGGGCAGACTACACCTCTGATCTCAGAAGCCACACCCAATAGACTCCTGGGGCCATACCCTACTGAGGTCTGTGAAAAAACTCTGAACAGACTGACACCTGGGGTATAGGGCAGAGCCACAACCACCACCCTTTCTAATCCCTGAATTGGCACAGGTTCTAGACTCTACCAGAGATTTTTTAAGTGGCAGAGCCCAACAAGCAGCCAGCAGGCAGAGGCTGTTGGAGGCAGGACTCAGGAAAGCCTAGCCTTTTTTTTTTTTTTAATTTTTATTTTATTCATTTTAGAGAGGGGACACAGAGTGAGAGAGAGAGAGAGAGAGAGAGAGAGAGAGAGAGAGAGGAGGAGCTGGAAGCATCAACTCCCATATGTGCCTTGACCAGACCAGTGCAGGGTTTTGAACTGGCGACCTCAGTGTTCCCAGGTCGACGCTTTAACCACTGCGCCACCACAGGTCAGGCGAAAGCCTAGCCTTTTAAGCAGACCTTCCCCCAGGCCCAGAGTGGGTAAAAGCCAGTCTAGGTGTGCAGCTTGGTATTTCCATGTGCACCTGGGAACAGCAGAGGCAGCCACAAACTCTGAATTGCTTATAGCTCCAAGAAGATTGCTGAGGGTCAATCAGGGGCAGTGTCTACCACTGATCTGCACCAGGTTCCTTCAAAGAGCATCCAGGGCTGGAATATCCAGTGGCTAGCTGTGAAAAGCATTGTTTCAGGACCTAAAAATCCTTGCTAGAGTAGTATCTTAAGAAAGTATTCCTCACACCTGGCCCAGCTGAGTCAAGTTTCACTATCTGAGATAAGTACTGGCACAGCAGCTCATGTGCATTGGATAGGGTGGAGCTTCATAGTCAGCCATCCTGGGTTCTGGGTATTTTGCCCTGCCAGGCTAGATTCCACAGAGGAAAATGAGAGAGGCTTGGAACATGGACATTTAACATGTGGGTTCTTGTGAGCCTATTGTTGAATATGGTAAAGAGGTTTAGCCACCTTTGGGGGAGGCATAGTCAGCCCTAGGAGAGGACTCTCAGTTTTCCTCCCTGCTACCAGGGTCTCACCAGCTGTTAGAACTTCTGCAGAGGGGACTGTCAGCCACAATCGATCTGAACCTGCTGCTCACCTTGTAGGGGAGAAATAAAATTGGAGTATCCAGTGGTGTCTGAGGGATTAGGCTCTATACTAAGGGCCACATTCCCTGTATTGAGCTCCTGACCAAGAGACCCCTGAAGTAGGGTGTCCCACTAACCTATCCTCAACCTAAGCTGCCCTAATCAACCAAGCGTGCAACCTGCAGAGAGGTTGGTTTGATGAGGCCAGTCTGAGTCCACACTACAGTCTTTCTACAGAGGACTCTGTGGAAAGACAAGGCAGCGGCAAGAAGAGGAGGAGCAGCTGAAAAATAAAGACAAATCTTATTGAAACTTGGGGCATTTACAGAGCTGCTGTCATCTCTCGGCAAAAAAAACCTGATTCTTATACAAAGGTTGGCCACTACCATACAACCCAGGCCCAGAAAATGCAGACACAAACAGTGAAAAGAGCAATGACCACAGACTGGTAGCCCACAGCAGGTTACAAACAACAGCTGATGCCAACCGAAGAAGATCTAGAGCCAACACTACTGGTAGTGGGTGGCAAACAGCACCAATCCTAGACTCAGCTAGCTATATAAGCAGCAAGCCCAAAGAAGGATTTTAGCAGGCACCAGAAACTGTGGAGAATAAATACACCCAATATGACAGACATTGTACAGTGTGTAACACACATGATCAAGGTTGACCCTTAGAGTCATCTGTGAATCTACTGTGTTCAATATTCTCATTCAACAAGAGGTAATATAGCACCCACAAGAAGCATTCCTAGAACAAAGAAAACAGGAGGCCTGGCGGTCAGTACCACTGAGCCCATTTTCCTCATAAAGACAAAAAAATAAAAATAAAGTCAGACAGTGCTCCCTAATACACACACAAAACAGGCAGACAAAGAAATACAACCCAAATAAATTATCTACAGAAAGCTCCAGAAAAAGAACTAGATGAAATAGAAGTAACCAAACTACCAGATGCAGAGTTGAAAATAACGAATTTTAGAATGCTCAAGGATTTTAAAGCAACAGTGGATGTACATAATGAGCACCTAAATAAAGAGGTAGCAAGCATCAAAAGGACATTGAAGTGGGGGGTCAAGATGGCGATGGATTAAGCGGACGTACCAACTTCCAACTCCAAGAACCAAAGTGGGTTATCACTTGATTTTAAGAACCATCATCTGGATAAACCAACGTTGAATTGAACTGAGAGGACTCTTCAACTGGAAAACACTGAAGAAGCAACATTAAGACTGGTAGGAAAAGCAAAAATGCAGAAAGGGCTGCCCAGCTCCGCAGAGTGAAAGGCAGCCCAGAGAGACTCGTGTGGCGTGAAGAGAGGCCAGCGGAAGGGTAGAAACCTGGGTCCCAGAAACAAAGCCTCAGCCTACAGCCCCAGAGCCTAGAAGAGGCGTATGGACAGTATTTAGCTGTGAAATAGGTTAGGATACTGTTTGTGAGAAGGAGACAGTTGTCTCAGACCCAGGATTCTTCTTAAAGAGACAGCGCAGAAAACTTCTGTCACAACCACTCACCTGGGACTCTGGGGGACAGGGAGAGAGGAGAGGACTGGAGGAGTGAGAAGAGAGTGCAGTCTGGAAGGCATAGGGAGAAAAGATTTGAGGGACAAGACCCTAGACCCTGGGCTGAGTCACTACACAAATCTGAAACAATATTTCCCCTGGAACCAGCAAGGGGAAGAAGGACACCAGCCAAACAGGCTCCCCTGTGGCAATCAGAGCACAGTCACTTAGAAGGAGGGAGCTTTCAGGACTACAGTATGGAGTGTTAGGGTCTAAGCTGTACTGCCCCCACCCGCACTGCTGAGGGCTTGCTGGAGGGCGGGTGGTGGCAGGACGCAGAAGTGCGGTTCCATCAGTGGGGGCAGAGGCCAAGCCGGATGGAGTGAGCTTGGTCTAGCCCAGCGGGGGCAAAGGGGATGCAAGAAAATGGTCTGGCAGCTGCAGGCCCACCAGTGACCCCACCTGTAGGGGAAAAGCGGGAGACAGGACCAGGAAGAGATCTGCCACTGGGCAGGTGCGAGTGGGCATGCAGCATCACCCAGCGTCCAAGTCTGAAAGCCCTGCACAAACTGGCTTTGCCCAAGGAGGTGGGGCTGAAGCCCGGGCTCACAGTTGAGTGCGCACCAGAAGCCCAGCCAAGGAGCTGCGGTTGGCGGGGACAGGGTGGAAGCCTGGCTTACAGCTGAGCGTGCACCAGAAGCCCTCCCAATTGGAGGAACAGGCTGACAGGGACCTGAGCAAAAGTACTCACCCTTGCCCTTGGTACCCAGGCTTGTAGCCCTAGTGTAGTGTGCAATCCCACCCATGGGAGAGGGGCAAAGGCTGAGATCAGCTGAGGCTTATAGAGCCTGGCACAAGAACATAGCCCCTCCCATGGAGGCGAGGCAGAAACCACAGCAGCAAATGCAGCAGCCAGCGCTGGCAACACCCACACCCAACCACCCTAGGCAGTGGCAGAGGGGGTGGCAGGCTGAAGACAGACCACACCTAGGAAACACGGAGGCAACACCCATTGGACTCCAGTAGCCAAACCCTTCTTACAAACAGACAAAATGGGTAGGCAGAGGAATGCAACTCAAATGAATGAAGAGAAATCCCCAGAGAAGGACCTGAATGAATCAGATATAACCAAACTACCTGATGCAGAGTTTAAAATAATAATAGTTAGGATGTTCAAAGAGCTTAGAGCAACAATGGATAGTCATTACGAACACCTAAATAAAGAGATAGCAAGTATAAAAATGGAAATTGAAATAATAAAAAGGAATCAGACAGAAATGACAAATACAATATGAAAACTGAAGACTACAATGGAAGGAATTAAAACAGGATGGATGAAGCTGAGGATTGAATCAGCAAGTTAGAGGAAAAAATAAACAAAGGCACAGAAGCAGAGCAGAAAAAAAAAATGAGACTCAAAAACTATGAGGAAACTCTAAGGAAGCTCTGTGACAACATGAAGAGAAATAACATCCACATCATAGGGGTTACTGAAGAAGAAGAGAAAGAACAAGGGAGAGAAACATTTTTTTTTTAAGTTTTGTAACATTTATTACAAATCAATATTACATTTTGAAATTATATATATATTACAATTAATTAACATTTTATCTCTTTTAACCATTTACTCAGACTTATAAAAGAAGCATTTTCATTATTTCCTTTCAAAAATTTCGTGCATCTATTAACCTTTGATCGGCTTCTCTCTCTCTACTGTACATTAAAACTGCCATACCTTATAAGCGTACATTATAGATTCTCCTGCGAATGATGCTCTCGAAAATAAAAACCTTTTATAATTTCCTCACTTTCTTAGTAGCCCAATGCTTTTTTTTATCTTTTTTTTTTTAATTTTAATGGGGTGATACCAATAAATCAGGGTACATATGTACAACAAAAACATCTTCAGGTTATCTTATCATTCAATTATGTTGCATACCCCTCACCCAAAGTCAAATTGTCCTCTGTCACCTTCTGTCTGGTTTTCCCTGTGTTCCTCCCCTCCTCCCTATATCACCCTCCCCTTCTTTCCCCCTCCCCGTAACCACCACTCTCTTTTCCATGTCTCATAGTCTCACTTTTATGTCCCACCTATTTATGAAATCATGCTGTTCTCAGTTTTTATTTTCTGATTTACTTATATCACTCCGTATAATGTTATCAAGGTCCATCCATTTGGTTATAAATCATCCGATGTCATCATTTCTTATGGCTGAGTGGTATTCCATAGTATATATGTACCAAAGCTTTTTAATCCACTAGTCCTCTAATGGACACTTGGGCTGTTTCCAGATGTTCGCTATTGTGAACAATGCTGCCACGAATATGGGGGCACATTTCTTCTTTTCAAACAGTGCTATGGTGTTCTTAGGGTATATTCCTATAAGTGGGATAGCTGGGTCAAAAACAGCTCGATTTTTAATTTTTTGAAGAATCTCCATACTGTATTCCACAGTGCTGGACCAGTCTGCATTCCCACCAGCAATACAGGAGGGTTTCCTTTTCTCCATATCCTCACCAGCATTTGTTCTGAGTTGTTTGCTGATGAACGCCATTCTGACTGGTATGAGGTGATATCTCATTGAGGTTTTCCTTTGCATTTCTCTAATAATTAGTGATGAGCATTTTTTCATATGCCTATTGGCCATCTATATGTTCTCTTTGGAGAAATTTCTATTCATTTATTTTGCCCATTTTTTAATTGGATTGTTTGTCTTCCTGGTGCTGAGGGTTTTTTTAGTTTTTTTTTTTTTATCTTAAATAACAGTTTTGTTGTTTTTTTGTCAGGTATTATTTAGTATTTTTTCATTAATATTTTAAAATTTTTATAGCATAATCTAGTTTTGTGTATCTCTTTTTATGTTTTTTTTTATTAACTTTAATGTGGTGACACCAATAAATCAGGGTACATATGTATAATGAAAACATAACCAGATTATCTTATCATTCAATCGTGTTGCATACCCATCACCCAAAGTCAAATTGTCCTCTGTCACCTTCTATCTGGTTTTACCTGTGCCCCTAACCTTCTCCCTTTCCCACCCATCCCTCCCTCCCGCCACCCCATAAACACCACACTCTTGTCCATGTCTCATAGTCTCACTTTTATGTCCCATCTATGTATGAATTCATGCTTTTCTCAGTTTTTCTTTTTTTCTGATTTATTTATTTCACTCCGTAAAATGTTATCAAGGTACAACCATTTTGTTGTAAATGATCCAATGTCATCATTTCTTATAGCCGAGTAGTATTCCATAGTATATATGTACCAAAACATTTTAATCCACTCGTCTTCTGACAGACACTTGGGCTGTTTCCAGATCTTCTCTACTGTGAACAATGCTGCCACAAACATAGGGACGCATTTCTTCTTTTCGAACAGTGTTATGGTGTTCTTAGGGTATATTCCTAAAAGTTGGGTAGCCGGGTGAAAAGGCAGTTCGATTTTTAATTTTTTGAGGAATCTCCAAACTGTTTTCCACAGTGGCTGAATCAGTCTGCATTCCCATCAGCAGTGCAGAACGGTTCCCTTTTCTCCGCATCCTCGCCAGCACTTATTTCGTGTTGTTTTGCTGATGAGTGACATTCTGACTGGTGTCAGGTGATACCTCATTGTGGTTTTAATTTGCATTTCTCTAATAATTAGTGACGTTGAACAATTTTTCTTATGTCTTTTGGCCATCTGTATGTCTTCTTTGGAAAAATTTCTATTCATTTATTTTGCCCATTTTTTGATTGGATTGTTTGTCTTCCTGGTGTTGAGTTTTATAAGTTATTTATAAATTTTGGTTATTAACCCCTTATCAGACGTATTGTCGAATATGTTCTCCCATTGTGTGGTTTCTCTTTTTATTCTGTTCCTATTGTCTTTAGCTGTGCAAAAACTTTTTAGTTTGATATAGTCCCATTTGTTTATCTTGCCTTTTATTTTATTTGCCGATGGAGATAAATCGGCAAATATATTGCTGCTACAGATGTTGGAAATCTTGCTGCCTATGTTTTCTTTTAAGATGCTTATAGTTTCACGGCTTATGTTTAAGTCTTTTATCCATTTTGAATTTGTTTTTGTGAATGGTGTAAGTTGATGGTCTAGTTTCATTTTTTTGCAGGTAGATGTCCAATTTTCCCAGCACCATTAGTTAAAGAGACTGTCTTTACTCCATTGTATGTTCTTTTCTTCTTAGTCAAATATCAGTTGTCCATAAAGCTGCGGTTTATTTCTGGGTTCTCTGTTCTGTTCCATTGATCAATGTGTCTGTTCTTATGCCAGTACCAGGCTGTCATGAGTATAATGGCCTTGTAGTAAACCTTGATATCTGGAAGAGTGATAACTCCTGCTTTATTTTTTCTTTTTAAAGATTGCTGAGGCTATTCGTGTACTTTTTTGGTTCCATATAAATTTTTGGAATATGTGTCCTATATCTTTGAAGTATGTCATTGGTATTTTAATTGGTATTGCATTGAATTTATAAATTGCTTTGGGTAGTATAGACATTTTGATGATGTTTATTCTTCCTAGCCATGAGCACGGTATATGCTTCCACTTGTTTATATCTTCCTGATTTCTTTATCAATGTTTTATAATTTTCCGAGTACAAGTCTTTAACCTCCTTGGTTAAATTTACTCCTAGGTATTTTTTGTGTGTGTGTGTGTGTGTGCAAGAGTGAAGGGAATTGTTTCCTTAATTTCTTTTTCTGACAGTTCACTGTTTGTATACAGAAATGCCTCTGATTTCTGAGTATTAATTTTATATCCTGCCACCTTGCTGAATTCATTTATAAGGTCCAGTAGTTTTTTGACTGAGACTTTAGGGTTTTCTATATACAATATCATATCATCTGCAAATAGTGACCGTTTTACTTCTTCTTTTCCAATTTGGATGCCTTTTATTTCTTCTTCTTGTCTGATTGCTATAGCTAGGACTTCCAGAACTATGTTGAAAAAGAGTGGTGAAAGTGGGAAACCCTGCCTGGTTCCTGATCTTAAGGGGATGGCTTTTAATTTTTGTCCATTTAGTATGATGTTTGCTGTGGGTTTGTCGTAGATGGCCTTTATCACGTTAAGGAATGTTCCCTGTATTCCCACTTTACTGAGAGTTTTGAGCATGAATGGGTGCTGGATTTTATCAAATGCCTTTTCTGCATCTATTGAAATTATCATGTGATTTTTGTCCTTCCTTTTGTTTATGTGATGAATCACATTGATTTGCGAATATTGAACCAGCCTTACCTCTCCAGAATAAATTCCACTTGATCATGGTGTATGATTTTTTTCATATATTGCTGGATCCGATTGGCTAAAACTTTGTTGAAAATTTTAGCGTCTAAATTCATCAGGGATATAGGCCTATAATTTTCTTTCTTTTTGTTGTATTTGCCCCGTTTTTGGATCAGAATTATGCTCGCCTCATGAAAGGAGTTTCGAAGTCTTCCTTTCTCTTGAATTTTTGGAAATAGCTTGAGGAGAATAGAAGTTAGTTCTTCTTTGAATTTTTGATAGAATTCACTTGTGAAGCCATCAGGCCCAGGACTTTTCTTTGTTGGGTGTTTTTTGATAACTGTTTCAATCTCATTTGTTGTAATTGGTCTGTTTAGGTGTTCTGATTCTTCCAGATTCATTTTTGGAAGTTAATATGATTCAAGAAATTTGTCCATTTCATCTAGATTGTCTAATTTTTTGGCATATAGTTCTTCATAGTATTTTCTAACAATGCTTTGTATTTCCGTTGTATTGTTGTTATTTCTCCACTGTCCTTTTTAATATTATTTATTTGAGACCTCTCTTTTTTATTCTTAGTGAGTCTAGTTAAAGGTTCATCAGTCTTGTTTACCTTTTCAAAGAACCAACTTCTGATTTTATTGATCCTGTGTTGTTTCCATAGCCTCTATGTCATTTATTTCTGCTCTGATCTTTATTATTTCCTTTCTTCTACTTGACCTGGGTATTATTTGTTGTTGTTTTTCTAGTTCTTTTAGCTGCAGGGTCAGGTTGCTTATTTGAGCTTTTTCTAGCTTCTTATGATATGCCTCTAGTGCAATGAACTTCCCTCTCAGAACTGCTTTTGCTGTGTTCCATAAATTTTGAGATGATGTATGCTCATTATCATTTGTTTCTAGAAACTTTTTTATTTCTTCTTTTATCTCATTCTTAATCCATTCATTATTTAATAACATGCTATTTAGTTTCCAAGTGTTTGAGTATTTTTCAGTTTTTCTTTTGTGGTTAATTTCTAGTTTTATGGCATTGTGATCAGAGAAAATGCTTGATATGATTTCAATCTTTTTAAATTTATTGAGACCATTTTTGTGTCCTAACATGTGGTCTATCCTAGAAAACATGAGCGCTTGAGAAGATAGTATATTCTACTGCTTTAGGATGAATATATTTATTAAATCAAGATTAGAAGAATATATATTCTTGAAAAATATATATTCTTGAAAATTTATAAATTTTGCCTTTTATTTCATAAAAAGAACCAAAAAATAACAAAAATATTCTCAGCAATCTTAAAAAGAAAAATAAAGCAGGAGGAATCACTCTTCCGGATATCAAGTTTTACTACAAGGCTATTATATTCAAGACAGCTTGGTACTGGCATAAGAACAGGCACATAGATCAATGGAACAGAACAGAGAACCTAGAAATAAACCCATACCTTTATGGACAACTGATATTTGACAAAGGAGGAAAGACCATACAATGGAGTAATGACAGCCTCTTTAACAAATGGTGTTGGTAAAATTGAAAATTTACCTGCAAGAAAATGAATCTGGACCATCAACTTACACCATTCACAAAAACAAACTCAAAATGGATAAAAGACTTAAATGTAAGCTGTGAAACCATAAGCATCTTAGAAGAAACCATAGGCAGCAAGCTCTCTGGCATCTGTAGCAGCAATATTTTTGCCGATTTATGTCCACGGGCAAATGAAATAAATGGCAAGATAAACAAATGGGATTATATCAAACTAATAAGTTTTTGCACAGCTAAAGACAATAAGAACAAGCCTGACCTGTGGTGGCGCAGTGGATAAAGCGTCGAACTGGGAACACTGAGGTCGCCATTTCAAACCCTGCACTGGTCTGGTCAAGGCACATATGGGAGTTGATGCTTCCAGCTCCTCCACCCTTTCTCTCTTTCTCTCTCTCTCTCTCTCTCTCTCTCTCTCTCTCTCTCTCACTCTGTGTCTCCTCTCTAAAAAAAATAAAATAAAAGGAAACTTAAAATAAAAAAGACAAGAACAGAATAAAAAGACAAACCACACAATGGGAGAACATATTCGACAGCACATTTGATAAGGGGTTAATAACCGAAATTTATAAAGAACTTATAAAACTCAACATCAGGTGTTGGGGGGGGGGTAGATGGCGATGGAGTAGGTGGATGTACCAACTTCCAACTTCCAGAACCAAAGTGGATTATAACTAAATTTTAAGAACCATCATCTGGATAAACCAACTTTGAACTAAACTAATTGGACTCTTCAACCAAGGAACACTGCAGAAGCCACATTGAGACTGGTAGGAATAGCGAAAACGGGAAGAGGGCTGCCCAGCTCCCCGGAGCAAATGGCTTCCCGGAGAGACTCACGTGTGGGGAGGAGAGTTTGGCGAAGAGGGAGGGACCTGGGTCCCAGGAACCAAGCCCCAGCTTGCAGTCCCAGAGACTAGAAGAGACGTGTGTACAGTATTGAGCTGTGAAGCAATTGAGGATACTGTTTGTGAAAAAGAGATAGTTTTCTCAGACCCAAGAATCTTTTCAAAGGGACAGCGCAGAAACCCTCTCTCACAACCACGCACCCAGGGCTCCGGGGAACGGGGACAGAGGAGAGGAACAGAGCAGCGGGAACATAGTGGACTGAAGGCACGAGGACACTCTGAGGGATAGCCATCCTGACCCCTGGGCTAAGTCATTTTCCTAATTGAAAACAAATATTTCCCCTGGAACTAGTAATACCAGCAAAGGGAGACAGGACACTAGCCAAACAAGCTCTCCTGTGGCAATTAGAGCAGAGCTGCTTAGAGGGAAGGAGCTCCCAAGCCTACAGTGTGGAGACTTAAGATACTGCCATCTCTGAGGGTTGCTGAAGGGATGTTGGTGGCAAACACTGAAACGCGGTCCTGTTGGTGTGGGCGGAGGGACAAAGGATGTGAGCTCGGTCTAGCCCAACAGGGGCGAAGGGGACACATGAAAGCGGTCCGGCAGCTGCGGGCCTGCCTGTGACCCCACTTGTGGGGAAAAATACAGGCAGAGATTGGCTCTGCGACCCTGCGCAAGCCGGCCCTGACCGCAGTGACGGGGCTAGGACCAGGGACAAGCGAGGGGCTCGAGGCTGAGCTCACGCTGCCGACCCCGCCCGGACGGAGAAACCGCGGTGGTTTGAAATCCTACGTGCACCCGAGCTAGCTTTCACGGCTGAGCTCACGTTACTAGCCCCGCCCGGATGAAGAAACCGCGGTGGTTTAAAATCCTACATGTGCGCGAGCTGGCTTTCGCTGCAGAGCTCATGCTACTAGCCCCGCCTGTCAAGAGAAATCCCAGCGGTTGGCCATCCTACGTGCCCGAGCTGGCGCCAACGTGGAAGCGTGGTAGAGTCCAGATCGATCGGAAGCCAGCAGCTGAGCTCACGCCAGTAAACACGCCCTGCCCAATAAACCGCAGTTTGCAACCCTGCGCAGGAGGGCCCCGACCTTGAGGGTGGGGCTAAATTCTGGACGGACAAAGGCTCACAGCTGAGAGCACGTCAGAAGCCTTGCCCAACCAGCGAAACTGTGGTGTGGAGGCTCTGACTGCAGGGGCTGGGTGAAGACCGGAAACGGGCTGGCTCCGCAGCTGAGCAAAGGTGCTCACCTCTACGCTTGGTGCTGTAGCTTGTGGCTTGAGTGACAGCCCCTTCTGCGGAGGAGAGGCGGAAATCAAAGCAACAGCCGCAGTGGGCCGGCAGTGGCAACGCCCATACCCAACCACCCTAGGCAGCGGCAGAGGGGGTGGCAGGCCTGCAGACAGATCACACCTAGAGAACACAAAGGCAACACCTACTGGACTCCAGTGGCCACAACTTGCTTATACACAGACAAAATGGGCAGGCAGAGGAATGCAAACCAAATCAATCAAGAGAAATCCCAGAGAAGGACTTGAATGAACCAGATATACCCAAATTACCAGAAGCAGAATTTAGAATAATGATAGTTAGGATGTTCAAAGTAATTAGAGCAACAATGGATAGTTGCTATGAACACCTAAATAGAGAGATAACAAGTATAAAAACAGAAATTGAAATAATAAAAAAAAATCAGACAGAAATTACAAATACAGTATCAGAACTGAAGACTACAATGGAAGGAATTCGAAGCAGGATAAATGACACAGAAGACCGAATCAGCGAGTTAGAGGACACAATAAACAAAGGCACAGAGGCAGAGAAGAAAAAGGAAAAGAGACTCAAATAATGTGAGGAAACTCTAAGGGAGCTCTGAGACAACATGAAGAGAAACAACATTCGCATCATAGGGGTTTCTGAAGAACAGGAGAGAGAACAGGAAATAGAAACTTTGTTCAATCAAATCATAGCAGAATACTTCCCCAAATTAAGACTGGGAAACATTCCACACGTTCAACAAACACACAGAACTCCATTAAAGAGAAACCCAAAAAAATCTACACCAAGACACATCATAGTTAAAATACCAAAGCTAAGGAATAAAGAGAAAATTTTAAAAGCTGCAGAAAAAAAAAAGCTATTAACTACAAAGGAGCACCCATAAGGATGACATCTGACTTCTCAACAGAAACACTTGAGGCCAGAAGGGAATGGCAAGATATAATCAAAGTAATGCAGAACAAGAACCTACAACCAAGACTACTCTATCCAGCAAGGCTAACATTTAAAATTGAAGGCGAAATAAAGAGCTTCCCAGACAAAGAAAGCCTCAAGGAATTCATTAAAACAAACCAATTCTGCAAGAGATACTATGGGGCCTGTTGTGAACAGTTCAAAGGGAGGAAAGAATATAGCAAAAGAAGAATGCAGCTTTAAAGAATAAAATGGCAATAAACTACTACATATCAATAATAACCTTAAATGGAAACGGATTAAATGATCCAATCAAAAGACATAGGGTAGGTGCATGGATAAATAAACAGGACCCAAACACATGCTGTCTACAAGAGACACACCTTAAAACAAAACATGCACATAGACTGAAGGTAAAAGGATGGAAAAAAATATTTCATGCAAATGGAAATGAAAGAAAAGCCGGGGTAGCAGTACTTATATCTGACAAAATGGACATTAAAACAAAGGCTGTAGTAAGAGATAAAGGACACTACATAATGATAAAGAAAACAATACAACAGGAAGATATAACAATTATAAATATCTACGCACAAAATATAGGGGCCTAGACATACATAAAGCAGACTTTGATGGATATAATGGGCGAGATTAACAGCAATACTATCATAGTAGGTGATTTCAATACCCAACTAACAACACTGGATAGATCCTCAAGAAAGAAAATTAATAAAGAAACAAACTTAAAAAATACACTAGATCAACTTGATTTAATAGATATCTTCAGAACATTTCACCCTAAAGAAGTAGAATATATATTCTTCTCAAGCACAGGGTCACAAACCAAGGTTTATTGGGCTAGGCATGGCTACTGGCGTGTGTCCAGCTGTGAACTTCCGCTTGTCCCGGGCTCTACCCCACCCCCACGTTCAGAGCCAACTTGTGCACGCAGGATGAAAAACCGCGGTTTATTGGGTGGGACATGGCTGTTGGCCAGAGCTCAGCCACGAACCTTCGCCCATCCCTGGTCCTAGCCCCATCCCAGCAGTCAGGGCTGGCTTGCGCAGGGTCACAGAGCAGATCTTTGCCCTTTCCTGGGCCCCCGCTTTTCCCCCACCAGTGGGGTACAGGCGGGTCCACAGCTTCCGGACTGCTTTCGCGTGTCCCCACCACCCCTGCTGGGCCAGACCAAGCTCACATCGGCTGGGCCTCCGCCCCCGCCGACAGAACCATGTATTAGCATCCTGATGCCACTATCCCTTCAGTAAACCACAGTAGAGTAGAAAGGGCCCTGAGTATACTGTAGTCCTGGGAGCTCCCTCCCTCTAAGCATCTTTGCTCTAATTGCTGCAGAAGAGCTTGTTTGGCTAGTGTCCTGTCTTTGCTGGTATTGCTAGTTCAAGGGGAAATATTTATTTTTGATTAGGGAAGTGAATTAGCCCAGGGGTTAGGGTGGCTTTCCCTCAGAGTGTTTGTCCCTGTGCCTTCAGTCCACACTCTCTCCCCACTGCTTTGATCTTCTCCTCTCTCCCCGTTCCCTGGAGCCCTGGGTTCATGGCTGTGAGAGAGGTTTCCTACACTGTCGCTTTAAAAAGAACCTTGGGTCTGAGAAAAATGTCTCTCACAAACAGTATTCTTACTTGTTTCACAGCTCAATACTGTCTAAACGCCTCTTCTAGGCTCTGGGATTGCAGGCTGGGGCTTTGTTCCTGGGACCCAAGTCCCTCCCTCTCCACCAAACTCTCCTCCCTCCATGCGGGTCTCTCCGTGCTGCCATTCACTCCGGGGAGCTGGTCAGCACTCTTTGCATTTTCGCTATTCCTACCAGTCTCAATGTGCTTCTTCTGTGTTCCTTGGTTGAAGAGTCCACTTAGTTTAGTTCAAAGTTGGTTTATCCAGATGATGGTTCTTAAAATTGTTATAATCCACTTTGGTTCTGGGAGTTGAAAGTTGGTACGTCCACCTACTGCATCACCATCTTGCTCCTCCGAGATAGAAACTTTGTTCAATCAAGTCATAGCTGAAAACTTTTCTAAATTAAGAATGGAAAACGTTTCACATGTTCAAGAAGCACAGAGAATTCCATTAAAGAGAAACCCAAATAATCTACACCAAGATACATCATAGTTAAAATACCAAAGCTAAGTGATAAAGAGAACATTTTAAAAGCTGCAGAGAAAAAAAAGGCTATTACCTACAAAGAAGCCCCCATTAGATGGCATGCGGCTTCTCAACAGAAACACTTGAGGCCAGAAAGGAATGGCAAGAAATATTCAAAGTAATGCAGAACAAGAACCTACATCCAGGACTATTCTATCCAGCAAGGCTAACCTTTAAAATTGAAGATAAATAAAGAGCTTCCCAGACAAAAAAAAAAAAATCCTCAAGGAATTCATTAAAACCAAACCAATTTTGCAAGAGATACTAAGGGGCCTGTTATGAACAGTTTAAAGGGCAATAAAATATAGCAAAAGAAGAAAGAATACAGCTTTAAAGAATAAAATTGTAATAAACAACTACATATCAATAATAACCTTAAATGTAAATGGATTAAATGATCCAATCAAAAGACATAGGGTAGCTGCGTGGATAAAGAAACAGGACACATACATATGCTGTCTACAAGAGACACACCTTAAAGCAAAAGATGCACATTGACTGAAGGTAAAAAAAAAAATAAAAGGAAATATTTCATGCAAATGGAAATGAAAAAAAAAGCCGGGGTAGCAATACTTATATCTGACAAAATGGACTTTAAAACAAAGGCTATAGTAAGAGATAAAGAAGTCACTACATAATAATAAAGGGAACAATTCAACAGGAAGATAAAACCATTATAAATATCTTTGCACCAAACATAGGCACTTTGACATACATAAAGCAAACTTTGATGGATATAAAGCGCGAGATTAACAGAAATACTATAATAGTAGGATATTTCATACCCCACTGACATCACTGTATAGATCCTGAACAAAGATTAATAAAAACAGCAGACTTAAAGGATATACTAGATCACCTCATTTAATAAATATCTTCAGAACTTTTCACCCTAAAGCAGTAGAATATACATTCTTCTCAAGCGCTCATGGTACATTTTCTAGAATAGACCACATGTTAGGACACAAAAATGGTCTCAACAAATTTAAGAAGATTGAAATCATATCAAGCATTTTCTCTGATGATAATGGTATGAAACTAGAAATTAACCACAAAAGAAAAACTGAAAAATACTCAAACACTTGGAAACTAAATAGCATGCTACTAAATAGTGAATAGATTAACAATGAGATCAAAGAAGAAATAAAAAAGTTTCTAGAAACCAATGATAACAAGTATACATCAACTCAATATTTATGGGACACAGCTAAAGCAGTACTGAGAGGGAAGTTCATAGCACTACAGGCATACCAAAAAAAGCTAGAAAAAGCTCAAATAAGCAACTTGACCCTGTATCTAAAAGAAGTAGAAAAACAACAGCAAATAAAACCCAGGACTAGTAGAAGAAAGAAAATAATAAAGATCAGAGCTGAAATAAATGACATAGAGGCTAAGGAAACAATACAGAGGATCAATGAAACCAGCAGCTCGTTCTTTAAAAAGGTAAACAAGATTGATGAACCTTTAACTAGACTCACCAGGAAAAAAGGAGAGAAGACCCAAATAAATAAAATTAGAAATGACAGTGGAGAAATAACAACTGACACAAAAGAAATACAAAGCATTGTAAGAAAATACTATGGAGGACTCTATGCCAAAACATTAGACAACCTAGGTGAAATGGACAAATCTCTTGAATCATATAATCTTCCAAAAATGAATCTGGAAGAATCAGAACACCTAAACAGACCAATTACAACAAATGAGATCGAAACAGTTATCAAAAATTACCAACAAAGAAAAGTCCTGGGCTGATGGCTTCACAAGTGAATTCTATCAAAAATTCAAAGAACTAACACCTTTCCACCTCTAGCTATTTAAAAAAATTCAAGAGGAAGGAAAACTTACAAACTCCTATTATGAGGCGAGCATAATTCTGATCCCAAAACGAGGGCAAGACAACACAAAGAAAGAAAATTATAGGCCAATATCCATGAGAAATTTAGATGCTAAAATAATCAACAAAATATTAGCCAACCAGATTCAGCAATATATGAAAAAAATCATACATCATGAATAAGTAAATTTTATTTTGGAGAAGTAATGCTGGTTCAATATTCACAAATCAATCAATGTGATTCATCTCATAAACAAAAGGCAGGACAAAAATCACATGATAATTTCAATAGATGCTGAAAAAGCATTTGATAAAATACAGCATCTATTCATGATCAAAACTCTCAGTAAAGTGGGAATACTGGAAACATACCTTAACATGATAAAGGCCATCTACGACAAACCCACAGCAAACATCATACTAAATGGGCAAAAATTAAAATCAATCTCCTTAAGATCAGGAACCAGGCAGGGGTGCCCCCTTTCACCACTCTTATTCAACATAGTTTTGGAAGTCTTAGCCACAGCAATCAGATAAGAAGAAGAAATAAAAGGTGTCCAAATTGGAAAAGAAGAAATAAAACTGTCATTATTTGAAAACGATATGATATTGTATGTAGAAAACCCTAAAGTCTCAGTCAAAAAACTACTGGACCGGATAAGTGAATTCAGCAAGGTGGCAGGATATAAAATTAATACTCAGAAATCAGAGGCATTTTTATATACCAACAATGAACTGTCCACAAAAGAAATTAGGAACCAATATCCTTCAATATTGCAGTCAAAAAAATAAAGTACCTAGGATTAAATTTAACCAAGGAGGTTAAGTACTTGTACTCAGAAAATTATAAAACTTTGATAAAAGAAATCAAGGAAGATACAAACAAGTGGAAGCATATACCTTGCTCATGGTTAGAAAGAATAAACATCATTAAAATGTCTATATTACCCAAAGCAATTTATAAATTCAATGCAATACCAATTAAAATACTAATGACATACGTACTTCAAAGATAAAAAACACATATTCCAAAAATATATATGGAACCAAAAAAGAACACGAATAGCCTCAGCAATCTTAAAAAGAAAATATAAAGCAGGAGGTATCACTCTTCCAGATATCAAGGTATATTACAAGGCCATTGTACTCAAGACAGCCTGGTACTGGCATAAGAACAGGCACATAGATCAATGGAACAGAACTGAGGACCCAGAAATAAACCGCAGCTTTATGAACAACTGATATTTGACAAAGGAGGAAAGAGCATACAATGGAGCAAAGACTGCCTCTTTAACAAATGGTGTTGGTAAAATTGGACATCTACCTGCAAAAAAATGAAACTAGACCATCAACTTACACCATTCACAAAAACAAACTCAAAATGGATAAAAGACTTAAATGTAAGCCATGTAACCATAAGCATCTTAGAAGAAAACATAAGCAGTAAGCTCTTTGACATCTCTCACAGCAATATATTTGCCGATTTATCTCCAAGTGCAAATGAAATAAAAGGTAGGATAAACAAATGAGACTATATCAAACTAAAAAGGTTTTACACAGCTAAAGACAATAAGAATAGAATAAAAGGACAATCCACACCATGGAAGAACATATTCGACAACACGTCTGATAAGGGGTTAATAACCAAAATTTATAAAGAACTTATAAAACTCAACAACAGGAAGACAAACAATCCAATCAAAAAATTGGCCAAAGAAATGAGTAGAAATTTCTCCAAAGAGGACATGCAAATTGCCAACAGGCATATAAAAAAGGGAAATGCAAATTAAAACCACAATGAGATATCACCTCACACCAGTCAGAATGGTACTCATCAGCAAAACAACACAGAATAGTGCTGGCGAGGATGTGGAGAAAAGGAACCCTCCTGCACTGCTGGTGGGAATGCAGACTGGTGCAGCCCCTGTGGAAAATAGTATGGAGATTCCTCAAAAAATTAAAAATCGAACTGCCTTTAGACCCAGTTATCCCGCTTATAGGAATATACCCTAAGAACACTATAGCACTGTCGAAAAGAAGAAATGCGCCCCCATGTTCGTGGCAGCATTTTTCACAATAGCGAAGATCTGGAAACAGCCCAACTGTCTGTCAGAGATCAAGTGGATTAAAGAGCTTTGGTACACATATACTATGGAATACTACTCAGCCATAAGAAATGATGACATCGGATCATTTACAACAAAATGGATGGACCTTGATAATATTTTACAGAGTGAAATAAGTAAAACAGAAAAAAACTGAGAACTGTATGATTTCATACATAGGTGGAACATGAAAATGAGACATAGACAAGAGTGTGTTTGTTTCGTGGTGGTGGGAGGGAGGAGATTGAGGGAGAGGAACAAGGGGAGGGGCACAAAGAAAACCAGATAGAAGCTGACTGGGGACAATTTGACTTTGGTTGATGGGTATGCAACATAATTGAATGACAAGATAACCTGTTGATATTTTCTTTGAACATATGTACCCTGATTTATTAATGTCACCCCATTAAAATTAATTTAAAAATAATGCAAAAAATAAAAATAAAAAATGGACATTGAAGTTATTAAAAAGAACCAGTGAAAATGACCAATATTATTAATACAATACCAGATATAAATACTGCAGTAGAAGGAATCAACAGCAGGCTGGATGATGCAGAGGACTGAATTAGAAGCTTAGAGGATAAGATACACAAAAGCACAGAAGCAGAGCAAAAAAAAACAGGCACAGAAAGATCGAGGAAACTCTCAGAGACCTCTGTGACAACATGAAAAGAAACAATAACCGCATCATAGGGGTTTCTGAAGTAGAGGAGAATGAACAAGTTATAGAGAACCTGTTTGAAGAAATCAGTTGAATATTTCTCTAAATTGAAGAATGAAAATCGCACAAGTTCAAGAAGTACAGAGAGTCCCATTAAAGAGGAACTCAAGTGGCCGACATCAAGATTCAACATAATTAATGAGCCAAACAAGGTAAGAGGCAAAAATAAAATACTAAAAGCTGCAAGAGAAAAGCAGTTAATTACCTACATAAGAGCCCCCATAAAGATTACATTTGACTTCTCAACAGTAACACTTGAGGCCAGAAAGGATTGGCAAGAAATATTTAAAGTGATGCAAAACAAGAACCTGCAACCAAGACTTCTTTATTAAGCAAGGGTATCATGTATAATTGAAGGAGAAATAAAAAATTTCCCAGACCCCCCCCAAAAAAATAAATAAATAAAGGAATTTATTACAACCAAACCGGTAATGCAAGAAATGTTAAGGGGCCTGCTATAAAAAGAGCAAAGAAAAAAAAAAAGAAATTGAGAAAAAGAGGATTGTAGATTTAAAGATTAAAAAGGGAATAAATAAGTACATATCAATAATAACCTTAAATGTAAATGGATTAAATGTTCCAATCAAAAAACATAGAGTAATTACATGGATAAAAAAGACAGGACCCATACATATGCTGTCTACAAGAGACCCACCTCAGAACAAAAGCTACACATAGACTAAAAGTGAAAGGATTAAAAAAAAAGTATTTTTTGGTAATGAAAAGAAAGCTGGTGTAGCAATACTTATACTGCATCTGACAAAATAGCTTTTAAAACAAAGACTATATAGTAGGGAATAGAGAAGGTCACTACATAATGATAAAGGGAGCAATCCAGCAGGAGGATATAACCATTGTAAATATATATGTGCCTAATATAGGAGCATCTAAATATGTAAAGCAGGTTTTGATGGACATAGTGGATGAGATCAACAGCAATACCATAACAGTAGGGGATTTTAATACCCCACTAACATCAATAGATAGATCCTCCAGACAGAAAATTAACAGAGCCAGTGACCTTAAATGACACACTAGATCAACTGGATTTAATTGATCTTTTCAGAACCTTTTACTCCAAAGCAGCAGAATATATATTCTTTTCAAGAGCTATTCTCTAGGATAGACCATATGTTAGGACACAAAGCATGTCTCAACAAATGTAAAAAGATTGAACTCAAATCAAGCATCTTCTCTGTTCACCATGGCATGAAACTAAAAATCAACTACAATAGAAAAACTAAAAAACCATTTAAGCACTTGGAGGCTAAATAACATGTTATTAAATAATTAATGGGTTGACAACCAGATCAAGAAAGAAATAAAAAATTTCATTTAAACAAAAGAAAATGAATGTACAACAACTCACAATTTATGAAACACAGCAAAAACAGCATTACAGGCATAACTTATGAAGCAAAAAAAAAAAAAGCGCAAATAAATAAAACTTCATCTAAAAGAACTAGAAAAAGAATAACAAATAAAGCCTAGAGGAAGTAGAAAGAAGGAAATAATAAATTCAAAGTGAAAATAAATTACATAGAGGCTAAAAGAAAACTACACAAAGATCAATGAAATCAAGAGCTGGTTCTTTGAAAAGGTAAACAAGTTGACAAAGATTTAACCAGACTTATCAAGAAAAGAGAGAGAGGACTCAAGTAAATAAAATTAGAAATGAGGTGGATAAATAACAACTGACACAGCAAAAATACAAAGGATTGTAAGAAAATACTATGAAGATCTATATGCCCCAAAATTAGACAACCTAGGTGAAATGGATTAATTCCTAGAAACATACAATCTTCCAAAACTCAATCTGGAAGAAGCAGAAAACCTAAACAGACTAATTACAACAGATAAAATTAAAACAGTTATCAAAAAACACCCAGCAAAAAAATAACTCGTGGTCCTGATGGCTTCTCAGGAAAATTTTACCAAATATTTAAAGAAGAACTAACTTCTATCCTTCTCAAGATATTTTAAAAATTCAAGAGGAGGAAAGACTTCCAAGTTCCTTTTATGAGGCAAGCATTATCCTCATTCAAAAGCCAGGTAAAGACATTACAAAGTAAAAAAAAAAAAAAACTATAGACCAATATCCCTGATGAACATAGATGCTAAAATTTTCAACAAAATATTAGCAAACAAGATCCAGCAATACATTAAAAAAAGTCATATATCATGATCAAGTGGGATTTATTCTGGGGAGGCAAGGCTGGTACAATATTCACAAATCAATCAATGTGATTCATCACAGAAACAAAAGGAAGGATAAAAGCCATATGATTATATCAACAGATGCAGAATAAGCATTTGTAAAAATCCTCACCCATTTACGATCTAAACTCTCAGCAAAGTGGGAATACAGGGAACATAATTCAACATAATAAAGGTCATCTATGACAAACCCACAGCCAACATCATACTCAATGGGCAAAAATTAAAAGCAATCCCCTTAAGGTCAGGAACAAGGCAGGGGTGCCCCCTTTCACCACTCTTATTCAACATAGTTCTGGAAGTCCTAGACAAGAAGAATTATTTGCTGATGACATGATATTGCACATAGAAAACCCTAAAGTCACAGTCAAAAAACTAGTAGTCCTGATAAATGAATTTAAAAATTCCAGAGGGAAGTGAGGAGGTAGTTAGGGGGAGGGGGTCAAAGAGGGTATAAGGGAAGTCATGGAGGTATGGGGTGAGGGTGTTATATTGTGTGGGGCACTTGAATCCATGATAACACTATAAATTTAAACTAATAAAAAAATTAAATTACCAAAATGGTAACTATAATTTCACATTCAAAGTTTTGATTTATACATGATTGAAGGTGCTTTGGGTCAGAAATAAGTATTTACTTTACAGGTCAATAATTTAGATTTTTTATAGTTTTATCACGTGTTACCTCAAAAAAATTTTTATGCTTTCTTAAGGCTTTAACAAGTAAGTTATCATCTATATAATACATATATTTTCATATAGTAATATAATGATAAAGTACATGTACATTCTTTACTTGGATTTTCAGTAATTAAATTAAGTCATGATATTAATGGTATTTTTCTAAAGGCTAATCAGCAGTCATGATATTGAAAAAGTTAATAATAAAATTTAAGTGACACTTGGAAATTGTAATTGAGTCCCCCAGGGACATTTATGTTTTATTCCTCATCAAGAATCTTCATAATTTTAAAACACAAAGTTCTTAATATTTAGTAAGAGGGGAAAAAACGGTTTTCCTTTTATTTTAGTCTTTCAGCTACACTTGCTTACTTTTCTTCTCCTGTAACGTGTGGATTCTGAAACTACCTCTTCAAACACAATTTTCTTTTCCTACATAAGAGCATTAAAGTACAATTGTACTAAAAAAGAAATTCTGCCTAGAAATTAAAACTTAAAAATAGTAATTAATTATCTTTGAGTCTGCATCCTAATTGATGTACCAGTTCTCTATAGAGCTTATAAATCTTACAAAATAAACCATTTTTCTTCAGGCTTCATTAAACAGCAGAAAGTCCAGGCATAGTTTTCAGCCATGGATTTTAGAATGTCTTATAGAAAGTGCTAGGGAAAGAAAGTGTATAGAAAATTGAAGAGTGATAGGTAGGTAGCGGCTAATTAATAATAATAATAAAAAGAGCTCCAAATAACGCTAAATATTTAGGCTTGATATTTTAAATGTAGTTAACAGGAGTGGCTATTAGCCTGTTTGAGAGATGGTCAGTTCATTCATGGCACAATGCAGATCCCCCAGAAGCACTACTGTGAAGGGAAACAAAGAGTTGGGGCAGCCCCACCCTCACCCATTCTCTTCTACTGCAACACCCCTTGTTCACAAAGGTCCTTTCAACCACTCCTTTATTCTGGATGTCTACTTTTACTCATTTAGATCTCTTTTTGCTATCTCATGCACAGCATATCCCAACCCTCCAAGCAGCTGGACCCTGAGCACAGCTGAACCACAAGCCTGACATTGAAGAAAACAAACGCCCGGCCAAGTATTCAATAATCTTGTACAAATGCTTTGTGAGTTTTCACTTTTTGCAAAACAGCAACTCAAGGTATTTTTATGAAATAAAGTTCCTGGAAAGAAAAACGCTGCAGTAACAAAGAAAAGTTATAGTATATGCATTTTAAAGGGTTGTGTTCTTTTTCTTGATATTTGAAATAGCCAAGCGTGAGAAAATATTACGACCTGAGTAATATTAAAATGGCAAAATAAAATATTTGTTGTAGTCTAGAGTTGATGTGCTTGGTTTTAAGAATAGTTTTACTTTATCTTTTTTTAAAATAGTTTTACTTTTTTAGACTATTTTTGTAATTCAGACATTTTAAAATCCTTGAGCATGAAATAAATGTGTATATGATGTCACCATATGAAATTATATAAATAATATTTCTCTATGATATGTAATTATTTATAAATAACTTTCCAATAAGTTTACCAATAAAGGGGAAGGAAGCCTTTAAATTAAGACCTCTCCTAAATTATTAATAAACTAAATAAAAATATCTCACAAATGTCTAATATAAAACAATCATAATCAAGTCAAGGGAATATTTATAATGATATCATTATTTACAACTGAAAAAGTTAACATTTGTGAATTTATTAGACAATTTTCTAAGTCATTTGTGTAAAATAAAATAAATTCTATTCAATCTTATCTTTTGAGCAGGAACTATAATAAAACTTAAAAGTATTTTAAATGGTAAAATTAAATTCTAGTAAAATCTACAAGAAACTTTTATTTTTAATTTGAATTAAAGTAATCAAGTACATGTTGTTACATCCAAAGGAAACTAATAATATAATAATACTCCACATTTTTTATTAAAAATAATTTTTTCAGTTATTATTTTAAATAAAACATGTATCTTAAGCTTTAGGGACCCTGAGTACAGTAGGCAAGATTTATAATAGCATTGCATAACTATAATGTTGTTTTTTTAGTATCTTTTATGTAAAAACTAAAAAAAAAATTATATCAAGAAAAAAGTGTTACTATTCCCCAATACCTCACCTTTACTTTAGAAATATGCACATGTCCAATAGATTATTTAAGCTTTTATTTTTAAACTATTAAATACTCTGAAACTTTTATCCCTTTAACCTGTAATGAAAAGAGTTATGTAAAAACATTTGAATGTTTAACTCATATTTTAAAACATGTAGCTCATGCATGTGTTTTTAATTGGGATAATCCTGCTCCTCTAAACTCTCAGGTACTTTCATTAAAGCACATGTGTGGGTAAGCAACGCTGACCCTTCAGAGCAGTCATAAATGTAGTCACTGGGAAATGAGGAGGCTTCACAGATGACTTAATTTGCTGTGGGAACCTGCGCTTCCTTCGCGGGTAACCTCTGCATTTGGCTGCCTGTGACCTCCAGCACCATCCACCTGCTGGAAGCCATGTTTGATTCTCTGCCCAGGGAAAAGCCTGCTAGACAGCAGAATGGTATCATAGGACAGTGTGATGGAATTTTTCTTTCTCTGTCATCATTAAGGGGGTTCCCCCTATGGTGAGGGGAATGAAAAGTAAGATTTAATGTTCTCTGGAGAGTGGCAGGAGGAAAAAAAAGGCTCAAAGCTTCACATGCTGCTTTTGGAGTGGGTCATTTCATTCCTTGTGGCGAATGGGATGTCCCAGTGGAATTTGCCATAGTCTGGTTTGAAAAGAAAGGGATTAAGACCCTTTTCAGAATGGAAATGTAACAAAAAGACCACATTTATGATGTAGCAGCATAAAATAAGGGACTCTATTGTGTAACTGATTGCTAAAGATCATTGAATCGGGTAACCTCGCCTGGTAGGCCCTGTCCCCGTAGGGATCGGGGGCTTGTACAGAATGATAGGCCGGCACTAGCAGCAGAGTTCTACTCTCATTTAGGGGCAAGTCAGAGATGATCAGTTTGTTCTTACATGATTTCCTCCCCCCCCCAGACCTACCGAAAAGTGGCCTGTAGGGAGATTATACTCCAGTGAAAGTTGCTGCTAATTAAAACAAGTAATTAGTGTTCCTCCAGGCTTTGCGGTTTCACTCACTTTTGCCCGCCAGACAGCATTAGTTTAAAAGCAATCCAATTTCTAGCAATAACAGACTGTAAAAAAAAGTCATTTAACAAGTGTATAAGTGTAAGGTTACAGTTCAGGCACTGATTTATATCTTCTGGGCTGTTTAGAAACACTGTAGCAAAGTTGAAAAGTAAGACAGTTAAATAGTTTTAAAAAAAGTTAACATTAACAAAAGTAAAAGAACCACATGCCTCAATTCATTTTCAAAAATAAAGAAGTAAGGACAAGCAAATACTGGAAACATGAAATTTGCTAAATAGCATATAGCATTAGGAAACCAAAATTGTATTTAATGCTGTTTTTTCATGGAATTCTCACTTAGCATTTTGTAAACAGATCATTTCATTAAGTACTTTTTTTTTTTTAATTCACTATAGAGAGGAGACAGAGGGAGAAAGAGATAGAGAGAGAAAGGGGGGAGGAGCTGGAAGCATCAACTCCCATATGTGCCTTGATCAGACCAGTGCAGGGTTTTGAACTGGCAACCTCAGTGTTCCCAGGTTGATGCTTTATCCACTGCACCACCACAGGTCAGGCTTTTGTTTCTTCTCCCGCTTTTCCTGAAACAGATTTTTTATTGACTGATTCTTATTGAAATGAATCGGAACAGTGGAGTTTAACACGGCACGTTATTACCTCCTTTTTTACCCACAATTCCAAAATGACTACCATGGCTCTAGTTTACATATCTGGTAGGAGGATTTAGTCAAACTAGAAAGATCTTAAGAAAGATTAAAATATTTGATTAGAAAGAGATAGAACAAAATTAATATTAAAAAACATACCTACACTGTATCATGGCCTGCTAAATTTTTCATCTAATTGCTCAGTTTTTGTGATTTGACATTCTTATATAATTGCTGCCTTCGCTACTTAAAATTATCTATTTCTGAGTTTGAGATCATCAAAGACATATGTGTTAATGTGCCAGCAATTCAATATAGATCATCATTAAATTTAAATATGTCAACTTTCCCTTTAACAAATGAATTCATAATACTTTAGTGTACAATTTTTGTGTTTTTGGGTTCTCCAATGCTATATATTTTTTAAAAAAAGATTCCCACTATTTCTCTGCAAGACACAAAGCTTTGCTGTGAATTTTGTATAGTGCTAATTATATAAATAATATTCCATTTGTGAAAAGACATTTATTATAAACTGTTAATACCACAAAATTGTCAGTTATTATCGCATATTAAACTAGTGGATTCTGAATTTAGTCCTCTTCTTTGATAGATTACAATTAATGAAGTATGAATGTGCCCGCTTTTGATCATTTCAGGTTAAAATAAGACTGTAAACCTATTACATTTTAAACATCAATTTAGAATATAAAGATATCTTTTATAAAATCTAGAGGCTTGCTTAAATGAATAAAATAATTTTTTATATGTTTCATATGAATACTAAGTCATAATTTAGAGTTTCAATATATACTTTTCTTTGCCTAGAATTTATTTCTTATGATTACTTAAAGTATAAGAGTTTTGGTCACCGAGCTTAAAAGAAGAAATTTAGCATGTAACATAGGATCATTCAATAAACTTTATTTGAATTTCTGGTCAATTTGAAAAAAATATCTATAATAATTCAAAATATACTTGGCTATAACTTGTTCTATTTTTTTCTTAGAAGAGATTTGTGAAATAAGGAAGGCTATGTTCATTACCAAGTGTATTTATAGTACAGATCATTTTTACAATAGAAACTCTCATCTTTAGAAATTCTAAAATCAATTTATAATTTTTGCAGAAAGTTAACTGTGGTATATTTAAAATGTTTTTGGTTTTTTTCCCTGATAACAACTGTGCTCAACTACCTTTTTAAGACACATTTTGTTTTGTTTTGTTTTGTTTTTTAATGGTAGAAAGCCTTCTTTCAATATCAGCCTTTGACAGTATTTGATTTTTAAATTCAATTTAAGCTATATTTATTAAGTTTCTCTTTGAACTAAGAATTTGCTTTTTATTTCAGGACTGACAAACTGGAAAATGTGACTATGGTAGCACAGACCTCAGGCACCAGTGGGCAGACTGTGCAGACCTCTGAGGACTCTTTATGGATGGTGATGGAACCAGAACAGACACCATAACAGCTCTTATTTTATGTATTAAGCCATATTTGCACAACAATTACATTATAATACAAAGATAATCTTTAGAAATAATTTTAAAACAGCAAATGTATAAATGCTGAGTCTGAAATAAAAGAAAACAATTTTTCTAAGCCAATGTCTTTCATAAGATATTTCAATGGTCATTTGATTGTTTTAAAGATAATTTGACTTTATGATTCACCCATTTTTAAATGCATGTCTCAAATATAATTGTTTTCATTTGAAGTTAAAGTCTAAAAAAAAATAGCTAAATAACCCTTTGAGATTTGTTTTACTGCTTTGCACTGCTTTTGTCAAATCAATGGAAGATCTTATGTACAATAATTAGTATTAAATTGATGTCTCAGAAAGCTCAATGCCAAGATTGTAAAAAAAAAAATTATATACTGAAAATAATGGTGACTCCAATTCCTCTTTACATTTATTTATTTTTTTGTTTGTTTTGTTTTTTGTTTTTGTTTTTGTTTTTAAAGGGATAGAGAGTCAGAGAGAGGGATAGATAAGGACAGACAGACAGGAGCAGAGAGAGGTGAGAAGCATCAATCATTAGTTTTTCGTTGCCATTGCAACAACCTTAGTTGTTCATTGATTGCTTTCTCACTTGTGCCTTGACCGTGGGCCTTCAGCAGACCGAGCAACCCCTTGCTTCAGCCCGCGACCTTGCGTCCAAGCTGACGAGCTTTTTGATCAAGCCAGATGGGCCCGCGCTCAAGCTGGCGAGCTCAGGGTCTCGAACCTGGGTCTTTCACATCCCAGTCTGATGCTCTATCCACTGCACCACTACCTAGTCAGGCTTTTTACATTTATTTTTATTCCTTACAATATACCTATTTAAGTTAAGTCTACTCAACTAGATCATGTAGTCTTTGAAGAATGGTATTATATTGATATAAAGTGATAAATATTAAATGCTTTTTGAATTTTATATAATCAAATTATTTATATTTTATCAATATTTTACTAAATATAAATGTAAATAGTTTCATTGTAAAATAATTTAGGAGTTTCTAACAAAATAAAATGTATAAAAGATTATGTAGTCTATGAAGCATGGTATTTAAAGAAGATTAGTGCTCTGTCACCTCATACAAGGAAGTACCTGTACAAAGGAAAAATATATTCTTTCCACAGTATTGGGCAGGAAGTGTAAAATCATTGGACAGGAAGTATAAATTCAGCATTTATGTGAAGCTGCAATGTGCCAGGCATCAGGACAAGCAGTTAAATATATTATTGTATTTATTTTTAACAATTTTGGAGATTACTCAGAAGCTAAGACAAGTTGCATAACTTGCCCCACAAAGTTAAGGTAAAGGGGCTTTACTTCTAAAAATTAATGATTTTATTAAAGAACATTTCTGGAGTAACTGCTATGTGCTAGTCACTGTGCTAAGCACAATGTGGACATCTGAGAGCAAAATGCATGAGCTCCCTGCTATCTGGAATGTACATTTTAGTAAGTATATGTGTACACAAATATGTAAAAAACCCACACAATATAAATGTTACCTTATAAAAAGTATTATAAATGAAATAAAAATAATTTTTAATAATCAACAAATGTAGTCTCCAAAGTAATGTTAATTTTTTCCACCTTATTTTGATTTTTCAACCTAACTACAGACCTTTACATTCACTTCTACTACATTTAATTCTCCAAATTTTACTCAGGTTTACCCAGATTTTAACTTCTTTTTAATTCCTCATAATTTTTTTTTCTCTCAAAAGCCTATGGCCACTCAGACCATATCACCAATGCTACTCAGAACCAAGGCCATCACATTCAACTTTACCAGAGTCATTTTCTCCCTAAAAAAGATAAATTGCTACTGTTACCCTCTCCTTAAAGAGTATGGACTTTTCAGTCCCAACCTTTGTCCCAGGCTGTCCTGACTTGCCTCCTTCTCTCTGTGGCTACTTGTTGCATCCTGGATCTTTTATCATGGAACCATGTTTGCATTCCTTCATCTTCAATATAATAGCTAATATTCAATTAAATGTCTACTCTATGCCAAATTCTAAATACTTTATTTTGTATTTCATGTAATTACCTAATTTCCTTATAAAGTAATTCTGTTATCTCTGTTCTACAAATTAGGAAAATAAGGCATAGACAGTTATGGCCCCACGATACATATGCTAGTAAGTGACAAAGGCAGGATTTGGAAGAAGGAAGTTCAGTCATTTTATTGTTAATTTCATGTTTCAGAGTCTTTATAACACTGGAGCCATCTTCTATTTTTAAATGGGTGACCATGGAATCAAGCCTTTTCTCTCTTAACATTTATAAAATGTGTTTCCCTAAAGTCTAGTTTTAATTATGTTCATGTTCCTTACCATAACTGTTAAAAATTCTAAGTTAATAATAGCACATCCTCCTAGGTTTTTAAACACCACTTCTCTAAGCCATGTTTTAACAGAAGAGAGGATAAAAGAACAGAAAGGGCCCTGGCTGTGCAGTCAGCCAGAGTTGCACTCAAATCTAGCTTGGCTGTTTACAAGCTCTGTGACTCTGGGCAATTTACTTAATTTCCCTTAGGCTTGGTTACTTTTTCTTCTCATTGAGAATAATATCTGTCTTGGGGAGTATGTTGTTGTGGGAATCAATTTAATATAAATAAAATAGTTTGGTGCATGCTTTGCATTTAATAATTTTAACTGTTTTTCTATGGATTAAGATTAAACTGGCAATTCTTTTTCTTAGATCTTAAAAGTTTAAGAGAAAATTTTCCAACAGTTGAGTCAAGTTTCATCAGATGCTCTGTTTTTGGTTTCCTGAATTACTGTATCTGCAGAGTGTCAGCCATATATTCTTTAGTCATTCACTCCCTCGTTTCTTCAGCCAGCAAGGCAGATATCAAGAAAATACAGTAGAATTATTATACAAGGCTGTGTACTAACAGCCAGATTTGAGTGACATGTGAGAGATGACTCCTATACTCAAGAATTTCACATTAACGTGATATGATCAGAGATATGAAGGAAGTAAACAAAGGATCCAAACTTATGTTAAAAATCATATTGTGCCAGCATCATCCATTTTCATTTTTGCAAGGTGGTTTGTATGCAACAGTTCTCTTCAATTCAGTTTTATCTGTAAAGTTAGAAAGTTTAAGTATTCTAAGATCTATTTCATCTATGAAATGCTATGCCTCTATAATTCAGTCATGGTTGGTTCTCTTTTTTTTTTTTTTAATTCCTACTTAGATGCCATTGACCATATATCCAGGATAAGGTTTATAGAATTTACTGGAAGTGGAATGACTAATTTGCAACTGTATCACATTATGCTCCTTCTATTAAGATAAATGTGTGTAGGTGTGTGCATAATATTACGTTTTAAGTCCTATTCAATTTTTCTGATATCTTTCTGGAGGTATAAATTTTTTTTCTTTCTTATTTGTTTTATTTATTTCTTTATTTTTTGTGACAGAGACAGACAGATAGAGAGAGGGACAGGTAGGGACAGACAGGAATAGAAAGAGATGAGAAGCATCAATTTTTCTTTAGGGCACCTTAGGTGTTCTTTGATTGTTTTCTCATATGTGCCTAGAATGGGGGTCTACAGCCAACTGAGTGACCACTGGGTCAAGCCAGCAACCTTGGACTCAAGCTGGTGAGCCTTGCTCAAACCAGATGAGCCCGTGCTCAAGCTGGTAACCTCAGTATTTTGAACTAGGGTCTCCGCGTCACAGTCCAATGCTCTATCCACTGTGCCACTGCCTGGTGAGGATGCATGTGTATGTTTTCTAACAGATCATCTACTCTATCTTTTCTAATGATTTCTGGGGATGTTCTATATCCTCATTACATCTTCTTAATTATTCTCATTGTTTCTCAAAGTAACATACTATATTATGGGCATTTCCAGGATCTCTTTCAAATTTTATTAATGTAATGATTTCTGCTACAAATTATGTTAGCTTGAATATGAATGAAGAATAACTAACAGTAGAATACACAAACATTTGCAATGTGGGAAGCATCCAATATAAAATTAAAAACAGATTGGAAGGCCCTGGTTGGTTGGCTCAGCGGTAGAGTGTTAGCATTGACTTGTGGAAGTCCTGGGTTTGATTCCCAGCCAGGCACACAGAAGAAGTACTCATCGGCTTCTCCACCCTTCCCTCTCTCCTTCCTTTCTGTCTCTCTCTTTCCTCCTGCAACCAAGGCTCCATTGGAGCAAAGTTGGCCCAGGCACTGAGGATGGCTTCATGGCCTCTGCCTCAGGCGCTAGAAAGCTTCCGGTTGCAACAGAGCAACAGCCTAGATGGGCAGAGCATTGCCCTCTAGTGGGCATGCAGGGTAGATCCAAGTTGGGCACATGTGGGAGTCTGTGTCTCTGTCTCCCTGCCTCTCACTTCAGAAAAATACAAAATATAAAACCCCACAAAAGCAGACTGGAACTTCAATCAAGATATCCTTGGATTGAGACTCTAGAAAAAAGTTAAGAAAGAACAACTTGACATACAGTTGTTTGAATAGAATAATATTTTCATGAAACAGGCATAACCTTTGTGTCTAGCCACCACAGGCCAACATACAAATGACATACAGAGGCTTCAATTCTCTAACTCCTTTACTCTGTTATTCTTTTCTTTTACTGCATTTTTAATATATATTTAGTTTTTATCATCTGCCTTTTATTTTGGTATGTAAACTTTATGAGGAAACAAAAGTTCAATTACTATTGTGATATTGGAGCAGTATTTAAATACTCACTGAATGAATGGCATAAAGCAGACAATATGACACTGAAAATATAATGAGATTAAACTGCTTGAGTTGTTACCATATAGTATTATTTGGAAAGAGACTTTTTAAAAGAGATATAATTTTGACATTCTAGTGCCAAGCAATTTTACAATTATTGTATTATTTTAGAATTGAAGTCAAAAGTCATAATTTCCATGTGTGGCTACAATTTGGAAAACATCATTTCACATTGAAAATGTGGTTACTGTCATGGAAACTTTATTGCTGTATCCACAAAATAATGAGTGATCTCTAGAATAAAGACGGGGAAACCAAACTTTTCTTTTACTCAAATCTTCACTTTAATTATTTCATTTATGAAACAATTTTCTATTGAGAGCCCACTAAGTGCTACACACTAAGAGTGCTGTAGAAAAGAAAGGCATAATTACTGCTTTTGAGTATTTTCGGGTTAAATAGGATGAGAAAATTGACAGTTGATATAGAGTTTGGAAAAGGCAAATATTGAAATAAAGCACTGAGTTAGGCTTCTAAAAGAGCAAGAAAGTAAAGAGCAAGGAAAGACAGAAATATTAAAGAAGGTCTCCAATTAAAGACAATGAATTAACTGAGTTCTTAAAAAATAAATAGCAGTTATACAGGATGATCAAGATTATCAAATTCTAACATGCTCACCGTAACCTATTTACCATATGGAATAGCAATTTCCAATAACAGAAGTTGATTCAAAGCAATTTTACTCATGTTTAATGAATTTCTTCTTACACTAAAGAACAACCTATAATTTATAAGTTTTGTTTTAACTGTAAATGCTAACAATGGTCTTGTTAGTTGGTCTATTTCTGCAGCACAGTGAGAAAAATGAACAATATGAAGCCATTCATCCATACAAGTAAACATCTCTCTCTTTATTCACTTACTGACTTCAAACTCTGAAAGGTGTTATCTATACTCCTTATACCCATGAGTCTTAAGAACATTACAAGTACCTTTTCAACCCCCATCAAACACTTGACTTCCTCCCCTCAAAATATTTACTCCTTAACCATCAACAAAATGAAAAAGACAACCTACTGAATGGGGTAAACATCTGGAAACAATATATTGATAAGGGGTTAATATCCAAAATTAATATAGAATGCATAAAACTCAACAACAAAAAAATCCAATTAAAAAATAGACAGAGAACCTAAATAGACACTTCTCCAAAGAGGACATAAAGATGGCCAACAGACATATGAAAAGATGGTGGACATCAGTAATCATTAGAGAGATTCAAATTAAAATCATGATAAAATATTATCTCACCTTTCAGAACGGCTATTGTCAATAAATCAACAAACCACAAGGGTTGGTGAGGATGTAGAGAAAAGGAAATCCTCATAGACTGTTGGTAGGAATGCAGATTGGTGCAGCCACTACAGCAAACAATATGGAGGTTCCTCAAAAAAATTAAAAATAGAACTGCCTTATGACCCAGCTATTTCACTCCTGGGCATATATCTGTAGAAACCCAAAGTAATTATTCAAATAAATATGCACTCCTATGTTTATTGCAGCATTATTTAAAATAGCCAAGACATAGAAGCAACCCAAGTGCCCATCAATAGATGAGTGAATAAAAAATATACAATGAAATATTACTCAGCCATGAAAAAAATAATTTTATGATTTGCAACAGCATAGATGGACCTAGAGGGTATTGTGCTAAATAAAATGAGTCAGATAAAGACAAATACCATATGATTTCACTTATCTGTGCAATCTAAAGAGCAAAATAGATAATCAAACAAAATAGAAACAGACTCATATACAGAGAACAGACTGACAATTGTCAAAGGGTAGGAGGGATTTTGAGGTGAAAAGTGAAGGGATTAAGAACCACAAATTTATAGTTGCAAAATAGTCATGGGGATGTAAAGTATAGAATAGAGATTATAGTCAATAACATTTAATTACTATGTATGGTGTCAAATGGGTACTTGAAATATTGGAGGAACAGTTTGTAAGGCATATGATTGTCTAACAACTATGCTGTACACCTGAAACAAATACAAAATAATAGTGAATATAATTGCAATTGAAAAATAAATTTTAAAATATATATATTTACTTCTTAAATAACTCATATCTACTGAACCAAACTTTCAAAAAATGTTTTTCTCCCTATTTCTATAAAAATACACCTATCTAACTCCAGGGCATGATTGAAGCTCACTTGGTGAAAAGAACAGTGCAGTTGAAACCCAAAGATCAAGATTCAATACTTTGTTCTCTATTTTGTAGCCACATATTAAAGCAAGCAACTTATTTTTCTAAGTTTTCCTGGACCTAAGAATTGGCAAATGACGAAAGTGGATAAGATCATTTCTACAGTCTCTTATGGTTCTTATATTTTATAATCCTGTTATAAATCAGTCCAAATTATAAGGATCCTCAGGGTTCTGCATAGTTAAATGTATTCTTTGCTTTTATTTTGTTGTCCTTATTTTTTCTGTTTGTTTTTATATAACCACTTCAATGAATAGAATTCCTTCATCTGTCTTTTGCAAGACTGCATAATCTTAGTAATTAAATTAGTCAGGCTGATATAACTCATGACCTCCTTTATACAATAAATTTTTATGTGAAATTGTACAACTAGAAACTTGAGCTATGAAAATTTCATAAAATTTAATTTTCTTGTTATGTATGACATTTTATTTACTTTTGAATTTTACTGATGGTTTGAAGTTTGCCTGACCCAATGGCTTATAGCGCCATATGGAAAAGAAAAAAAAAGAAGAAGAAGAAGCACAAAACAGTATTTATATTTGTGCTGGCCTTCAATTCAAGCTGTGTGCCTCATAATGCAACCTAGCATGAGACATGTACTTTGAAGGATGCTCCTGTCAAACAACTGCTCAGAAAGAACTGTGAGTGATCTCAGTCTAGTTCAGAGCAAAGAGTTGTCCACCTGGAAAAACCCTCAGCATGGTGTAAATTATGATCCCATGTGTTGTCAGTTTTACCCTAGAAGTTCAAAACTGAATGGACCCTTGGACCCTCTCATTCCTTTAAGTCTTCAAAGACGATCCTGCTAAATAAAGATAGGCTCTAGTCACCTGGTCCCATCAGTTCATGAATAATTATCTTTTAAAGAACACCCTTAAATTAGCTTTATAAAAGAGCACTAAAACTGGATTAAATAAAATACAGAACCAGGAAAGTTGAAAATGAAAAAAAACTTAATACAGTCTAACATTGCATGGCTTGAAAGCATTATTCTTCTGCTGCTGTCTTGAGCAATCTAATTTTAAATGACCCAGTAAAAAGAAAAACAGTTATAACAAAGTTAAAAAATATTTTTAAAAAATGATTACTTTACTTGCAAAATATTTTGAGGTCTTTATTAGACTAAAATAGAATAATTATTTTTATACTACAAAAAATATAATTTGGGTTCTTACAGGATATAAGTTCATATACTGTGATGGCCCTTGACATATTCTTTTATTTATTTATTTATCTATCTATCTATCTATTTATTTATTTATTTATTTATTTTTAGAGGGAGAGGAGGGGGATAGGAGCAGGAAGCATCAAGTCCCATATGTGCCTTGACAAGGCAAGCCTGGGATTTTGAACCAGCGACCTCAGTGTTCCAGGTCAAAGCTTTATCCACTGTGCTACCACAGGTCAGGCTGCCTCTTGACATATTCTTAGTGATAATAATGACAATAAGGATAATTTTGATCATGAAGTAAAATAAAAACAGAACACTTTAAAAAAGAGTTTCTCCCTTGGGCTTAGTGGGTCATTTTTATTTATCATCATTTTTAAAGTCTTAGTATCATTAAGTGTCATCAAGAAATATATTATGTTAACTTATGTCACAAGAATAAAATTAACAAAACATGTTGTAAAAATCACTAATACTAAGAAAACTATTAATTGAGAGCTTACATTGTTTCCAAACTCAGAGAATTAAAGCCAAGCTAATTTAATGTGGTCATATTATTTCCAACCTGAATTTTAAATGAATGCATGACCTATTCCAAAGCATATACTATTTTTTAAAACTAACCTTAAAGCACTAGTTAAATATAAATTCTTTCTGTTTTCTTAAAAAAATAAACTTGGTGTATATTTTTCTGGAATATTTTTAAAGTATAAAATTTTATACCATGATTAAAAATAAACAAAACTTCTGGATTTTAGTTTGATGAACAACTGTGCAGTTTTAGCCACTTGGCACTATTTCAGATTTTTGCTTTTTTTTCCCTTCTTGATCTTTCTTTGTTTTCTTTCTTTTACTTTCAACTGCATGATAAATTCTGGCTTATGTCTCACAAAAGCTTTAACACTAAGTTTAATGAAGTGGCTGAACTTCTAACCTTGGAGCCCAACACACTTTCAAACTATCACGGATATCCATTGCACTTTTTCTGTAGTCTGTATCGACATACTAAGGGTAAGCCTTTTAACATGAAGGACCTTATTTAACCAGGCTTTTCATAACAGCAAATAGAGGGAATTGAAATCTTTTACTGGTCATTCTTAAAATTCTCAGAGAAAAAAAAAATGCTGGAGCCTTGAACCTCCTACCTTCCCTAATTCTGCTTCTTTCTTGGTAATTGGACTACAAATAAAGATGTCCTGGGTGTCAGCTTTCCATAAAAAGTCATTTATTCATAACCAGGCTTTAAATTTCCTAACAGAAAGGATTGATTTTTACCTGGTCATCTTAAAGCTTCCAAACATTTCCTATTTATTCAGCCTTGCATTTTACACACAAGGCAGCACAAGCAGCATTTCCTAGAGTTCCTTCCATAGGCAAAGAGTTGGAACAGTTTCAAGGAGATCAAAAGGAAAGAATACGTTTTAAAATGTAGAATTTATTCATACCTTTTATTTTGTTGTTCCATAAAACACTTATAACTGTCACTTCAAGCTATGTCCTTCTATGGGGAGCCCCAAATCAGGCAGATCTCTGTCTTATTTGTTTGAGGACTATTTTGATAGCAGCGAACACTAGAGGGGGAACTTACCCGTTCAGGAGAGAGAAAGCTTCAGAGCCTTTGGGAGAGGATCAGAGTTACTGACTTAAACAAGTCATACTAAGACTTGGTCGGCCATGATTCAGAAGTCAAAAGGTCAAGAATGGTAGGTAGCCAATTTATTGTCATATTCCAAAAAGGCAGGGAAGTAAAAAATGGAATTGAGAAGTTTAGCTGCTGCTTATGCCACGATATGGAATATTTTTAAAAACTCTCTGGAGGCAGTTTTAAAATGAGGAATAGGATTACAGAGGCTTTTTTCCTCTTTACTATGACTGTCTGTCATTTAAATGTCTAAGGAATGATGGAATGAATTATCATAAAATTTTGACAAATTTGATGGCTCAAGCAAAAAAGGGGAAATAGGCATTCTGATTATTAGGTTCTAATAAGACATGACATTTAAAATGAGTTTACATGGCAGTAAGACCTTTGCTTCCCACACAACCCCCCTTGACTTAAAAATACTGAAATTCTTTTCTTTGGAAAGGAAATAACTTATTTCAGTTTTTCCTCTCTAGTTTAATGAATATAAGTCTTATTTTACCACTTATATATTTTTATCCCTTGTAACCACAATGTAAATGCGGTTATTTACATTGAGAAAATTTAAAATGTATCTTGAAAGCCAGTAGAATATTTCAGCAGAAATATTTAGTAAGTTTAGTAGAAAAAAATGTAAGCTGTTCTTTCATTTGTATTAGTGTTTTTATGTACCATCTCACAACACAGTAGCTAAAATGTACCGATTTCAAGAAAAAATTGCATTTTCTAAAAAGAAAAATAAATAAGATTAACAAAAATCCGAAAAGGTAAAATTGTTTTCTTCTGATTTTAATACTTATTTCTTCCCCACCAAATATCATGTTTTTTTGAAATAAAGTATCTCATTAATCCATGTGATCAACCTATATAATGATGTTTATAATACATTTTTATATTACTTATTTCATAAGGCTGTTTTTAAAAAGGGTAAAAATTTATTCACAAGCAATCTGACCTTTGGAATTATACTGAGGTTTAAGTTTAAATTTAAAATAGGGCCCTGGTGAGGTAGCTCAGTTGGTTACAGCAATGTCCCAATACTCCAAGGTTGCAGGTTTGATCTCTGGTAAGTGCACACACAAGAATCAACAAATGAATGCATAAATAAGTGAAATCAATGTTTCTCTCTTTCTCCTTCCCTTCTCTCTAAAATAAATAAATAAAAATTTAAACTAAAATAGTTTTTATTTTTATTTACTGATTTTAATTTATTGTGTTTACATAGATTCAAGTGTCCCACAGAATACACCCCACCCCACCCCCGTGTTCCCCTCAACATCCCGTTTGCGCCCTTTCCCACAACACCCTCACTCCTTCCCTCAGGATTTACTGTCCTGCTCTCTGTAACACTGTGTTATGTATATGTAAATTCACCAATCTCTTTCCCTTGTCTGATCCCATCTTCTCATCCCCTTTCCCTCTGTCCACTTTCCCTCTGGTCCCTTTGATCCTGCCTCGGTCTCCATTCTGTTCCTCAGTTCACATTGTTCATTGGATTCCTCAAATGAGTGAGGTCATATGATATTTTTCTTTCCTTGCCTGCTTATTTCACTTAGCATAATAGTTTCCAGGTCCATCACATTGTGGCAAAAGGTAAAATATCCTTCTTTGTCACAGCCACATAGTATTCCATTGTGTATATGTGCATAGCTTTTTTTTAAAATTGACTTAATTGTTTTTACATAGATTCTAGGGTGACCTCAACTGCATCCCCCCTCCCCCATATTCCCCTCAACATCTCCTTTACCCCCCTCCCTAAAGCACCCTCCCTCCTTCCCTTCAGGTTTATCCCATTCTATCATCCCCTTTCCCTCTGTCCTCTTTCCCTCTGGTCCCTTTGATCCCTCCTCTGTCTCAATTGTGCATAGCTTTTTAATCCACTCGTCCACTGACAGATACTTGGGCTGTTTCCAGATCTTGGCTATTGTAAATAATGCTGCAATAAACATAGGGGTGCATTTCTTCTTTTGAATCAGTGATTTGGTATTGTTAAGATATATTCATAAAAGTGGGATGGCTGGGTCAAAAGGCAGTTCTATTTTTAATTTTTTGAGGAATCTTCACACTGTTTTTCACAGTGACTGCACCAGTCTGCATTTCCACAAGCAATTCATTTATTTAGCCCATTTTCTGATTAGATTATTTATTTTTCTAGTGTTGAGGTTTTCAAGTTCTTTATAAATTTTGGTTATTAACTCCTCATCAGACGTATTGTCAAATATGTTCTCCCATTGTGTGGGTTGTCTTTTAATTTTGTTCATATTGTCTTTAGCTGTGTAAAAGCTTTTTAGTTTGATATAGTCCAATTTGTTCATCCTGTCCTTTATTTCACTTGCTCATGGAGATAAATCAGCAAGAGATGTTGGAGAGCTTACCGCCTATGTTTTCTTCTAAGTTGATTATGGTTTCACAGCTTACATTTTAGTCTTTTATCCATTTTGAGTTTATTTTTATGAATGGTGTAAGTTGGTATTCTAGTTTCATTTTTTTGCAGGTAACTGTCCAATTATCCCAACACCATTTGTTAAAGAGACTGTCTTTACTCCATTGTATGCTCTTCCCTCCTTTGTCAAATATCAATTGTCCATAAAGGTGTGGGTTTATTTCTGGGTTCTCTGTTCTGTTCCACTGATCTGTATGCCTGTTCTTATGCCAGTATCAAGCTGTGTTGAGTACAATGGCCTTGTTGTATAACTTGATATCAAGAAGTGTGATACTCCCACTTTATTCTTCAATTTTAAGATTGCTGAGGCTATTTGTGTTCTTTTTTGGTTCCATTTAAATTTTTGGAATATTTGTTTTATATCTTTGAAGTATTTTACTGCTATTTTAATAGAAATTGTATTGAATTATAAACGGCTTTGGGTAATATAGACATTTTAATGATATTTATTCTTCCTATCCATGAACATGGTATATGCTTCCATTTGTTTGTATCTTTCTCGATTTCTTTTTATCAATATTTTATAATTTTTTGAGTACAAGTCTTCAACCTCCTTGGATAAATTTACTCCTAGGTCCTTTATATTCATTGTTGCAATAGTGAAGGGGACTGTTTTCTTAATTTCTCTTTCAGACATTTCATTGTTGGTGTATAAAAATGCCTCTGTTTTTGAATATTAATTTTATATCCTTCCACCTTGCTGAATTCATTTATCAGGTCCAGTAGTTTTCTGACTGCGACTTTAGGGATTTCTATGTACACTATGATATCGTCAGCAAATAATGATAGTATACTTCTTCTTTCCAATTTGGATGCCTTTTATTTTTTCTACTTGTCTGATTGCTGTAGCTAGGACTTCCAGAACTATGTTGAATAAGAGTGGTGGAAGGGGGTACCCCTGCCTTGTTTCTGATTTTAATGGGATTTGCTTTTTATTTTTGCCCATTGATTATGATGTTTTTCATGTGTTTGTTATAGATGGCCTTTATTATGTTGAGGTATGTTCCCTGTATTCCCACTTTGCTGATAGTTTAGATCATAAATGGGTACTGGATTTTATAAAATGCTTTTTCTGCATCCATTGATATTATCATGTGATTTTTGTCCTGCCTTTTGTTTATATGATGAATCACAGCCTCCCCAGAATAAATCACACTTGAACATGATGTATGATTTTTTTCGTGTATTGCTGGATCTGGTTAGCTAATATTTTGTTGAGAACTTTAATATCTAAATTCATCAGAGATATTGGCCTATAATTTTTTTTTTCTTGTATTGTCTTTGCCTGGTTTTAGAAGAATATGCTCGCCTTAGGAAAGGAGCTAGAAAGACTTCCCTCCTCTTGAATTCTTTGAAATAGCTTGAGAAGGATAGGAGTTAGTTCCTCTTTAAATATTTGGTAGAATTTGCCTGTGAAGCCATCTGGCCCAGGGCTTTTCTTTGTTGGGAGTATTTTCATAACTGTTTCAATCTCATTTGTTGTAATTGGTCTGTTTAGGTTTTCTGATTTTTTGAAATTGATATTTAAAAGATTATGTTTCAAGGAATTTGTCCATTTCACCTATGTTGTCTAATTTTTTTTTGGCATACAGTCCTTCATAGTATTTTCTTACAATCCTTTGTATTTTTGCTGTGTCGCTTGTTACTTCTTCAATCTCATTTTTAATTGCAATTATTTGAGTCCTCTCTCTTTTTCTCTTGGTGAGTCTGGTTAAAGGTTTATCAATCTTGTTTACCTTTTCAAAAAACCAGATCTTGAATTCATTGATTTTCTATATTGGTTTTTTAGCCTCTATGTCATTTATTTACACTCTGATCTTAATTATTTTCTTCCTTCTACTTTCTCTGGGCTTTATTTGCTGTTTTGTTATTTTTTTTAGTTCTTTTAGATACAGGGTTATGTTGCTTATTTGAGCTTTTTTTTGCTTCTTAAGGTATGCTTATAATGCTATGAACTTCCCTCTCAGAACTGTTTTAGCTGTGTCCCATACATTTTAGTTATTGTATGTTCATTTTTATTTGTTTCAAGGAAATTTTTTATTTCTTCCTTGATCTCATTGTTAACCCATTCACTATTTAATAACATGTTATTTAGTTTTCAAGTGTATGAATGTTTTTCAGTTTTTCTATTGTAGTTGATTTCTAGTTTCATGCCATTGTGATCAGATAAGATGCTTAATATGATTTCAATCTTCTTAAATTTATTGAGACTCGTTAAGTGTCCTAACATGTGGTCTCTCCTAGAGAATGTACTAGGAGCTCTTGAAAAGAATGTATATTCTGCTGCTTTGGGGTGAAAGGTTCTGAAGATATCTATTAAATCCAGTTGATTTAGTGTATCCTTTCAGTCTGCTGTTTCTTTGTTAATTTTTTTTTGAGGATCTATTGATGTTAGTGGTGTATTAAAATCCCCTACTATTATAGTATTGCTGTTGATCTCACCCATTATGTTCATCAAAATTTGCTTTATATATTTAGGTGCTCTTACATTAGGCGCATAGATATTTATAATGGTTATATCTTCCTGTTGGATTACTCCCTTTATCATCATGTAGTGTCTTTATCTTTTACTATAGCCTTTGTTTTAAAGTTCATTGTGTCAGATATAAGTATTGCTACTCCGGCTTTTCTTTCATTTTTATTTTCATAAAATATTTTTTCCATCTCTTTACTTTTAGTCTATGTGTATCTTTTGTTCTGATGTGGGTCTCTTGTAGACAGCACATGTATGGGTCCTGTTTTCTTATCCACACAGCTATCCTATATCTTTTGATTGGAGCATTTAATTTATGTACATTTAAGGTTGTGGTTGCTATGTAGTTATTTATTGCCATTTTTATTAGATTTTTGCCCTTTGTTCTGTTTACAACAGGCCCCCTAACATTTCTTGCAGCATTGGTTTGGTTGTAATGAATTCTTTTTGTTGTTGTTGTTGTTTATTTTGTCTGGAAAGCTTTTTATTTCTCTTTTAATTTTTAATGATAGCTTTGCTGGATAAAAAAGTCATGGTTGGAGGCTCTTGTTTTGCATTACTTTGAATATTTCTTGTCATTTCCTTCTGGTCTTAAGTGTTTCTGTTTAAAATTCAGATGTCATCCTTATGGGGGCTGCTTTGGAGGTGATTGGCTGCTTTTCTCTTGCAGCTTTTAGAATTCTTTATCTCTTAGCTTTCATATTTTAATTATGACATGTTTTGGTGTTGGTCTCTTTGGGTTTTTCTTTAATGGGATTCTCTGTGCTTCTTGAACTTGTCTCACTTTTTCTTCATCAATTTAGGGAAGTTTTCATCTATGATTTCTTCAATCAGGTTCTTTATCCCTTGTTCTTTCTCTTCTCCTTCAAGAATCCCTATTATGTGGAGGTTGTTTCTCTTCATGTTGTCACAGAGCTCTCAGAGTTTTTCTAGACTTTATTTATCTTTTCTTTTGCTGTTCTGCTCCTGTGCTTTTGCTTATCTTGTCCTCTAAATCACTGATTTGATCCTTTGTTTTATCCAGCCTGCTTTTAATTCCTTCTAGTGTAGTCTTCATTTCTGATATTGTTTGTCATTTCCTCTCATTATTTTTATGATATCAATGTCCTTTTTGATGTTTTCTATCTCTTTGTTTAGGAGCTCATTATGTTCATCTATTGTTGCTGTAATATCCTTGAGCATCCTAACATTTATTTTTCTAAACTCTGTATCTGATATCTTGCTTATTTCCATCTCATTCAGTTCTTTTTCTGGGTATTTCTCTTGTTAATTCATTTGAATTGCATTTCTCTGTCTTCCCATTTTGTCACTGTATAGACTGTTCCTTGGATGTGCTATTTGTGTAGCTAGCTGAGCATAGGGTTGGTGTTGTCTATTCAGTTTTCAGTTGTGTTGTTTCCAGATCTTCTTGAGTTGGCCTCAGCTATTGTTTGTAATCTGCTGTGGGCTACTTGTTTGTTGCTACTGCTCTTTTTGCTATTTGCGTCAGCATTTTCTATGCCTTACCTGGTTCTGGTGTAAGAAGCCTTTCCTTAAGATACCAATCTAACTAGTGTTGTTAGGTCCTGAGCTGATGGTCTTTGTATCTGGCCACTGGATGTACCAGTCCTAGGCTTCCTTGGCTGGAACCTGGTACTGACCAGTCACTGCTTATGACTGGCTTTAGCAACCTTCTTGGAGCCACCAGCAATCTAGCATTTGTGACTGCCTCTTCTGGGCTCTAATGCCATTATAAATATCATCTGCACTCCTAGGCTGGCTTTTATCTACTCTTGGCCAGTGTGTGTGGCCTCTCTATTCACAAGGTGTAGTTTTTTTGCCGGCCCGCCCTTGCCACCACCTCCTCGGGCACTCAGGCACCTGGGCACCAGCACTGCCATGTGCATGGGCTTGTGGGCCGCAGCTTGGGCTGCCCCATGGGCATGCTGGATGCCTTGCCAAGTTCTACCTTTCATGGGCATATGGGCTGCCTCTCCTGGCTTTACCCCCCAAGGGCACTAAAACTCTTTTCCAGGCTTTGCTCCCCACAGGCACGGAGGACACCTTGTCCTTCCAGGCTCCCCTCCTGTGGGCATGTAGAATTTCTTGCCCCACTAGAGTCTGCCCCCCACAGTCATGCTGGATGTCTCTCTGGGCTCTGCTCCTTGCCACGCCATGCAGGCTACCAGGATCCACCACCTGCAGCCACTGCATGGGCTGCTTCAATGGGCTCAACCCCCTGCGGCCACATGGTTTGAGCACCATGGCTGCAGCTGCAGCTGGGCCCTACCACCCTTTGGAGGGTGCTCAGCAGTTTGGGGGGCGTTGTTGCCCAGACCTCAGCCTGTGTCTCTGTTGCACCCCTGCTTCTAAGCGTCTCTTTGCACTGACTGGAGCAGGAGAGCCTCAGTGGGCAGGGAAATTGCTTCCCTTTGCTGGCTTGGTTCTCCCAGGAAAAATGGCCATTTTAGGTTTGGGGACTGACTCAGTACAGAGGTCAGGGTGGCAGTCCTTCACAGTCTCTCCCTGTGCCCCCAAGACTATAATCTCCACTTACAACTACATTCTTCTTGGCACTCCTCACTCTCACAGCCCCAGGTAAGTGGCTGTAAATGAAGTTTTCTGCATGATCCGTTTAAGATGGAGCCTGGGTCTGAAAGTTCTGTCTCCCTCTCAAAAACAGTAACCCAGCTCTTCTTTCAGCTAAAATCTCTCTGTATGCCTCCTAGTCTCTGGGGCTCCAGGCTGGGGTTCCGGTCCTGGGCTGAGAACCCACAACTCTTGGCAACCCACCCCATTGTGAGAGACCCTCTGACTGCCCCTCACTTATGCAAGTTGGGCAGCCCTTTCCACGTCTTCACCCTTTCTATCAGCTCAGTGTGGTTTCTCCTGTGATGCTTGGTTATAGATTACTCTTAGTTTAGTCCAAAGTTGTTTCTTCAAGATAATTGTTTCTAAGTTAAGTTTTTATACACTTGGTTCTGGGAGGTGGGAGTTGTAATGTCCACCTACTCTGTCGCCATTTTCTCTTCCCCATAAAATAGATTTGAAACTTTTCAACTATAAACCTATTAATCCTATTATAAAACATATCTCTATACCAGTGGTTCTTAACCTTTTTTGAGGTACCGAACCCACCAGTGTCAAATGTGCATTCACCGAACCCTTCTTTAGTGATAAATAAAATATGATTTTTTTTCCAAGTTCAAGACATACGTATATGTTTTTTTACTGGTGCACAAAATGAGCCATGCATGAACATCACCTTGCTCAAAGAACAAAACCAACAAAGTGCATGAACTCACAACAAATTACAGTATTACTTTATTCTGGCCTCTGCGGCAGAGGCTTCTCCGAACCCCTCAGACTGACTCATCAAACCCCTAGGGTTCGATAGAACCCTGGTTAAGAACCACTGCTCTATACAAATAAAAAGAAATGTAAATTATTTTTCTCTATTTTTAAATGTGTTGATTTTAGAGAGAGAGTAAAAAAGAAAAGATAGATTTGTTCTTCTACTTATTTATGCATTCATTGGTTGATTCTTGTATGTACCCTGACTGGGGACTGAACTCATGATGTTGGAAAATATTAAGTATTTTTAAAAACATTTTAGAATGATTTTCATTTTGTCAGACTTTGACATCTAAAAGTAAAGAAGTGAGCCCTGGACAGATAGCTCCATTAATTAGAGCATTCTTCCAAAGTGCAGAAGTTGCCAGTTTCATCCCTTGTCAGAGCACACAAAGCAACAGATCAATGTTTTTGTCTCTCTTCCTCTCCTTGTCTCTCTCTCCCTCTCTCTTTCTCACTATATTCAATAAATTTTTAAAAATGTAAAAGTAAAGCAGAAAGAAGCACTTGACTTTAGGAAGTAAACTCCATGTAGATAACAGGGTAATGAGCAAACCTGAATTTTCCTAAAATGACTGTATTTATACAAGGAGAATAATGTGATTTAATAAAAAAAATTCTGGTTTTACATAAAAATGTGGATTTATCTTTGCTTTCCAGGTATTTTTCTACAACTGTGATGAACAGATTCTTAAAATTCTTTTCTGATCCTAGTGAAACCTCCACAGAAGTTTGTTTATGGCTAGTAGACCAGGATAGCAATAGGTACTTTAACATACTTTTATAATTAAATAATCAAGTTGAAGAAACTTGACTTTAATATATTAACTATAAGTTTCTAGAATTTCATATTATAGAAGTAAACAACAGGGTTACTAATTAAAATGTATCTTGAGCTTGCTAGTCTGGTCTTCAAATGCATACTTTATGCTCTGTTCATAGGTGACAGTGAAAACTGTGTATGTGACAATGCAGTTCACACACTTGGCTGGAGCTCAGAGTGTGCAGTTTTGGTAGTATGCAATTTGGAGAAGAATATGTGCTGGCCAAGTAAATGTAAATTTCCCCTTGTATTGTTAGGGCTAGACCTACTTTTCTCAGTCAACAGAAATTCATATCTAACCATTTTAGTTTCCATCACAGAAAAAAAAATGTCATGTGTTAAGAAATATTTCTAAGTTATCTGTGAATATTAAACTTTAATGAAACATTTTAATTACTTAAATCAGGTCAAAAAGTGGGGAACCAAAGAGTAAAGGAACTGGGTCTGTGGGTAAATATAATACATTTGGGAATCATTTCCAACATGAATTAGACTTGTCTTGAGCCTCCTAATCTGTTTGATGTTTGATAAAATATATATCCAACATTTCCTTTGTTTATATTTTAAGTGACTTATTTATTTTAATACAGTGGTACCTTGAGATATGAATTTAACTTGTTCTGTAACTGAGCTCATAAGTCAGTCAACTTGTATATCAAACAAATTTCTCCCACTTAAAATAACTGAAATAGATGTAATCCGTTCCAGCCCTGTGAAACATCCCAAACCATCCTAAATTATGAAAAATGACATGTTTATAATTAAGAAACACACATGTATACTTTACCAATACATAACAAAATATATGAAATAAAAGAAAAAAGTGTTATTTAGTACTGTATTTTTACCTTGGAGACAGATGAGTGCGGCTAACGGAGGTGAATGGTGGAGGAGGAGGGAAGGAGGAATAGATGCAGGCACTGTAGACACATAAACTAAAACTGCACTTTCTTAACACTAAATGTAAACTAAAACTGCATTTTCTTTACTTTAAACAAAACTAAAATTGCACTTTCTTTACTTAAAATGAAACCACAAAAATTTAATTATGACTCGTATCTTATAATTTTGCTTGGATCTCGAACAAAAAATACGGACTAAGTCGCAGCTCGTATCTTAAAAAATTCGTATGTATCTCAAGGTACCACTGTACTTGGAATTTTTTCTTTCAATTTTCAAAGTTAAATTGACCTGAATTTAGATATTTTCTCTAATTCTAACATTAAACTTTGTAAAGTTGTAGGTTTGTTCCTGTTTTATTTCTTCTGTACTCATTTTATTTCAGAAATTTGAAAATATTACATTCACTTGACAGAGAAGAAGCAATTCACTTTCATGAAGTTTCATTTTCTTTTTTACTTAAAAGAATGCATCAGTATAAATATCTCTGCTAATGACTAATACAGAATCAGAATTCACATCAACATTCTTCCTTCAAGGGTTTTGAAGTCTCATTGCCAACGTTTTGTGAAAACGGCCTGCTGTTTTTTCTCTGACCTACTGATAATATATTTTACTTTGAAACATAGAAAGGATGAAAAAGTGTATAATAAAAGAGAAAAATAGCAAAAACAGATTGCTAAAGATTTGATATCAAATAATGAATTTGTTTTTGAAATACTGATGAATTTGTTTTGAAGTATTTAATTGAAGCCAGATCTCTACATAGAACTGTATTAGAAAATGTGGTTACCATGATGGGAATGTATATATTTTTAATATCAAGTAATTCTCACATATGTTAATGTTTCAATAAATAGATAAATAAATATTGAATACCTACTATGTATGAGGCACTATAATTTAGTCTGACTTATATTTGTGAACAAGGCAAGATAAGTGAGTAATATTATGAAGCTTACAATATTAACAAGGGTTCAGATGAATAAATGCACAAGTATAAAGCAAGAGTCAGTAACTGTTGGTGCATATAGGACAAACACGTCACTCAGATTTGAAAAATCATGGAAGGTACTCAGGATAGATGGTAGAAAAACTTGAATGAATGAAAAGAATTAAATATTGTAGTTGGAAAGAAGGGGACTAAAGAAGAATGCTTAGAGAAAATGATCAAGGTAGTGCAATGGCTGGAAGAAGGACTGGCTTGAGAGTGATCAGTTCGCAAGGGCCATAATATAGAAGTTGTTAGCCACATAATGAGTTCACATTTACCTGGGAGTAAGTGGGGAGCTTTCAAACAGTTTTACACAGGGGAATAACCAAAGATTTGCATTTTAGATACTTTATTTTTCACAATCATGTGGAGAATGGGTTGAAGAGGAAAAAACCAGAGGCACAGATTTCATGCAGGAGAGATGATTATTCTAAACTAAATCAGTGGCAGGGACTATAGCAAAAAGTAGTCCTGACAGCGATTTGAAGGTAGACAGGACAGAAGTTAGTTTTAAATAGAATGTGGTAGGAAAAAATGTAAAAAAAATATGAATAATATATTAATTATACCAAATCATTTCAATACTACAATTATTGTACTTTTGTGCCAACCAATTACAACCTCAACATGCTGAAGTTATACCATAAGGAAGCACATAGCATAATCAAGTTTATCCATCTATACACTATCCATAATCATTTTTTAATTACATGGAAGGCAGGGAGGCAGAGAGACAGACTCCCACTAGCGCCCCAACAAAGACCCACCTGGCAAACCCTCTACTGGGCAATGTTCTACCCACCTGGGGTTTTTGTTCCATTCATTGCTGGGTTACCCAGTTATTTTGGTGCCTGAGGCAGGCCATGGAGTCATCCTCAGCACCAGGGCCAACTTGCTTGAGCCATTCTAGCGATGGCTGCAAAAGAGGGGGAGGTAGAGGGGGAGAGAGGAAGAAACAGATGGTTGCTTCTCTTGTGTGCCCTGACCTGGAACATAGCCAGGACTTCCACACATGGGCAGATGCTCTACTGCTGAGCCAATTGGCCAGGGCTACTCTCCATAATTTTATACACCATAATAGTTTGACATACAATCAGTTTTTATCATTTTACTGAAAGCATGATTCTTTTGTAACCGTTTTAGTTTCATTAGTACTTTCTAAATTTAAAAACTTACCTATATTTCACATAAAATTACATAAACAAAAATGTCCAAAATTAAGCACAGTTGTGGAATATTTAGAATCAGACTTTTGCCAACTGATGAATTTTAGAGAATATACTCAATAACTTACAAATCTTTTTTTTTAATTTTAAAATAAAGGCAATGTTGAAAAAAGCACTTTAGAAAGAAAGTGCAACACAACATATTTACAAATTTGTTTTGTATATTTATTCATATAAGTATAGATAGAAATGTTTGCAATAACATTTTAATTTAGTTCTATGTTTATTTACTCATTCAATACTACTATTTTATGAAATAAATGCACATATTTATACAAGTTGCGTAATATAAAGCCAAAGAAATTATATGGCTTAAAAGACTTCCTCATTCCAGGTTTATTTTTAAACACTGTTGCAAAAAAGGAGAAAGAAAAGAGAGGAAGAGATGAGAGAGAGAGAGAGAGAGAGAGAGAATCATTTAGTTTGTACCTGCAATCTGAAAACATACATGGGAAAAGAGTAAGAATATCTATACAATAGTGAAATTAGAAATTTACCCAGAATATTTGATCCCAGAATTTACAGATTTGACAGTAATATGTTTATTTCTAGTTGCTTTCAGAGAAGTGTGGGAGTAGAATCCTCTAATTTAATCATGTCTTTGGTTTCATTATAAACATCCTGAGAGGTTAAGGAGGAAAGTGGAGTGAGCTGGGATCCCACACAGTGAGGACACAAGAGTAGGGAATTCAGTTATCTGCTCTTGGATGTCTAATGCTTGCCTTTCTGATTAGGAAAATATTTCAGTGCCCTGAAATCATAGAAAAGTTAATATTTGATTTACCATTTCTATCACTGTAGCCCCCTCTCAGTAAGCAGGAAGAATGTTAGGGGAAAAGACGTATGACATGTATTTGCCAGTTGTTAACATTTTCTTAGGATTCTCAAGCATGATTACACCTAAACTTTTAATTGCTATGAAATCTATAAAACACAGAGCCAAATATCTTTACAGCGCTTGTGTAAACAAAGTTCACTGAGAACTATTAACTATGCAAAAAATGACAAATAAGACCTGCATAATAGAAATGTTATCATTTTAAAGTTATTAAGAAGACTTCTACATCACTTTTAAAATGTTTCTTATGGTTAGAATACTACATGTCCATGTTTTTTCAGTATAATCCACTATGTCTGTTGCCTTGGTCTTATTAATAATAGTGCCCATTTATTCTTAAAAGTCTACATTTGGACAATAAAATACATGATTACCTTACTACCAGAAGTCTAGCACCATAGAAGCTTGGGCAACATTGATAAATAGTGTTTTAAGAAGAATCTCATATTTCTGACAAATGATAAAAGGACATGGGTTTAATATTAAACAGTAATGTCATAAGTTTTGATATTTCATGCTTCTAAGAACTGACATTACTAAAGACACGAAAGTTACAAAATAATGAGAATTTATAACAAAATTGTGTAAACAAGGCACTGAGTTTATGTGCTTTTAGCAGCTGGTGAAAATAACATGCTAAGCTACTTAACCTTGATTCATTATTTTTATGCTTCCACTATTTTTAAAATGTATATGAAATTTTTATAAGTGAGTTCCAAAAGTATCTCAGATGCAGGTCTCCATAAACAGTGATTTTGGGGGATTTCTAGTGCTTCTCATGAGGGTGAGAATAATTTACCCATCAGTAAATGACACTAATTTTTGTCATTCAGTACAAAATTTTAAACTTCAAACTATAATTATGCACTGGTATCACCATAAGAGATGCTACTTAACATTATTATTTGCTCACCCAAATGACCTCAGTTGCTTACATGGTATTAAATTAAGAAACAAGTTTTATGAAATTGGAAAATTTTAAGCAAAATTGATAAAGAAAAAAAGAAGTCCTAGCAAAAGACCCTGTAAATCAGTGGCTTGCAATGTGCTAAATGTGTGTTTGCACTTTCAAAGTTCGGATTTTCTCATACATTTTCATACTGATGGAGATAAAATGCTGAAGTCTTAAATCCCTCTATGCCATGCTGAGTTGCTAAGGGCTGTTGACTTTTTGTTATTTCTCCTCTCGAGTTAGCTCTGATTACGCCTGCTGAGTGAAAAATTTGTATTTGCCGACAGAAATAGGAACCACCCCACGTGCACTTGCACTCAGCAAATGCTCCAATACATCACAAAGATTTGCTCAACCCACCTTCAGAGGCCAAATCGAGCATGTTATTTTCTGTTTAGATCTGATTCTAGAGCCTATCAGTCAGAGTGTTTTCCAATCTCTGATTAAAGCAAGACCTACAAAGCTGGAAGTGTTCACACACAGTCTCATTAGAGTGCTGGATAAAGTGACCCAGGCCATCTAGCACAAAGCTCTGAGTGAACTTCAAATATGAGAGTGCATCAATCAAATCCAAGCAAGGCTTTTATGTCATTTTTCTACGTTGCCTTTAAAGTCCTATAGGAATGCCCTTTCCAGCTGTACAGCCGAAAAGCATTCAATAGAAACAAAAAGCAAAGCCCCCCCCCCTGCAATCCTCTCCACCACCCAATGGGTAGGGTTTTACCTCCCCCTGAAGCATTAGAGAGTCTTCTGTGCTTTTTAAATTATTAAGTATGTTCAACTATGCACTGGAGAATATATTCTCATCACTCAGTGCCTCTGTATTAATTATTAGTGCTAATTCAAAAAGGAAACTGATAAGGTCAAAGGCAATGAGATTGCATATTGTATGGTTTAGAGGTAAGTGATAGATTGGGGATTGGGGGCAGATAAAGCAATGTTCTTGGAGGCTTTTCATGCCTGGATCCCAAAACTAACCCCCAACTTCACTTTTTGCTTTTTTGTGTGTTGGCTTATACCATTATGAAAATAAGAGAGCAAAAGAATAAAATCAGGAAAGAGTGTCAAGAATCTTGACAGGGAAGATGATAAGACATAAATCAGAGAAAGAGAAATTAGGTGCTTGGTTGATGTTTGTATATATACTGCTCAGGGAATAAGAGTCATTTTTAAAAACAAATCTTTAAAAGATAAGCATAAAGCAAAACAATACAAATTGGTCCATTAATATCATTGGAGGAAAATGCATGGGCACAGTTAGCAGTGATTATTAAATTTGAGGACTTTTGCTTCAAACATCAGGCAAAAAAGAAATATTATAATACAAGAAATATCAGTATGAATGAAAAAAAACAAGGTTTCAAAAGCAAAAAATAAAATAATTTAAAACGGGAAAATAAATCTTCTTACAGTGTAAAGTTTATTGAATTTTATACCTCTTTTTAAACAAGTGAATGGTTAAACTACTCAGGAACTCTCTTGATCCAATTAACAATAGCATACACTAAAAATAATGGTGTACCTCACAGTACTGGGTAGATATATTGCTTATTCAGAGAATTCCCTGTATGTTTTTATTACCAATCTTTATTAAACGCAAGGCAAATACTATTCACAAATATGACTTCACCCACTTGGAAATATTGCAGCATGTAAAAGAATGCTTGAATTTAGAGTCATATATTACAGGGCTTAAGATGTTTGGAAGAATTATACAGATTTTATGAATGAGTACTAGAGCATTATGCTACTTGATAATCTCTCATCTGTGTTTCCCCTTTAGTGTTTGATGGTTATCTGTGTGAATTGCTTTTTGTTCTTGTTGTTAATTAGTTTATTGCATAAAACTTAGTGCGCTACCTGATAAAAACTTTTGTTCCTTTCAGCACTCTTCCCTTCTAGAACTGTTATTCATCTTTAGCTCTAGTCAGGCTTCTCTTGCAGCTTTCTAAACTAGAATAATAAAACAATGCTTTTTCCTTTCTTATCTTATAGGGCATAATTTACTATGCTTGAGTAAAAGAAATATAAAGAGTATAAGTAATAATTTAAGTTCATCACCTCAACATTTCATGTATTTTAACCTAGCTTCTCAACTAAAATATCCCTCAATGTATTTTTAAGGGATGTATTAAGAAAAGATTAAAGAAAAAGAAAAAGAAAACCAATTTCCTAGCGAACAAATACACAGAGTTTTGAACTGTGTGCAAGTCTTTCTTTTCTCTCCAAGGTATTCTTGACTCCACTAAGTAGAGATATGTCAGCAAGGGACCTAAATTCTTAATGCAATGAAATAAACAATAAAAACAAAATAAATTATAAAATCAGTTTGTCATTTGCCTGTATTTATTTAAGAAAAACTATTAGAAATCTCAAATGATAAACTAAACTTTTCACTTTCATCTCAATATGTGTCTTCTGGAGAAGTAACACAAACTAGAGCAGATAGACATCCAGAACACAGAAGAAATCCTGCAAATATTTCATAGGTAATATAAATTATTGGTTGAGGGCATAGTTTCTGAATCCAGCTTATATGACCTATAACACATTGAGAAATTTTCTTACAACTCCATACCCCAGTTTCATCATGTTGGAAATGATCTTACAATGGTATTTACCATATAGGATTGTTCAGAGTATTAAATAAGCTTATACTTGTTAGTGAATAAAAAAGTGCCTGACATGTAACATTTGCTCAAAAATGTTAATTTTGGTGAGAACAGCTATTTGCTGGAAACATAAGCTTATATTAGTTCACTCAATGTATCCAACAAAAAGTATTATTTTTTAAAATATAAAAATACATATTTTATGTAAAATATTTAAAAAGAGATAAAATAAAATAAAATATTTAATTCAAGAAAATTATTTTTGTGGATATTGTGTAAGATATATTCCCTTTTAGAATAACCAACAGGATAATCCTGTAGAAATAAATTTTATTTTATGAATGTTTTATATTCAAGACTTAGCAAACAGTCTCTCAACTTTAAATTATATAATGTTAGAGCTATTTATTTCTTTATCTGGCATTATGTTTATCATAGAGATAAGCATCATAGGTTTTAAATAGCATACGATGTAAATGTTTTTTGCATTTATAAACTATATAAATTGTTCAATGATATTATTTTTTATTTGTGGGCACTGATATTAAAATTGGTCTATAACATAACATACTAATATTTGTGCTATATTATGCTGTCATATATATTTTAAAAATAAAATATTTGAGTTTACCTTAACTAAAAATTTGGAAAGCCTGTCAATGAAGTACACTGTTGTTCATCTAAAAAAGTCAATGCAAATGAGCCATCTAGAAAGTGAAATTTGGAACACCATTTTAGCATGTGAAAATCAAAATATCAACTTCTTGGTCCTGGCGGGTTGGCTCAGCAGTAGAGTGTCACCTGGCATATGGACATCCCTGGTTGGATTCTTGATCAAGGCACACAGGAGAAGTGACTATCTGTTTCTTAGTCCCTCCTCCTCTTTCTTCTCTATGTCTCTCTCTTCTCCTCCCACAGCCATGGCTTCATTAGAGCAAGTTGGTTCTGAACATTGAGGATAACTCCATGACCTCCCTCAGGTACTAAAATAGCTCAGTTGCCAAGCAATGGAGTAAGGGCCCCAGATAGGCAGACTATCACCTGGTAGGGGGCTTGCCCAGTGGATCCCGGTCAGGGCACATGTACAAATTTGTCACTCTGCCTCCCTGCCTCTCACTTAAGCAAAAAAATCAACCTCTCTGATTTGGAACAAATTGAATTATGAACTAAACCCTCACAGTATATAAATGTACAAGAACTTAGTAAGCTCCAAGAGTGTTCTTAGATTGACATATGATATCTATTATGTCCAACAATATAAGAATTTTAAAAGTTACTTTATAAGATGAAATTACTTATATGCATTTTTCCTTAAGGTTAAATATATAAAGGGTTTTAGCAGTTGCTTAATGCCCAAGGGAAAAAAGAAATATTAAGTTTACATTAGTAATAAAAACTATTGAAGAAAGAATATTTTATAGTTATAGTTTGCCTTTCCCATGTATAAGATAATAAAATCTTAATCAAACTTAATCTTTAATAATATCTTAGTTGAGGAGCAACATACTTTAGTAGTGATTTTTCATAGTAATTGTGTAAAAATTGGGTCTCTACAGTCCTTCTTAGTATATTCACCTTTACAAAAACAAGAAAATAAAAACCTGTCTCTCTCTCTCTCTCTCTCTCTCTCACACACACACACACTCTCACACAAAATTCTGATAAATTAAAATCAAATAATGTTTTTAAAGTACTCATGCATAGTTTCAAATATTCAAGTCATAAGAAATATTTTATGAAAATCAAGTCTATATGTGACTTCCCAGCCATTGATGATTCTTTTTGTTGTTGTTGAAGCATTCAACAAATTTATTTGGCAACTATAATGTAACAGGCACAATTCTAGACACTAGATATATGGTTTCATATATATGCTTATGGATGCCAGATGATAACACAAATCAAATATCTGATTTTATATTATTCATTTTAAAAAATCAAGCATTTTCTCAGATCTCATGCTTTTTAATATAAATGTACTTAATATGAGGCTTCTACTGAATTTGGGACAGATGTAATATCTGATGGCTCCTCATATAAAAAGATAATCCTAAGTAAGTATGGGACAGTTACACTTTTCAGAAAGTTTCTAATATTATTAGCTGGATTGATAAAGAATTCATGTAAAACTTGATTTGGAAAATCAGTCCCAATATCTTCCATAGCTCCCTCTGAAAACAAGAGTCATGCTGCAGAGAAAAATAACATGAAGGGCACTTCAATTCAGTTGAGTGAATCTGTTTTCCCAGCTATATTGAGATATAATTTACATACATCACTGTATGAATTTCAGGTGTGACTTACACATATAAAATTTGACTTACATATATTGTGAAATGATTATAGTAAGTTTAGTTAGTATCTATTATCTCATATAGATACAATAAAAGAAAATTGAAAAAGAAAACAGAATTTCTCTTATAAAAATAATTCTTAGAACGTACTCTCTTGATAACTTTCATATATACCATACAGCAGTGGTAACTACAGTTATCATGTTTTACTTTGCAGTCCTACTACTTATTTACCTTATCACTGGGACTTTGTATTTCTTGACCACCTATTTCCAATTTTCCCTCCCTTCAAACCACCACCTCTGTTAACTACAAATCTGATCTCTTTTTCTCTTTTTCTTATTATTAATTTTTTTTACATTCCACATATAAGTGGTTGAATCTTAATGGTAAGTGAGACAAAATGATTCAGTTTTTCCTTGATATACAAAATGATTATTAATCACATACCTTTGCTTGGGATATCATACTGTTCTATATGAGTTAGTTAAGATATACAGATTTTACGATACAGTATAAGTATTACAAATAAATACTATTTGGGGAAAATGGACTACGTCAATTTTCTGAGATTTATTCTATATACTTGCAAAATGTTCAAGTATTTTGGTAAATATTTCAAAGTAGAGTCTTCTCTGAGAGAAAAATAACTCATAATCACAGCTGTGAGATCATCTCCATGGACTAGCCAACCTGATCAGCTTTGCTTTCTTTGATATCATCTACCATTATTTAATTTTGGTTCTTCTAACTTTTATAAAGATGGTACACCTTATCTAAAATAATTTTCCTTCATTTTATATTTATGAGAACACAGAATTCTGTGTCTACATCCAGTATTATCATTATGTGTTCTTCTATTCAAGAGAAAAGCATCAACATCAACAAAAAAAAATGTTTTTCAAAAACAGAAACTCATAGAGTAATTGGAACTGGTCAAATAAAAGGTGAAATACTCAGGCTGGCAGTAGTTCTGACAAAGCAAAGAGTAACCAGACAAACTTAAAGAATTTCTTAAATTAGCTAATCATTATTTTTTAGACCAAGTTTCCACCCATCTACCCCTACCATTGTATCAGGTTGCAGTGTCTAAAAGAAGATAGACCCTGAAGAGCAGTTTAAAGTGCTTTAACTTTTTAAATGTGATACTGTTCTTTTTAAGAGTTCTTTCATATGTGATCAGTCAGAGATACTGACTTTTGTGAGTTAACACAAAAGTGAAATAGCACTTTTAAGTGCTGTCTCTCTTTGGAGATTTAATGTGCTTTGTAATATCTCTGAGATCAGTCAGAGAGAGATGAGAAAAAAAGAAATTTGATTTTGAGTCTGGACCAAAGCTCAGTGACTTGAGAGGCACCTAAACATAATGAAAAGGAAGAAGTTTCAAAGAGAAAGTTGGCAGCTATGACCAGAATCCACAGGGCTAGCGGGACTGACATCAACCAGAGGCAGATATAGAGGAGTACCCTATGATCTCACTTGATATCATTGACACTTCAAGACCTAGTTTCATTGAGGAACAGTCCAGTAAAAGAACATCTCCAAAGGACACAGCATGGTTGTGGAACTGAAAAAGACATGAAAATAAAGCACCAAGGGCCTAAAGCTATCCTTTTCTCCTCTAAAGATGACATATATCTGGAGAAAGCAAAAGTCAATATCTGAAACCTGCTTTTTTCAAGCTTGACTTGAATGATATAAAGTTGGCCGTATTATAGCTAGATGCTTACCTTTATGACCTAGGTTAGGTCTAAAGTAAGAACAAGGAATTAGCTGATTCTTGGTAGTCTTCACTTACCTCCTGGTGAATAACTTTATACCCTAGTTGTTTTTATTTAATTACAGTAACTGTCAGTTAAATTTGTGTCAGATACTGAAAATCAGTACAGAACGCCTTCATTACTTTGTTGTTTTTAATGTCTTCAAAGATCTATATATTTCTGCTAACAGTCCTGAAGGTTGAAATTAATGTGCAAGTAATTATATATGGAGTGCAAATTCTAATTTTGGTATACAAAGAGTATCTAAACAAATAATAACAATAATGGTCAGTGAATTAAAGAAATCACACAGCTATTATAAGTTAGAAAGTGTATGTTGAGAAAAGGGGTAGGTGCTTGAGTTTCATAGACCTCCAATTCACTTATACAGTAAAATAAAACAAAAATCTGGATGAATTATGTTAACTACACATAAAATAAAAAATTATGGAGCAAATAAATTCATCACAATGATACCCATGCTAAAATGGCTTATTTTTTTCCAGTTATGTAGGCTGAATTACAATTGAATTATTGCTGCAGAAAGTTTAAAATTTGCTTATATGAGAATTATATTAAAATTAATTTTAAAAATTGAGCTATTTGTCAAAAAAACTAATGTAAAAATATCACTTTTAATGTAAATGCTTGGAAAATTGAGGGAAAAAGCTAATAATTACCATTTCAATTTTGCTTATGCTTAACTTCATCATAAAACACAGAATTCTGAGTTTACCTCTAGAATTATCATTAATCCAGTATATCCTTTTGAATATATCTTCAGGACATCAAAGTATCTGATTAATATGATATAAAGAATTACTTAAATATAGTGAAAATTATTTTAATTTCTCCTTTTATAAAACATTAATGAAAACTTTATGATTTAAGAGACTTAGTAAGCATTTTTCAAACTTCTTTAACTGGAGCACAATAAAAAAAAAAAACACCTGATAATTTCCATACAGTAAAATACTACACCTTTACTATGTATTAGCTAAGGTAACTATTTTGTAGAACCAATTCTAAAGGAATTCCTGAGGAAATCACATTTTTTTGAGATAACAAAAGTTTATTCTCTTTAAAGTTTTAAATAAAATGAGATGAGGATAAATGACTCTCCTAGACATCAGCTGAATTTACAAGGTTTTCGCTCTTGATTGCCAAAGTTAAAGCAAGATTATCTGATTACATTCTAAATACTGGGAAAAAATATCTAATCATGCCAAAAGTACAAGAAATTTATCTATTGGAAAGATTTTATTAGTATGTAGTTTTAGATTATTTACAAATTAATGCTAAATATCAATGATATATTTAGCGAGCTAAAATTATGAAAGTTGTCTTTTGTATATATTTGTGTGTGTGTGTGTGTGTGTGTGTGTGTGTGTGACAGAGACATAGAAAGGGACAGTCAGACGGGAAGGGAGAGAGATGAGAAGCATCAAAGAGATCTTTTGTATATTACAAGCAGTTAAATCAAAGTAAGTTTTACCACCTGTCTCAAATCTTACTATGTCTTTAGGAATTTTTTGTTTCAAAAGTAAACAAGTATTTTATTCTCACTTGGAATACCTAGACTAAATGTAACCCTTGACGCTATTTTGAAAAGGAAATAATTTTGCCACACCCAGGAGTCCTGTACACTACAGATTAAAACTCGATGAAGTCATCCACATATACTAACAAATATAAACTAAAAAGAAAATAAACCAAAACTGAGAAATCCTGTGACAAACATTGAAAGTGATATATGTCAATCTCTTTTCTACCTTTATAAGAGCATATTTTCATAGACACATTAATATATAAATTTTGATTCAATCTATTTCATTTCACAAATATTTATTCAAAGTCTACTATATACCATGTTCTGAGGATCAATAAGTGAATAAAACACATGCAGTTCTTATTCCTGTGGAGTATAGAATCTAAGGGGAGGAGACAGATTATTTCATAGTAGAAGCTATAGGTAAAATGCAGGCAAAGCTCCAAAGTAAGAGAAGACTGGGATGAAGCCTTATTTACCAATTTATTTTATGATCAAACTGATGTTAATAGCATAATCTTTCTACAGTTGGATTTCCTACAATGACACCTCTCCAGCTCAATAAATTACCTTTTGCCTAAAATATAAAGTGGAAGAAAATGACAAGGGAATTTGAGCCAGAAAATCTAATTGATGTTCTGTCAGTTTTATAAGATTAAAAATGGCCAAAAATATTCCCTATTGACAAAACATTAAAAGTCTAATTCAATTAACATGTAGTAGGTAGAATTATCCTAATGCTTTAATTTATATATACACACACACCCTTACTCAAGATATGCTTAGCCATTTTTACACTTATTATTATATTAGTAGTAATTTATACTCTATACAATGTAATTCTACAAATTAATATTCTAGCCCTTGAATTTATTCTATTGCTGTATGAAGAAATGTATCACTATAAGGCAATACAATTACTAGAATAGTAATTATACCCATCCTTTCTTTAGTTTGGAGACATCTAAAATTTTGGGGGGAATATATATAATCTTTTGGCTGTAAAAATGCCTAATCAGGTAATCAGCACTTGGGCCTGATTTCTAATCACATAAATATTATTAGCTTTACATCATATTTCTATATTTAAAATAATCCATTATTTCAAATTAAACATGATTCTCAAAATATTGATGTCCTTGATTTCACAAAATGCTTTTTTCATTAATATAGGAAATATAATTAAAAAATTCTGGGAATTTAGTTATTTCAAATTGTTTCTAATATTATCCACTGTTGGGCAGATAAAATATATTATGCTCACTTTGTTAAAAATGGTGCTGCCCACATGCAAGTCTGTTGATATTAATGTGTGTTGGGGGACAGGCTGTGGGCAGGCCAGGTCGTTATAGCCTAAAGCTTAGTTTTAAGAGTAAGCTTTTTGCCTGACCAGGTGGTGGCGCAGTGGATAGAGCATCGGACTGGGATGCGGAAGACCCAGGTTCGAGACCTCAAGCTCGCCAGCTTGAGCGCAGGCCCATCTGGCTTGAGCAAAAGCTCGCCAGCTTGGACACAAGGTCGCTGGCTCCAGCAAGGGGTTGCTCAGTCTGCTGAAGGCCCACTGTCAAGGCACATGTGAGAAAGCAATCAATGAACAACTAAGGTGTCACAACGGCAAAGAAAAACTAATGATTGATGCTTCTCACCTGTCTCCGTTCCTGTCTGTCTGTTCCTCTGTGCTGTTCCTGTGTGTCCCTCTCTCTGACTCTCTCTCTGTCCCTGTAAAAAAAAAAAAAAAAAAAATCATTTAAGAGTAAGCATATCTCCGCACCCCTTGACTGATTGGATGATGTGGGGTGGTGCACTCTCATGAGGAATCCATTATGCCTCAGATGAGTGACTTTGTATCAGAGACTTTCTTGTTTGTAGATTGGATCAAAGGTTTGGATTTTTACACTATAAAGTGGGGCAGACTGGGAGCTCTCTCTCTCTCTTTCTCTCTCTCTCTCTCTGTGTGTGTGTGTGTGTGTGTGTGTGTGTGTGTGTGTGTGTGTGTGTGTGTTCCTGAGATTAGTATTAGAGAGGAGAGCAGAGAAAGGCCACGTGGAGGAGAGGCAGCCAAAATGGTGGAATGCTGAAAGAAAAGCCAGTTTGTGCAGAGTTTGTGCAGAAAGAAGGAGATGGGAAACAGAGGTGAGTAAGTCTGGTGAGCTAGAAACTCTTCATTCTAGGAAACTCGGATAAGTCAGTAGCTTTGTGAGCACTGAATGAGTGGGTTTTGGAGCCCAGCATGTGATTTTACTTGCCTGCTGGGTGCAAGTTAGGATTAAAGCTGATGGCTCACCAGTTCTTGGCTCCGTTGTTTCATTACTGACTGTCCGAATCTAATGTGAACCTACATGGGCCAGGTGGCTGTGATGGTGGCCGCAGCCATTGGCTTTACATCCACCAAAAATATTATACATTAAATAGCTATCATCAATTTCTTTTAAATTCATACTCTGTAAGTAGTCTTCATAGTTAAATAAAATGTATGATTTATATGACTTGCGATTATTGTCTTTAAAATACACTAATATATCCTCATGAGCTAAAGTTAGTAAGCTTCTAACTTCTCATAAAGTTCTTAAAACAATATAGTGAGGGCTACTAGAAAAAGGAACAAAAATAGCAAGAACAGCTTCTCCATAAATAAATATAAAAGCCAGATTTTCCAGGTAAATATTTAAGTGAAAACTTGTGTTAAAATCTTTATCTTTTGGCCTGACCTGTCATGGCACAGTGGATAAAGCGTCAACCTGGGAACACTGAGGTCGCCAGTTCAAAACCCTGCACTGGTCTGGTCAAGGCACATATGGGAGTTCAGCTTCCAGCTCCTCTCCCCTTTCTCTCTCTCTCTCACTTTGTGTCTCCTCTCTAAAATGAATAAAATAAAAAAATAAAAAATAAAACCTTTAAAAAAAATATTTATCTTTTATTGAATAACTCTGGATCGTTGAGTTTCATACCCTTAAGATATGGTTGCTATAAAATGTGGTTAAAATTTTAATAACTATATTTAGCACAGGATTCTATGATGCATGGAAAGCATTCCATACATAGCAACTCATTAATCCTCTCTACAATCTTTAAAATCATTTAAAACATTTTTAAAGAGTTAATTTAGCTCTTAATCTTTATCTCCTTCAGAGGACATTCGAAAAATTATGGAAACAGCTTAATTTATATTTGTTACTCTGCAAAATTCTTTTTGTGCCATATAGTAAAGAAATAAATATAATTTCTCAAATGTTAGTTCAAAAATATGAGCTATTGACCCAATTTAATTCTAATTTCATTGAAAGCTTTAATAACAGTCTTTATTATGAGAAAACATGTTTATAGTTATGTTCCAATTGCTATCCTTCTGTGTTTTTCACTGACCCAGAGGAGAAGAAGGATTCCCACAACCTTATCTAAAGGAGAATTTGAACCAATGTCACCCATCAGAAATGATGCATACCTTTAACATGTTGAATGCAGGAATATCCAAATTATTTATTTTTGTTTTCCAAAAATACTTACATTAAATAAAACAAGCCATAGATGGTGAAAGATTATGTTTCATTATTCAAAGATGTATCAACTACTGTTTGATGCCAAGAAATGAGTAGTCCCCATAATTAATAAGCAAAATTAAATAATTGGACTTTGGTTTATGAGGGTTTTTTCTCTAAGAAGGAAACCATGTAATCTGTAAGTCCCAATCAGGTGGGTTTACTTGATTTATTCTTTTTGAGCACACAATTACCTTGTGCTCACTTAACATAAGTACAAATATTCAATATTCAAGCAAAGATTTTTTTTTACCATATGCATCTGCTTTTTTATTTATTATTAATTTTAATGGGGTGATACCAATAAATCAGGGTACATATGTACAACGAAAACATCTCCAGGTTATCTTATCATTCAATTATGTTGCATACCCGTCAAGCAAAGATTTTTTAAAAATTATCTTTCACCAGCTAATCCACATAATAGTTTCCTGTTTTCTTAGAGGTTTTTTTGAATAAAAATGTACTCATTGTTTAACACTAATTTAGAACAAGACTAAAAAATATAAAAAGTGTCCCCCAACCTGACCAGGAGGTGGCACAGTGGATAGATTGTCGAACTGTGACACTGAGGACCAAGGTTTGAAACCCTGAGGTCGCCAGCTTAAGCCTGGGCTCATCTGGTTTGTGCAAGGCTCACCAGCTTGAGTCAAAGGTCACTGGCTTGAGCAAGGGTTCACTTGGTCTGCTTTAGCCCCTGGTCAAAGCACATATAAGAAAACAATCAATGAACAACTAAGGTGCCACACAAAAAATTGATGCTTTTCATCTCTTTCCCTTTCTGTCCGTCTGTCCCTGCCTGTCCCTCCCTTTGTCACTTTCTGTCTCTGTCCCAAAAGAAAAAGGTGTCCCCCAAATAAATGAAACATTTGGAAGTCAATGTATGAATTACAACATTGTGAAGAGATAAAACTGATTCATATTTGCCTTAGAGGCAAAGATCTATTTTGAATGAGCACTGTTTACAAATATGGCAGGTGTTATATCATTATCCATTTTATTTTCACGTTATGTTATATAGTAGATTGTGTCTTGCTAGGTAAGCAAAACTTTAAAGCACCTATACCTTAATGATAAATCAGTGGTTCTTAACATGGGTTCTATTGAGCCCTAGGGGTTCGATGAGTCGGTCTCAGGGGTTCAGAGAAGCCTCTGCCGCAGAGGCCAGAATAAAGTGATACCGTAATTCGTTGTGAGTTCATGCACTTTGTTGGTTTTGTTCTTTGAGCAAGTTGATGTTCATTCACGGCTCATTTTGTGCACCAGTAAAAAGACATATACCTATGTCTTGAATTTGGAAAAAAAAATCATATTTTATTTATCACTAAAGAAGGGTTCGGTGAATGCACATATGAAACTGGTGGGTTCGGTACCTCAAAAAAGGTTAAGAACCACTGTGATAAACTGAAAAACTATTTCAATTGCTTTTTTATTCATTCATTTATTCATATATTCATCAATTTAGCTGATATGAATGAATGTATACTATAAAATGGATGACAGAGATAACCATTATGAAGATAAAATTTCTGCAATAAAGAAACTTGTAGCCTAATTCCATAGAGGTAATGAACAGTTATTGTTACCTAATTTAAGCCTGAAGGATTTGATAGAATTCAGGGGTTTTTTTTCATTGAAATTTCAACTAATATTGGATTCTTTATTAACTCAGTAAATTGGCATTGGTTTCTTCTACCTACTGAATGACACCTTAAAGAAATAACCCAAGTTGCTATTTTATCTGCTACTCTTTAAGTTTTCTGACACAAGACTAGTTATGGAAAATGTTAAGTAGATGACATATGCTTTATCAGATTCTCTCTAGGTGACTCAACTACTTTTAAGATATTGTTCAATCATTTAGTCTATTCATGACTTCAAGAAAGGAGAATTAAAATAAACCTGTGGAGGTCTTCAAAAATCAGGCACTAAAAAAAAATTACAATGTAGTTGTTTTATAACACCAACATTGGCGGAGTATTATTGGTTAATTTTGTAAAGAAACTTCAAAATTATGGGTATCTCAAGAAATATTTACTGTGTGTAAAGAATTTTTTTTACATAATAATTATTCAATTAACTGCACTCCACGTATATAATAAAGCATTTGACCTATGGAAGTTTACTTTCTGGAATGTCGTGTGTGTGTGTGTGTGTGTGTGTGTGTGTGTGTGTGTGTGTGTGTGTGTGTATGTGCACATGGTATGTGTACCATGTACATGAGGAACGGAAACGTTAAACTTCTGGAGCCTCTAATTTTTAACATTTTTCCATAGTTTTGCCTACTCCTTACACTAAAATCTTAGCATTTCTCTATGCACTATTGCCAAGTGTTGGCAGCAATAATACATCTGATAGTATTATAAAGTCATTCCCAGGAATACCATTTCAGAGAAGCAATAGCCTTGGGCACACTATTCGATCATGATAGATCATGAGATTACCAGGGTAAAAGCGGGACAAGGCAAAATTTGGTGTTAATACCATTTCTAAAAATATCCTAGTAGTTGTATGTAACAACTATAACATTTTAAAAGTTAGCTTGTTTTTTTCAAAAATATGTTATTTTGAAAGGATGCATATTTTGTTAAATTCATTTTTCCTATAACTATCACAAAATATATCATTCTAAAATTATATGTAATATTATTTCCAATATGTTAATAATGCAGTATAGAAAACATCCCCTATATCTGCTTTATATCTGCATTACTAAATCATATTTTGAGTAGCGCTTTAACAATTATATAAGCAAAGGGTATTTATTAATCTCTACATTTTTTTCAAGGCTGTGATCAATGTTTCCACAAGTATTTAAATTAATCTTATGCTGATTCATACCCATTTCTCTAAATTACCATAATTCAGATATTTATTTCTACAGGACATTTAAGTTTTAAGTAGTTGATGGTAACCATTGTCTATGTCTCTAAGTGGGAACAACAGTAACGCATGCCAAAATTGAGAAATAACTAAACACTAATATGATGTCACCAGCTTCTGTGTGTTTAAAAAATACTTTTTTTCATCTCGGTGCCTCACTCTACCTTTAGATGTTTAGCAGCTTTATAGTCTCAATACACACATCCTTGTATCTATTCATTTAATTTTCAGAAAAACCATTGTATAGCTAGTTATGTTAACTGTCAGGTACCTGGAGATTATTATATTAGTTTACTTATGAGGTTACATCATCATGCTTTAAGCCAATAGACTATATTGCAAAGGAAGGTATGTCCTTAGAGACTGACCGAAAATCCTTTAGAAAGAAATAATTTATGGGCAGTTATGAGTATGGGAAAGGATGTTTTTGTAAAGTGATTTAGCAAGCCTTTATTTAGCATGCACTGTGTGCAAAGTACTGAAGATGGCTAGAACATTGATGTACTGATATCACACTACACACAGAAAGGGTCCTTGGGCAACATGGTCTTCATTACACATACTCCAAATTACCCAGGTTGTCCGATGCATAAAAATGGAATTGATTTAAATATGTATACAAATTTTAATCATTTGATAATTTTACATACTACAACTTTAATTTTATAAAAGACATTGCAATTCTTCATCCCTTCAGGTCCACCTATAACAGAATCACTTGGTTTGAATGTATTGTGAAGATGTTTTAACCAGATTACTAAATCTTTACTTACGGAATGTCACTAAATAGCAGGTTTGCTTATGACTGTTTTCTCTTTTCCCTCTTAACTTAATTAACTAATTTTTAAAGGAAGATATTAAAAATGGACACCCAGGATATATATTTATATATTTGGGTCTGGGAAGGAAAACTACTGAAAATGAATAATTTGGATATACGTTCACTCATTCTTTTCCTACAGACTGAGGATGATTTTATGAGAAAGTACATGCTCAGGTTTTACAAGAAGGTATCTGCCTGCAAAATCATAGTTTGGCTATCATTAAAAATGATCCCTGTAAGAAAACTAGGAATTAGGGAAACTAATGTCTTCTGTGCCCAGGTATACCTGGCTTCCTTTGAAACTTTTTGAAGCTGTTTTCCTCATTTTAAAATCATTTTCTATCACTCTTTACTCTTCAAGGGTATGCTGAGGTAAGTCAAAGAGATGTCTGCTTCCCCCACATAGATAGATAAACATGCCCATTCTGTAACAATCTTTTCTAAATATCCTGATAATGTCATCAGGGATTATTACAAGTACCCTCAATAATTCTATACTAAAAGTCTGTTATACAGCTAGGATCCAGCGTCCTGTTCCTCAAGGGAGTAATAGGAGAGGAAGACAAGGGGAGAACTATGTTCAAATGGGTTTGGGAAAACAAAGGACAAAGATGATTGGTGCTCACTGCTCACATTTAATGTAGGAATCAGAAAAGCTGTACCACCCCCATGTTTCCCTCTCAACTAGCATGAATGGAGAGGGAGAATGAAGATGGCTCAGTGGAGTGTCTAGTCATATGGTCCTGACACAACTCATGATCTAGTAAGTCAGAGGGACAGCTGAAAGTTTCTTGTGGCCCTCGAGACAGGCAAGAAAATTGCAACGTGTTGTGCCTCAAAGAGGCCATTAAAGCAGCTGGGAGACAAAGAGGTCATGTAGGTTCAGAAGGGACGGATACAAAAGCATGTGCTTGGTCCAAAAGCAAACTCTCTGGGTAAATAGATGCCACTGCAGGTGCCAGTTTAGGTGATGGCAGTGGTGGTAAGCAAGTTGCTTCACCCCACCCCAAAACCTTGACAATGTATAACCCCCAGAAATGCAGACTTCTCCCCACAGGAATGAGTGGACGGCGCCCTGAAAAGCTGACATTATCTTCCAAATGAAGACCTGAAGGAAAACCTAAGTTCAGTTATAGAATATTAAAATGATATGTATTTATACACCTATGATTAAGTACAGAGATTAATTCTTACTATACCACTATCATTCTTCACTAAATGATGACCACTTCTGCTAACTGGACAAATAATTGGGTTAAAAGAGTAATTATACCCTGTTCGTTAAAGAATGACGGGATTTTGATGGGGATTTTATTAAATTTGTATGTTGCTTTGGGTAAAATGGCCATTTTAACTATGTTGATTTTTCTAATCCATGAACATGGAATATTTTTTTATTTCACTGTGTCTTTTTCAATTTATTTCAGTAATGTGTTGTAATTTTCAGTATATAGGTCCTTCACATCCTTTGTTAAGTTTATAGCTAGTTACTTTATTTTTTTGTTGTTGCAATTGTATAAGGAATTGTTTTTTTTGAATTCATTTTCCAAAGTTTCATTGTTGACATATAGAAAAGCAGTAGACTTTTGTATATTGTTTTTGTAACCTGTGACTTTAATGTATTGGTTTATTGTTTCTCATAGGTTTTCGGTAGAGTCTTTAGGATTTTCTGTATACAGGATCATGTCATCTGCAAAAAGTGATACCTTTACTTCTTCTTTCCTGATATGAATGCCTTTTATTTCCCTCTCTTGCCTGATTGCTCTGGCTAAAACTTCCAGAACTATGTTGAAGTAAAGTGGAGAGAGTGGGTAACCTTGTTTTGTTTCTGGTTTTAGAGGAAAATCCTTCATTTTCTCACCATTTAGTATGATGTTAGCTGATGGTTTGGCATATATGGCCTTTATTATGTTGAGGTACTTTCCTTCTATTCTAATTTAATTAAATGTTTTAAACATAAAGGATGTTGTATTTTATTGAATACCTTTTCTGCATCTATTGATAGGATCATATGGTTTTTGTTCTTTGTTTTGTTGATGTGGTATATTGCCTTGATTGATTTCCATATGTTGAACAATTCTTGTGCTCCTGGAATGAATCCCACTTGATTGTGATTTCTTATTTTTTTTTTAATATGTTATATTCAATTTGCATCTGTATTTATTAGAGATATTGGTCTGTAGTTTTATTTCTTGTGTGTATGTTGTCCTTGCCAGGTTTTGGTATGAAGGTTATGTTGACCTTATAAAATGTGTTGAAGTGTATTGCTTTTTCTTCTAGCTTTTGGATAAATTTGAGAAGAAGAGGTACCAAATCTTTGACTATTTGGTATAATTCACTAGTGTAATCATCCGGTGATTTGGGGGAGGTTTTTGATAGTTGTTTGTATTTCCTCCCTGTTTATAGGTCTATTTATGGTTTCCACTTCTCCATGGCTCAGTTAAGGGAGATTGCATAGTTCTAAGAATTTATAAATTTCTTCTAGGTTGTTGAATTTAGTGGCTTATAATCTTTCATAATATTATATACTATGATTTTCTGTATATCTATGATGTCTGTGGTAAGTTCTGCTTTTTCATTTCATTTTGGTTTTGCTATGAGTACTTCTTTTTTTTTCCTTAATGAGTCTAGCCAGTTTTTTTTGTCAATTTTATTGATCCTTTCAAAGAACCAGCTCTTTGTTATATTACTTTTTCTATAGTTATGTCTTCTTGATATAATATCCCCTTCATTATTATGAAATGTCCATCTTTGTCTCTAGTTTGCTTTGCTGTCTTGAAGTTTGCATTGTCAGATATGATTGTGGCTACACATGCTTTTCTTTGGATATTATTTACTTAAAGAATTGTTTTCCAGTGGGCAAAAGAAATGAATACTAATTTCTCCAAAGAGGACATACAGTTGGCAAATACGCATATGAAAAAATGCTCAACATCACTAATCATTAGAGAAATGCAAATTAAAACCACAATAAGATATCACCTCACACCAGTCAGAATGGCACTCATCAGCAAAACAACACAGAACAAGTGCCGGCGAGGATGTGGAGAAAAGGGAACTCTCCTGCACTGCTGGTGGGAATGCAGAATGGTGCAGCCACTGTGGAAGACAGTACGGAGATTCCTCAAAAAATTAAAAATCAAACTGCCTTTTGACCCAGCTATCTCACTTATAGGAATATACCCTAAGAACACCATAGCACTGTTCGAAAAAAAGAAATGTGCCCCCATGTTCGTGGCAGCATTGTTCACAATAGCGAAGATCTGGAAACAGCCCAAGTGTCGGTCAGAAGACGAGTAGATTAAAAAGCTTTGGTACATATATACTATGGAATACTACTCAGCCATAAGAAATGATGACATCAGATCATTTAAAACAAAATGGATGGACCTTGGTAACATTATACGGAGTGAAATAAGTAAAACAGAAAAAAAACTGAGAACTGCATGATTTCATACATAGGTGGGACATAAAAACAAGACTATGAGACATGGACAAGAGTGGGGTGGTTATGGGGTGGGGGGGAGGGAGAAGGCGAGAGAGGGGGGTGGGGAGGGGCACAGAGAAAAACAGATAGAAGATGACGGAGAACAATTTGACTTTCGGAAATGGGTATTTAACATAATTGAATGACAAGATAACCTGGAGATTTTTTTTTAAACATATGTACCCTGATTTATTAATGTCACCCCATGAAAATTAATAAAAAAATCAAATGACATAAAAATATAAAAATAAATAAAATGAATTGTTTTCCAACCTTCCACTTTGAATCTACCTTTGTCCTCGCAGCTTAGGTGCATCTCTTGAAGGCAGCATAGGGTTGGGTTTTGCTTTTTGACCCAATTTGCAACTCTATGACTCTTTATTGGTGAGTTTAGTCCATTAACATTTAGGGTAAATGTTGACACTTGGGAATTTCCCATAGCCATTTTTTTTTTAGAAGAGAGAAATTTTTTTTAAATTTAATTAGTTGTGTTTACATTGATTCTAGGGTGACCCCGACTGCATCCCCCGCCCCCATATTCCCCTCCACATCTCCCTTACTCCCATCCCTACAGTGCCCTCCCCATTTCTCTTTAGATTTATCCCATTTTATCATCCCCTTTTCCTCTGTCTTCTTTTCCTCTGGTCTTTTTGATCCCTCCTCTGTCTCAATTCCTTTCCTCAGTTCTCAATGTTCCTTGGATTTGTCAAATGAGTGAGGTCATATAATATTTTTCTTTTTCTGCCTGGCTTATTTCACTCAACATAATAGTTTCCAGGTCCCCTCATAATGTTGCAAAAGGTAATATTTCCTTCTTTATTCATGGTGGCATAGTATTCCATTGTATATATGTACCACTGCTTTTTTTTAAAATTAATTTTAATGGGGTGACACCAATAAATCAGGGTACATATGTACAATGAAAACATCACCAGATTATCTTATCATTCAATTGTGTTGCATACCCGTCACCCAAAGTCAAATTGTCCTCTGTCACCTTCTATCTGGTTTTCCCAGTGCCCCTCCCCTCCTCCCCATCCCACTCTTCCCTCCCTCCCCCCACCCTATAACCACCACTCTCTTGTCAATGTCTCATAGTCTCACTCTTATGTCCCACCTATGTATGAAATCATGCTGTTCTCAGTTTTTTTTTTCAGATGATGACATCAGATCATTTACAACAAAATGGATGAACCTTGATAACATTATACAAAGTGTACCACTGCTTTTTAATCCACTTGTCCACTGATGGACACTTGGGCTGTTTCCAGCTCTTCGCTATTGTGAACAATGCTGCCAAAAACATGGGGGTGCATTTCTTTTTTTCAGTTGGTGATATGGTGTCCTTGTGATATATTCCCATAAGTAGGATAGCTGGATCAAAGGGCAGTTCCATTTCTAATCTTTTGAGGAATCTCCATACTGTTTTTCACAGTGGCTGCACCAGTCTGCATTCCCACCAGCAGTGCAAGAGGGTTCACCTTTCTTCACATCCTCACCAGCACCTATAATGTGTTCTTTTGTTAATGAGCACCATTCTGATTGTGTGAGATGGTGTCTCAGTGTGCTTTTAATTTGCATTTCTCTAATGATTAGTGATGTTGAGCACTTTTTCATATGCCTATTGGCCACCTGTATGTCCTTTTTGGAGAAGTGTCTATTCATTTCTTGTGCCCATTTTTGATTGGAATGTTTGTTTTTCTGGTATTGACTTTTACAAGTTCTTTATAAATTTTGGTTATTAACCCTTTATCAGATGTGTTGTCTAATATGTTCTCCTATTGTGTGGTTTGTCTTTTTATTCTGTTCATATTGTCTTTAGCTGTGCAAAAGCTTTTTAGTTTGATATAGTCCCATTTGTTTATCCTGTCTTTTATTTCATTTGCCGGTGGAGATAAATCAGCAAATATATTGTTTCGGTAGATGTCGGAGAGTTTACTGCCTATGTTTTCTGCTAGAGTGCTCATGGATTCACGACTTACATTTAAGTCCTTTATCCATTTTGAGTTTATTTTTGCTCATGGTGTAAATTGGTGGTCTAGTATCATTTTTTTGCAGGTAGCTGTCCAGTTTTCCCAACACCATTTGTTAAAGAGACTGTCCTTACTCAACTGTATACTCTTACCTCCTTTGTCAAATATCAATTGTCCATGTGGGTTTATTTCTGGGTTCTCTGTTCTGTTCCATTGATCTGTATGCCTGTTCTTATGCCAGTATCACGCTGTTTTGAGTACAAAGGCCTTGTAGTATAACTTGATATCAGGAAGTGTAATACCTCCCACTTTATTCTTCTTTTTCAAGATTGCTGAGGATATTCATGTTCTTTCTTGGTTCCGTATAAATTTTTGGAATATTTGTTTTATATCTTTGAAGTATGTCATTGGTATTTTAATTGGTATTGCATTGAATTTATAAATTGCTTTGGGTATTATAGACATTTTAATGATGTTTATTCTTTCTAATCATGAGCACGGTATATGCTTCCACTTTTTTGTGTCTTACTTGATTATTTTTATCAATTTTTTATAATTTTCTGAGTACAAGTCTTTAACCTCCTTGGTTAAATTTCCTCCTAGGTACTTTATTTTTTTTGTTGCAATAGTGAAAGGGATTGTTTTCTTAACTTCTCTTTCTGACATTTCATTGGTTGTGTATAGAAATGCCTGTGATTTCTGTATGTTAATTTTATATCCTGCCACCTTGCTGTTTATTAGGTCCAGTAGTTTTCTGACTGAGCCTTTAGGGCAGTAGTTTTTAATCCTTTTTGAGGTACCAAACCCACAGTGTCATATGTGCATTCACCGAACCCTTCTTTAGTGATAAATTAAATATGATTTTTTTATCCGAATTCAGGACATAGGTATATGTTTTTTTACTGGTGAACACAATGAGCCGTGCATGAACATCACCTTGCTCAAAGAAAAAAAACAACAAATTACGGTATTACTTTATTCTGGCCTCTGCGGCAGAGGCTTCTCTGAACCCCTGAGACTGACTCATCAAATACCTAGGGTTCTATAGAACCCAGGTTAAGAACCACTGCTTTAGGGTTTTCTATATACAGTACCATATCATCTGCAAATAATGATAATTTTACTTCTTTTCCAATTTAAATGCCTTTTATTTCTTCTTCTTGTCTGACTGCTGTTGCTAGAATTTCTAGTACTATGTTGAATAAGAGTGGTGAAAGAGGACACCCCTGCCTTGTTCCTGATTTTAGGAAAATTGCTTTTAAATTTTGTCCTTTGATTATGATGTTGGCTGTGGGTTTGTCATAAATGGCCTTTATCAAGTTGAGGTATATTCCCTGTATTCCCACTTTGCTAAGAGTTTTCATCATAAATGGGTGCTGGAATTTATCAAATACTTTTTTTGTATCTATTGAAATTATCATGTGGTTTTTCACCTTCCTTTTGTTTATGTGTGGTATCACATTAATTGATTTACGAATGTTGTACCATCCTTGCCTCCCCAGAATAAATTCCACTTTATCATGATGTATAATTTTTTTTCATGTATTGCTGGATCCGGTTTGCTAATATTTTGTTGAGGATTTAGCATCTAAATTCATCAGGGATATTGGCCTCTAATATTTTTTCTTTGTGTTCTCTTTGCCTGGTTTTGGAATCAGAATTATGCTCGCCTCATAAAAGAAACTTGGTAGTGTGCCTTTCTCTTTTATTTTTTGGAAGAGCTGAGAAGGATAAGAGTTAGTTCTTCTTTGAATATTTGGCAGAATTTACCAGTAAATCCATCGGGCCCAAGGCTTTTGTTTTTGGGGAGCTTTTTTTAAATATATATTTTATTATTATTAATTCTAATGGGGTGACACCAATAAATCAGGGTACATATGTACAATGAAAACATCTCCAGGTTATCTTATCATTCAATTGTGTTGCATACCCGTCACCCAAAGTCAAATTGCCCTCTGTCTCCTTCTATCTGGTTTTCCCTGTGTCCCTCCCCTCCTCCCTATCCCACTCTTCCCTCCCTCCCCCCATCCCATAACCACCACTCTCTTGTCCATGTCTCATATTCTCACTACTTTGTCCTACCTATGTATGAAATCATGCTTTTCTCAGTTTTTCTTTTTTTCTGATTTACTTATTTCACTTCATATAATTTTATCAAGGTACATCCATTTTGTTAAAAATGATCCAATGTCATCATTTCTTATGGCTGAGTAGTATTCCATAGTATATATGTACCAAAGCTTTTTAATCCACTCGTCTTCTGACGGACACTTGGGCTGGTTCCAGATCTTCTCTATTGTGAACAATGCTGCCATGAACATGGGGGTGCATTTCTTCTTCTTGAACAGTGCTATGGTGTTCTTAGGGTATATTCCTATAAGTGGGATAGCTGGGTCAAAAGGCAGTTTGATTTTTAATTTTTTGAGGAATCTCCATACTGTCTTCCACAGTGGCTGCACCATTCTGCATTCCCACCAGCAGTACAGGAGAGTTCCCTTTTCTCCACATCCTCGCCGGCACTTGTTCTTTGTTGTTTTGCTGATGAGTGCCATTCTGACTGGTGTGAAGTGATATCTTATTGTGGTTTTAATTTGCATTTCTCTAATGATTAGTGATGTTGAGCATTTTTTCATATGCCTATTGGCCATCTGTATGTCCTCTTTGGAGAAATTTTTATTCATTTCTTTTGCCTATTTTTGATTGGATTGTTTGTCTTCCTGGTGTTGAGTTTTTTAAGTTCTTTATAAATTTTAATTATTAACCCCTTATCAGATGTGCTGTCGAATATGTTCTCCCATTGTGTGGTTTGTCTTTTTATTCTGTTCTTATTGTCTTTAGCTGTGCAAAAACTTTTTAGTTTGATATAGTCCCATTTGTTTATCTTGCCTTTTATTTCATTTGCCCGTGGAGATAAATTGGCAAATATACTGCTGCTATAGATGTCAGAGAATTTGCTGCCTATGTTTTCTTCTAAGATGCTTATGGTTTCATGGCTTACATTTAAGTCTTTTATCCATTTTGAGTTTGTTTTTGTGAATGGTGTAAATTGATGGTCTAGTTTTATTTTATGCAGGTAGATGTCCAATTTTCCCAACACCATTTGTTAAAGAGGTTGTCTTTACTCCATTGTATGTTCTTTCCTCCTTTGTCAAATATCAGTTGTCCATAAAGCTGTGGGTGTATTTCTGGGTCCTTTGTTCTGTTCCATTGATCTATGTGCCTGTTCTTATGCCAGTACCAGGCTGTCTTTAGTATAATGGCCTTATAGTAAACCTTGATATCTGGAAGAGTGATACCTCCTGCTTTATTTTTTCTTTTTAAGATTGCTGAGGCTATTCGTGTTCTTTTTTGGTTCCATATAAATTTTTGGAATATGTGTTCTATATCTTTGAAGTCTGTCATTGGTATTTCAATTGGTATTACATTGAATTTATAAATTGCTTTGGGTAATATAGACATTTTAAGGTATATGCTTCCACTTGTTTGTATCTTCCTTGATTTCTTTTATCAATGTTTTATAATTTTCCGAGTACAAATTCTTAATCTCTTTGGTTAAATTTACTCCTAGGTACTTTATTTTTTTGGCTGCAATAGTGAAGGGGATTGTTTCCTTAATTTCTTTTGCTGACAGTTCATTGTTGGTATATGAAAATGCCTCTGATTTCTGAGTATTAATTTTATATCCTACCACATTGCTGAATTCATTTATAAGGTCCAGAATTTTTTTGACTGAGACTTTAGGGTTTTCAATATACAATATCATATCATCTGCAAATAGTGACAGTTTTACTTCTTTTTCAATTTGGATGCCATTTATTCCTTCTTCTCTGATTGCTGTAGCTAGGACTTCCAGAACTATGTTGAATAAGTGTGGTGAAAGGGGGCATCCCTGCCTGGTTCCTGATCTTAAGGGGATTGCTTTTAATTTTTGTCCATTTAGTATGATGTTTGCTGTCGGTTTATCTTAGATGGCCTTTATCATGTTAAGGAGTGATCCCTGTATTCCCACTTTACTGAGAGTTTTGAGCATGAATGGGTGCTGGATTTTATCAAATGCCTTTTCTGCATCTATTGAAATTATCATGTGATTTTTGTTTTTTTTTGTTTTGTTTATGTGATGAATCACAATGATTGATTTGCGAATATTGAACCAGCCTTGCCTCTCCTGAATAAATCCCACTTGATCATGGTGTATGACTTTTTTCATATATTGCTGGATCCGGTTGGCTAATATTTTGTTGAGAATTTTAGCGTCTAAATTCATCAGGGATATAGGCCTATAATTTTCTTTCTTTGTGTTGTCTTTGCCCGGTTTTGGGATCAGAATTATGCTCGCCTCATAAAAGGAGTTTGGAAGTCTTCCTTCCTCATGAATTTTTTGAAATAGCTTGAGGAGGATAGGAGTTAGTTCTTCTTTGAATTTTTGATAGAATTCACTTGTGAAGCCATCAGGCCCAGGACTTTTCTTTGTTGGGTGTTTTTTGATAACTGTTTCGATCTCATTTGTTGTAATTGGTCTGTTTAGGTGTTCTGATTCTTCCAGATTGATTTTTGGAAGGTTATCTGATTCAAGAAATTTGTCCATTACACCAAGATTGTCTAATTTTTTGGCCTATAGTTCTTCATAGTATTTTGTTACAATCCTTTGTATTTCTCTTTTGTCAATTGTTATTTCTCCACTGTCCTTTCTAATTTTATTTATTTGAGTCCTCTCTCTTTTTTTCTTGGTGAGTCTAGTTAAAGGTTCATCAATTCTGTTTACCTTTTTTAAGAACCAGCTTCTGGTTTCATTGATCCTCTGTATTGTTTCCTTAGCCTCTATGTCATTCATTTCTGCTCTGATCTTTATTATTTTCTTTCTTCTAGTTGTCTTGGGTTTTATTTGCTGTTGTTTTTCTAGTTCTTTTAGATGCAGGGTCAGGTTGCTTATTTGAGCTTTTTCTAGCTTCTTAGGCTATGCCTGTAGTGCAATGAACTTCCCTCTCAGAACTGCTTTTGCTGTGTCCCATAAATTTTGAGTTGATGTATGCTCATTATCATTTGTTTCTAGAAACTTTTTTATTTCTTCTTTGATCTCATTGTTAATCCATTCATTATTTAATAACATGCTATTTAGTTTCCAAGTGTTTGAGTATTTTTCAGTTTTTCTTTTGTGGTTAATTTCTAGTTTCATGGCATTGTGATCAGAGAAAATGCTTGATATGATTTCAATTTTTTTCAATTTATTGAGACCATTTTTGTGTCCTAACATGTGGCCTATCCTAGAAAACATACCATGAGCGCTTGAGAAGAATGTTTTTAAACTTCATTACCTTATTTGTTATGGTGGTTACTAATGCTTCTATTCAGAAAATATATACAAAATAATCACTTTAGGGTGAAAAGTTCTGAAGATATCTATTAAATCAAGTTGATCTAGTGTCTCATTTAAGTCTGCTGTTTCTTTATTAATTTTGTTTCTTGAGGATCTATCCAGTGTTGTTAGAGGGGTATTGAAATCCCTTACTATGATAGTATTGCTGTTAATCTCGCCTTTTATATCTATCAAACTGTGCTTTATGTATGTCGGGGCCCCTATATTTGATTCATAGATATTTATAATAGTTATATCTTCCTGTTGAATTGTTCCCTTTATCATTATATAGTGTCCTTCTTTATCTCTTACTACAGCCTTTGTTTTAAAGTCCATTTTTTCAGATATAAGTATTGCTACCCCTGCTTTTTTTTCATTTCCATTTGCATGAAATATTTTTCCCATCCTTTTACCTTCAGTCTATGAGCATCTTTTGTTTTAAGGTGTGCCTCTTGTAGACAGCATATGTATGGGTCCTGTTTCTTTATTCATGCAGCTGCCCTATGTCTTTTGATTGGATCATTTAATCCATTTACATTTAAGGTTATAATTGATATGTAGTTGTTTATTGCCATTTTATTCTTTAAAGCTGTATTCTTCTTTTGCTCTATTCTTTCCTCCCTTTAAACTGTTCACAAGAGGCCCCATTAGTATCTCTTGCAGAATTGGTTTGGTTTTTATGAATTCCTTGAGGCTTTCTTTTTCTGGGAAGCTCTTTATTTCTCCTTCAATTTTAAATGTTAGTCTTTCTGGATATAGTAGTCTTGGTTGTAGGTTCTTGTTCTGCATTACTTCGATTACATCTTGCCATTCCTTTCTGGCCTCAAGTGTTTCTGTTGAGAAGTTCCATGTCATCCTTATGGGGGCTCCTTTGTAGGTGATAGCCTTTTTTTCCCTAGCAGCTTTTAAAATTTTTTCTTTATTCATTAGCTTTGGTATTTTAATTATGTTGTGTCTTGGTGTAGATCTTTTTGGGTTTTTCTTTAATGGAGTTCTGTGTGCTTCTTGAACGTGTGGAGTGTTTCCCAGCCTTAATTTAGGGAAGTTTTCTGCTATGATTTGATTGAATTAAGTTTCCAATTCCTTTCCTTCTCTTCTTCTTCAGGCACCCCTATGATGCGAATGTTGTTTCTCTTCAGGTTGTCATAGAGCTCCCTTAGAGTTTCCTCACATTTTTTGAGTCTCTTTTCCTTTTTCTTCTCTGCTTCTGTGCCATTTTTTATTGTGTCCTCTAACTTGCTTATTCAATTCTCAGTGTGATTCATCCTGCTTTTAATTCCTTCCATTGTCGTCTTCAGTTCTGATACTGTATTTGTCATTTCTGTCTGCTTCTTTTTTATTATTGCAATTTTGTTTTTTATATTTGTTATCTCTTTATTTAGGTGTTCATAATGACTCTCCATTGTTGCTCTAATTTCTTTGAACATCCTAACTATCATTATTCTAAATTCTGCTTCTGGTAATTTGGTTATGTCTTGTTCATTCAGGTCCTTCTCTGGGGATTTCTCTTGATTCATTTGGTTTGCATTCCTCTGCCTGCCCATTTTGTCTGTGTATGAGCAAGTTGTGGCCACTGGAGTCCAGTAGGTGTTGCCTTTGTGTTCTCTAGGTGTGGTCTGTCAGCAGGCCCCTCACCCCCTCTGCCACTGCCTAGGGTGGTTGGGTATGGGTGTTGCCAGTGCCGGCCTACTGTGGCTTTTGCTGTGATTTCTGCCTCTCCTCCGCGGGAGGGGCTGTCACTCAAGCCACAAGCCTCAGCACAAAGGGTAGAGGTGAGCACCTTTGCCTAGCTGCGGACCCAGCCTGTTTCCAGACTTCCGCCTCGAACCCGCAGTCAGAGCCTGCTCGCCAGAGTTTCGCGGGTTGGTCGGCGCTTTTGACGTGCTTTTAGATGTGAGCCTTTTCATTCCGGAGCTTTAGTCCCGCCCTCAAGGCCAGGGCCCTTCTGTGCAGGGTCGCAAACCAAGGTTTATTGGGCCGGCCCGGGATGGTAGTGTGAGCTCAGCCGCGAGCCCCCCACCCGTCCCTGGACCTAGCCCGGTCCCTGCGGTCAGGGCCGGCTTGCGCAGGGTCGCAGAGCAAATTTCTGCCTGTTCCTGGCCTCCCGCTTTTTCCCCGTAGGTGGGATTACAGGCGGGCCCGCAGCTTTCTGACCGCCTTCGGGCCCTGCTGGGCTAGACCGAGCTCACACCGGCTTGGCCTCCGCCCACGTCGACAGAACCACGTTTCAGCTTCCTGCCGCCATGTTTTTGGGGAGCTTTTTGATAACTGTTTCAATCTCTTTTGTTGTAATCAGTCCTTTTAGGTTTTCTGATTCTTCCAGATTCATTTTTGGAAGATAATGTGATTCAAGAAATTTGTCCATTTCACCTAGGTTGTTTAATTTTTTGGCATACAGTTCTTCATAGTATTTTCTTACAAAATTTTGTATTTCTTATTGTTGGTTGTTATTTCTCCACTCTCATTTCTAATTTTATTTATTTGAGTCCTCTCTCTTCTTGTTTTGGTGAGTCTCATTAAAGGTTCATCAATCTTGTTTACCCTTTCCAAGAACCAGCTCTTGGTTTCATTAATCCTCTGTATTTTTTCTTTAGCCCCTCTGTCATCTATTTCTGCTCTTATCTTTATTATTTCCTTCCTTCTACTACCTCTGGGCCTTACTTGCTGTTCTTTCTCAAGTTCTTTTAGATGAAAAGTTAGATTGCTTATTTAAGCTTTTTCAAGTTTCTTAAGGAATGTCTGTAGTGCTATGAACTTTTCTCTCAGGGCTGCTTTTGCTGTGTCTCATAAATTTTGAGTTGATTTATGCTCATCATCATTTTTTTCTAGGAATTATTTTATTTCTTCTTTGATTTCATTGTTAACCCAGTCATTATTTAATAACATGCTATTTAGTTTCCATGTGTTTAAGTATATTTTCTGTTGTTGTTTTCTAGTTTTATACCATTGTGATCATAGAAAATGCTTGATATGATTTCAATCTTCTTAAATTTGTTGAGATTTTTTTTGTGTCCTAACATGTGATCTATCCTAGAGAAATGTACCATGAGCACTTGAAAAAATGTATATTTTGCTGCTTTAGGGTAAAAGGTTCTGAAGAGATCTATTAAATCCAGTTGATCTACTGTGTCCTTTAAGTCTGCTGGTTTTTTGTTAATTTTCTTTCTTGAGGGTCTATCTAGTGATGTAAGTGGGGTATTGAAATCTTCTACTATTATAGTATTGCTGTTGATCTTGCCCTTTATATACATCAGAGTCTGCTTTTTATATTTAGGAACTCCTATATTAGGTGTGTAGATATTTATGATGGTTATATTTTCATGTTGGGTTGCTCCCTTTATCATTATGTAGTGACCTTCTTTATCTCTTCTATGGCCTTGGTCTTAAAGTCCATTTTGTCAGATATAAGTATTGCTACCCCAGCTTTTTTTTCATTTCCATTTGCATGAAAATTTTTTTTCCATCCTTTTACCTTCAGTCTATGTGCATCTTTTGTTTTAAAGTGTGTCTCTTTTAGACAGCATATGTACGGGTCCTGTATTTTTATCCATGTTGCTACCCAATGTATTTTTTTTTGGATCATTTAATTCATTTACATTTACGATTATTATTGATATGTAGTTGTTTATTGCCATTTTATATTTTAAAGGTGTATTCTTTTTCTGCTATATTCTTTTCCCACTTTGATCTGTTTACAACAGGCCACTTAAGATTTCCTGCAGCATTGGTTTTATTGTAATAAATTCCTTGAGGTTTTTTTTTTTGTCTGGGAAGCTTTTTATTTCTTCTTCAATTTCAAATGATAGCCTTGCTGGATAAAGTAGTCTTGGTTGTAGGCTCTTGTTCTGCATTACTTTGAATATTTCTTGCCATTTACTTCTAGTCTCCAGTGTCTCTGTTGAGAAGTCAGATGTCATCCTTATGGGGGCTCCTTTGTAGGTGATAGGCATTTTTTCTCTAGCAGCTTTTAATATTTTCTCTTTATCACTTAGCTTTGGTATTTTAATTATGATGTGTCTTGGTGTAGGTTTCTTTGAGTTTCTCTTTAATGGAGATCTCTGTGCTTCTTGAACTTGTGAGACCCTTCCTTGCATCAATTTAGGGAAGTATTCAGCTATGATTTGATTGAATAAATTTCTATCCCTTGTTCTTTCTCTTCTTCTTCAGGAACCCCTATGATGCGGATGTTATTTCTCTTTCTCTTTTCACAGAGCTCTCTTCAATTTTCCTCAGACTTTTTTTTCTTTTTTACACAGACAGAGAGAGAGTCAGTGAGAGGGATAGATAGGGACAGACAGACAGGAATGTATAGAGGTGAAAAGCATCAATCATTAGTTTTTCATTGCCATTGCTACACCTTAGTTGTTCATTGATTGCTTTCTCACATGTGCCTTGACCGCGGGCCTTCAGCAGACCAAGCAACCCCTTGCTAGAGCCAGCGACCATGGGTCCAAGCTGACGAGCTTTTTGCTCAAGCCAGATGGGCCCACGCTCAAGCTAGCGAGCTCGAGGTCTCAAACCTGGGTCTTCCACATTCCTCTCTGACGCTCTATCCACTGTGCAACCGTCTGGTCAGGCTTCCTCAGACTTTTTGAGTCTCTTTTCTTTTTTCTGCTCTGCTTCCATGCCTTTGTTCATCTTGTCTTCCAACTCACTGATTCAATCCTCAGCTTCATCTATTCTGCTTTTAATTCCTTCCATTTTGGTCTTCATTTCTGATATTGTATTTGTCATCTTTGACTGATTCTTTTTTAATATTTCAATGTTTTTTTTTTATACTTGCTATCTCTTTATGTAAGTTTTCATAATGACCATCCATTGTTCTTCTAAGATCCTTAAGCTTCCTAACAATCATTTTTCTAAACTGTGCATCTGGAAGTTTGGTTATTTCTATATCACTCAGTTCATTTCCTAGAGGATTCTCTTGTGGTTTCATTTGGATTGCACTTCTGTCTTCTCATTATGTCTGTGTGTTTGGGTGTATTGTTTGTAGAGCTGGTTGACCTAGGCTTGGTGTTTTCTGCCTTCAATTTTCAGTTGTGTTATTTCTAGGTCTTCTTGGGTTGGCTTCAGCTGTTGTTTGTAATCCACTGTGGAATTTTGCTTTTCTAATAGAGCTCCCCCCTTTTTTAATTCATTTAGAGAGGAGACACAGATGAGAGAGAGAGAGAGAGAGAGAGAGAGAGAAAGGGGAGAGGAGCTGGAAGCATCAACTTCCATATGTGCCTTGACCAGACCAGTGCAGGGTTTTGAACTGGCGACCTCAGTGTTCCCAGGTCGATGCTTTATCCACTGTGCCACCACAGGTCAGGCCCTTTGAGTCTTGATTTGTTTGTTTTCTCCTCAGTATTCTTAACTGGGTGTTAGTCTTGTTTACTGATCTCAGCAGGGGGCTTATTTGAAACTTTATCCAGGAATGCGGTGGGTGTAACCTGAGACTTTGAAGACCTGATTGGCCAGTTACTCTCTCTGGGGGTGGAGTGCTTTCTCTGCTTCAGTAGGGGGAGGTATATCTCAGATCTCCATGGAGTCCTGAGTTACTTCCCTTCCTCCCCACTTCTTGTTTTCAGCTATGTCTTTTTGTGCTGATTGGAACTGGAGAGATATCTTTAGAAGGTTGATCTAGAACCACTTTTGTCTTGTTATGTGGAAGGATCAACCCCTCCCCTTGCAATGGCCACCTCCAGCACCTCCCCTGGGTATGGCTGAATTAGTTCCTCTGCTCAGGTCCTCCCATGCATTCCTCTGTTTGTCACCGGGTGTCTCTCTCTCCCTTCTTTTTGGAAAACAAGCCAGCTCTTTTATTCTCAGGTCCTCAGGCAAGTGGCTGTGAGTAATATTTTCTACTGTTTTCCTTGGATTGAGAGCCTTTCTGGGATCTCAGCCTCACCCCCACCCCTTTGTTCCTATAAGCAGGGGAGGCTCACCACTCCTTGGCACTCCCCACCAGGCTCTGTGTAGCTTCTTCTTTGCTCCTTGGATTTTGAGAGCAGTTCTTGTAGTCCAGAGTTGGTTTTTTCACGCTGGTTGTTCCTAAATTAATTTGTAATACAGTTTGGTGATGTGTGCTCTGAGTCCATGCATCTGCCTAGTCTGCTGCCATCTTGTGTCCTCTCTTATAGCCATTTTATATATTGTTTTCTGGTAGCTTTGTGTTTTGTTTGGTTCTTCTCTCTTTTGTTTCTGTCAGTTGTTTTTTGGTTTCTTTTGGATTTTATTGTTTATTTATTTATTTTTTTGGTGGTATTGCATTCTTCTTTTTCCTGTTTCTTCTTTTTTAAGCTGTGTGTTTTATTAGTGGCTTTTTAATGGTTGGTTACCATTAGGTTTAAAAAATGTTCATATATAGAAGAGTCCTTTGTCATATGAGTGCTTCTGTACTCCATTCTCCTTTGCTCCAGCAGATCTTCATCTTCTCCCCTTTTATGTTATTGTGGTCACAGATTATCTTTGTTTTATTGTGACCTTTTTGGAGCTTTTGTAGTTTTTGTTTTTTCCTTGATTCTGGTTGAATAACCCCTTTAAATATTTCCTGCAGTGAGGGCTTTCTGGTGATAAATTCTCTCAGCTTCTGTATGTCTGTAAAAGTTTTTTGTTTCTCTTTCATATTTGAAGTATAACTTTGATAGATATAGTATTCTTGGCTGGTAATTCCTCTCTTTAAGTGCTTTGAATATTTGGGTCCACTCTCTTCTAGCTTGTAAAGTTTCTGCTGAGAATTCAGATGATAACCCAATGGGTTTCCCTTTATATGTTATGGTCTTCTATTCCCTAGCTGCCTTGATGGACTCATTCTTTGTCATTGATTTTTTGACAATTGTATTATGATGTGCCCTGGAGTAGGTCTTTTTGGGTTGCAGTAACTTGACATGCTGTTTGCTTCTTGGATTCAAGTCTCTATCTATTTCCATAGGTTTGGGAAAATCTCATCAATTATTTGTTTGAATAGGTTCACCATTCTCTTCTTGCTGTCTTCTTCTTATGATATACTTATTATTCTTATATTGCTCTTTCTGATGGAGTCAGACAACTCTTATAGAGCTTTCTCAATTATTTTAATTCATGAATCTCTCTCTTCTCTCTGGAGTATCATTTGTTGCCTGTCTTCAATGTCACTGGTTCTTTCCTCTATCTGGCTTATTCTATTAGCTAAACTTGTTACTCAGTCTTAAATTCATGTATTGAATTCTTCATCTCTGTTTTTAAAGTTTCAATCTTCTTGGTAAGGTATATATTTTTTTGTTCATTATTTTGTTTCTGAGCTTATTATGTTGCCTATTGGTGTTTTCTTGTATCTTTTTGAGTATTTTCAGAACTTCAATTTTTAATTCTTTATCAACTATATCCAAGGCTTCCATGTGACTAAAATATTTTTCTGAAGATTTTTTTTTTTTTTTAGAAATATATCTCTTTCTTGTGTAGGTATGGTATTTGATTTCTTCTATCTTGATGGTTTTTGAGAGTGGTATTTTTAAAAACCCTATCAAAAAAGAGAACTAAACAAAATGTAAAAATTTTAAAAAATACAATAAAAATTTTAAAAATAATGAGAAGAAGAAAAAACCACAGGAAAGAAGATCTAAAACAAAAATATAAAATAAACACTAACAAATAATAAGAATAAAAATATAAAAGTTTTTAAAAATAATATTTAAAAATGAATTAGAGAAAATAGAATAAGAAAATAAAAGAAATGAGGGGGGAAAAGAGGAAATAAATTTTGGTTTTCAGACATTTCTTCCAGTTGGTGTCACTGTATTACAACTTTTAGCTCTGTAAAGTTCTGGGGCTGTTTGCAGAGATGTTGCTGTTGCAATGATGGTGGCAATACCACAGTTGCATTGATGGATGGGGTATTTTTTGAAGACTTTATGGCTATCAGTGGTGATCAAAGGCTTCTAGCTATGGGGTTTATGTCTGCCACTCTTTCTATGTTAAGGTGAGGGAGGTAGGATCTGGGAGGCCACAGTCTGCACATTAGCTTTCTCTTTCTCTGCCAAGTTTAGTTGTCAGGCAAGTCGTGAGAACACTGGCCATGACTCCACTCTCTGGCCTATTTGGTTTATCTTTCCCTCTGTCCCTCTGTCTCACTGCTTTTCCTGACAGAAGGAGATCCAGTCACTCTGAGTTTCCCTTTTCATACCACTCAGACAAAATCCAGAGAGGCTGAGCCTCTCTTCTCCCCATAGCCCAGAAGAAGAAAATAAAAATATACCCCAGTCACTCTAGGTTTGTCTCCTCTCCTCTCCAAAACCCAGTATGATTTTGTTTTATTTTCTTTCCTCCTTTTCATCCTGTACCACCTTTAGTCCACTCAGTGCATGGATCTTTCCGGCATGTTTGTGAACCCAGCTGGGGTTTCTTCACTGTGTTATAGTTGTTCAATTTGTTAAAATTTAAAGGAAAGAGATCAGGAGTATGTTTTAAGTCACCATTATTCAGAATTCATTGTACAAAAACTTTTTTCATGATAAACATTCCAATTTATTTTGACCATAATAAATTACACTAGAAATAAATATTTCTTTATTCTCTATATCATTCAAAATAAGTGTTATAAAGCTGATCAGAATATATTTTACTGGGAGGATAATTAAGACAAAAAGAGAATAGCAATGATATCTTATTAAGTCTTTTCTTTTTTAAAATAAGCTGCCTAATTTAACAGTTAAAGACCTAATAAATTTTATAATTAGAAGCTATCATTTCTCTTTTTTAAACTGTATTTTTATTTTCAGATGAAAATAATGACAATCCTTCAATACCTTCCTAATTTAAAAAAATGATGCATGTTTTGGAAATTCAAAGAACTCAAGCTCAGTGGAGTCACATTGGCCCATGTTTGCAACCATGTTTATTTTTATAAAGACTGTCTGACTAGTATACTTTATTTTACATTCTACAAAGGGGTTATTTATAATATTAAGGAATTTTTACAGAAAAACATGCATCCAGACAAAAGAAAGAAAGAAGAAGAAAATAATAAAAACAGCCCTTTCTATAACAAATCAGTGTATTCCAATGCATCCACTTAGTACCTTTGGCTTAACTATTGTTAGGGTGATTTCATGAGAGAAAAGGAAATGAAGCCAATAGGAATGAAAATAAAAATAAAATAAAATAAAAATGATACTGCCTAGCTACAAGCTGCAGAGAGAAATTAATATTCAAAAAGTTAAGGTGTCTGTGAAATGTATGTAAGGAGTAACACTCATAGTTTGTTACTATAGGTTCATTGCCTCTAATGTGGAGGATGCCACATGGATAATTTACGATTCCCATTGTCCCCTCTGCAGGGATTAATTCTGAATTATTTATGTACCTATATACGCAGAGAACTGAAACATTTTAGTTAAAGTCAGCCACTCACTCATAGTCTTGAAATTATGCAGCCCTTGTTGCTAAAAATGATGTTAGCCTCTTGTGATTTAAGTCATAACATTTTATTTTTGGTCCCACTGAGAGAGAAGGCATAAAGGAGGGGTAAAAGATATGGTTTTCTAGAATAAATCTCAGAATGGATTTTTTTAAAGATGTAAATAGATAATGGTAATTTTGTCGAGTGATATTTTTGTTGTAGAGAGCATGTTAATATACCTTTATTTTATTCATGATTTTTTTTATTTTATACTGGAACACTCTATAACTTCTTTTCATATTGTTACCTTTAAAAACAAAGCCCCTGCATAAAGGGAATCCCACATATGTATTAATTAAACAAAGAATGAAATTTCAGTTTTGGAAAATCACTCTAATCCATTTTGATTTCACACCAAACCATTTTATGTAGTCAACTGAGTTCAGAAAATGTAGTTTCCATTTAAACTCCAGTGATTACTCACCACTATTAAAGATTCCTTTGACTACATCAGGATTAATTTTAAAAATGCCGGTATTACACACTTCTCTGAAAAAAATAACAAATTGTATTCTGAACTGAAATGTGTTTGATAAGTGCTAAACTTGTCAGTGTAAAATTACCTTATCATTTTTATTAAATTAGACCTTTAAATATTGTGTATATTTAACACATTTTTACATGTTTTTGGTATAAATTATAGTTTTTCATATACTTAAAGTTTTTTTGATTGAAAACTATCAAAATATCTCATGCACAATTATTTTTAAAGAAAAATTTTATGTCTCCAAACAACTGACCCTTTCTCTTTGGAAATCAGATTACCCAGTCTTCTGATCTTAGGAATTATGTTTCTTTAATAATTAGCTTGCATCTCAAGTAGGTAGGTATCCCACAATGCTGGATGGGGTACCAACTGTAAAAATAAGTAAGAAAGTACAAGTATTCAAAAGCAAATGACTATATATATTTATATATTTTACATATGCCACATCAATTTTACTTTTGGCTCCCAGCTCATACAATTCAACAATTTCTAATACATTAGGAGGAGGAGCATATTGATGTACTGCTTGACTATAATACAAAGAAGTGTAGTTAGCAAAAAGCTGCAGTGGGTAATGAACAGTATTTTAACTCGGCAGTTTAACCTCAGTGTCTGTCAGCTGTGACCTTTTACCAACCCCAATGAGAGTCTGATTTCTCACTTTTGCTACTCACTGCTGGATGAGTGAATGTAGAATTTGACAGCGAGAGGTTTTACATGAAAAGGAAAGGTACTTAAAAAGCATGTTTTGTGATGATAGGCTACATTTATTCACTGTTCATTACGCTGGGTGCAGCAGCAGCGTTGGTGGATTGATTGGGTGAGAGCAGCTTGTCTGCTATGGAAGTGAAGAGGCAGTATTGACCTGCATGGGAGCTGAAGTGACCTCTAGATGACCCCCCTTTCACCTGAAATTGACCTTGAAAATAACCTAGGGTTCACTCCCATTTAAATAGGAGAAAAATCCTTCTAACAGCATGTGAATTATTGGAGCTGATGTATTGAACTTTCCTCTTCCCCCTCCCCCTCTCCCCCCCCCATTTTTTTACTTTTACAGAGGTAAATGCATGTAGGGGGCAAAATGAGTGTTGGCTTTTAAATTTCCAGTCCCTGCAGCTGCTCTGCTTGGTGTTTTTACAGATTTATGGAGGGGGCCAACCAGACTTTGGACTGCATGACATAAAATTTTACCATTCATCATTATTGATTAGAGTCCATACTCTGTGACAGAGCCCAAACCTTACTATGACAATTGCTATTTCAGTTGTTATGGGCCATAATGGGCCATAAGAATGATTTAAAGGAGCACAATAGCTATCTGTAATTACACATGAATAATCCATGAATTCTACACCACAATGCTTATGATCAGACCCTAACTACCAAGGCTTGAGACATTTATTCTTGTTCTCTCTTTGGCACCTGTGCCAAAAGTTGCCTATTGATAAAAATTAAAGTACAAGAAGCTTACCCTCTCCCATGTTCAAAGTTATATGTTTGTTCTTGGTCAAAAATAAATCAAACATTTGGAAAGTGATAGAATAGTGTATTTTAACAAATGGTGCAATCAATAAATGTACTTACTTCTTATTAGAAAATGATGTTCATTATTATTTCATCAATTAACATTAAGTACATACATTAGAAATTTAGTATAATCATTGCACTGCTAAAACCAGAAGAGAGAATATAGAACATTATTGTTATGGTTTTCACTTTTTAAACAAATATTTTTACTTGAAACGTTTATAGTCTTGTATTTAGCCAAAAAGTTAAGGGGGCGGGGGGAAATGACCAATACCATAAATTAGTTTCAGTGGTACAATGGAAATATGATAGGTCTTAAGCAAGCTTTAATAACTGTTGAAACTAATACAGTAACTCAGGGATTCATCTATTGTAGCGCAACAGTAAATTATTATCTAATTTTATGTGAAATGGAGAGAGTGTTTGTCCACTGAATTTATGTATAAGTGCAGCCCCTAAAGTCAAGAGTGCTGGCACAAACACAGCTAATAAAAAATATCACATTTATTAGTTGCTCCTAAAGATATTCCCATGTCTAGAATATACATTGGAATGAAGACCACCCAATGTATATGGTAATTTTAAGGATATTTTTAGAAGTGGCCAATATTTTCCTTGGTATTTCCAAAAGACTGCAGCACTGACAGATCTAAGAATGGGAAATCTATGTAAAGATTTTTGTTAGCTTACTTCTTCTAGCTCTTAGAATTTGTGTAACCAACAGCTATATTTATTGGACTTTGAGATTTTGATTTTCTGACAATTTAGGAAACAACTTTTGGCAGTGTTTTTGGTCTATCTACCACACATTCCAGAAAAGTGTCCCTTCTGCCTGGTTTATGACAACATTTCAGTAGTTCAACCTATTTGGGGCATAGTAGTGTTGTTTAATTCAGATGTATTTTTTATACTGTTCAAATATTTACATGCAGGGCTACAGGCTTATTAGCAATCTGGTGAAGTATTTGTAAATCTGGATCAAATCTGACATGATATGTATTGCATTGATTTGACCTATTTTTGGTCTAAAGCCCTACTCCATAATTCTTGTGTCATTTGATGTTAATCCCATGCATAAAAGGCAGTAACCATGACATTTGTACACAATAACACTCTAGCATTCACACAGGAGAATTTACTAATATGAATTCCCACATCTTCCTCAGTGTAAGGTACATACATACACCTGGGACAGTTACAAAGCTCTGTGAAGCTCTAACATAACCAATGCACATTATCTATTACATTTTACTTTTATTATGGTGATGACTACTGCAAAGGCCCTCCTCAGACCCTTAGAAGACTTACAAATAACAGCTATTCTAATTTAGGATTATATTGTGCTTTTTTAATTTTTGGAACAATTATTCCCTTCAGATTATTGTAATATTAAAATGTTTTGGATATTCTGCTAAATGGGTTGCACTGCAAAATTAAAAGGTAACATTTAAGTTTTTAAAAGTAACTAATTAAAAAAAATTAAAGGTGACAATTATTTTCCAAGACATGTAAGTGATTTTCCAAATATTTTCTTCTGTTTCTATTTGCCTATATATCAAATAAACCCAAAGCTGGAATGTGTTTTCTTGAACAGCAAATCTTTACAAAGTACAGCAAAAATATAGACTTGTAATTGGTATAACACTAGAAACCATGTACTTATCTAGTCTGCCTCCATCTCAATCTTTATTCCTACCGCTCTATAAAGGATAAAGCAGTTTTGCCCAAAGGAAGAAATAAAAGGAAATCCTCGTTAAAAGGTACATTAATGAAAAAAACAGCTTTATTGGGTACATGTGCAGAAAAGGATGTTTGAGCAATAAATGATAATTTACTTTTGAGGTATATTAAAAAGGTTTAATCTTACTGATCATGAGTTAAATTGGATGTTTTAATCAGTTAGTGAGTGCCAAAAATAATTATGCCAGATCGCTTAGTCTGCAGAATGTACACAAAGCATATAAATCCTTTGCTTCCCCAGGGATTTCTCAGAATAACACACAACTAAAAGACAAAAGCGATATCAAACTCATATAAATTAACATTGTAAATGATCTGAAAAATATAATAAATAACACAATTCCATCACTTTGAATATGCAGCACAGGGAAGGGTATCCAACATAAATATATGCATTAATCTTCTATATCCTTACTAAACTTTTTCAGTAAACTTTCCTTCCATTTACTTTCTACAGTTCAATTCAAGGTCATCCCTTTTATTAAGAGAGCAGGGCTGGATGAGAGCATAGAAATCTGTGTTTCTTTTAGAAATGAATATGAAAAGTAGGATTATTTTCCTAATGAGTTTTTATTGAGAAAGTAAAATAAAGGAGTTGGACCCCGTGAACTTGAGAGTTCTTGGAAGCGCTAAAAATGCTATGATTTTAAGATTAACATTTACCACTATATTGATACTATCCAAACAAAAGAGAATAAGAAATAGATTATATAAGAAGAAATAAAAACTATAAGTAATATCACTTCTCATGCATAATAAGATTTTAACAGAATTATTTCTAAAATAGTAATAGATAAAAAGGCTGAGGTAGACCACATCTTTTATTCCATTTGTGTGGAAAAATAAATAATATATATAATTTTGTATGTTATACTTTCCACAACTCTTAAACCTTAATTTAAATTTCTTTTGACATACCTTATGTGAACTGAGTACATCTTAATAGTTTGATTTAATCACAATAATATAATTTGAAAATTATGGTATCTTCACCATTTCTTCCATCAATAATTGACAACATTTTAACTGCAAACAGAATTTTCTGACATAAATAATAAAATCTTTTGACCTACAGACTTTATTCAGTAATCTATTTTAGCACTTCCAGGACTCTCAATATCCTGGGCTCCAATTCCTTAATCTTACTTTCTCAATAAAACCTCATTAGGAAAATAATCCTAATTTTTTACATTTATTTCTAATAGAAACACAAATTTCTATGCTCTCATCCACCCCTGCTCTCTCAATGGAAGGGAGACCTTACTTTAAGTTTTTTTCAGTAGCCACAAATATCTTTTGTAAACATTTCTAAAATGTATGTTTCTCTTTAAATAGTAGAATTCACTCTAGAATACTTATGCAAGTTTATCATTTTTCTGGAGGTTGATGATTATTGAAAGCTAAAAGAAGAGTGAGCTGAGGTTAAGTGAATTATCAGTTACACATCTGATGCTTTTTCCATCGTGTAACTTAATTGCTTTACAATGATTTTTGTACTGGAGTATTTAGGGACAACATGGGGGCTTTTCTGAAGATATAAACAGCTGCTTGATTTGTTAATGAACAAGGTTATCAGTGGCCAGTTGCTCACTGATGAAAAACTGAATGTTTCTGGTTATCCATTGAAAGTAAAATTTTTTAAATGTGCCTTTTGTGTTTGACATTGTTGTCCTCTGGGTAATTTGGGTACATTCACTTGTCCCTCCAGCAACCCAATATCAATATACACAAATTAAAACCACTACAGACAAATCTTTACTCTGTGTAATAGATTTAAGGATGCAACTGAAGTATTCTTTAGAAGATATGAACAAATATGTCCCCTTTATCATGAATTTGTCAGTTCTCACTACTATTTTAGGGGTCAAAGATTTCTTTGAGTAGCTTATAAAAGGTAGAGATATCTATATAATGTCTGTATACATCAGGTTAAGAACCTTTTCAATATAATATTGAAATAGATTTCCTTTAGTACCAATTAGAATGCTAAGTTAAGAGTTTCTAACATATTATATTTTTAAAAAGCAATTAGTTACCATCTTATAAAGTAAGATCAATTAAATATTTGGTTCTAATATGGACCATGCTACATGGACAATGAGAACAAATATATTTGCCAAAAGAATATACACATTCATTTGTATTTTCTTTTCTAGAACAGGATCACTAAAAGACTATTTTGTACTTGAAAGATGTACTACTTTGTTAAATACGGGGTCATTTTCTTCTAGGTTTTCAGCATAATTTCAATGGCCAGTGAAGTAATAGATATGTAAGTATACAGTTCTAATAACAATTCAGAAAATGAGATTAATAAATGAATTCAATACTTTTCAGTGTGTTATCCATTATTCTCTCTTATTCCAATAGTTTCTTTAAATGTTTTGATACAGAAGATGCTTCATATGACTACATAGTCACAGATTTTGTTTTTAAACTTCATTACCTTATTTGTCATGGTTGTTACTAATGCTTCTATTCAGAGGATACAAAATAATCAGGTGCTGAAATACAATGAAGATAACTTATTGAAGGTCTAAAAAGGAGATTAGAAAATGCCACAGATACATTTGAGCTTAAATAAAATTAAATTTTCAAATTGGAATTTTATTTGCTATATAATTATTAAGCACATTATTATTATTATTCTATTTGCAAGGAATATTACCTTGGTTTACAATAATAAGAATTTTGTTTGATTTCTTTAAATTGAAACTGAAATTAAAAAAATAAAATAAAACCTCCATGGCCAGGCATTATAAATATTTCCTTGCATATACCTTTAACTGCTTTGCCTCTCTCTTTATTCTGGTTAAATCCAAATTTCCTCCTCCTCCTCTGCTTTCACATCCATATAGCTGAATCTGGCTAAAGAAAAACAGCCCATCATGCTAACTGGTTTTACTTTGTATTCCTATCCCTAGTCTGCAGTGGGCACTTAATGATGTCAGGAAATCATTAAGTACATTTTCAGGACATTCACATTTCTATTCTCCCAGACAAGTATTTCACATCTTCTCACTCCTCAAACCTCAACACTCTCTTCCCTGTCCTCACTCTCAACTGACTTTTATACAAGTTCCCATCTTTCTTCCTACTCAAAGACATAGCTCCATGAATTCTGTGCTTTGCTTAGCTAGAACTTTTTCATTAGCATATGGCAAATTATTATTGCAATTACAATTTTATTTCTGATTATTATAGTATTTCTCACATCGTAAAACAAGCCTCCCCCTTTATATTTTTTGTTCCCTTTCAGCAAGTCTCTTCAACAAACTTGACTATTATAGGTTCAATTACTCACCTCCCATTCTCTATTTAAGTCACCCTCGTCTAGGTCACCACCACCAAATTCCTCTCTTTGATCACAATTTCATAAAAATAAGCACAATGATTAATTCAAATTTTTGGTCCTATCTTATCTGCAATAGGCAGCTGATTACTTTCTCTTCTCTGAAATACTTCTTTCACCTGGTTTCCGGGTCACAGTCTCTTGGTTTTCTTCCTTACTAGTGCCTTCTTCTCTGTCTCATTTACTGATTCATGCTTTTCTCCTATACCTGTTAATTTGAGTATGCCACATAACTGATTCTTTGACCTTCTCTTTTCCAATTATGCCCCACTCCTTAGTGCTTTCACATAGTTCCATGGTTTTAAATATCACTGTATGCTTAAACTCTCAAATGGATACTTCCAGTTTAAATATCACTCATGAATTAATGACCTGTCATAACCATAAAAATATCTAATAAACAAATCCAATATATGTCTAAATCTGACCTTCTAACCACCTCTTACCTCTCACTTCTACTGCTACTGTCTGGTCAGAATCACTACCTTGTCTCTAACCATTGCAATACACCTCTATCAAGTCTTCTTGCACCCATTCTTCTCCCTTACAGTAGTCCATTGTTACTACAGCAAACAGAGTGATTCTGTAAAATGTACTTGTATTCATGTGATATCATGGTCAAAACTCAGAAACGACCCCATAACATTGAGAGTATACATCAGGTTAAGAACCTCAAGAAGAAACATAGTTTGAAAATTTAAAAATATAAGATCTATCATAATTTCTAAAAATTTACTTTATTATATATATATAAAGATAGTATATGTTAGACAGATAATTTAAAAATATTAAAATTAACTTAAAGATGGGAGGCACACAAAATATATCCCTTCCGAGAAAAATGGTGGCATAAAGGATACTCCCAATCACTCTCCTTAAAATTTTAACAAATTCAACAACTAACCACAGAGAAAAAACCTTAGGAACACCCAAAATTTACACACACACTAGACAAAGGTATGATTGGGTAAAAAAGTTGCTGAATATATAAGATGGAAGATGGGGCATTTCGCTTTCTGCACTGATTTGAGGTAGGGGTACTTTTGTTTGGAGCCAGGTGAAGAAGATAAACAGAGCTAGTGGGGAAGGAGCTGAGTTAGGGTGGGCACCCAAACAAAAGAAAGAACACATCAGCTCTGCCTCAGATTGCGGACGCTGGACACGCTTACAGGCAGTGGAATCCACCTAAAATTACCAGCACAGAGTGCCTGCCTGGTGCAGTGCAAGCATCTTTGTGCATTCCCAGATCCACAATCACTGGCGCTACACTAGCAGCTCCACCTAGCATCACCAGCGTGGGGAGCGAGTGGGTAGTGCACGCGGGTCAAAGTGCTTAACCCAAGATTAACAACATTAGGCACCTGTGTGAGCACCAGTGTCTTTGGGCACTCCCTGTTCCATGATACCCAGCACGGGGTGCACACAGGGACCAGAGTGCTTAGTAAGAGATTATCAATTCTGGCACCTAAGTGGGCATGAGCATCTTTGGGCATTCTCAGCTCCACAATTTCCAGCACCGGGTGTGAGCACAGGTCAAGACCCTTGGCCTGAGACTGCCCGCACTAGGTGCCTAAACGATGGTTGCAACTGTCTGTGTGCATTGCTGGAGTCATGGGAGATAGACACACATGGCACTTACTTGGTTCTTAGTCTGTGCCCTGCCTTGCCTGCTCTCACTGGCGGCTCTGGTTGCCACTGCCTTGCCCAGAACCATACTTCGAGTGATGCTGGAGAGGGGAACTGGCTGTGCATAGATTCCTTTGCTGTGAGGCCTGTAGCTGAGGTGGACCACAAAGCTAAGTCTCCAGGCTGCTAGCTCCAGTGGGAGGGATGTGCGGAGAGGCGCCTAGAAAACTGAGACTGCCATTGTTAGAACCATATAATTGCAAAACCCTAAAAGGCCCCACCTGCCAAGGGGACTGAGGCCCAGCCTATGTCATTGCCACAGCTACACACCAGAAGATCTCTGCCCAAGAGACCCACAGAGGCAAAACTAGTAGTACAGCAACACCTGCCGAATAAAAGAAAGAAGTTACCTCTCAAAACCAGAAAAAAATTATTTTTAATGTTTTTGTCATTTTTATTTTTTTTCTTTTTCATTTTCTTATTTTCTTAATTTTCTTTTGAACTACATTATCCATAGTTGTTACATTTTTCATTCTTGTTTTTTGTGAAGGCTTCATTTCAGAAACTTTTACTTCTGTTTTATTTTTTCTATATTCCTTTTCTTTCTATTTGTTTTATATTTTGGTTTTTGTTCTTTCTTTCTCTTTATTCTCCCTCCTTGTTTCTTCTTCTTTATTTCTTTTCTCTCATTTGATCATCATTTATCATCAAATTATTATATTTTTGACTCATATTTTTCTTTGTAGCATTTTGTTTGTTCTTTACTTAATTTTTTCTGTCTTTTGTCATCTCTCCTCAGTTTCTGCTCCTTGTTCTCTTTAGTTTTTGTTACACTTCTCATTATAGGTTCTTCATTTTTTTACTGTACTTTTCCAAATTTCATTTTATTTTCTTTATTGTCTCTTATTAGTTATTAACAAGACCACACTCAAATGCCATTAAGGAAAAATAAAAAAAATATTATGGATACAAAAGACAGAGACATAACTCAGGTTATAAAAATTTCTTAGAAAAATATTTTAATTATGTTGAAACCTTGAAGTCATAAAAGTACTCAGTGAAATACAAAAAAGCTCTAAAAGGCATTTTAGTGAGCTCAAAAAACAATTTAATGAACAAAAAATATTTCATCAAGGAAATTGAAACTATAAAAAGGAACCAAACAGAGATGAAAAACTCAATACATGAACTGAAAAATGAGGTGACAAGATTAGCTAATAGAACAAGCCAGATAGAAATGCAAATTAGTGGTAGAGAAGACAGGCAAGTAAAAGTACTACAGAGAGAAGAGAGAGGCTCATGAATTACAAAAAATAAGAAAGCCCTAGAAGAATTGTTGAACTCCATCAGAAAGAGCAATATAAGAATAATGGGTATATCAGAAGGAGAAGGGGGAGAAAAAGAAATGGGGAACATATTCAAACAAATAAGTGATGAGAATTTTCCAAGCCTGTGGAAAGAATTAGAGCCTTGAATCTAGGAATCAACAGCACACCATGTTACCTTAACCCAAACAGACTTACACCAAGACACATCATAATTAAATTATCACAAATCAATGACAATGAAAAAATTTTCAAGGTAACCAGTGAAAAGAAGACTACAACATATAAAGGAAGACCCATTAGGTTATCATCAGATTTCTTAGCAGAAACTCTGCAAGCCAGAAGATAGTGGACCCCAATATTTAAAGTACCGAAAGAGAAGAACTTCCAGCCAAGAATACTATATCCATCAAAGCTTTCCTTCAAATATGAAGGGGAAATAAAGACATTCACAGATATAGAGAAGATGAGAAAATTTATCACCAAAAAAACCCACTTTGGGAAATACTAAGGGCGGTTATTTGACCAGATACAAAGTACAAAACAAAACAAAATCACAATTAAAAACTCTAACATGATCACAATAAAACAAGAATAATCTGTGACAACAAAAACAAAAGAGGGGAGAAGACAAAAATCAGCAGTAACAAAGGGGGATGGAGTGCAGAAGCACTCACGAGATAATGGACTACAATGAATATGATGTATATTCTTTTAATTACCTAATGATAACCACCCCTGGAAATACCACTACTAAAACACATGACATAAAAAAAGAAGAAACAGAGGAAAGAAGTATGAAATACAACCAAACAAAAACAAATAATAGAAAAACAAAAGAGAAGAACCAAGTCAGAAACCCAACTTTGAGAAAGCATTATATAAAATGACAATAAGAAACCCTCAAGTGTCAATAATTACATAAAATGTAAATGGATTGAACTTACCAATAAAAAGGCACAGAGTAGCAGAGTGGATCAAAAAAGAAATTCCAACTGTATGCTGCCTTCAAGAAACACATCTAAGTGCCACAAAAATAAAAACAGACTGAAAGTGAAAGGCTGAAAAACAATTTTTTCCACAAATAATATCCAAATAAAAGCAAGTACACCATACTCATATCTAACAATGCTGACTACAATACAACAAAGGTAATCAGAGACAAAGAAGGTCATTTCATAATGATAAAGGGGACATTGAATCAAGAAGACAACAATTCTTAATATATATGCATCAAATCAAGGAGTATATAAGACATCTACGAACTGATATAAAATCAAAAATTGACAAAAATACAATCATACTTGAAGACATCAATACACTACTGACGGCCCTAGATCATTCATCCAAAGAGAAAATTAATAAAGAAATATTGGCCTTAAATGAAACACTAGAACAATTGGATATGATAGACATCAACAGGCCATTTCATTGCAAAACATCAGAGTATACATTTTTCTCAAGTGTACATGGTACATTCTCAAGAACTGACTATATGTTGGGCCACAAAACTAACATCAATAAATTCAGGAAGATTGAAATTATACCAAGCATATTCTCTGACCATAAGCTTTAAAACTAAAATTCAACTTCAAAAAAAAAAAGAAAAAACTCACAAAAATGTAAAAATTAAACAACGTACTTCTAAAAAATGACAGAGTAAAAGAAAAAATAAAAGCAGAGATCAAAAGAGATGTACAAACGAAAATTACAACATGACATATCAAATTTTCTGGGATGAAGCAAAAGCAGTAATAAGATAGCAGTTCCTATCATTTCAGGCTTATATGAACAAACAAGAGACAGCCCCAGTAAACAACTTAATATCACATCTTAAGGAACTAGAAAAAAAAGAACAAAGGCAACCTAAACCCAGCAAAAGAAAGGAAATAATAAAAAAAAAATAGAGCAGAAATAAATGAAATAGAGAGCAGAAAAACTGTAAAAAAAAATCAATAAAACAAGGAACTGGTTCTTTAAAAAGATCAACAAAATTGACAAGCCCTTGGCAAGACCACTAAGAAAAAAAGTGAAAGGTCTCATATAAACAAAAGCCAAAATGAAAGAGGAGAAATCACCATAGATATCATAGATATACAAGGGATTACTTTAGAATTCTATAAAAAGCTACATACCACCAAATTTAATAATCTAGAAGATATGGATAAATTCCTAGAACAATATAATCTTGCTAGATTGAATCATGAAGAAGCAGAAAGCCTAAAAAGACCCATAGCAGGGAGGAAATAGAAACAACTATCAAAAACTTTCCAAAAAATAAAAGTCCAGGGTCAGACAACTATACCAGTTAATTCTATCAAACATTCAAATAAGATTTGATTTCTATCCTACTCAAAGTCTTCCAAAAAATTGAAGAAAAAGCAATACTTCCAAATACATTTTATGAGGCCAACATAATTCTCATACCAAACCCTGGGAAGGACAACACACACAAAAAAGAATACTACAGACCAATATCTCTAATGAATACAGATGCAAAATTCCTATACAAAATACTAGCAAACCGAATAAAACAACACAGTAAAAAAATAATTCATCATGATCAAGTGGTATTCATCCCAGAATCACAATGATAGTTCAACATACGTAAAACAATTAACATAATATACTATATCAACAAAACAAAGAACAAAAACATATGATTCTATCAACAGATGCAGAAAGGCATTTCATAAAATACAACATGATTTTATGTTTAAAATACTCAACATATGGAAGTGAGTATAGAAGGAAATACCTCAACATAATATAGGCCATTTATGACAAACCATCAGCTAACATATTAAATGGCAAAACACTGAAAACTTTTTCTCTAAAATCAGAAACAAGACAAGGCTGCCCACTCTATCCAGTCCTATTCAACATAGTGCTGAAAGTTCTAGCCAGACCAGTAAGACAAGAGAAAGAAATAAAAGTATTCATATTGGGAAAGAAGTAAAGGTTTCACTTTTTGCAGGTGATATGATCCAGTATATAAAAAACACCAGACTCACAGAAAGAATATTAGAAATAATAAACTGATACAGTAAGGTTGCAGAATACAAAGTTAACATACAGAAGTCTATTGCTTTCTTATATGCCAACAATAAAACTTCAGAAAATGAACTAAAAAATATAATCCCTTTTATGGTTGCAGCAACAACAAAATACCTAGGGATAAACATAACAAAAAATGTAAAGGATTTATATAATGAAAACTACAAAGCATTATTAAAGGAAATTTAAAAAGACACAATGAAATGAAAAAATATTTCTTGTTCTTGGATAGAAAAATATAGTCAAAATTACTATATTACCCAAAGCAATATACAAATTTAATGCAATTTCCATCAAAATTTCAATGTCATTTTTTTAAAGAAATGGAACAAAAAATCATCAGCGTTATATGTAACCATAAATAAACCCAAATAGCCAAAGTAATCCTAAAGAAAAAAAATGAAACTGAGGGCATTACAATACCTGACCTCAAATTATACTACAGAACCATGATAATAAAAACTGCATGGTGTTGGCAGAAAAATAGACACTCAGACCAATGGAACAGAATAGAGTGCCTAGAAATAAAACCACATATAATATATGGTCAAATCATCTTTAATAAAGGAGCCAAAAACATACAATGGAGAAAAAGAAGTCTCTTCAATAAATGGTGCTAGTTAAAGTGGAATGCCACGTGCAAAAGAATGAATGAAACTTGACTACAGTTTATCTCCTCGTACGAAATTAATTCAAAATGGATGAAAGACCTAAATATAAAATCTGAAACAATGAAATACATAAACAAAAATATAGATACTAAACTCATGGATCTTGGCCATAAAGAACATTTTATGAATTTGACTCTAAAGCAAGAGAAGTGAAGGCAAAGATAAATGAGTGGTACTACATCAGACTAAGTAGCTTTTGTACAGCAAAATAAACTGACAACAAAACAGCCAACTAAATGGGAGATGATATTTTCAAACAACAGCTCAGATAAGGGCCTAATATCCAAAATATATAAAAAACTCACAAAACTCAACAACAAACAAGCAAACAATCCAATAAAAAATGGGAAGAGAATATGAACAGACACTTCTCCCAAGAAGAAATACAAATGGCCATTAGATATATGAAAAGATAGTCATCATCATTAGCTATTAGAGAAATGGAAATGAAAACTACAATGAGATACCACCTCACACCTGTCACATTAGCTATTATCAACAAGACAGGTAATAACAAGGGTTGGAGAGGCTATGGAGAAAAAGAAACTCTCATTCACTGTTGGTGTGAATGTAAAATAGTACAACCATTATGGAAGAAAGTATGGTGGTTCCTCAAAAAATTAAGAATAGAACTACCATATGATACAGCAATCCCTCTACTGGGTGTATACCCACAAAACTTGAAAACTTGACCTGACCAGGCGGTGGCGCAGTAGATAGAGTGTTGGACTGGGATGCGGAAGACCCAGGTTCGAGACCCCAAGCTCACCAGCTTGAGGGCGGGGGCCCATCTGGCTTGAGCAAAAGCTCGTCAGCTTGGACCCAAGGTCGCTGGCTCCAGCAAGGGGTTGCTCAGTCTGCTGAAGGCCCGCGGTCAAGGCACATGTGAAAAAGCAATCAATGTACAACTAAGGTGTGCAACAGCAATGAAAAACTAATGATTGATGCTTCTCATCTCTCTCTGTTCCTATCTGTCTGACCCTATCTGTCACTCTCTCTGACTCTCTCTCTGTCCCTTAAAAAAAAAAAAACAACAACTTGAAAACGTGGGTACATAAAGAGACATGCACCCCCATGTTCATCTCAGGATTGTTCACAGTGGCCAAGATATGGAAACAACCAAAAAGCCCTTCAAGAAAAGGTTCGATTAAGAAGATGTTGTACATATACACTACAGAATACTACTCAGCCATAAGAAATAATGACATAGGATCATTTACAACAATGTAGATGGATCTTGATAACATTATAATGAGGGAAATAAGTAACTCAGAAAAAAACTAAGAACTGTATGATTCCATACATAGGTAGGACACAAAATTGAGACTCATAGACATAGATAAGAGTGCAGTGGTTACCAGTGGAAAGGGAAGGGAGAGAGGGAGGTGGTGGTGGGAGGGAAGGGGCATAAAGAATACCAAATGAAGGGTGACAGAGCACGATTTGACTTTGGGTGATGGATATGCAACATAATTGAATGTCAAAATGATCTGAAGATATTTTCTCTGAATCTATGTGCTCTAGCTGACCAATGTCACCCCGTTAAAATTAACTGTTCAAATAAAACTATTTAAAAAAATAAGGGTGAAAAAATTATATATTATATATATAATATATATGTTATATATATTATATATATTATTTTATAAATTATATATAAATATTTTTATATATTTAATATATATATTTCCCCTTCTCTTGCTCAGTTGTGCCAGATGAAAAGTTTTAGGATTTTGAAAGATTTTTCTGAATGCAAATATATATTTTTAGATTGAAGTGCTCATTTTTAACACTTCATATAATACATATATTTAATAATATTTAAGAATTCTAAATGCATTTTAATAGGATCACTGATTTTGTAATGATCCTTTTTATATGTTTTCATTTATGAAATGATATACATCTCTATATATACTACTTAAGTAGACATTCAGACCTTTGATATCTAAGGCTTATCAATAACAGCCAACAAAGTAGAGGTGTAAGTTTCTAATTTACTCATATAATGTAAAATTTAAAATAAAGTGAATAAATCAGAAGGTTTGAGGATGAGTCTGAGAATTGGGGCTTTGGACCCACAGAGTGTCACTCCTGGGAAATAGAAAAGCCAAAAGCTTTTGATAAAAATTGGAAGGAGGTTCAAAAATATGGCTGTTTTACCTCAAAGAAATGACCACATATAGGGCTGTGCAGAGTAGGAGGTTAAAGACTAAAGCATACAATTTCTAAAAAGTAGGTTGAAGTTGTCAACAGCTTCAGAAAATAAAAATCAGAGCATGAGATCTGTCAACAGAATGGGGCCTCAAAGACTATTCCATCCACTCAATTGGAAACTTTAGAGGTGCAGGCTGGACCAGTGATAGGCTAACCCACATTATGACTGCAATACAGCATCGAAGCAGCACTGTTCTTGATTCGTTTGCTTTTACTCCTTTTGACTACCAAAGAAAAGAATGAAACTTCTCTGAAGAAAGATAACATCATCTGCAGCCCCCATGATTTTTATGTGTCATATTAAAAATAATGTGACACACCAAAGACAGTACCATATGCCTAAAAATAAAGATGGAAAATAAAAACTAAAGGAACACAAACTTAATTAAACTGATTATCTAATTATTTAAGAGATAGGCTCTAAAATACTTTTGATGAATACATTGTGAGAATGAGGGAAATGAAGATAATAGAGGAAAAATTTTAACAATTAATAAAAATCTTTGAAGAAAAGCAAATTGAAATTCTAGAAGTAAAAAATAAAATGTCTGAAATTAGGAACACATTAAAAGGTATCAACAGCATATTGAACACCAGAAGACTGTTCAACAGAATAGACTATGTCTAGGTCAAAAATGATGAACACAGTGGGGGTGGGGAGAAAAGACACATTTAAGACTACAAAAGAAAAAAATGTAGGACAACTGAAGAAAAGTCTAACATACATGTAACTGGACTGCCAGAAGGAGATGAGAGAGAGAAAAAAAAGAAAAGAAAGATAAGGAATATTTGAAGAGATACTAGCTTCAAATTTTCCAAAACTTATTAAGGACATAGACCCATAGATTCGAGAAGTATTGTGAATTCCATGCAGAATAATTACAAAGAAAACTATATCAAGGCACACCATAGAAGACTGCTAAAAACCAAATTCAACTGAAAAATCAGCTATGAGAATGAATAAACTACACCACACACAAAAACATCTATGAATCTAAAAATGTAAATGAAAGAGGGCAGGTACAAACTTAAATGCAACATAATTGCATTTATATAAAATTAAGAAATAGGTAACTATGATCTTTAGTGCTAGAAACCCAGAGAGTGGATAGTGACTAGAAAGAGGTACAAGTGGCATCTGGGGTATAGTAATGTTCTGTTCATAATCTGAGTTCTGGTTACATGGTGTGTTCACTTTATACAAACTCAAGCTATACTCTTAGGATATTTGATTTTTTAAAAAATGGACACAGTAGGAGGAGAATAAAGTCTCAGGTCAATAGAATGTGTGGAAAATGGAAGTTAACTAAAAATTGGGAAAGTGACATTTGGCACACTGGAATTGTCTACCTAAATAAATATAAGATTTAAAATCATAACCAAAAAAGTTAAATAACCATAATTATAAATAGTCTTTAAAAATATGTAATAAACAAATACTACAAGCTGTGAAGGATATTAAAATTTTTTTTAAACCTAAAATTCTTATATCCAGATATTGATAATACTTTAACTAAAGGTAGTAACAAATTTTTGAGCCAAGTAAGAATTGTAAGATTTAACATTTTAAATAAGAAACCAAAAGAAAGCAAATGATAATAATAATAGTAGTAGTACTAATAAATCTCTTGTATTAAAGTAACAAACATATACAGTTTTATAATTTTTACACAGTGCTGTCAATTGTATAATTTTTAGTTGATTATTTTTAGTCTTTCTAGATTCTTTGACAATTTCTAAATAATGGTATGAAATTTAAGTAAAAATAGAAGACAAAATGTGAAAAGCACAAGTCAGTGGCGGTGTGTATGTTTAGGGATAGAATTAAGGTATACATTTTTGTAAAATAATATTATTCTAGCTTACTTACAAGATTACAGATATGATACATAATAGAGAAGATGATAGAAATGCTGGTTAAATAGCAATAAGAGTAGGTGACATATTAGCAATATAACTAAGTGCCAACCAAATTCTTTCATAGTTACCATTACCAAACTAAAATAGAAATCAGACACATGTTTTGATCAGATGGACGTTCATTGGTAAAATGCAACTGTTGCCTTCAGCACAGAAGCTGAAGATAAACAGTTCATATTTTAGGAGATTATAAAATTTTCTAATAATTTAAATTCAGGTTACACATTAAATAACACAAAGCAGCAAATAATGAGAAGTTAGGTAATTTCAAATACCTTGCCCAGCAGTGATTCTCAAAGCACATACCAGAAATCTCTAAATAATGGTTTCTCTTCAATTGAAATAGTTCTTACTAAGTACTATGGAAAAGATATCACCTCTCAATATTCATTCCCTCATTTTCAATAATAGAATTCCAGTTCTTGATGGACTGTCACACACCCAGCTACCAGCTTTGTTGGCAGGTGTATATAAGTGATGGAGAATGTGTCAATAAAATTAAAGTTAATATTATATACCTACTTGAAGAAGAGTTATGCTTATCTCTTCTTCCTTTTTCTTGCTTCCTAGAACACACATGTGAAAACTGGAGTACCTCAAACCACCTTAAATTCTATGGGCACATTCTAGGAGTGAGAGTAATGATCTAAAAGGAACTTGATATATACAAGGGAAAACAACTCAGCCATAAAAAATAATGAAATATTGCCATTTTTGTGACAACATGGGTACATCTTAAGAGTATGATGTTAAGTGAAATTAGTCAAATGGAAAAGGACAAGAACCATATTATTTCATTCACATGTGGAATATAAAACAAAGAAACAAACAAAACAAACTCAGACACAAATAACAGTATGGTAGTTACTAGAGGGAAGACGAGTGGAGGAGGAGGAAGAGAGTAAAGTGGTCAAATATGGTGATGGAAAGAGATTACACTATGAGTGATGAGCATACAATGCAATATACAGATGCATTAAAAACTGTGCACCTGAAACTTATATAATATTAGCCGATGTTACCCTAATAAATATAATTTGTCTCTCATAAAGAGAGACAAAAATATATGAATAAATAAATGAAATTCAGTACCTAAAGTAGCTTTTGGAGCATCCAGACCAGCCCTGTTCTGCTTATTTTAGGGCATTGTAAACACTAGAGAAAAAATTAACTGTTTAGCCTACTATTATTTTGGAAAGATATAATATACAGGTAAACCTAAATGTGATATAAGTACATGCAAGAAATATCAGAGAAATAGGCTCACCTTTGCACAGAGGAGGGAAACTTAGAATCTAAGTAGAAGCATAGTCATAATGTATGCTGTTCTTTGGTAAGTAAAAAAAATGATACTTTGGTGAGAATTGCAATTTAATCATACTTTCTATTTAATTTAAAGAAGGTAATTTAGATCTATTATCTACCATAATTAAAAAATCAAAATTTTATTGGTCAGAATATCAAGATCATCTTAACTTTACACTAGTTATTTGTAAGAGCAAAGTCAGATTATTATTTTTATTGATTAAATGTTAAGAGTTCACTGTTATGTGAAATTCACGATCATTACTGTAATCTAATGGTCACATAGGAATAATCATAACCAGTTGTGAACAACACAAATATCAAATCAGCCTTTTCTTAATTCATGTGGTTGTATAAATCTATAATTAGGATGGACTTAAAATAAGATAAACTTAGAACTATTATTCTTTCTTTTCTTTTTTTTAAATGTTTTTTTTGAAGTGAGAAGCAGGGAGGCAGAGAAACATGCGGGAGCATGTGCCTAACCAGTATCCAACCAGCAAGCCCACGAGGGGGTGATGCTCTGCCTGTCTGGGGCTTTGCTCCATTGCAATGGGAGCTATTCTAGCACCTGAGGTGGAGGTCATGGAGCCCTCTTCAGCACCTGGGCCAGCTTTGCTCCAGTGGAGCCTTGGCTGCGGGAGGGAAAGAAAAATAGAGAGAAAGGAGAAAAGGAAGGGTGGAGAAGCAGATGGTCACTTCTCTTGTGTGCCCTGGACAGGAATCAAACCGGGACTTCCACACACTGGTCTGATGTTCTACCACTGTGCCAACCAACCAGGGCTAGAATTATAATTCTTTATTGAAATCAGCACCAAAACAATATTGGGTCCTATGCTTTTTACTCCATTGAGTAGCAACTAGAAAAAAAATTAGATACTTTACAACTGCAACATATGAGAAAGAGTGCTCTAGGGTTTTGAGATTCATGATCTCTTCTGCTCCTCAAACTAAGGGAACTGGAAAAGCACATAATAGTCTACGGTAGGAAACACCCCCTGTTCATATTGGCTTAGAACACAAAGTATGAGTGGAAATTTATTCTGGAACAAAAGCACTTCAAAATTCATTATTGTGAAAGGAATAAAGAAGTAATTGTTCCAACAAAATATACATACAGGATGGGGCAAAAGTAGGTTTACAGTTGTTTGTATGGAAAATAATACATTAATAAATAATACCAGGATAAACTCTACTTTGCTTATTGCCAACTGTATGCTATCATAAAATAATCTCTGCTTGGGCCACATTCTGTAGGTGTTTTCTCACCTTAGACATCTTTAAATATACCATAAATACAGGTTTACAAAAGCATATAAATAATACCTCAAACAATTAGCATGGGCACCCACAGTTTGCTTTGATAATGACTCTAAACTTTCCCATTTTTTAACTTTGATAAAATTTTTCTTGGATTCCTTGTTTTCAACCCAGTATTGATTAAATTCCTCTGGTCTCTTATTCTACAGATTCTTTTCAATTCCTTCCAAAGGACATAGAGTCTATTTGTTTACCCATTGAATTTGAGCTGGGTAGGGCAGTTGAGGACAGGACACTGTGGACATCACTAATCTTTAGGGTCACCATGAGTGGGAACCCACTCCATGACACGTAAAATACATGATTACTAAAAAATCATATAGAGTAATTTATATTTATATACTTTGGCTAAAGCAAACCTCAGGTCATATACAATGTTTAAAAATGCAGAGAATGAAGATGGCGATGGAGTAGGCGGACATACCAACTTCCAACTCCCAGAACCAAAGTGGATTATAACTCAATTTTAAGAACCATCATCTGGATAAACCAACTTTGAACTAAACTAAGTGGACTCTTCAACCAAGGAACACGGCAGAAGCCACACTGAGACTGGTAGGAATAGCGAAAACGCACAGAGGGCTGCCCAGCTCCCCGGAGCAAACAGCAGCCCAGAGAGACCCGCATGGCTGGAGGAGAGTTTGGAGGAGAGGGAGGGACCTGGGTCCCAGGAACCAAGCCCCAGCCTGCAGTCCCAGAGCCTAGAAGAGGCGTTTGGACAGTATTGAGCTCTGAAACAAGTGAGGATACTGTTTGTGAAAAAGAGACAGTTTTCTCAGACCCAAGATTCATTTTAAAGGGACAGCGCAGAAAACCTCTCTCATAACCACTCCCCCGGGGCTCTGGAGAACGGGGACAGAGGAGAGGAACAGAGCAGCGGGAACAGAGTGTGGACTGAAGGCACGGGAACACTCTGCGGGACAGCCACCCTGACCCCTGGGCTAAGTCATTTCCCTAATCGAAAACGAATATTTCCCCTGAAACTAGCAATACCAGCAAAGGGAGACAGGACACTAGCCAAACAAGCTCTCCCGCGGCAATTAGAGGAGAGCTACTTAGAGGGAGGGAGCTCCCAGGCCTACAGCATGGAGACTTAGGGCACTTTCATCTCTCTGAGGGTTGCTGAAGGGATGGTGGCAGCAGGACGCTGAAACGTGGTCCTGTCGGCGTGGGCAGAGGCACAACCAATGTGAGCTTGGTCTAGCCCAGCAGGGGCGAAGGGGACGTGGGAAAGCAGTCCGGCAGCTGCGGCCCGCCAGTAACACCACCTGCGGGAAAAAGAACTAGAAGAGATCTGCTCTGCGACCCCGCGCAAGCCAGGCCTGACTGCGGAAATGGGGCTAGGACCAGGGATGGACAGGGGACTCGCGGCTGAGCTCATGCTGCCAACCCTGCCCGGGAGAAACTGCAGTTTGCCATCCTGTGTGCATGAGCGGGCTCCTAATGCGAGGGCGGGGTAGACCCCGAGACAAGCGGAAGTTCACGGCTGAGCTCACGCTACTAACCCCGCCAAGCCGGAGAAATAGCAGACTGCCATCCTACGTGCGCGAGCTGGCTCCGAACGTGGAGGCGGGGTAGAGTCCGGAACGATCCGAAGCTCGCAGCTGAGCTCACGCCAGCAAACATGCCCGGCCCAATAAACCGCAGTTTGCGACCCTGTGCAGGAGGGCCCTGGCTTCGAGGGCGGGGCTAAATTCTGGACAAGCATGTAAGTCTTCCAAAAATAGGCTGTGTCCGCAGCTGAGCAAAGGTGCTCACCTATGCCCTTGGTCCTGAGGCTTGTGGTTTGAGTGACAGCCCCTCCTGCAAAGGAGAGGTGGAAATCACAGTAACAGCCACAGTAGGATGATGCTGGCAATGCCTATACCCAACCACCCTAGGCAGCGGCAGAAGGGTGGCAGCCTGCAGACAGACCACAGCTAGAGAACACAAAGGCAACACCTACTGGACTCCAGTGGCCACAACTTGCTTATACAGAGATAAAATGGGCAGGCAGAAGAATGCAAACCAAATGAATCAAAAGAAATCCAAGAGAAGGACCTGAATGAACCAGATATAACCAAACTACCAGAAGCAGAATTTAGAATAATGATAGTTAGGATGTTCAAAGAAATTAGAGAAACAATGGATAGTCACTATAAACACCTAAATAAAGAGATAACAAGTATAAAAAACGAAATTGAAATAATAAAAAAGAATCAGACAGAAATGACAAATACAGTATCAGAACTGAAGACCACAATGGAAGGAATTAAAAGCAGAATGAATCACAATGAGGATTGAATCAGCGAGTTAGAGGACACAATAAACAAAGGCACAGAAGCAGAGAAGAAAAAGAAAAAGAGACTCAAAAATGTGAGGAAAATATAAGGGAAATCTGTGACAACATGAAGAGAAACAACATTCGCATCATAGGGGTACCTGAAGAAGAGGAGAGAGGACAGGAAATGGAAACGTTGTTCAATCAAATCATAGCAGAAAACTTCCCTAAATTAAGGCTGGGAAACACTCCACACGTTCAAGAAGCACACAGAACTCCATTAAAGAGAAACCCAAAAAGATCTACACGAAGACACATCATAGTTAAAATACCAAAGCTAATGGATAAAGAAAAAATTTTAAAAGCTGCTAGAGAAAAAAAGGCTATCACCTACAAAGGAGCCCCCGTAAGGATGACATCGGACTTCTCAACAGAAACAGTTGAGGCCAGAAGGGAATGGCAAGATATAATCAAAGTAATGCAGAATAAGAACGTACAACCAAGAGTACTCAATCCAGCAAGGCTAACGTCTAAAATTGAAGGAGAAATAAAGAGCTTTCCAGACAAAGAAAGCCTCAAGAAATTCATTAAACCCAAACCAATTCTGCAAGAGATACTAAGGGTCCTGTGTGAACAGTTCAAAGGAAGGAAAGAATATAGCAAAAAAAAAAAAAAAAAAAAACAAGAAAAACAAATACAGCTTTAAAGAATAAAATGGCAATAAACAACTACATTTCAATAATAACCGTAAATGTAAATGGATTAAATGATCCAATTGAAAGAAAGACATAGGGTAGTTGCATGGATAAAGAAAGAGGACCCATACATATGCTGTCTACAAGTGACACACCTTAAAACAAAAGATGCACATAGACTGAAGGTAAACGGATGGAAAAAAATATTTCATGCAAATGAAAATGAAAAAAAAGCCAGGGCAGCAGTAGTTATATCTTACAAAATGGACTTTAAAACAAAGGCTGTAGTAAGAGATAAAAAAGGACACTACATAATAATAAAGGGAACAATTCAACAGGAAGATATAACTATTATAAATGTCTACACACCAAAGATAGGAGCCCCGACATACATAATGCATACTTTGATGGATATAAAGGGTGAGATTAACAGCAATACTATCATAGTAGGGGATTTCAATACCCTACTAACAACACTAAATAGATCCACATGAAAGAAAATTAATAAAGAAACAGCAGACTTAAATGAGACACTAGATCAACTTGACTTAATAGATATCTTCAGAACTTTCCACCCTAAAGAAGTAGAATAAGCATTCTTCTCAAGCGCTCATGGTACGTTTTCTAGGATAGACCACATGTTAGGACACAAAAATGGTCTCAATAAATTTAGGAAGATTGAAATCATATCAAGCATTTTCTCTGATCACAATGCCATGAAACTAGAAATTAACCACAAAAGAAAAACTGAAAAATACTCAAACACTTGGAAACTAAATAGCATAATATTAAATAATGAATGGATTAACAATGAGATCAAAGAAGAAATAAAAAAGTTTCTAGAAACAAATGATAATGAGCATACATCAACTCAAAATTGATGGGACAGAGCAAAAGCAGTACTGAGAGGAAAGTTCATTGCACTACAGACATATCATAAGAAGCTAGAAAAAGCTCAAATGAGCAACCTGACCTTGCAGCTAAAAGAACTAGAAAAACAACAACAAATAAAACCCAAGACAAGTAGAAGGAAGGAAATAATAAAGATTAGAGCAGAAATAAATGACATAGAGGCGAAGGAAACAATACAGAGGATCAATGAAACCAGAAGCTGGGTCTTTGAAAAGGTAAACAAGATTGATGAACCTTTAACAAGACTCACCAAGAAAAAAAGAGAGAGGACTCAAATAAATAAAATTAGAAAAAAAAGTGGAGAAATAATAACTGACACAGCAGAAATACAAAGCATTGTAAGAAAATACTATGAAGAACTCTATGCCAAAAAATTAGACAACCTAGGTGAAATGGACAAATTTCTTGAATCAAACAAACTTCCAAAAATCAATCTGGAAGAATCAGAACACCTAAACAGACCAATTACAACAAATGAGATTGAAACAGTTATTTAAAAATTCCCCCCCAAAAAATGTCCTGGGCCTATGGCTTCAGAAGTGAATTCTATCAAAAATTCAAAGAAGAACTAACTCCTATCCTCCTCAAGCTATTTCAAAAAATTCAAGAGGAAGAAAGACTTCCAAACTCCTTTTATGAGGCGAGCATAATTCTTATCCAGAAACTGAGCAAAGACAACATAAAGAAAGAAAATTATAGGCCTATATTCCTAATGAATTTAGTTGCTAAAATTCTCAACAAAATATTAGCCAACCAGATCCAGCAATATGTAAAAAATATCATACACCATAATCAAGTGGGTTTTATTCTGGAGAGACAAGGCTGGTTCAATATTCGCAAATCAATGAATGTGATTCATCACATAGACAAAAGGAAGGACAAAAATCACATGATAATTTCAATAGATGCAGAAAAGGCATTTGATAAAATCCAGCACCCATTCATGCTCAAAACTCTCAGTAAAGTGGGAATACAGGGAACATTCCTTAACATGATAAAGGCCATCTAAGATAAACCCACAGAAAACATCATACTAAATGGACAAAAATTATAAGCAATCCCCTTAAGATCAGGAACCAGACAGGGTTGCCCACTTTCAACACTCTTATTCAACATAGTTCTGGAAGTCCTAGCTATAGCAATCAGACAAGAAGAAGAAATAAAAGGCATCAAATTGGAAAAGAAGAAGTAAAACTGTCACTATTTGCAGATGATATGATATTGTATATAGAAATCCTAAAGTCTCAGTCAAAAAACTACTGGACCTTATAATTGAATTCAGCAAGGTGGCAAGATATAAAATTAATACTCAGAAATCAAAGGCATTTCTATATACAAACAATGAACTGGTAGCAAAAAAAATTAAGGAAACAATCACCTTCACTCTTGCAGCCAAAAAAAAAAAAATACCTAAAAGTAAATTTAACCAAGGAGGTTAAAGACTTGTACTTGGAAAATTATAAAACATTGATAAATGAAATCAAGGAAGATACGAACAAGTGGAAGCATATACCGTGCTCATGGCTAGGAAGAATAAACATCATTAAAATGTCTATATTACCCAAAGCAATTTATAACTTCAATGCAATACCCATTAAAATACCAATGACATACTTCAAAGATATAGAACACATATTCCAAAACTTTATATGGAACCAAAAAAGAACACGAATAGCCTCAGCAATCTTAATAAGAAAAAATAAAGCAGAAGGTAATACTCTTCCGGATATCAAGGTTTATTACAAGGCCATTATACTCAAGACAGCCTGGTACTGGCATAAGAACAGGCATATTGATCAATTGAACAGAACAGAGAACCCAGATATAAACCCACACCTTTATGGACAACTGATATTTGACAAAGGAAGAAAGAACATACAATAGAGTAAAGACAGCCCCTTTAACAAATGGTGCTGTGAAAATTGGACATCTACCTGCAAAAAAATGAAACTATACCATCAACTTACACCATTCACAAAAACAAACTCAAAATGGATAAAAGACTTAAACATAAGCCGCGAAACTATAAGCATCTTAGAAGAAAACATAGGCAGCAAGCTTTCCGACATCTGTAGCAGCAATATATTTGCCGATTTATCTCCACAGGCAAATGAAATAAAAGGCAAGATAAACAAATGGAACTATATCAAACTAAAAAGTTTTTGCACAAGTAAAGACAATAGGAACAGAATGAAAAGACAAACCACTCAATGGGAGAACATATTCGACAACACGTCTGATAAGGGGTTAATAACCAAAATTTATAAAGAACTTATAAAACTCAACACCAGGAAGACAAACAATCCAATCAAAAAATGGGCAAAAGAAATGAATAGAAATTTCTCCAAAGAATACATACAGATGGCCAGAAGACATATGAAAAAATGCTCAACATCACTAATCATTAGAGAAATGCAAATTAAAACCACAATGAGATATCACCTCACACCAGTCAGAATGGCACTCATCAGCAAAACAACACAGAATAAGTGCTGGCGAGGATGTGGAGAAAAGGGAACCCTTCTGCACTGCTGGTGGGAATGCAGACTGGTGCAGCCACTGTGGAAAACAGTTTGGAGATTCCTCAAAAAATTAAAAGTCGAACTGCCTTTAGACCCGGCTATCCCACTAATAGGAATATACCCTAAGAACACCATAACACTGTTTGAAAAGAAGAAATGCGCCCCCATGTTCGTGGCAGCATTGTTCACAATGGCGAAGATCTGGAACCAGCCCAAGTGTCTGTCAAAAGACGCGCGGATTAAAAAGCTTTGGTACATATATACTATGGAATACTACTCAGCCATAAGAAATGATGACATCGGATCATTTACAACAAAATGTGGATGTACCTTGATAACATTATATGGAGTGAAATAAGTAAAGCAGAAAAATAAAAGTGAGAACAGCATGATTTCATACATAGGTGGGACATAAAAGTGAGACTATGAGACATGGACAAGAGTGTGGTCCTTACAGGGTTGGAGTAGGGAGGGGAGGGTTGGATAGGGAGAAGGGGAGGGGCACAGGGAAAACCAGATAGAAGGTGACAGAGGACAATTTGACTTTGGGTGACAGGTATACAACACAATTGAATGATAAGATAATCTAGAGATGTTTTCATTGTACATATGTACCCTGATTTATTGGTGTCACCCCATTAAAGTTAATAAAAAAAAAGAAAAAAAAAGTTATCCAACTATTGTATTATTTCTTTTTACAAATCTTATGTTTACTAGTATTCCCGTTTCTATTTTTCAATTGATTAAATTCTTACTTTATCATTTCAAAAAATATATATAATGCACTAATATTTTTATTAAAATATTACAAATTTTGCATGTTCAATGGAAAAACAAAATTAAAACCTTTAGAAAAACAAAGTTAGAACAAAAAACAACCTTTATTGTGCACATCAGGGCAATTTAACAGACAATGCTGCTCCTCTGGCTAATTCCTATTTCTCATCAAGGAGAGGATATGGTGCCTACTATAGAAAAACAGAATGGTAATCCTAAATAAAGTCATATATACTTAATAGGGTTCTGGAAACAATTTTAATGGGATATGGTGTAACCACACCAACAAGCTTGAGAGTTCAACAATTTAATTCAATTCTGATACAGTCTACCTGGAGAGAATATAAAATACCACAGGTTGAGGGTTAAGTTCTTCAGAGCTGCTCTTCCCTCCATAACTCAGCAATAGCCAAGGTATGTAGAAAGGGCAGAGAGCTTCCATGCCCTTTTTAGGTGTGCCACTCTCCCAACACCTCCACCAAATCAGAAGCTCTCAACCTTCTCCTTTGGGGTTTTATGGAGACTATTACACACACATGATTGATTAAGACTGGCCTATAGTCATTGATTCAACATCCAGCCCTCCTCTCTCCTCCTGATAAAACAGGTGCTGGGACTAAAATTTCCACCCTTCTGTTGGTTATTAGGTCCCCTGGTAACCAGCCAGTGGTGGGATTCAGCACTGGTTCAATAGAACTGACACTTAATTTTTTGTCAATTTCAGCAAAGCAGTTGTTAAAATGGCCTTTTAAATCAGGGTTCTCTCTAAGATGGGTGCCTGGGCAACTGCCTAATGTGGAAGTCACAAATTTATATTCCTTACTCTTTTTTAACATTTGTCTAAACAACAGCATATTCTAAGCACTCATAATAATGCTCATTCCATACATAGGTGAAAAAAAATTGCAAGTGAGGATGCCAATCAAGAAGCAATATGGACCTTGGCCACAGAGAACAATTTATGAATTTGATCCCAAAGGTAAGGGAAGTAAAGGCAAAACTAATGAATGGGACTATACCAAACTAAAAAGCTACTGCACAGCAAAAGAAACTGACAACAAAACAAATAAGCAATCAACTAAATAGGAGATGATATTTGCAAATAACAGCTTTGATAAGAAGTTCATATCCAAAATATATAAAGATCTCACAAAGCTCAGCAACAAACAAGCAAATAATCCAATTAAAAAATGGCGAAAGGACCTGAACTGATGCTTCTTCCAAAAGGACATACAAATGGCCAACAGATATATGAAAAGTTGCTCATCTTCACTAGCTATTTGAGAAATGCTAATCAAAACTACAATGAAATACTACCTCAGCCCTGTTAGATTGGCTATTATCAATAAGACAGGTAATAAGTGTTGGAGAGGTTCTGGAGAAAAAGAAACTCTTATTCACTGCTGGTGGGAATGCAAATTAATACAACCATTATGGAAGAAACTATAGTGGTTCCTCAAAACATTAAGAATAGAATTACCATATGAACAACATTCCCTCTGCTGGGTACCTACCCCCAAAACTCGAAAACATTGGTACATAAAGACATATGCGCCTCCATGTTCATTGCAGCGTTATTCACAGTGGCCAAGACATGGAAACAACCAAAGTGTCCCTAGATAGAGGACTGGATAAAGAAGATGTGGTGCAAACATGCAATGGGCTAATACTCAGCCATAAGAAATAGTGACATAGTAACATTGACGACAACATGAATAGACCTTGAAAACATTATTGAGTGAAATAAGTAAATGAGAATAAGCTAAGAATTGCATGATTTCACACATATATGGGATATAAAACTGAGACTTATGGACATAGATAAAAGTGAAGTGGTTACTAGAGGGAGGGGAGTGTGAGGAAGGGGTAAGAGTGTAAAGAGAGACAAATATAAGGTGATGAAAATTGATTTGACATAGGATGATGGGTACACACATACTCAACAGTTCAAATGGTATAGAAATGTTTACCTGAAACCTAGGTACTCTAATTGATCAATGCCACCCAGTTAAAGTTAATTTTCTAAATAAAATTTAAAAATTAACAAAAAAGAAAAGATGTACATCAAAATTTTAACACTTTATCACAGGAATGTGGGATATATATGATTTGTGTTATCTCCTCACTCAATGTTTTATACTGCTTGAGTCTTTTTCAATTAACAAGTTTTACTTTTATAATTTGAACTATTTTGCTTTTGTGTTACAAAAATAAAAGAACATTGACCAATAAAGTTCCAGAAAGCCAGAAACAGAAAAAGAAGCAATATGGAAATATTTTAAATAACAGTTTTTTGTTAGATATTATTTAATATTTTAAAACTTTTTTTAATTTATAAGTTTTTTGTTTCTGGAAGTTTCCATTTAATATTTCAAACTCTTTCTTATAATCTAATTTTGTTTATGTCCTTTATTGTTCTTATTTAAGTATTAAATGCATGAAATAATAATAAACTACCTGTGGGTATATATTTTTTTATACTTAAAATGGTCATTGGGGCAGAGAACCAGTTGTGAAATTATTTGAATCCCAGCACTAAAACCAGCCTACGTGCTTTTCAAGTGTCACTTCATTACTATAACATATTTGTGATAGAAAGGGCCTTGTTAAAAAAATAACAAAAACCAAAAACAAATAAAAATAAATAAATAAAACAAAAAACAAGCTACCCATTTCACACTTATGGCTCTGAAGCTTTTTTTTTTTTTCAGGAACTGAGAAGAGAACAAATATTATAACATAAGCTGCTCCCATTGTTATTTTCACTCAGGATAGTTCAAGAGTTCAGGGAGCTGTGAGCCTGGAACCATGATTGAAAATGAAATATACTATATGAAAATATATTTTAGTCTTCTGAATGAGAAAATATGCATTTCTTATAAATCATGTTAAACACAAGACAACAGGCCCAAAATAGAGTTGCTTATGCCAAGACCCATATCACCAAATTCAGGCTTGATTACAGTTGTGGCTTTCCCAGAAGTGGAATATTAAACCAGTCAATCAGGAACGATCTGATCTGCACTAGTAAAGTAATCTGCTTCACATACCTCTGCCCCTAAAGAAAAATAACCTTGACATACCAATCTGCTTTTTGTTAGTTTACTTCTTTGTTTCTGCTCCCTTCTACCTATTAAGTCTTTCATTTCATATTTCTCATCACAGCTCCTTTATATCTGTTAGATTGCTTGCTGCCAAGTTCAAGAATCACTGAATAAAGCCAATTATATATTTATATGTATTTACTCAGGGGAACTTTGTTTATTAACAATCACAATACTACAACACTGTAATTTGTTACCTAAGCAATGATCTCTAGACATTTTTTTGAACCTAAGATTTCAACTTATTCTCAAGTTCTAGAAATGGTACCTCTGTAGAGTCCTATGTTCTCTGAGATGTAAGCTCTGTCTTGCTCCCTTCCAGCCCTTCTAGGGACTAGAGTAGAGGTCTCAGACTTGGGTATTCAGATACCAGCAAGGAACATTGTGGGAAAGACTGGCAAGATGCAAGAAAAGAGAAAGTGCTGGGACTTGCATGACCCATATAAAAAAGGACAGCTGTTTAGCTGTCACAGATTGTTGTCAGACAAGAAAACTAATCTGTTATTTTCTTATTTTACAATTATTTTAAGAACAACCAAAATCTATATTTTGCTGAGACATTTCCCAAAGCTTTAAATGTTGGCAAATAATGCAATAGTAATTGCTTTGTTTTATCCAACTCTTTCTCTCTCATGCATACTTCTATGGGAAAAAATCTGACTCACGGGTTCCATTTTGCAAATTCAGGATTGGAGCTTTGTTTTAAAAACTTCAGCTATATAATAAATGATAATCTGTGTGTGAATAAAAATATTAAAAATATAAAATCTTTCTTTGCAGAAATGTCGAGGTATTTTCAAGTTAGAAAAGAGAATCTATTTCTTTAAAATGATTGAGAACATTCTACAATGACAGCATGGCCACACTATGAGAGTACACGTTCTGGTAACAAAAGTTACTCATTTGCTATGTAACTTGGAAAATTTATTTAAACCATTTTTGCCTCTGTTTCTTTTTTTAAAAGTTGAGGTTTACAAAAATAGTAGTACTTTTTTCATAGTATTGAGCGTTAAACAAATTCATTTCTTGGTGGCTTTCTTAAAAGATCAATGATTAGCATATAATAATGTATGTTTGTTGAATAAATTAATCTCACATAAATGTACTGCTTTAGAAACATTTCTGTGCTAAAAGGTGGAATGAACAAGCTTATTCTTGTTTAAGCTGCCTGAGGAATCCCACAGAAACGAAGTAAGAAATTTAAGTGTATCGTCCCTGATCACTCAATAAAAATTCACAGTGAGAACATCATGTCATAAGAAACTCTGCATGGGGGGTGGGGTTAGAATTATGGTACTTTTCTCCCCTTAATAAAATGGTGGCTATGATTGTTCAGAGAGAATTGGGCTACCAGCCAAAAATTCCTTACTACCAACACTCAAAAGTTTTTGTTGCCTGACCAGGCAGTGGCGCAGTGGATGGAGCGTCGGACTGTGATGCGGAGGGCCCAGGTTCGAGACCCCGAGCTCTCCAGCTTGAGCGTAAATCCATCTGGCTTAAGCGAGGGCTCGCCAGCTTGGACCCAAGGTCACTGGCTCCAGCAGGGTGTGGCTCGGTCTGCTGGGGGCCCGCGGTCAAGGCACATGTGAGAGTGCAATCAATGGGCAACTATGGTGTCTCAATGGCAATGAGAAACTGATGATTGATGCTTCTCATTTCTCTCTGTTCCTGTCTATTTGTCCCTATCTATCTCTCTCTCTGACTCTCTCTTTGTCCCTGTAAATAAATAAATAAATAAATAAAACATTTTAAAAGTTTTTGTGGCATGAAAGTGAATGAAATTATTCTATTAAAATGACCTTTAAAAGAAACCAGAACTTCATCTAAATTAAGAAGGGAAATACATTCACGAAGAAGGTTTTAACTTATTACTTCAGAAGCAGTCAATCTTTGAGTCTATAAAGTAGTTGTATCAATGGGTTAGGAGGAGTAGAAATTATCTCCTTCCAGATGTTTATATATATTATCAATATAGTCACAAGTGAAAAATAAGCTATGTCAGAGATGGGAAATCATAAAAGACAGGGAGGCCACCCATCACTGTTAACATCACCATGAAAAATTGTTACATTAAAATGACTAATTCTTGTCAGTTTTCAATTCCAAGATTCATCCTTGATAGAATTAAGATGTAAAGTTTCCTAGGTAGATTGAGAATAGAGATAATATCTGACTTTTATTGAATAAGTGTTCTAGGTTACTGAAAAGCATTAATTAAAAAATCCATTTTACTATATGCAGTTGTTAGGGTTTGGCTAAGATTCAATTGGTTCTCAACTGGGAGTAATTTTGCTCCCCAGGGGACATTCAGATGTCATCAGTGAGTTGGGAGGTGCGACTAGTATCTGGTGGGAGGAAGCATGGGAGGAAGCCATACATCCTACCAAACCAAAGAGTTATTTGGCCAAAGTGGAAATAATGTTCAAGATGAGGAATACTGAAGTGAAGTAATATTTCAATTTCAATGTCTACTTCAGCCTAAATTAAGAAGCCAAAAATTATTTTAACAGAGTTATTTAGATTATGCAGTGTGGTATAAAGCAAATAACATGATTTTATTTTCAGGAAAACGGGTTTAAATCCTACCTGCTCTACTTAATAACTATGCATGTTTGGATCCTCTAGGCCTCATTTTTCTCATCTGTAAAGCAGATATAATGATACTAGATACTTCACAGAGTAGTTGTGAAAAACTGTGAGTTCTTACATACAAACTTCCTAGAACACTGCCTGGTGCATAGAAAGCACTCTATGAATGTCAGCTAAAGGCAAGTCAATGATGAATACAAAACAAAACAGAAAGACATAAAATATCTTTGCATGTTACATCTTTTTATCCCCAACCAGGATCTACTGGCAACCCCATCTGGGGCCAGTGTTTGAGTACTGAACTATTTTAGCACCTGAGGCTGATGAGCTCCAACCAACTGAGCCGACCTCAGCTCCCAGGACTATGCTAGAACCAATCGAGCGACTGGCTTCTGGAGGAGAAGAGGGAGAGAAGAGAGAGATGGAGAGAAGGAGGAAAGGGAGAGTAGAGAAAGAGGGAGAGAAGGGGGAGAGTGGGGAAGGAGCAGATGGTTGCTTCTCTTGTGTGCCCTGACCATGGATTGAACCTGGATCAACCATACGCTATGCCAGCACTCTATCTACTGAGCCACTATCCAAGGCCTTTAAAGTTTTTTATTGTAAAGACCTTGAACTCTATACTGTGCAAAAACATCTATTTTCCAAATTATTTTTTAAATTGGCTGGCTGTATTTTCTGGAATTTACTCCTTTCTCTGTCTTTTACCTTTTCCAGTGCCCTTCTTAACAAAGCCTTATCAGAGACATCAGAATATTTTCCCTCTTCTGAAGACTGAAATAAAAATTAAAAAGTGTAGTGAAACATTCTGCCATCATGATGTTTTTGGTAGACTTGTGTTTTCTTTAATTGGGGCTTTACATTCATTGGGAATAAAAAATCTGTTTACTCTGCCAGAGAAGTTAGGCTCTTAAGAGGTTGTTTTAGTTCTTGTTGTTTATGATGATTTGTTAGCTCTTGACTGCAGAAATAATTTTGTTGTTTACATTAATCTATGGTGGCAGTATTAACCTCACATCATACATAAATATAATTATTGATCATTACCAGCTGTAATTCAGTGTTAGAATTACAGATTTACATAATTGTGCTATTAGGTATAAACCTGAACTTTATATCTTGGGTCACAAATAACTGGAGGCAGTAGAAACAGAAAATTCTGATTATACGTCATTCATATTTTAATATACGCTGTTGCAATTTTGATCAGTGTCAATGTAAATATTTTTATGTACTTTATAGCAATGAGATGCTAATGGGTAGAAATTACAGCAATATTGATCTAGCTAATAAAATGTAATACAGTAGTAAGAAAGGATATTTATTTTATCCTTCAATTATTATTATACATTATCTGCCTAAGGAACATGAGCTCTATCAGAGGCAAAATAATACGTTTTAAAACATAAGCTTCTTCACATCCACAATCATAGTTTTTCTCCCTATATTTTAAACTTATGTGGATTCAAAAAGGCCAATTTCACTTCTATGACATTCAAATATTATCTTGTAATATAATTAATACATTAAAATACTCTATGATAAGCAATTAATAATGACTTGTCTGGAAATATTCTTAAGATGCTCTGTAGGTCTGTATTGTTTAAGTCTCAATAAGTATACTATACATAAACTATACAGGAAAGCCTAAAGTCTAATCTTAGAAATTAAGTGAGCTAACATGCTTCACAAAAACTAATAACTGCAAGCAGAATTTCAAATGAAGAAATTTGAACTATAATATCAAAACTCAATAGCCTTCTAAAACTATTTAATACTAAATTGAAACTTATTTTTGGAGATTTTAATTTATAAAATAAATCTGGAAAGGATTTTACATATTAATTAAGCCCTTTTGTTTACTCTTACTAATTCCTATATTTTATTGAATTGTACGAGACTGCCATTTTTGTTGGTTAAAATTTTTCAAACACCAGAGATTTAGTATGGGCCATCACAGCTATTTATTCATCTATTTATCTATCTGTCTGTCTTTACACCTATAGATATTAACTTACCTTTCTAAGTATTTTTCCAAAGGAAAGATTATATACACTCAAATTCCAAAATATGCCAAAGGTAAAAAAAAAGTACAATATTAGTTTTTCCATTTTTCTCTTATCCTCAGTTGTGCCCTTATGACAATTTTAAGTTATGATTTATTTGTATAAATTGTGTTATAAAAATGAATGTTATTCTGCACCTTGCTTTTTTTTAACCTATTAATTACTTTTTAAGTTGTGGAAAAATCATATAAAATTTGCCATCTTAATCATTTTTAAGTGTACAGTATAGTCTAGTAATCTTAAGTATATTCTCAATGTTGCACAATCTCCAAAAGTCCTGTCATCTTGCTAAACTTTAAACTCTATATTCATTAAACAATTCTCCATGCCTGCCCCTCCCCACAGTCCCTGGCAGCCACCATTCTACTTTCTGTCTCTATAAATTTGACTGCTCCAGATACCTCATATAAGTGGAACCATATATTTATTTACCTTTTGTTCCTGATTTATTCTACTTACCATAATGTTTTCAAGGTTCATCCATATTGTAGCACTTGTCAGAATTTTCTTTCTTTCTATGGTAAGTAATATTCTCTTGGATGCATATACCACATTTTGTATACTCATTCATCTATCAATGGTCACTTGTTTCCATCATTTGGCTATTTTGAATAATGTTATGACATGGACATACAAATATCTCAAAGAGACCCTGCTTTCAATTTTTTCAGGCATATACCTAGAAGTGGAATTACTACATTATATGTAAATTCTATTTTTATTTATTTATTTATTTTTGAGAAACTACCATACCCCTTTTCTGAGTTGTTGCACCATTTTACATTCATACCAACAGTCCACAAAAGTGTTTCAAATTCTCTACATTCTCACCAAAACCTGTTACTTTCTGCTTTTTGATAGTAGTCATTCTAATTGCTATATAAGGTGATATCTATTGTGGTTTAGGTTGGCACTTGCCTGATATATGGTGAAGTTGAGCATCTTTTCATGTCCTTTTGTTCTTTTGTGTGTCTTCCTTGGAGAAATATCTGTTCGAGTCCTTGGCCCATTTTAAATTATTGTTTGTTTTCATTATTTTAAGTTTTAAGATCTCTGTATATACTCTGAATAATTATTCCTTATCAGGTATACAGTGGTCTCTTGTCTATTGCAGGGGTTAGGTTCCAGAACCTTCCCGCAAATCTGCAAAAAAAATGACCTTATATTTATTTTATTATTTATATATATGTTAAGGCTTTATAAACCCTCTTCACACTCTTATAAATCTTTCCCACACTGTTATTAACCTTTCCCACATGGACATGAGTGGCCAGGCCCACAAACTAGCTGAAGCAGAAATGGCTGTAGCTGCGTTTTCCATATTTGTGAGTCATTGCCTACTCATCTGCTGTACACTACATATTTTATTTCAATTTAATATTCTTTTAATATGTTTTAATTAATATTTTTTATATTTTTATATTGTTTTATATTTTTTTAGGCTAGATAACGCTTATTTTACTGAAAAAATAATTAAAATAATAAATATATAAAAATACCTATATACCATAAAATCCCACAATATAGCAAAATATCCGTGATACAAAATTAGATATATACAATTTTAAAATCCGCGATACAGTGAGACTGCGAAAAGTGAACAGCGATATGAGGAGGAATGACTGTATATGATTTGCAAATATTTCCCACATTCTATAGGTTGTCTTTTCACTTTTCCAATTGTGTCCTTTGATGCATAAAAATTTTTAATTTTCATATTGTCTGTTTTATCTATTTTTTACTTTGTTGCCTATGCTTTTGGTATCATATCCAAGATATCTTTGCTAAACCAACGTCATGAAGTTTTTCTCTCATGTTTTAGTCTGAGTTTAATAATTTTAGTTATTATTTTAAGACTTCGATCCATTTTAAGTAAGTTTTTCTACGTGGTATAAAATAAGGATCCAACTTTATTCTTTTGTATGTGGATATCCAGTTGTCCAAACACCATTTGTTAAAAATAGTCTCTTAACTCATAGAAGGGTCTTGGCACTCTTGCCAAAAATCATTTGGCCATATAGGCAAAGGTTGATTTCTGGGCTTGGAGTTTTATTTCATTGGTCTGTAGATCTTTCTCTATGCAAGTATCACATTGTTTTGTTGACTATAGCTTGGTAATAAGTCTTGGAGGAAGGAAGTGTGAGAGAGGGTACCTTGAGATTCCATATAAATTTTAGAATGTATTTTTCTATTTCTAAAAAAAAATGCCATTGAAATTTTGATAGTAATTCCACTAAATCTATAGATTACTTTGGGTAGTATTGAGATCTTAGCAATATTAAATCTTCCAAACCATGAACATAAGACATCTTTTTCATTTACCTGTGTCTTTGTTTCTTTCAGCAATATATTTTGAAGTTTATAGTGTGTAAAAGTTTTTTACCTCTTTAGTTAAGTTTATTCTTATTTTATTTTTGTTAGTGAAAATAAATTTATTTACTGAATTTCCTCTTCAGATTGCTCATTTTTAGTTTATTAAATGCAACTGATTTTTTCCATTGATTTGTATCCTGCAGCTTAATTTAATTTGTTTACTAGTTCTAACAGTATTTTTATACCTGTGTAACCTTTAGTGTTTTTTTAAATATAAGACCCGTGAACAAAGACAATTCAACTTCTTTTCAACTTGCATGCCTTGTTCTTGCCTAATTGCTCTGGCTTGATCTCTAGTACTATATTAAATAAAAGTGGTGATAGTGAGCATTCTTGTCCTGTTCCTAATCTTAGTGAGAAAATTTTAAGTGTTTTAACATTGAAAATGATGTTAGTGTGGACTTCTCATATATGACTTTTATTATGTTGAGGTAGTTTTCTTCTATTACTTTTTGTTGACTTTTTATAATGGAAGGATGTTGAATTTTCTCAGATGTGTTTTCTACCTCAACAGAGTTAATCATATAATATTTTGCCTTCATTCTGTTAATGTGATGTATTTTATTGGTTGATCTCTATATGTTGAAGCACCTTGCATTCTAGAAATAAATTTCACTTGGTCTTGATGTATAATCTTTTTAATATACTGTTGAATATAGATTGATAAGATTTTGTTGAGCAATTTGCATCAATATTCATCATGGATATCCGTCTGTAGTTTTCTTTTTCTTGTAGTGTCTTTGTCTGGCTTTGTATCAGGGTAATGCTGACCTCAAAGAATTAGTTTATAAGTGTCCTTCTTTTTCAATATTTTGGAAGAGTTTGAGAAAGATTGGTGTACACCAGTGAAGGCATCAAGTCCTGGGCTTTTCTTTGTTGGGAGGTTTTTGATTACTATTTTAATCTCTTAGTAATTTTCAAGTTTGTTCAGATTTTTTATTTCTATGTACCTTGTTTTTTGTTAATTTAATGATATTCTTAATTCTTCATAAATGTACACACAAATTACCTATAGAATGCCACAATATTTTAAACTATAATTTACTGCTCTGAATCAATTCCGTATATTACCCTTCATGGGCCTTAAATTTATTTCTTAAGTCAGGATAATTGAAATAAAATTTACTCTTTTTAACTATATAGTTTAATGAGTTTTGATGGATATATACAGCTGTGTAATCACTGCCACAATCAAGATATAGAATATTTCCAACATTTAAAAATTTCCTTCATGCCCCTTTTTAGTTGTTTTCTTCTTCCAGAGAACCACTTATATGTTTCTCTCCCTATACTATTCCCTTTCCCAGAAAGTCATATAAATACATTACAGCAGTGCATTCCAACATTTCAAGAGCCTTTGATGTCTGGCCTTCTTCATTTACCAAAATGCCTTTGAGATTCAGTTATTATGCTGCATGCATTTCATTTCTTTTCACTGATGAGTAGTACTATTCCATTGTATGAATGTACCACTGTTTGTTTATTCAGATGGGCATATAGATTGTTTCTAGTTTGGGTCAATTATAAGTTAAATCCTATGAACATTTACATAAACTATTTTATGAGCACAAGCATTTTCACTTTTCTCTGAAAAAAAAAATAAAAATAGCATTACAGGGTCACAGCTAAGTGTAAGTTTAACTGTATAAAAAATGTAATTGTTTTTCAAACTGCTGACATTCTCACCAGCAACATACAAGATCTTATTCCCCCATATGCTTACCAGTCCTTGGTATGTCTAAAAAGTTTTTTTGTTGTGGAGCCATTCTAGTGGATATAAGTATTATATCATTGATGTCTTAATTTCTATTTCCTTAATAATGAATAATGTTAAGTATCTTTTTACTTGCTTATTTTTCATTGGTATATCTTTTGTTATAAAAGTATCTGTTCAAATTTTTGCTTAATTTTAAATACATTTTTAAATTTTAAATTATTGAGTTATGATGCTATCCTCCTTTACTACCAAGCCAAGCATGTACGAGCACCATCCATCTCAACCATATTCTCTGCCAAAATACTGTATAGTCATAATTAAAGTGTTAATTTTTCAGATGGTGAGGACCTGTAGTTTTTCTACTAATCCTTGAAATCTACTGCCCAATATATCCTCAGTGCCAGCCTTGCCTAATTACTTTCAGTTTACCAAACTGTTTTATATGCCTAGTCTTTGTCCACCAGACTTTTTCTGCTTTGTATATTTTTTCTACACTTTCTCACTTCAATCACCCTTCCTCTTCCAATCCCTTTGATTGCCCTAAAGTTGTCCTTTCCAGCTCTCAAATAAACATTTACTCACTTTACAATATTAAATTTACATTGCAGTCCACCCTTTAGCCTTTCCTGACCACAATGTCACTCAGATAAATAAATTCTGGCCACGTTTTTCTTCATGTCTTATCTGAAAGTACTAAATTATTCTTCTATCATAGTGCCTATCATATTTTTTATTTATACTTCATATACATAAAGGCAGGGATCTTTACCTGATTTTTATTGTTATATAATCTAAAACTATACTTGATAGGTTTTAAGTTATATACTTGTCTAATAAATATATTTTTGCCCTGGCCAGATAGCTCAGTTGGTTGGAGTATCATCCAGAAGCACAGAGGTTGCCAGTTCAATCCCAGGTCAGGGCACACACAGGAACAGATCAATGTTCCAGTATCTCTCTCCCATTTCCACTCTTACTAAAATCAGTAAGTAAAAATTAAAAAAGAAAAGAATATTTATAATATTTAAAATATATTTTCTTTATGTTGCTCTAATTTGCTTACATGTCAGTTCTTCTACTAAAAGTCACTTTTGTACAGAAACCTTGTCTTCTTAATTTTAGGATCTTCCTGCAAAAGCCAGATCACAAATAAATAATTAATTAATGGTTTTGAAATTTTTGCTTGAAATAATATAAAATTATTCTAATATCATGAAAACCCTACTGAATTTGCACAGAGACTATAAACCAGAGATGTAAGTGAATCTTCTAGCCTCATTAGCCCTTGAAGTTATTGTTTCCCCTTGTTTTGACATGAAGCACTAGAGAGAAGACAAAAATAGAAAGACTATGTTCCCTTCTAGTAGAAAACCAATGAAACTTCCAGAAGGCTACTCTATTTATCATTAAGTTGACATCTCCAATAAGTCAGACTGAAGGATACAATGAAAGTTTATTATAGAAGACAGAATGTAAGAACACTAAGAAACTCTCTCTTTTCATCTTTTCTTTAACCTACTGGCTTTATGAAAATGTATATTTGGGATAAAACCTCTATCTCTTGAACCAAGAGAATATGGCATCCAAATAAATTGTTCTAAATAAAATAAAACATCAGGTATGCACAAATCATGTAAAGGGTTTTCTGATCCCAATCTGATTTACTTGTAAAGTGAATTACTATGTTCTTTGTATTTAAAGTTTCTTCAAATGTGAAAAAGAATAATGATGCAGACCTCTTCAGGAGATCACTGTATCACTTAACTAAATACTGCAATTATAAAATACTTAGAAAATATAATGCATGTACAAATGCAAAGTGTTATTAGAGTCATTTGCGCGCTCAGCTCATCTAAATTTACTGCGTTGGCAAGTCAAATACATCTAAACAGTAAGAAAGCCTCAACTATACATGCTAATTAATCTAATTTAAACATTTATTATGTACTGTAAATATGCCTTGCTAAAATATGCATTTTAGTTAAAGCCACCATTAAAATCATCCCTCAGAAATTGAGTAGCTTGAGGTCTAAATAAAATGAATTCTGCTTTGGACTTTCATAGTGACAGTTTAGATCACATTTATCTTATAAATAATTTCTCTGCTGATTTGTTTGTTTACTTGAATGAAAGCTGATTGTCAGGAATTTGGCTAATACTAAAATTTTTAATTTAGAATAAAAGGAGGGAAATTAGCACACTCTCTTTGTCTCTGCAGTGAAAGATTTGGAAAGAAACAATATATTTTTAATTGCCATGTTATTATTTCATCTAATATCCATTAGGGGACCTTTGCTGGAAAGGAAATGCCCAAGAGTGGAAGATGGAAATGTGATATGTGCTTTGAGAAAATACTTGATTTTGACAGTGAAAGCCAGATTATCTCTATAGGTTAAAGCTGCAGGTCCCAGAGTTGATAGAACATTAAAAGAGCTAAACAGACTCTGTTTGTGGATTCTTATGCCATAGTATATCAAAAGGCAAAACACAATGACTGATGCTCCATGTAGAATAAAGAAATTCTGTGCAGATTGTTTATTTCTTAAATAAATCCATTTATTTGTTTATTTATTTATCTGTTTAAAACTATATTGAATTTAATTAATTCGTTTAATGTAACAATTTTTCACCCTCTATAGTCAAAAGCTGAATTCTGTTTAGCTTTTACACTTTCTTATAAAAAATATAAGCTAGCTGGTCATTTGGATTGAAACCTAAACCTTTTTGACCTAAACCTCAAAATAAAATTGCTATATCTGAGTATAAAGTATACCCCTTCCCACTGAAAAGACAGTAACTTTGATTCTGGTAGGGTCCTCTTTATGTCTTGGACCTAAAGACACATAATATCCATTGTAAAATAATAATAATAAAAAAAACTTGAGGCTTTCCTGAATTCTTTCATATTCACAAGTACTATCAATGAAAAAACTTATTTAGTTATTAGTTTTGAGAAAGAGAGAGAGAGAGAGAAACACCAATTTGTTGTTCCACTTATTTATGCATTCATTGGTTGAATCTTGTATGTGCTTTGGCTGAGAATCAAACCCACAAAGCATGTTCAGACAACACTCTAATCCTGTGTTTTCAACCACTGGTCAGGCTTGGGACTGTGGACTGGCAGTCGAAAACCACTGCTGAGCTACTGGGCCAGGGCCTAATGAAAATTTTAGTAAACCTCTAATTCCTCTACATTTCCTAGTTCAGACTAAACAACTGCCTACACAATTCTTCCATTGAAAACTATAAATGGGCCAATAAGTGAATCTATCTCCCCAACTCGGACTCTTGTCTAACAAATGCCAACCTGTCATAAAACAATTGTACTTTCACAAATGACCACCCATTGAAAATAACTGCCCTCTATAGATATAAAGTGAACTGGTGACTAGAAGCATCAGCATACACATCAGAAGAGCAAACTTCAAAAAAAATGAAACTTTGATTATATTTACTTTTTCTCTTAGTTGCCAGACCTATCAGGTAATTCCTAGTTACTGTCACAGTGAAAAAAAGCAAACTCAGTCACCATTTCAATTTGAAAATGAAATATATTTTTGAGATTAAAAGGCAATGCACTAGAAAATGTATTATGAAAAAATATTACATTTTAGGAAAATTAATTATAATTACTAAGTAATATAAACATATTGATGTAATTCTCTTTGAAATATTTAAAGTTGTAGTGAAAATAAAATATTCTGAACCAAATTTACATTGTCTTTCTCTGACTCCTATCACTTTTATTTTCTTTATTTAAAAAACTAAGCAAAAAAAAAAAAAAAACTAAGCATATGTCAAAAAAGATTGCTTTTGAAACAAAATATATAGAAATATGGTCATAAATAAATTTTAAGTAAATTTTAAAACTTAACAACAAGAGTAAGAACATTAATTACAAATGTACTTAAGCCTTGAAATCACTAAATATTATTTTAAATTTTTTTCACTTCTTAAACACAAATTGCTATACCAACATCCCAAACAGTTTCATGTTGTACAAAGGATTTCTTGGATAAGTTTTTAGTTTGATACAAGAATATTTTAAACTATTTTTTTAAGCAGCCTGAGATCTCTATGGATGGTCATGTAGATTTTATAAGTAACATCTGAGTCATGTAAAGGAGCATTTATCATCAAATTATACTAACTTAATACATATTTAATAAAAATCAGAAATTTCCACTTAATAAAAATATATAATTCTATATAATTAGTTTTTTTAAATTTTTATTTCTATTGTGATTGGCTATTATTTGTAATAAAGATTTGAGTGTTGTTGTAGTGCTATCTTAATTTATAAATTACTTAGGAAAAAGCTAAAAAAATGTCATGTAAAATGTTGCTATTTGCAATTTTAGCTGTTAGACAAATACATCTCTCAGCATAGACTGGTTGAGATAAGCAGGTGGGCTATTAGGAAGAAATAAGGTCTATTTTTCTCAAGTGCAAAGTATTCTTTACCTGAAGCCTTAACTCATCTGGGGATAATCTTTATTTTCTTCAATGTCTGTTTTTTAATTCTATTTCCCAATCAAATAAAATTTTTTTTCTTATTTTTCAAGTATTGTGTTGATTGGGCTCTTAATTCAAAGTGCTCCTCCTAGAATGACTAAATTGAGGTCTATTTGGTATATGACTTCCCAATGTCACAGAGTGATTAAAGCTAGAACTCTACCTACCCATCTTTTTACTAGCCCACAATGATGTTCAGGGCTTCCTCAAGCAGAGGGAAAAATTGTTTTTGTTTGGTTGATTAAGTTTTTTGGTAGTATTTCCACAGGTATTTGGAAGAAAATTTAAAAACATGCCTGATGGGGACTTTTTAGTATTAGTGTCTAAATTAAAGAACTGTTTTTAATCTTTCACAGACTTCTCCTCCCATCTATGCTACTGTTTCTCAAAAATTGTATATCATCTACCCCAACCCCACCCAACTCTTCCCATGCCAACTGTCTTTCAGAATGTTTGAGTGACAGCATTTGAACTACTGCTAGGGCTGACAGCAAAGTCTCCCCTCTCCAATGGCTCTGATATCATGGCAGGTACTCTCACATTTAGATTTTTAAGTTTACCTCCAAGAAAGTTTATCATTAGTGAGTCTTCTTTATTTACAAAACTATTACTCTACTGACATTGTTTTCAACCTTCCAACTTAACCCCCTTATGACTAATAAAATGTATTGTATAACTTTTGTAGGAATAAGATTCTATTTTTTTTTTCTGTTTACTAAAATTTATTGATACTTTTAATATTTTTTTTTCTTTTTTTTTTTTATTTTAATATATATTTTATTATTATTAATTCTAATGGGGTGACACCAATAAATCAGGGTACATATGTACAATGAAAACATCTCCAGGTTATCTTATCATTCAATTGTGTTGCATACCCATCACCAAAAGTCAAATTGTCCTCTGTCACCTTCAATCTGGTTTTCTCTGTGTCCCTCCCCCCCTCCCTATCCCACTTTTCCCTCCCTCCCCCCATCCCATAACCAACACTCTCTTGTCCATGTCTCATACCCTCACTTTCATGTCCCACCTATGTATGTAATCGTGCTGTTCTCAGTTTTTCTTTTTTTCTGATTTACTTATTTCACTCCGTATAATGTTATCAAGGTCCATCCATTTTGTTATAAATGATCCGATGTCATCGTTTCTTATGGCTGAGTAGTTTTCCATAGTATATATGTACCATAGCTTTTTAATCCACTCATCTTCTGACGGACACTTGGGCTGTTTCCAGATCTTCGCTATTGTGAACAATGCTGCCACGAACATGGGGGTGCATTTCTTCTTTTCGAACAGTGCTATGGTGTTCTTAGGGTATATTCCTAAAAGTGGGATAGCTGGGTCAAAAGGCAGTTCGACTTTTAATTTTCTGAGGAATCTCCAAACTGTTTTCCACAGTGGCTGCACCAGTCTGCATTCCCACCAGCAGTGCAGAAGGGTTCCCTTTTCTCCACATCCTCGCCAGCACTTATTCTGTGTTGTTTTGCTGATAAGTGCCATTCTGACTGGTGTGAGGTGATATCTCAATGTGGTTTTAATTTGCATTTCTCTAATGATTAGTGATGTTGAGCATTTTTTCATATGCCTATTGGCCATCTGTATGTCCTCTTTGGAGAAATTTCTATTCATTTCTTTTGCCCATTTTTTGATTGGGTTGTTTGTCTTCCTGGTGTTGCGTTTTATAAGTTCTTTATAAATTTTAGTTATTAACCCCTTATCAGATGTGCTGTCGAATATGTTCTCCCATTGTGTGGTTTGTCTTTTTATTCTGTTCCTATTGTCTTTAGCTGTGCAAAAACTTTTTAGTTTGATATAGTCCCATTTGTTTATCTTGCCTTTTATTTCAGTTTCCCGTGGAGATAAATCGGCAAATATACCGCTGCTACAGATGTCGGAGAGCTTGCTGCCTATGTTTTCTTCTAAGATGCTTATGGTTTCACGGCTTACATTTAAGTCTTTTATCCATTTTGAGTTTGTTTTTGTGCATGGTGTAAGTTGATGGTCTAGTTTCATTTTTTTGCAGGTAGATGTCCAATTTTCCCAACACCATTTGTTAAAGAGGCTGTCTTTACTCCATTGTATGTTCTTTCCTCCTTTGTCAAATATCAGTTGTCCATAAAGGTGTGGGTTTATATCTGGGTTCTCTGTTCTGTTCCATTGATCTATGTGCCTGTTCTTATGCCAGTACCAGGCTGTCTTGAGTATAATGGCCTTATAGTAAACCTTGATATCAGGAAGCGTGATACCCCCTGCTTTATTTTTTCTTTTTAAGATTGCTGAGGCTATTCGTGTTCTTTTTTGGTTCCATATAAATTTTTGGAATATGTGTTCTATATCTTTGAAGTATGTCATTGGTATTTTAATTGGTATTGCATTGAATTTATAAATTGCTTTAGGTAATATAGACATTTTAATGATGTTTATTCTTCCTAGCCATGAGCACGGTATATGCTTCCACCTGTTTGTATCTTCCTTGATTTCTTTTATCAATGTTCTATAATTTTCTGAGTACAAGTCCTTAACCTCCTTGGTTAAATTTACTCCTAGGTACTTTATTTTTTTGGCTGCAATAGTGAAGGGGATTGTTTCCTTAATTTCTTTTGCTGATATTTCATTGTTGGTGTATAGAAATGCCTCTGATTTCTGAGTATTAATTTTATATCCTGCCACCTTGCTGAAATCATTTATAAGGTCCAGTAGTCTTTTGACTGAGACTTTAGGGTTTTCAATATACAATATCATATCATCTGCAAATAATGACAGTTTTACTTCTTCTTTTCCAATTTGTATGCCTTTTATTTCTTTTTCTTGTCTGATTGCTGTAGCTAGGACTTCCAGAACTATGTTGAATAAGAGTGGTGAAATTGGGCAACCCTGCCTGGTTCCTGATCTTAAGGGGATTGCTTTTAATCTTTGTCCATTTAGTATGATGTTTGCTGTCGGTTTATCGTAGATGGCCTTTATCATGTTAAGGAATGATCCCTGTATTCCCACTTTACTGAGAGTTTTGAGCATGAATGGGTGCTGGATTTTATCAAATGCCTTTTCTGCATCTATTGAAATTATCATGTGATTTTTGTCCTTCCTTTTGTTTATGTGGTGAATCACATTGATTGATTTGCGAATATTGAACCAGCCTTGCCTCTCCAGAATAAATCCCACTTGATCGTGGTGTATGATTGTTTTCATATATTGCTGGATCCAGTTGGCTAATATTTTGTTGAGAATTTTAGCGTCTAAATTCATCAGGGATATAGGCCTATAATTTTCTTTCTTTGTGTCGTCTTTGCCCGGTTTTGGGATCAGAATTATGCTCGCCTCATAAAAGGAGTTTGGAAGTCTTCCTTCCTCATGAATTTTTTGAAATAGCTTGAGGAGAATAGGAATTAGTTCTTCTTTGAATTTTTGATAGAATTCACTTGTGAAGCCATCAGGCCCAGGACTTTTCTTTTTTGGGAGTTTTTTGATAACTGTTTCTATCTCATTTGCTGTAATTGGTCTGTTTAGGTGTTCTGATTCTTCCAGATTGATTTTTGGAAGGTTATATGATTCAAGAAATTTGTCCATTTCACCAAGATTGTCTAATTTTTTGGCATATAGTTCTTCATAGTATTTTCTTACAATGCTTTGTATTTCTGTTGTGTCAGTTGTTATTTCTCCACTGTCCTTTCTAATTTTATTTATTTGAGTCCTCTCTCTTTTTTTCTTGGTGAGTCTAGTTAAAGGTTCTTCAATCTTGTTTACCTTTTCAAAGAACCAGCTTCTTGTTTCATTGATCCTCTGTATTGTTTCCTTAGCCTCTATGTCATTTATTTCTGCTCTGACCTTTATTATTTCCTTCCTTCTACTTGTCTTGGGTTTTATTTGTTGTTGTTTTTCTAGTTCTTTTAGATGCAGGGTTAGGTTGCTTATTTGAGCTTTTTCTAGCTTCTTATGATATGCCTGTAGTGCAATAAACTTCCCTCTCAGAACTGCTTTTGCTGTGTCCCACAAATTTTGAGTTGATGTATGCTCATTATCATTTGTTTCTAGAAACTTTTTTATTTCTTCTTTGATCTCATTGTTAATCCATTCATTATTTAATAACATGCTATTTAGTTTCCAAGTGTTTGAGTATTTTTCAGTTTTTCTTTTGTGGTTAATTTCTAGTTTCATGGCATTGTGATCAGAGAAAATGCTTGATATGATTTCAATCTTCTTAAATTTATTGAGACCATTTTTGTGTCCTAACATGTGGTCTATCTTAGAAAACGTACCATGAGCGCTTGAGAAGAATGTATATTCTACTGCTTTAGGGTGAAAAGTTCTGAAGATATCTATTAAATCAAATTGATCTAGTGTATCCTTTAAGTCTGCTGTTTCTTTATTAATTTTCTTTCTTGAGGATCTATCCAGTGTTGTTAGAGGGGTATTGAAATCCCCTACTATGATAGTGTTGCTGTTAATCTCGCCCTTTATATCCATCAAAGTCTGCTTTATGTATGTCGGGGCTCCTATATTTGGTGCATAGATATTTACAATAGTTATATCTTCCTGTTGAATTGTTCCCTTTATCATTATGTAGTGTCCTCCTTTATCTCTTACTACAGCCTTTGTTTTAAAGTCCATTTTGTCTGATATAAGTATTGCTACCCCTGCTTTTTTTTCATTTCCATTTGCATGAAATATTTTTTCCATCCTTTTACCTTCAGTCTATGAGCATCTTTTGTTTTAAGGTGTGTCTCTTGTAGACAGCATATGTATGGGTCCTGTTTCTTTATCCATGCAGCTACCCTATGTCTTTTGATTGGATCATTTAATCCATTTACATTTAAGGTTATTATTGATATGTAGTTGTTTATTGCCATTTTATTCTTTAAAGCTGTATTCTTCTTTTGCTCTATTCATTCCTCCCTTTAAACTGTTCACAAGAGGCCCCTTAGTATCTCTTGCAGAATTGGTTTGGTTTTTATGAATTCCTTCAGGCTTTCTTTTTCTGGGAAGCTCTTTATTTCTCCTTCAATTTTAAACGTTAGCCTTGCTGGATAAAGTAGTCTTGGTTGTAGGTTCTTGTTGTGCATTACTTTGATTATTTCTTGCCATTCCCTTCTGGCCTCAAGTGTTTCTGTTGAGAAGTCCGATGTCATCCTTATGGGGGCTCCTTTGTAGGTGATAGCCTTTTTTTCTCTAGCAGCTTTTAAAATTTTTTCTTTATCCATTAGCTTTGGTATTTTAACTATGATGTGTCTTGGTGTAGATCTTTTTGGGTTTCTTTTTAATGGAGTTCTGTGTGCTTCTTGAATGTGTGGAGTGTTTCCCAGCCTTAATTTAGGAAAGTTTTCTGCTATGATTTGATTGAACAAAGTTTCCATTTCCTGTCCTCTCTCCTCTTCTTCAGGCACCCCTATGATGCGAATGTTGTTTCTCTTCATGTTGTCACAAAGCTCCCTTAGAGTTTCCTCACATTTTTTAAGTCTCTTTTCCTTTTTCTTCTCTGCTTCTGTGCCTTTGTTTATTGTGTCCTCTAACTCGCTTATTCGATCCTCAGCGTCATCCATCCTGCTTTTAATTCCTTCCATTGTGGTCTTCAGTTCTGGTACTGTATTTGTCATTTCTGTCTGATTCTTTTTTATTATTTCAATTTCATTTTTTATACTTGTTATCTCTTTATTTAGGTGTTCATAATGACTATCCATTGTTGCTCTAATTTCTTTGAACATCCTAACTATCATTATTCTAAATTCTGCTTCTGGTAATTTGGTTATATCTGGTTCATTCAGGTCCTTCTCTGGGGATTTCTCTTGATTCATTTGGTTTGCATTCCTCTGCCTGCCCATTTTTTCTGTGTATAAGCAAGTTGTGGCCACTGGAGTCCAGTAGGTGTTTCCTTTGTGTTCTCTAGGTGTGGTCTATCTGCAGGCCCCCCAACCCCTCTGCCGGTGCCTAGGGTGGTTGGGTATGAGCGTTGCCAGCGCCGGCCCACTGTGGCTTTTGCTGTGATTTCTGCCTCTCCTCCGTGGGAGGGGCTGTCACTAAAGCCACAAGATCAGCACCAAGGGTAGAGGTGAGCACCTTTCCTCAGCTGCGGACCCAGCCTATTTCCGGACTTCCGCCCAGAACCAGCAGTCGGAGCCTGCTCGCTACAGTTCCGCGGGTTAGGCGGGGCTTTTGACGTGCTCTCAGCTGTAAGCCTTTGCCCGTCTGGAGCTTTAGCCCCGCCCTCGAGGCCAGGGCCCTATGCGCAGGGTCGGAAACCAAGGTTTATTGGGGCGGGCGTGTTTGCTGGCTTCCGCTTAGCTGCGTACTTCCGCTCATCCCGGACTCTACCCCGCCCCTGCGTTCGGAGCCCGCTCGTGCACGTATGAATGCTATTCGCGTTTTCTCCGGCCGGATGGGGATAATAGCGTGGGCTCAGCTGCGAGCCTCCACCCGTCTTGGGGTCCACCCCGTTCCTGTGCTCGGAGCCCGCTCGCGCACGTATACTGGCCAACCGCGGTTTCTCCGGCGGGGGGGGGGGGACTGGTAGTGTCAGCTCAGCCGCAAGCCCCTGCCCGTCCCTGGTCCTCGCCCGGTCCCCGCAGTCAGGGCCGGCTTGCGCAGAGCCTGCCTGTTCCTGGCCTCCCGCTTTGTCCCCGTAAGTGGGATTAAAGGCGGGCCCGCAGCTTCCTGACTGCTCTCGCGCTTCCCCTCCGACCCTCTGGGCTAGACCAATCTCCCACCGGCTTGGCCTCCGCCCACGCCGACAGAACCGCGTTTCAGCGTCCTGCCGCCCCAAAACCTTAAGCAGCCCTCAGCAGAGTAGGAAGGGACCTAATACTCCACACTATAGGCCTGGGAGCTCCCTCACTTGTTTCACAGCTCAAATCTGTCCAAACGCCTCTTCTAGGCTCTGGGACTGCAGGCTGGGGCTTGGTTCCTGGGACCCAGGTCCCTCCCTCTCTGCCAAACTTTCCTCCCGCCACACGGGTCTCTCCGGGCTGCCGTTTGCTCCGGGGAGCTGGGCAGCCCTTTTCGCGTTTTCGCTATTCCTACCAGTCTCAATGTGGCTTCTTCTGTGTTCCTTGGTTGAAGAGTCCACTTAGCTTTGTTCAAAGTTGGTTTATCCAGGTGATGGTTCTTAAAATTGAGTTGTAATCCACTTTGGTTCTGGGAGTTGGAAGTTGGTACGTCCACCTACTCCGTCGCCATCTTGTTCCCCCCCAATAAGATTCTATTTTATACTCTGAGATGGGGAACAAATAATTGTAGAAGGACAAAACTACAGCCAGATAGTTAATAAACTCAAAATATCTGAATAAAAGAGAAAATCTTATAGTGACAATTTGGGGGCTAGGATTTTGATTTTCTGGTGAGCTGCCAAAGCAGTAGAAACATCATCTAAAATTTAAGTTTAATCCCTAATTTCTCTGGGTCATTTCTAGGCCTGATCCAAAAGTGGGCTGGAAAGTGAGGAAAGTTAAAGAAGTAAAAGAGGATTCAAACTCCTAAAAATTCACTTATTGAAATTAAAGTAATATAATATTCTCTATAATATTATCACTGCTTGCAATAAATAACATTTTAAAACCATAAGGAAGGGGAAAACAACCTAATGTTTTCCCTTCACTTTTTACACACAGTCAACTACAAACAAAATAATGAACAGAACTTTAATTTTTCGAGACTACATCAGAAGCCTGTAAAAATCATAGAAGAGATGTCAAAATGTCCTTGGGCAAATACCTTTAAGACTATTAACAGAGTCTAATACTACTTAAGGTGAAGACATGCTTTTCCTCTAGGCTTGTATTTTGTAAAGACGAGAGATTTAGCTTTGTCTCTGTACTGATTTAGCTTTGTCTTTGTAGCCCTTCCTTTCTCAAGTAAAGTTTAAAGATTTAAAAATATTTTTTCTTCCTCCTAGCATGTGTTTCTGTAAAATCTACCAAATCTCATTTGTTACTCTTTCTCCAAAAATCAGTAGGAATTATTGCTAGTGTTAGATTGGTCAAGAGTTAGAAGCCTTATAGGATTTTCAGTCCTGTTGACATAACAAGTAAAATGAATATATTTTAGTGATCTGTTTCAACTTTATTTGAGTCTGCCATCTAGTCTATATAAAGTATCATGTGACTGCATGAGAATGATTTATACTGTTTAAATCAGTATCCTAGAGCAGTGATGTTTAACAGGAGTACCACTAAGGCATACTGGTGTGCAACAAAACATTTTAAAACATGCAACACCTGCCTATTTAGTCAGGGGCACTGACCTCTTTTCCCCTACACTGTCAAATATAAAAATGACAACAGTCAATACAATAGCTGCATGGTATAAATAAATGAAAATTATACCTATTTTTTTGCCAGATTGACAAAAATAATATATTTTTGGGAGTGCTGCAGAATTTTAATAATTAGTTTATGTGTGCCATGTGATGAAAAAGTTGAAAATTGTTGCTTAGAGTAATGGAAAATAAAGAATTAATTATAACAGTAGTAATAATAAATATCATTTTTCAGTGTTTTACATATGTTAATTCAATATAAGCTTTTATTTAATACCCCCAAAATTCTGCATATCAATATCATAATTTCCTTTACAGCTTTATTGAGTTATAATTGTATACAATTAAGATATACAACATAATAATTTGATATAGGTATGTATTACAAAATAATCACCACAAGAAGTTTAGTGAACACATTGATCACCTTACACATAGTTACAATTTTTTTCTTGTGATGAGAACATTTACTATCTAGTCTCTTAGCAACTTTCAAATATACAATACAGCATGGTTAATTATAGTTATCATGTTGTAAATTACTTCACCAGAACTTATTCATATTATAACTGGAAGTTTGTACCTGCTAATCACCTTCACCTATTTTCCCTACTTCCATGCCTGGCAACCACCAAATCTGTTTTCTGTATTTATGAGATTGTGTTTTTTCAGATTCCTTATAAAACTGAGATTATACACTATTTGTCTTTTTCTGTCTGATTTAGTTCACTGAGCATAAAACCCTCAAGTTTCAACAACATTGCTGTAAATGACAAAATCTCCTTTCTGTGACTGAATAATATTCCATTGTGCATATATATCCCATTTTCCATATCCATCCAACTGCCACTGGGCACCTAGGTTGTTTCCATGTCTTGGCTATTGTAAATAATAGTGAGAAAAAAAAAAAAAAAAGAGAGTTCTTTGAGATAGTGATTTACTACCTTTGGATATACCCAGAAGTAGGATTGCTGGATCTTATTGTCATTCCATTTTTTAATATTTTTAGGGACTTCTATACTGTTCTCCATAGTGTCTGTACCAACTTACATTCTCACTAACAGTGCAAAAGGGCACCCTTTTCTTCACATCCTCAGAAACACATATTATCTCTTGTGTTTTCTTTTATGGCCGCTCTAACAGATATGGAATAATATCTTATCATGGTTTTGATTTGCATTTTTCTGATGATTAGTGATGTTGAGCACCTTCTCATGTACCAGTTGGTCATTTGAATATATACCTTAGAAAAATATCTATTCAGGTCATTGGTTCAATTTTTAATTTTTAAAAATATTGAGTGTATGACTTCTTTACATGTTGTGGATATCAATCTTTTATCAGATATATGGCTTGCTTCTATAATTTAGATGGTTCTAGTTGTGCAAAATACAGACTATCACATGCACTCCAACTAGGATCCACTGGAAAACCCTTCTGGGGCTGACACTCGAATCAACCAAGCTATTTTTAGTAACTAAAGCTGATGCTCAGACCAACGAGCTATTCTCAGCACATGGGGCTGTTGCTCAAACCAGTCGAGCCATTGACTGTGGGACAGGAAGAGGGAGAGAAGGGAGAGAGGGAAGGGAGTAGAAGCAGATGGTCGCTTCTCATGGATGCCCAGGCCAGAATTGAACCTGGGATGTTCATATGCTGGGCCGACGCTCTATTCACTTAGCCAATTGGCCAGGGCCTGAACCAAACACTTTTAAATATGATGAAATAGATCATGATAATGATTTTATTTATGTTTTATTTATGTATTTATTTATTGCCTTTAATTCTAACAATCCCTCTGGATTATAGGTATAAAGGCTACTTGTGTTCTTTCCCCCAAATACTTGAGGGTTTAAAGGAGAACATAGCCAAGGGGAAAGCTGATCGCTTCTGTCAGATTTAGGCCATGGGTGCCCCGTATTTAGGCTTCAAAGAAACAAAAGAAAAAATTTTCTTTACTATAGCCATGTTCACGTAATATTTTGATTAAAACAAACAAATAATAGCCTTCTTTCTCTGGAGACCCACTGAAGAGATCTCCTGAACTTCTAAATCTCTCCCTCTACCACCCCTTTGTCCTTTCTTAGATTAAAGAGCTCTTTGTGCTAGTCATCAGAGCAAGATGACTTGGAGACTGTGAACATTATTTATGATCAGATCCTACTGGAAACACTGATGTGTCCCCTTGAGACTGCCTTAGTTTTCCTCTTCATGTGAAAGTCAAACCAGAATCGTTTTTCACTCCGCCAATATTTTAATTATGGAAGAACCAGTAAACTAACTAGCTGAGAAAAGAAAAATTTATTTGAACAAATAAGTGCTTAGAGTACCTAATGTTGTATGCACAGATGGAAATAAATAAAGCTATAGTTGAAGAAAACTACAGTGGGATATTCCAGTCCTTGTGATGGGATAGTTTTCCAGTAACATGAAGGTATATGTTCTATCCACTTTCTTTATTCTTACATTTGTTGCCTTGTCACATTTTCTAAGTGGCACTTGAGAACTCATTTTTAAATTAAAGCAATTAAAATCTTCACATTTTGATCTGAATAGTAATTCTAACATTAAGTCAGTATTTAGCCACTGTTTGCATTCCATAAAATAGTTTCCCTTCTCATAGAAACAATAGTTTTAAGCCTTGCTTTGCCAGAGATTTAAATGTGTAACACAGAACTCAAAAGATTTAAAGATTTGAAATCAAATGGAGTATCTCAGAGTAAAAGCTAAAAAGTCACAAAAGAACTTAAAACAGAAAAATAGCATAACACTGCCAACAGAAAAATTTAGAAATGAAACATCTATACATCCATATCAGGAAAAATATAATTAATACAGTATTCCTTTCAAGTTTTAATTGTTAATCAATTAAAAATAATTAAATTTCAAAAATTAAATGAAAAAAGTAACAGATTCTAAATAAAGTCTTCATATTCTTATAAAAGATGAACATAGTACTCCATTCTTATAAAAGATGAACATAGTACTATTACTACTTCAGCAAATTTCCACGTAGAATTTTTCATTGCTAAATTCAGTAATCTCGGGGTTATTTTTCTTTTGTTTTATTCTAAGCACAAAATATACAATTGTGTAGAACAGTGGTTCTTAACCTTTTTTAAGGTACCGAACCCACCAGTTTCGTATGTGCATTCACCAAACCCTTCTTTAGTGATAAATAAAATATGATATTTTTTTCCAAGTTCAAGACATAGGTATATGTTTTTTTACTGGTGCACAAAATGAGCCGTGCATGAACATCACCTTGCTCAAAGAACAAAAACAACAAACTGCATGAACTCACAACAAATTACGGTATTACTTTATTCTGGCCTCTGTGGCAAAGGCTTCTCCGAACCCCTGAGACCAACTCATCGAACCCCTAGGGTTCAATAGAACCCAGGTTAAGAACCACTGCTGTACAGCTATTGTTGTATTGATTATTGTTATTTTTTAACTTGAAGTCTAAGGGAAAAGAGGCCAGTGCCCCTGAGTAGCTAAGTACTGACTGTTCTAAAAACTCTAGTGGCTCACTGGTTGAGAACCACTGCTGTACAGTATACAAGAATCAAAATTTTTTTCAGATTGGCAAAAATATATATTTTGGTGTGCTGCAGAATTTTAGTAATTAGTTTATGTGTGGCATTGGCTGAGAAAAAGGTTAGAAATCACTGGTTTAACTTGCCATGTTAGTTCCTTTTAACCAACTTACACTCATGGTACACTACTATGTGGCATATTTTTCAAATTGACCACTTATTCACTTTACCCAAGTGTTCACACAAAACCTAACTTTCATTACCTAACACAATAATATGGGGTGAACAAAAGTAGGTTTACAGTGGTGAGTAGATGAAACAATGTTTATTTTTGTATTATTTATTAATTGCCATATTACGTATTTATAATTGTAAAGCTACTTTCGCCCACTCTGTATTTATTCTTTTCTTCATTTACTCTGTTGTTCCTAGGAGCAGAAATAATCTTCCTCACTTAACATTTATAATATGTCATTTCCTATTTAAGGAATATATTTCCCCTATATATGCATAATATCACTAGGAAGACTGTAAAAAGTTCTAAAGAAAGGTATTTAAAAGTGTATAAAGTCATAAATATTCTGGCATTGATTAATTCATTTGTTCATTCAATATAAACCAAGTGCCTATTATGAACCAGGCACAGTGAGTTGCTGTGAAAGCTGTTAATAAAGAAGTAATGATTGGATTTTACTGGGTGACATGGTTAACACAATCATACAGACTTCAGGTCCCCAGTTCTATAGCACATCTCTGTACAGTGTATTGTGCCACCCCACTACAATACAATTTTTAAAAATTGCAGTTCTCAAACTTTTGGGTCTCAGGACCTCTTTACATTTTTTAGTTTATGTGAGGTAAATCTACAAAAACTTACTACTGTATTCAAATGGATATAAATTTTCAGTTATGCAAGATGAGTAAGTTCTAGAGATCTACTGTAGGATGTAGTGCCTATAGTTAAAAACACTATATTGTGCACTAAAATTTCTATAAAGATAGATTTTATGTTAAATGTTCTTACCACAAGCCCTGGTCAATTGACTCAGTGGTAAAGCATTTGTCCTGCATGTGGATGTCCCGAGTTTGATTCCCAGCCAGGGCACATAGGAGAACCACCCATCTGCTTTTCCACTCTCCTTTCTCTTTACCTCTCTTTCTCTCCCTTTCCCTCCCACAGCCAAGGCTCCATTGGAGCAAATTTGGCCCAGGCGTGAGGATGGCTCTTATAGCCTCTGCCTCAGGTGCTAGAATGGCTCTCATTACAATGGAGCCACACCCCATATGGGTAGAGCATCACCCCCTCATGGGTTTGCTGGGTGGATCCCGGTCAAGTGCATGTGGTACTCTTGTCTCTCTGCCTCTCTGCTTCTCACTTCAGAAAAAAAAATGTTCTTACTACATAAAAAGGGGGAAAGGGAGACATGAAGAAATTTTTGGAGGTGATGAATATGTTTATTGCCTTGTTTGTGGTGATAGTTTTATGGTTGTATGCAAATATCTAAACCTATCAAATTGTATACATTAAATCTATGCATTAAATCTATACATATCAATTGTTTTGTACAGCTCGATAAAGTTGCTTTTAAAAGCAAACAAAAAAAATGTAATGAGGCAAACCCAGATTTTTTTCTCTCAAAGAGCTTATACCTTTATGGAAGAGATAAATAGTAAGTAAACAAATAAGTGATCTGGATGACTGAATGCAGCCAAACACTGCCAGGAAAACCTGTATTTAAATATATACATTGCACCTATTATTTGTTGCAAAGAGGGAGAACACACCACCTTAGGACCTGTGGTATGTCTCAGTATAATGGCATTAGAAATAACCTATTATGAAATTTGAGCTCTGGTTGTGTAATATTGGGGAAAGCTTAGGGGCAAAGTGGATGGTGTTATAAAGAAGAAACATTTCTATGACTGGATACCTCAACAAATTTTACCCACAGTGAAGGCAGGTTATGCAAGGTTTACCTGTAACTGGTAGTAGTAGCCACTTGTTTAGCAAGAGGGGATGGTTATTTTGTGGGTTGCATGATAACCATGCTGACACGAATGTTATGTGACATTACTCCCAGAAGAACACCATGGCTTAGCTGTAAACTTGAGATCAGTTTGTAAAAACATTGAGGCAGGCCTAGGTCTGAGTGTTATATCAGTTCCTAAACATCAAGGTTTGCTTCTTTTTTTCCCTCACAGATTATTCAGAAAATAAACAGGATAAATTGATAGTATCACTAGCACTAATTTACATAATGTGGACCAAGAAGACTTCTTTGTGAAGACGACATTAAGTTAAGATTCCAAGCAAAATAATATAAAGAGCGTAAAAAGAAACCTAGCAAGAAAAGGCAAGGATAAAGAACCTAGGAGAGAAATGACTGGGCATACGAGAACCAGAGAGAAGAGCGTTTCTGGAAGAATCTGAGTGGCAGGGATTTGGAGCCATCTAGGCTGTAGTAAGGTGTTTCATTTTATTATAAGAACAGAGGAAAGCATTAAATGGCCAATAAACGTGGGTATATGGAGTGGGTAATTAGTGAATTAATGTCAGGCTCAAACCCAGGTATTTCATTGTTATAGGCCCCCAAATTTATATGTTAAAGTACTAACCGTCAGCACCTCCATATGTAATTATGTTTGGAGAGAGGACCTTGAAAGAGATAACTAAATTAAAATTTCACCATTAAGGGGGGTTCTACTTCAATATAACTAAAGGAAATTAGGATATAAACAGGTCCAGAAGGAAGACCACATGAAGAAACAAAAAGATGGCTATCTACATGCTAAGGACAGAGCTCCCAGAAAAAATCAACCCTGCTGACACCTTGATCTCAGATTTCTAGCCTCCAGAAATCTGGTAAGAAAGTAAATTTCTGGTCTTTAAACCACCCAGTCTGTGGTATTTTGTCACAGCTGCCTAGTTAACTAATGCACTGAGTTACCAGCACAGCATCTTTCAATGCAGAAAGCTATGAAATCAACACTAGATGTCCACTAAATCAATGTTTGCTTTTGCTTGAAAAATAAAAGATATTACAGTTAGTGGCACCAAAAATATTCACTTCCCTGGGCTTCAAATCAATAGTGAGGAGTCAGAACTCGAAGGTGACTATTTCTCTTCTAATGCTAAAGTCAGAAGATTTATCATAGGGGCCACTGGAATCATATTTCCAAAAATACAGCACTGTATTTATATTATATCTTTTCTAAGAAGTTCAAAACATTTCAAAGACATTTTCATATCAATTCTCACAGCATCCTGTGAAGGCAGGTAGGTGGAAAATATTATCATTCTAGTTTGACATGTCTATACACCTACTCACTTGATTATAAGATCATTTTACCTGATATGTAATTTTTTTCAGGAAAAATATACATGCCCCCCCAAAATGATGTTCACAAGAAAAACAGCATAATTTTGCACTATTATCACTGCCATATACTGAATGACCTGAGCAATTATAATATGTGCGATGGTCCTTGAGATCTTCAATTAGTTATTATTTCTTCTTCCTTTTTATATTTCTTTGAAAAAAAATGTAGGTATACTAATAAAATGGCAGCTACATATTTATAAGTAGCACCAACCTGAGGATAATTGGTCTACTTTATCTACATATTTAAAATACAGTGCTTGTTGCACTTTTAAGGAGAGTACTGAAATAGGTGAAGTCCAAAGAGCTAAAGATATTAATTTTTATTTACATACAATATCAGTATGAATGATTATTTCTCAAACAGGAAATGGACTATTATCAGGAAAGCTCATTTTTAGGAAAAATGCAATTTCAAAACCTTTCTAAAATTAAAAATATATAACTACCCTTCATCTTTATATATCTCTCCTCCTTTGAGATGATAAAGACAAATATTTCTAACTTGTAGTTCTTCCTTATTTCAACAGCTTTATCTTGTATCACTCTCTTTCACAGCTAAGACTTCAAGATGGTGACAGAGCATGAAACCAAGCGCCCAGTCTATCTGAAGAGCAACCCTGTACAACTGTGCAGACTGCACGCCCAGGAAGCCAGACCTGAAGAAGGTGGATCTCCTTGGATAGGAGATCTGAACGTGTAGTAGTGTGTGCACTAGACTGGGGAATGAGTGCAACTCTGCTTGCTCTGGTAACAAATGACCAGAAAAGCTGCATTTCTACAAAAATGTATGATAATCAGAAATGTAGAGCCAAGAAAAAGTGTTCCTCGCTGAGAACAGGGAAGTGGGTCAGCCTCAAGATGATGCTCTCTGCTATAGCAGCAGCTGTGTCCATCCATGGCCCTGGATTTGTGTCAAACTGCCATTTTCTCTCTCACTTCTGTGCTTTTGTAAATCTGGAATAAAGCCCACCCTCCACCTTGACTTCATATTACTATGAGCTCCAGGTAGGTAAGGACCCAGTCTGATGTATATCCCCTGGCTCTTAACCCATAATACATTTGCAATTATGTATTAAATTAACAAATCTGTGAGTTGAGGAATAGATGGTTCTATCATGTTGCAAGTGACAATGTGGAAATTTTTGGAAGAAAATATAGTCAAAACTGGGAAATTTTCATATTATAAAGTCATGTTTGAAAAATTGTACTTTGTCAATTGCAAAAAGTCTGCTTACTTTATAACGGTATGTATGTAAATGCATTTGACATCATAAGGACAAATAGCAACAAATATCAGACTCATTCCAACTAAATGCCAAAACCTCCAGATAGCTCCTAGTCCTCATTCTATTCTTTTCTTCCAAGAATACCGTAGTTAGTAATTAATAAAAGATTATAAAAAATATCCCATAGGTATACTAAGAGCTATTAAAATAATATATTAGATCACTAATTTAACATTTTTCTTGTAATTTGGATAACCAGGGAAATGCAAGCCATTTAGAACATCTGCTAAGAATTGTATATTAAGTTTAAAAAATGCCCAAATTAATGTTCTTGTGATTTGCACAAATAATTTAATTTATTCAATGTTTGGAACATAAACTATGTTGGCCTTCAACAATGTCATTTTGAACACAGATTGTCACTTAACTAAAGGAATTAGCTTCTTACATTGTCTTTTATATGAGAAATATACAGAAAAGCAAATATGGTTTACAATATGTGGAATTCTCACTGCTCACTAATATTACAAAGAGGCATTAGGTTTTGGTTATAATTTGGAACTCTGATTCCAAAAAGTGTCTGAGAATATATTTTGACATTCTTTTGAAAAAATATATAAATTATCAATCCCTTCCCTGTGAATTCAGTTTCAAAATGTACAGGATGAGAATCAGGGGATATATTTTAAGAACTAAAGTACTTTATGTTTGGCCAATTTAGGAGAAAGACCTTTCAAAACTGACAAGGCTTATTGATCACATGTTGAAAGAAGTCTGATATCAATGTACATGTTAATCTGCATCTGATTTTTCAAAAAGATTTTTAAAATATCCATCAGAAAAACTAGAGGGGAAAAACTTCTGTTGCATCAATAGGGTTGCTTTACAATAGGTAAGATTGGTTTGTGTTTAGTGATGTCTTAGGTTTTTATTAGATTTTCCTATACTTGATCACGGATAACTAAGTTCAGATTTCTATGAGTGTGTGTATTTCATTGATGGCCTATAGTTTATATTCAAAATCCTCTTTCCATACCATGATGTTAATGTTCTCTGGACATGGAATCCTGAGCGGGTTAGATATGAACCTCATAAGCCATATGAGAAAATAATTTGCCATTACTTAAAAATAAGCAGCTAACTCCATGAATGTATTTTACACAAACATTATGAATTACCACCTGACCAGGCAGTGGCACAATGGATAGAGCATCAGCCTGGGATGCAGAGGACCCAGGTTTGTAACCCCGAGGTCTCCAGCTTGAGTGCAGGGTCACTGGCTTGAACATGGGATCATAGACATGACCTCATGGTAGCTGGCTTGAGCCCAAAGGTCACTGGCTTAAAGCCCAAGGTCACTGTCTTGAACCCAAGGCCACTAGCTTGAGCAAAGGGTCACTGACTCAGCTGTAGGCCCCCCCACCCCCGGTCAAGGCACATATAAGAAAGCAACCAATGAATAACTAAGGTGCTGTGATGAAGTATTGATGCTTCTCATCTCTCTCCCTTCCTGTCTGTTCTTATCTGTCCCTCTCCCTGTCTCTTTTTCTTTCGCTAAAGAAAAAAGATATTAAGAATTATAAAAAATGTGTGTAAGAGAATTTAAAAAGTGAACAATATCTGTTCTTGCTTTCCCTTCTTATTCTCACTAGTCATTTCCCCAATTTGTCTAATTGGGATCTCACATATGTACTCTAATTAACTCAAGATATAAATTGGTATGGTATGTAGGCATAAGTGACATCCACATTCCTCCCATCACATATTCTAATAATACTTACCTTAAATCTTTTTGTTGTTAACAATTTACATTGCCCAGTATAGAGGAATCTAATTTATTTATGCACCTTTCTTTTCATTATGTGAAAACTCTCATCAGAATGTTTTTAATACACTTCCATTAAACTCCTAGAATCCTAGACACCCATGTTGGACAAGATTTGAATGAGCTATCCAGTAAGATTAGTTTTCAATTTATAGGCATCCATTATCTGTGGAAAAGAAGCCAGAATAAACTCCCAAAATATAAGCCTCCTTTCTGTAATATCCTCCCAAGTGCCACTTCAGACACTAATCACAAAACTTCATTAGGTGCATTCAACCCATGTCTAATATTTTACAGTAAATGCTGACTGAAATTAAGTGGTTTAATATGCAACAATTACGAGTGAATCTAGTATTTATGACTCGGAGGTCCCATGATTCAAACAACCGTACACATTTTTTCTATTTTTGCATGAATCTGAGACTGATGGTATTGTTACTGAACTTTTTGCAATGAAATCAACATGTTTGACCTTGAAAGACTGACAATCTGATCTTGTTCCCCTCCTTGACTTGTGACTTTAGAAAATATACTCTGATGTTCTCTCACAGCTATTTCCCCCTTTACTGAAGAAGTTCCTTTTCCCGTCAGTCTACTTCTTGGGCATATTAATGACAGGATATTATTACAGCCACTTCCTCTTTTTTATTTTAATTTTTTGAAATGCAGATCACCAGGTTTAGTAATTGCAGATTGGATTTGAAAGTGAAGAGATTCAAAAGCAGTAATGCTGCCAGAAGACAGCTCCTTCACTGATTTAGAATCAGTGAAATGTGTGACAGAAAAGACTATGTGTTGGCAAAAGGGCTTGATACATGTTTCAAGAGCAAAATTGAAACTATCCTCCATGGTTTGCAGCTATAGATCACTGAAAGATCTTCTCATAAGCAAAAGGCTGCAGGCCCTGCCTTCTCCTTCATCCTCTCTCAGGGTGGAGACATATATTTCAAACTTAGATGTGTCAATGCTTTTATAATTTATTGCTGAAGCACATGCCTAGAACTGTCTCTTATTGAAAAATATATTAATCATATTTCTGCCTTTTTATCATGTAAATTTAGAGCTCGTGAAAGAACCAGATGGACAACTCTTGGAAATGAATCCTTCCTTTGATTAAAAGACAAGAAAAAAGTTTCTAGGTGCTTCTTCATCTCAGAAAAGCTCCCTCCTAAAACATTGAGCAGCATTAAAATGGTTGGAAATTGTGACTTCCAATTTCTGCTGTGTGTGTACATGTAGGCAAGTATTTAGTGCCAAAACAATCCAAGTTTTCTAGCAAATATTATATTTATTGAATTTTTGTACCTTTAAAGATGAAAGCACTTTAATTCATTAAACATCATTCCATACATCATATGAATTCAAATCATTTTAAAAATTAAGAGAGTACAATTCTAACATTTCAAATGTAATTCTTCTTGTTTTGAAATCTTTTATTCATCTTATTGGATTGAATTTATTTTTCAATAATTTTGGTTACTAAATAACTCATCTGACTATTAGAAGTATGTACTTACTGATTTTCTTTATTTTATAAAATAAATATTCACTGATCACCCATTCTATGTCAGCCCTACTGTAAGACGTTGATGCAATGGTTAATAAAAGACACTATTCATACTCTGAGGGCATTGCCATTCCAGAAGAAAAAGCCAACACTAGAGAAAGTGCAAAATGCCAAGAAATCAAACTAAGAAAATAACTGACTCAGATTAGGGGGTCAGAGAACATGAATAGGGTAGATATAGGAATTTTGCATTTTGAGAGCTGCTGAATCAACTAATTCAGTTCAAATAGTGGCTGATGATAAAATCTGGGGGCAGTTTTAGATGATTTAGTAGAATGTGTTTTCTATTAAAATTTAGAAATTTATAGGTTAGCTTTGTTCATGACTCTTTGATGCTGAAACATTACTGCTGGCATCTGGAAAAAGTGAATAAATAAGTACATAAATAAATGCATTATAAATAAACTATAATAGGTAAGCCCATCAAGGGCTAAGAGGAAAGACTCATCACCCAGTAGGGTATCTGTTAACAATATATTAATATTAAAAAAATTGCTCACATCTTACAATTCATTTTGATACATGGTTTCTACTTTGGCTTTCTTCTTTCCCTAGTCACTTGGCCTTGGGACACAGTCTACTACAGGAGACAAGTACAAAAATAAAATCAAAGGCTGAGTTTGAATTAACATTTTGGTTGATTGATTTCACAATAAACTAGAACTACCAGCATAAATCTTATTGGTTTATCTTATTTGATTCTAGTATTTAACACTCAGGTATTGACAAAATGCTAAATTGTCTATTTGGTGATAGTCTGTTGTGTGGTTCCTCCAGAAACTGAAACCTAAAAGCTTTTACTAGGTTACTCCTATCCTTGGGCTATAGTAAGGTTCAAAACCTTAGTCTCAAGTTAGTGTTAACATAGGCCTAGAATAAAATAAAGTACATATAGTATTCAGCCTGGACTTAATTTCTTAAGAACCACTCTTCTAGACTGATGAAACTTCCATCAGCAGTGATTTGAGATACAAAAACATTATAATAAAAATTAATTTCTTTTTTTTAATTGGTAGATCTACTGTGGAAAGCAGTGTTGAGTTACCTCAAAAAATTCAAAATAAAACTGCCTATGACTCAGCAATTCTACTTCTGGGAATATATCCAAAAAAATCCAAAACACTAATTTGAAAAAGTAGATACACCCTTTTGTTCATTACAGCATTATTTACAATAGCCAAGATTTAGAAGCAGCCCAAATGTCTATCAGTAGATGAGTGGATAAAAATGCTATGGTACATTTATACAATGAAATACTACTCAATGTAAAAAGAATTAAATCTTACCACTTGCAACAACATTAATAAACCTAGAGAATATTATGCTAAGTGAAATAAGATAGTCAGAGAAACACAAGTACCATACTATTTCACTTATATGTGGAATCTAATGAACAAAATGAACAAAATAGAAAAGACTCATAGATATGAAGAACAGATTGACAGCTGTCAAAGCGGATAGGGGGAAGGGGTTGGATGGCTGGGTGAAAAAAATTGAAGGAAATAATTTATTTCTTATATTAAGAAATTACCCCACCTTCTAACAGGATGTGGTTTTAATTCTGAAAATTTTATGAAATATTTCTTGAAATAAATTGATTTTCATAGTGTTAAGTAAAGAAAATTATACTTCCTTTGGACTAATCTCATTAACATCATCTAATAATTCTATATCTCCTAAATGTTGATTATCTCCTGTAAAGTCTTCCTCCCCTACCTCAATTGCTTTTGAAAGTCCATAAGAGTAAGGATGTTTGCTACCTTGTTCATTACTATATACCCGACACCCACAAATATTGGCTCATAATAATCATTGTATATTTATCATTTAAATGAATGGTGGGTAAAGGCATGAGTGAAGTGTATGTAAAATAGAGTCTAGAGTCATTACTCGATACTTTCATTAACAATAGATTAACAGGATATTTTTTGTAATATTAATAAAAAGTCATATTTTTCATTGTGCATTGACATGTTAACAGTATGTGCAACATTTTTATTTTATCCCCAGAGTCATTCTGTGAAAAAAACAGTCTCCGTTTTACCCCTTTTTTTTTTATTGATTGATTTTTTAAAGAGGAATAGGAAGGAAGGGAGAAAGGGGGAGGAGGAGGGGTGAGAGGAGACTGAAACATCAATCTGTTCCTGCATGTGCTCTGACCAGGGATCAAACCCATAACCTTTGTGTATTGGGAAGATGCTGTAATCAACCAAGCTGTCCAGCCAGGTATTACCCATTTTTCTAAAAGATGAAAATCAAATCTGTTTATGTAGATGACATTCTGAGAGCAGCAGAATATAAATCAGTGGAGTTTTGGAGAGAGCCAGTGTAGTGGTTAAGAGCTGAGTTGGGGAGCAAGCTGATTGAAGTGAATCCTGATGTGGCTTTCATAAGAGCGAGCCCTTGGCTTAGTTCTCTCAGCTCTCAGTGCTGCAGTAGCGCAATAAAGTTATTGTGAAAATCAAAGGTGTCAACATGTGTAAATTTCTCAGAACAGTACCTAGCAAATAGAAAACACTCAATAGATATCAACATTTATTATTTCAAGCTGAGGGTCCTTTCTACCCTGGGCAAAAAAAGTACTTTCTTCAAAATTGTCTTTAAAAGTTTTATTAATTAAATACATGTATATTTTATGATACCTTTTAAATCATGGCAATATGTGCTTTCTCATAATGCTATATTTAAGCACTAAAATTCTAATCATTTATTTTATCTTTATACTTTTGTTATATTTATCATTATTCTTATGGATTTTTAAGTTTCCACTTAATTTAAAATACCCTATCCAAGAAAGAGTGGTAAATGAAAAGAATTTACTTTAAGCCAATGATGAAACATAATTTTATAGAAAGTAACAAACAAATAATAACAATGGGCATTGCATCACTCTCAAGTAGCTTTCTGTAGAGTATCAATCTATAACTGTAGAGACAATGTTCTTACTTTGTCCATCAACAAAGAAACAGCTCTTGTTCAAATTTTTAATTTAATTTGAGTGAGATGTAGTAACTAAGGATGACAAAACTGTCTATCAGGAATGAGAACACCATGCCAAAGATTATAATAAATATATACGTTTTTCAAAATTAGCTGAAATTCATGTATGTTACTTCAGAGTAGTATTGTATATGCTAACTTTAAACTAGGTTAGTGAATAAATAAGTTTTTTAGTCACTATTGCTGATACAACTGAGGAGTCATAAGGATGAAAAGAAAGTTGTAAATTTAACATACTATTTATACCAAACTAATGACAAATTATTTAAATATTTAAGATTAAAAATAAAAGCAAAGACATACTGAGAAAAAGTTCAGGTAAATATTTATAATCTTTGGAAGGGGAAGACTTTATGAGCATTGAATAAAAAAATAAAAACAAAGAAAAGTTGTTAGATTTGATTATCTAAAAATGTAATGTTTTTATATGAAAAACAAAAATTTTAAGTAAAACAAAAGTTATAACAAATCTCTATGTAGCCTCTATAAAGTAATACATTTTTCATTAAAAATGAGGTTGGATCTGTAAGGTTGATAATTCCCATTTGCTGCTAAGGGTGAAGATAAATGGATATACTATTTAAAGTGGAACTGTATTGGTACAATGTTTCTGAGCTATCTGTTAACAGAAAACTAGATATAGATAAAATATATACATGTACAGTTAACCCTTGAAAAATGCAGTAAAAAATTTGTTTATAATTGTTGACTCCCTAATAACATAACCACAATTGTTTCTCAGTTTCTGTGGTGGCTTGGTTCTTGGACCTCTTGTGAATGCCCAAATCCAAGAATGCTCTGAATTATCCAAGAACATGTTGTACAGTTGGCCCTCTGCATCTCTGGAATCTCAACTTTGGACCAAAAACACTTTCTTTTTATGTATAGTTGTTTGAATTTGTGGATGTGACATGGGGGATATTAAGGGTCAACTATATATTTGAAAAAAATCCATGTATAAGTGGTCACAATTCAAACCTATATTATCCGAGGGTCAACTAAACTTACAAGGTGTGTGTAAAATTATATATATAATTTCATACTCTAACTCAAACGTTTTAGTTATAGGAATTTAGTTTATGACAAAATATCACACCAATATGTAAGGATATCTATACATACATATATGTATATTTAAGTTGAAAAATTATATTGTATGGTATACTTATACAGTAAAATATTATAGTCTATCAAAATTGTTATGCAGAACTATGCCAAAATAGAAAATATCTATTATATATGCTCAGTTTTAGGTATTATAAGACAGCATATAAGTCATGACCTTTCTTATTATATATATTAGAAAGAATATGGAAAGTTTTATATATATATATGTATATATATATATATAAACAACTTTGGTGGTTATTTAAATAATTTATATATTCCAAAAAAATATTTTATTATATAAATATATCTCCTTTTGTTCATCCATTCAGCATTAATGGACATTTAGGTTGTTTCCAGTTTGGAGTATTATGCATATGCTGGCAATCAGCACAGGGTGTTGGGATTAAAAGTGTTCTTCTTCTATATATATTTCTGTGTGTGCTTATACTTTCTTAATAATTGAGGTGGGGGGAATTAGGGTAGCAGCATTTTTTTTTAAGGAGACTCAATATAAAATGATGAGACAGCAAGTTTATTTAGGAATTTAGATCACAGTTGAGTATATTTTGCATGGCAATATTTTTTCTGCATCCTTATTCCCTTTGAGCTAACTTTATACTTACAATGTTAAAAAACTAAGAAATTAAAAAATTCCCTAAAATTGCTCTTAATAACAAGTACATAATGATCACTCTTGCTTATTGAAGATGAATTGACTTAAGCACTATTTATTGTTTTACTCTGATTACCACTTTAATTTTTAATCATAATTATTGTGTTAAACTTTCAGTCATTTGATGAGAATAAATTAGATGTATATACATAAACTTTTAAAATGATGTATAGAATAGATCTTATAAACACAATATACCATATAGAAACATAACTATATAAATGTGAATGAAGAATTTTCTTAACATCAGCAGCAACTTGAAGGGATACAGTGATTCAGTTTTATTTGAATGGTTTTGATGTATTACAGTGGGGTTTTTTAATAATCAGTTACATTTCTTTTCTTCAAACATCAATCAATCACATACTTACTGGGTCTCCTATTTGCTAAGAGCTTACTGTGGAAATGTAAATCACGTAGTTCTTGCTCTCAGGGAACTTTAAAGAGCCAAGCTTATGAAAATTTAACTTTTGAAATGATGAGTTGATGTTAAGCAATAATAAGAAACAGCATGATTTAATTAGTTGCCAGATGCTTTCTTTGTGTTGTGCTTTCAAATCAACCACAAAACCCAGTTTATATAGAATCTATAAACACCTCACCAAAAGTAAATTGATCCTTATTGTAATGCTAGCATCATCATCACCATTTTAATCACCATCTTCTAACTGTAATAATTTCTATATCTGAAATTTGAGGGGACTGTTTACTTTGCTTTTTTTGTATTTAAAACTTATATTTAATTATGCAATGCTGAATTGAGATATCATTATTCACCTGGAGCCTAGATTAATAAACTACTTTTTATAAGTTGGGGCAATTGTGAAAATCCCATTGGGCTCTTAATGAGAAAGCAGAAATTTCAACTAGTAGATGAGGGATACCCCTCCTCTACCTACTGACACTGCCATTTGCACTTTATTCTGGGAGTTTAAGCTGGAAATTGCACTGATATATTATGTTCATTGATGGCTAGAAAGAATTTAATGAGTTGAATTCGGTGCTCAATCTAGAGAACCTTAAAAAATTGCAGTACTATGACTAGCCTGAGAAGATGAGGTTTTAAGAATAGAAAATTGAGACCCAAAAATCAAACTCTACACTTCAGTAGATACAAGTTAATAGTAAACATTTAGAATTTTCAAATTAATATCCAGCAGTTCCAGGTTAATAAAGAAAACCTCTGGCATATTTAAGTCAATGTTGTAAAACTAGATAGATAATAAGCTACCTCACTGAACAAGAATTCATATTAAATGAGACATTTTATAAAGCTTTTAGCAATATTCTTGTTAACATATAGAGTATTCAATAAATATTACTTCTTTATTGCCATAAAGTATACAGAGAAGGCACTGTTGAATTTTGACAGGAATTGTTCTCTGTAAATTTTGTCATTATACACTAAAGTGGAATGGTAGTAGCTAGACAGTTTTTTGAGGTGTTGAATGCAGTCTATGACTATTCTTTCACTTTCTTTAGGAACAATGTTATCACATGTGGTCTCACACATCTAGATCAGTAAATTAGGGAATAGGAAATGCTATTTTCTATCACAACTTAATAATAAAATGCTAAATATAAACTTTTTATAATATATTAAAATAAAAATGAAGAAAATCAATTTAAAAATACTGAACTATGATTTATTTATATAATGATTTCTGCTCTAAACATAAGTTTATTTTCTTGTTATGTATTAGGTGACTGTTTACTGAAGACAAAATCAATAAAACCTGCCCCACTTTCAGCTAATTTGATTACTCTTTTTTTTTTATAGGGATAGAGAGAGAGTCAGAGAGAGGGATAGATAGGGACAAACAGACAGGAACGGAGAGAGATGAGAAACATCAATCATTAGTTTTTTGTTGCTGTTGCGACACCTTAGTTGTTCATTGATTGCTTTCTCACATGTGCCTTGACTGCAGGCTTTCAACAGACTGAGCAACACCTGGCTGGAGCTAGCGACCTTGGGTCCAAGCTGACGAGCTTTTGCTCAAGCCAGATGGGCCCCACGCTCAAGCTTGTGAGCTCGGGGTCTCGAACCTGGGTCTTCCGCATCCCAGTCCGATGCACTACCGCCTGGTCAGGCTTGATTATTCTTTTAAAAAAATACTTTTAACAATAATTTAGACTCACAGAAAGTTGCAAACTAAGTATACAGACATCCTGAGTACTCAGCTTTCTCAGTGGTGGAATCTTACATAACCAGAGTTCATTATCAAAACCAGAAGTTAACAGGCATAATTCAACTAAGTAGACTGCAGATCTTATTTATATTTCATTAATTTTTGAATTCATTCAATTTCCTATGTTTTCATGTGTAGTTCTAGTATATTATTACATGCACGTATCTTATAACCACTCTCACAATTAAGATACACAATCATTTCATCATTATAATGAAATTTCTCATGCTGTCCCTTTATAATCACACCCTCCCTGTGTTTCTTAACCCTGGCAAACAATTTTCAATTCTACAGCTCTTTAATTTTGACTATTGTGAAACCATAAACATCTTGGAAGAAAACATAGACAGTAAACTTCGATATATCTCGTAGCAATATTTTTGCTGATTTATCTCCATGGGCAAGTGAAATAAAAAACAGGATGAACAAATGAGATTATATGAAACTAAAAAGCTTTTGCACAGCAAAAGACACCATTAACAAAATAAAAAAGACAACCCACACAATGGGAGAATATATTTGCCAATACATCTGATAAGGGGTTAATAACCAAAATTTAAAAAGAACTTGTAAAACTCAACACCAGGAAGATAGAAAATCCAATCAAAAATGGACAAACGAAGTGAATAGACAATTCTCCAAAGAGGACATACAGATGGCCAATAGGCATATAAAAAAATGTTCAATATCACTAATTATTAGAGAAATGCAAATTAAAACCACAGTGAGATACCACCTCACACCTGTCAGAATGGTGCTTATTAACAAAACAACACATAATATGTGCTGGGGAGGGTGCCCTCTTGCACTGCTGGTGGGAATGCAGACTGGTGCAGCCACTGTGGAAAACAGTATGGAGATTCCTCAAAAAAATAAAAATGGAACTGCCCTTTGACCCAGTCATCCCACTTTTAGAAATATATCCTATGAATACCAAAACACTGATTCAAAAGAAGTAATGCACCCACATGTTTATTGCAGCATTGTTTACAATAGCCTAGATCTGGAAACAGCCCAAGTGTCTGTCAGTGAACAAGTGGATTAAAAAGCTCTGGTACATATACACAATGAAATACTATGCAGCTGTGAGGAAGAAGGAAATCTTACCTTTTGCAACAACATGAATGGACCTGGAAACTATCCTGCTAAGTGAAATAAGCCAGGCAGAGAAATAAAAATATTATATGACCACACTCATTTGAGGAATCCAGTGAACAATGTGAACTGAGCAATGGAACAGAGCCAGAGGTGGAATCAAAGGGACCAGAGGGAAAGTAGAAGAGAAGATGGGATCAAAGAAGGGAAAGAGATTAATGAAATTATATATACATAACACAGCATTACAGAGAACAGGACAGCAAATCCTAAAGGGAAGGGGAGTAGGCATTGGGGGGAGGAGGGAGGGGACATGGCGGGGAATGAGAGGATTAAGGGGTGGGGGGGATATATATTTGTTGGGACACTTGAGTCTATGTAAACACAAATTAAAATCATAAATAAAAAAAGAAAAGAAAACAACTATTTGTATGATAAAAAATAAAATAAAATAAATTGACTTTTATTTTAAAAGGAAACAATTTTAACTTAAAACACAACTAGAAAACATTTAATGACAATTCTTATATATATATACATTTTAAATACATGCAAATTGAAGATTATAGATGCTTCATTGATGGTATTTGGACATGGGTTACATAGGTGCAAAAAAATCACAATATTAAATTTTCAACTCTGACAAGAATTCACAGGAATATAACTTTAGTTTATGAAATAGTGAGAAACCAATTGTCACTGACTAGTTTTCTATGGTACAAGTTAATTGTTATTTGTCACCAACTGATGCTTTTATTGACTTAGGTAATTGTTATTTTAGAAGAGCATTGGAAAATAAAACTTAGGGAATACTTTCCCTTTTCTGATGGGGAGAAAAAAAACCACTACCTTCGAAGACAAAATAAATCTTTTTAAATTTAAATGAAAATTGCAAATTTCTCATGAGCTTATATGGCTAGAGTTTGAAAGTATGGGTTAGGCAATGTTTATTGTTTAAATAAGCATACACTTGCAAGAAAAGAATGACATGTCTTTCTTAAACTTAGTAGATAATTCTTTGCATAAAAAAGTCTTACTATTCTCAAGTCTATATCCTTGCATACTCTTAAAACTGAACAATCTCAAGGCTTTTTTGTTTTTGTTTTCTCCCTCCCCAAAATGGAAAGCTACTCATTGAACTTCTATATAATATCTTTCTACCACCTAGATTCTACTATCAGGTACAAGTCATTTGCAATTTTGAACAGAAATGACAATAAAATTGGCTTACTTTTCACAGCAAAATTTGTAGGTAATTTTTAGGGAACTGAAGCATGAAAGCGTAAGACCTAAGAGCTGAACTGTGTGGAAATTCTGGGGAGTTCATTCTAAATAGGACTAAACCCCTATGTACAAATGTATTTAGCTGTTGAGGGTCAAGACCTCAAAAACTCAAATTCATATCTCATTGTTTATATTTGTTGTGTTCTGTGAGCTTTAGATTTCTTACCTTCAAATATGTGGAAGTTTACTTTAAACTGAAGGTCTTTCTTTTCCATTGGGAACATCTTCATTGAAAAACATAGTATTTATTATTATTAGACAGTATCTATTCATCTAATAATATATAGTCCCATCATGCTTTATTAATTTTTATTTATTTGTAACCCCACCTTTTCCCTCAGAGACTCTTAAAAATATTCTAGAAAAAAAATATATGCAATAAAAAGTAAAAGAAAAATTGAAAATCAGAACCAAGGAAAAGGTTCTAAAGATACGCTGATGATAGAGGTCTAGAGATCTAACATGATTACTCTTGATTAAAATTTGCATCTGTGGTTTCCAGCTGTGCAGTCAAAATGAAAAACACAGTATGGGCCTTTATGAGAAAGGAGGAAAAATTTATATCTCTCAGGTAGAAGCAAGGTCCATTCTTGAGACACATATATAGGACATTATATCCTCAAAAAAATTGTATGGCAAATGTAAACATAAATTTTACTTTGAATTTTCTTTAACATCTTCTAAGAAAATTTGATAACATAAAAATATACTTGTGAATATAATTCCAGGGAACATAGCAAACACTCTCCAGAATGAGTTTATAGTCTGTTCTGGTGGAGCTCTAATTAGGTTTTTTCTAAAAGTGAGAGAATGGTAAAGCACCTATATTTACTCTCCCTGATATCACCCTTTTTCCCTAATAATGTATTCTTCTGGTGGTCTAAAGTAATTCCGGTTTTCAGTTAACAGTATTTTAAGGAATGGCTGAATGCTCACCTGAATCTGATTTTTGAAGAGACAAAGCTATTATGACTTTGAGTTACTGTTTTGCCTTTCTAAAACAGGCACCAAAGCTTTCTATTATTGAGTCATAATAATCTTAATTAATGTTCTAACCTGATTAGAAGGAATTTTACTATTCTACAAAGCAAAACAATCAGTTTCTTCCAGACTGGGCACCCAAAATGTTGAAATTAACAAACTACTTCAGTTGTAACAGCTTACAGTGGCAGAAGATAACATAGAAGACAATACAGCAAAACTAGAAAGTACCCAATCTCTAACCCATGATTTTCTTTTCCTTTTAATCCACACTTATTTTATTAGTTTATGACAGACTTAGTACATGCTTTTTATGTTGTAGCTATCTGGTACAGAAAAATGAATTGTTTATACCTAAATGAAAAACAAAAGAGCAACTCTTTCTTTCACAAATAAATTTATCATTTGGTAACAATATAAGGTATTCTTGCTTAATATAGATACTAAATCTGGAAAAAAGTATCAAAAATAAGTGACTCAGGTTAGGTAGGAATATTGAAAGCAAAACTTTCTGAAATCTGTTATTGACAGGAAGGTAAATTCTCTAAATTTTACTGGAAAGATTTCCTCTTGTTGAATGTCAATGAAGCTTCTGTTTATGAGCTCTTGCAAACAAATAATGAAGGCAGCATGATCCCAGAGGACCTACTAAAAAGACCTATCTATCTGTGCATGTGGAAAAAATGGATGAAACTATAGTATTTTATGAAGAGCTTCAGTCAAACAAGAATTAAAACCAACTTGTCTGTACAGAAACTTTGTTTTCTGGACAGATGAACATCCAAAGAGATGTTTAATGAAGAAAATGATTATCAGCATAACTACAGATCTAACCTGAAGAAAATACAATATTTCATTTATAAAGTCTGTTTCTTTGTCCACTCTATTTTACTTTTGCTTTTTTCTGCACAGCTTAAGTTTTCTTTTCACAGCAGTATTTCTCCTTCCTAAATAAAAAAATGAGATATGCTAAAAATTAAAAACATGAGATATGCTAAAAACAAAACCATCCAACAATTTTTGCTTGAAATCATTATGGTTTCAAGTTTCTGTTCTACCACAAACTTGTAAATACCTTGAACAAGTTACTTTGACCTTTAGGGCCTCAGTTTTCTGGTCTGTAAAAGGAGATCGATACCTATAGAGTAGAACTGTGGGAAGACTCAGGTAACATCTGATCAAATTGTGTAGTGTCTAGTTGGCACTAAACAAATAGTACTACAATTAGCTTAATTTTTCTATTAATGAACTTCTACTTCTGGTGATTTATCTGTCAATAGGTGCCCTCCCAGTGATGGAGAACTTTAAGGATATGTTTCAGTTTCTTTTATTCTCTTTGAGGGGCTTCAAAAAGCAAATCCATGATCTTGTCACATAAACTTCTATTCAGAAACAAATTTGTGTTCTAAGATTGAATACTGGCTTGACGTCTTCAAGGGCATGGGGTAGGAACAATGCAGAGGCACAAGAAAAGTGAAAGAAAATTTAGTGCTTCTTCCTGGCCTGCATTTCATCTCACCCTTTGTTGTCTATGGACTATTCATCAACATTACCATGCACCAAAATCTCCTTTGAAATTTTAATCAGTTTAACATTGGGGCATCTATAGATTAGATGAAATAACTTTTGCTGTCTCTTCCAAGCACCTTTGTCATATGAATGGCTTACAGCTCTCATATTTCTCATAAGAACTCCTAGATATCCTTCTTTTTCAATCTTGTTTACAAAGGACAAAGTGGAAGATGACAATGGTAATGAAGATTAACTGAAAGACTAATTATTCAGTCACTGGTGGGGAGATGAGGCATACAGCTAAATTTTTCTGTCACCAATGTTCATAACTAGTTGAGTTTAAATGCCAGATTTATGAGAGCAAGTGATTCATCTCTATCATGTGCTGGATGCTTTATTTAAGGTAGGTTCAAAAGAATAATAATTTTTGATGCAAAGCTATTTATTCACTGTATATGAATCCTAAAACACTGCTCTCTTTCCATTTCCCTATTGTTATGCACAACTTAGACTGGGTCTTGAATAACTATTATATATTAGAAATCTCTGTATTTTTTCAAAATTCACAAAACTATATTTTCTTTTTAATCTGACAATAGCTCATTTGATTGGTGACAAGTTTGTGTTTCATAAATCCGTCATGAATGAACTGTTAATTAGTAGATGTAATTGCATAAAGAAGACACTTTATTTTATACCTACTAACATTTTTATACTATGGTTATTTCAACTGTAGCACATATCTAGTATTAAATAAATTCATAATCCAAATGCTGAGTTGGCCATAGTAAGTTGATATCATAGCCAATGTAAAGAAGCCTTAATTGTAAATGTGTCCTTTGTCAAGTGTGTATGATGATAACTACATTCTAACTAATTAAAATGATGAAAACATCAACTGAGTAGATTATTTTTCTTCCTATGCTTAAATAATACTTTTTAATCTCAGTTAATAAAAAGCATAAATAAAAATGATTCAAGGATATATCTAAGTTATATGAAAATAGTTTAATATTTAAGAAGAAATGTCAGTTCCTAAAAATGTATTCTAGACCATCATAATCCCTAAAGCTATGAACTTTCCCAATTCTTACAGATAGAAAACATTGCTCTTAGTAAATATATATTGAAAACTTCAAGCAAAAGTTAGTATTTTTACCTTCCCCTCTAGCTAGTTCTGAAATACTGCTATAATGATAAAATGGAACCCATAACAAATAATTCCTACATGTATTTTTCAAAAGCAATTTATTCTTAAATGAGAGCAGGAGATCTTTAAACTAATATGTAAGTAAGGCTCACCAAACATAATCTAAAGTTTATCATCATACCTATTAACTCTCAATTTTTCCTTGGCCCTGTGCCTTTAAGTTTGAGATACTTGTCTAGCTAATAAAAGTTGCTGACAATAATTTTATCAACTGTAATGATGAACAAAACAATTTATGGTTTTGCATAGTCTGTAAGTCACTATAGGCCAAAAGAATTATTACTGTGTATGGATCACAGTCTGCTAGAACATTGGGAGAAAGGCCATTATTCCAATTCACTGTGAGAGACACATTCCTAAGCAAGTCACAAGATCCAGGAAATATTATTCCAATCTAATCTCCAAGAAAAGTATCTGAATAAAGCAAGACTATTTCTTTTGGGTACCTATTTCCTCATCATATACCCAATATCTTCAAGCTTCTTTGTGAACCCCAACTCTTCTCAATGAAACACTACTTCACATCTCTAAAGAACCTGTCCAGCTCTCTCCCACTTCTATACATAGTATTGCTTTCCTCTTCCTGGGCTAAAGGCAAGCAATTATATTGATAACTGACCACAATGCTTGACTCAAATTGTCAATTTCATACTGAGCCTCTCAAACCTGTTCTCCAAAATGATACTACTATTTAATCAGCATCAGTATTGGAAAGTGAAATGTATGTCCATCCTTTGCCTTAAACAAACTAATAGTGGGGATGTTAGACAGGTGGAAGGGAATTAGAAAATGAAATAGTTGTGTTTTTTTTAATATTACTCAAAGAGGTAGGCTGGTAATAAATAAAATTCACCTGAATATATATTGCTCAAACACTCCAAATCTTTTATGGAATATGGAGGAAGAGAGAAAGGAAGGAAAAAATGAAGGAAGAGAGGAAAGGAGGAAGCAAGAAAAGTAAAATAAAGGGAAAGAAGTAATTTTGGGTTAAGATTTTGCTTTTTGTCTATATATTTATTTCCTTTTGCTGCTGTAACAAATTACCAGAAACTTTGTGACTTAAAACAACACTAACTATTTTCTTACAGTTCTGGAGGTTAGAAATCTGAATTGGTTTTCATAGGACTAAAATGGAACTGCTGGCTGAATAGTGTTTCTTTTGGAGGCTCTATGGGAGAATCTATTTCCTTGCCATTTCCAGTTTTGAGAGTCTGCTTGCATTATTTGACCTGTAGTCTTCACGTCCACAAAGGATGTGTTGAATTCTTCTCACATTCATGTACTCTGATTCTCGTCTGACCTGTGGTGGCGCAGTGGATAAGGCGTCGACCTGGGAACACTGAGGTCACCAGTTCAAAACCCTGCACTGGTCTGGTCAAGGCACATATGGGAGTCGATGCTTCCAGCTCCTCCCCCCTTTCTCTCTCTCTCTCTCTCTCTCTCTCTCTCTCTCTCTCTCTGTGTGTGTGTGTGTGTGTGTGTGTGTCTCCTCTCTAAAATAAAGAAATTAAAACATCAAGTACTCTGATTCTCTTGGTCTTTCTTTCACTTGTAAGGACTCTTGTGATTACACTGGGAATCATTATCGTGGGGATAAGCCAGGGTAATCCTCCCTTCTCAAGACCTTTACTTAATTCATATCTGCAATTCATTTACCTTATATGGCAAAATCTCAGCTATTAGTAACTAGGAGAAGGACATCTTTAGGGAGCCCTTATTCTGCTTACTACAGTCTATATCTACACAGCAATGACCGCAAAATAGATCCAGGCAAAGCCATTAAAACACCTGTAATGGGGCACTGTCTTTCAAATATCTCCTGAACAACTTTGGCTTCTGGTCCTGTTTCTAGAATTCTGTATATTGTAGTTAAGAACAAGAAGGAGCACAAATTATACTTCAGTGAACCAAATCTTGTCTATTTATTTCCTGATCATGTGTCACTAAGGGGCAAGTCACTTGAGCCCTGTGAACCTCAGTGTTTCACCCCTGGAAAGGGCAGGATAAAAATGTTTGCCTCCCAGGATTCTTTTGAAGATTCAATGTTATAGTATATGCAAAGTGCTTAGTTTAATCCTTGGCACATAGTAAATGGATCCTCTTATCTTTCTTGGATCTGTTCCTTAACATGTAACATATTTTGTAAACTGCTCTTAAATGAATGTTGTATGAATGACTTTGTCAAAATGCCACTGTTGGATTTAATCAATTAATGATGAGACTTCCTTTGGTTCTTTACTGTATAATAGGAAATAGCTTAGAAAGTTTAAGATCTAGCAATTTAATCATCACCACAAATTCCACATATCGAAGAGAACTGTGTATTTATTCTAGTAATTTCCCATCTTGTAAACTAACAAGAGGTTAGAAATAATTTCATATCAGCCTGACCATCTTAATAGAGTTTCACTTTGCATTTTTAAGATGTGCTAAAACATCAATAACTGAGATGCGGTCTTTGTATTATTACTTGAGATTTTATTAAAGTTTTTTCATTATATTTAGCATCAGACAGTCAATATTTATTTAGCTAACTAAAGCTTTAGAGTTCCTGCTTCAGTTTCTTTAAATATAATATTTTTATATGAAAACCAGTTCCAGAAGGAAATTTTTGTGTTGACATGTTCAATTAACATTTAAAAACTAGATGGAATAAAATTAACACCTGTATAGCACCAAAGCAAAGCAAATCAAGATAAGGAAAAAGAAAGTCTTGCTCATCCCTAGAGAAGCTAGAGAGATTAGCTCTAGTTCAGAGACCTTTTAAATTGAAAATTTTTTTGTCTTAATCTAGGTTTTAATATCCAATTGCATTAATATTTTTAGAACAGTTAACCAGATCTAATTTTCTTATACTTTACTCTCATGCCATATAGGCCAGCCCAACGATCCAAAAAAGGGTATGTGTTGGAGGACAGTAAGGGCAGTATATAAAACAATTATACTGACACTGTATAGGATAAAAGTAATGGAGTTTCTAGAACAGGCCTGGATTCAATCCAAATACAGCAATGACTATACATTCTTTTGTACTTCTCTATGTTCCATTTCTACCCTTTAGAAAATCAAATTTACATTGAGTTTAGATATTGCATGTTTATTTCCCTAAAATTTGAACTCTTTTGAGGTTTCTTTAGGATTGTCACTCTTTAAAATGGACAAGTAATTTGAATTAATTTTATTTAATTTAAGAAAAATAAAATCATCAAATATAATAATAAATGCTTTGGTGACAAGAAGCTAGACTGTGTTGTGTTAAGGCACTTACAAAGAGAGAAGAAAATAATACTCATTTCTCATTCTGCAAGGAAAATGGAGAAACTTTTCTCAATACTTCCTAGACTTGAAAATTGAATTTAAAAGTTGTTTTGCCCAAATAATTTTATTATAGCATTATACCAAAAGAAAAAAATAGTAATATTATTATACCAATATGAAAAAGAAAACACAATGTTGAAAATATTTCTATTCAACATTTAGTCAGTTCAAGAATCAAAACTCCACTTTGTTATTTTGGGTTGGATACTCTGGTAGGTATACCCAGAAATTTAAGTGGCAATGTTCTTGCTAACTCTAGAATACAGTTGTTTAAAATTCTTACCATCTAAAAGAAAAATGTTAAATTTCAATCACTTCCTATGAATCTGAATTCCCAGGAAGCAAATTTATCCAAATATTTTCAAATTGCTTATATTTGACCATAATGAATCCAAGTCTAATGGAAATATGATTCAGATGAAAAATATATATATATATGCTAGTGGAAAATACAAGTTAAATATAAATAGGCTGAATTTGGATTAATTTATATTAGTAAAAAGATCATTAGTTACTGGAAATTAAAAGTTCTCTTTTGCTAGCAAGTATTACAATTAAGTTGAAATTTGTGTAAATAAATAATTATATATTATTAATGGGTAAGTTAGATACATATATTTTGGGGATTTAAACTAAAGAAGAATGTGTACAACTTAGAACAGCTTATGGAAACAATGTTTCCACCTACAATATTTTAAAAAATTAATTGATGTTTGTGTGCCAAACTACTGCAACTTTCTTCTAAGTAGAAAAAAAATCTCAACAATCATGGAAAATTTTCCCATAGAGATTAAAATATGGTTTCTAACTATTACTAAACTATTAAATTAGTACGTGAGAAGAAAATTATTTCTGATCCCTGACCATCAAACCAATGCTTCTCTATGAATTTTGGGCATTCACTTTGGATTTCTGCCTATAAGAAATAAATGTTATAGTTATCGAAAGGCATAGGAAGGAGATAGGAAAAAGGATATTAACGGGAAGCAGGATTCTTTAACAACTTTACATTTCTGAGCATATATTTTTAAAATAATCAACATAAAGTCATTAAATTAACAAACATGTAATACTGTAACTTAGAGACTGTTCTAAACTTTAAGATCTATCAATAAAAATCTTATAAAAAGACAAAAAATTTTTGCCTACATGAAACTTACAAACTTTTCAAAGACAATTTGAAAAAACAATCAATTAACCAATAATAAACAAATAAAATACACATTTTTTAAAAAAAATTGTGATATATATAAATGAGAAGGGACTCTTTCTCTACCAGGTAAAGAGTTTAAAGGTCATCAGTCCTGTCTTTGCACCCATAAAAAGATAGAAAAACTGAATTATTAACAATTTTTGACCCATCAGTAAACTGAGGTCATAAGGCGAACTACCACCTTGAAATTTGTTTAGAAAGGTGTGACCAGATACAGAAGATGAGAGGTGCTAATATAAAGCAGAAATCAATGAAGTTATAGCTGGTAAAACACTTAAATGATCATTTTGACAAATAGATAGAGTATGAGTATTAAAGTACATTTAACTAGAAAGAAAAGGAGAAATTTGGGGGAAGTATAGTCTTGGGAAGACTGACACTTTCATGGAATTTACCTCTGAGAATCACACCAGGTTATGAAAGTGAGATTCAAGATAGATCCTTTGATGGCTCTAACAAAGAACTTGCTCCATAGCAAAAACCTACTATCGAGGGTAATGATATTGTCAGAGCTTAACTCCAAAGCCTTATTCCAGTTGCAAAAAATCTATTCCTATGCCAGCTGTCTCTAGACTTCCTATCTAACCTAAGAAGGGGAAAACGTAGCCACAAGTGTCAGGGCTTTAAGGTAATAGATGGAGAACACTGCAGCCAGAAAAGCGAGTAGAGGGCAAGAATGAGATAGTTATGCCACTGGAGATACACATGTAAAGAATGCAGCTCCGAAACACAGGTCCTCTAAAAGACTTAATATGAGTAACATAGAAGACTCCCCTCTCCCAAACTCCAGGACACCACCAACAGAGCTCCAGTATCACCCTAGTGAATTACAGCTGAAAGAACTGCAAGGTACAGTGTGTATTTGAGGTTCAAAACAAAAGAAAGTCCCAAAACAAAGAGGCGAAACAAAAACAAGGATATTACAGAAATTTGAAGCCTTGGGCACTTACAGCTACAGCACATATAAAACAGTAGGATTTCTAACTAGACTACCGCAAATCTTCACACTAAAGTAGTATTTACCACAGTTCCTATTATAAGGTGACCAGACGTCCCGCTTTTGGCAGGACAGTCCCGATTTTTAACAATTTGTCCCATGTCCCACGGTGTTTTTAAAAAGTCCCAATTTTTGGAAAGAATGCACGAAAAGCTAGGGAACGCCTGGAGAACAGGAAGGGAATATACAGTGGTTTTCTGCGGGGAGACCCCGCCTCACCCTGGAAGCGCCAGCACTGCTGCAAGAGCTGGCTTCCCCGAGCCCCGGAAACAAAGAACTTCAGATGGGACGTACCTGCTGGGGTGGTGGCTGTCTAGTCCCCTAACTACCCATAGGTCCATGACGCTGGCATGCGGCTCCAAGGTGCAAAGATGCTCCATCTCCAGCAGATGGGGCTGGATGCAGGGAGCACGGCTGCTGCAAGGACGAGTCCAGGCAGGAAGTGTGCGTGACCGCTCATGTGCGAGCATGCAGGCGGCGCTGCCTGGCCTGCTCCCGCCCGCTCTTGCAGCTCCAGCATTGGTTTCAGGACCATGTAACCCAATCCCTCTGACTCACTCAAAATTTCCTATATAGTAATATTTCTGAAAATGATATTTTTAATGAGGTATCATTACTAAAAAAAAATAGATTGATAAGGAAAAGGTTAAATCTTGGGTATCAGCAAAAATCACAATAGAGAACAAATGGTTAGAAATATTTCATCATTTTGAAACAAACCATGTTCCATACAATAATGAACTAAAAATTGTGGAATACGCACTGTCTTTACCAGGAACTAATGCTGAGACTGAACGCGTTTTTTCTATGATAAATAAAGTGTGGACATCAGAAAAATTACAATTAAGTGTTGAGACTTTGAAAGCCATTTTACGTGTCAAATATAATTTAACAAATTCTTGCAAAAAATTTCATGACCTTTTAAACAATGACAGCAATCTACTAAAAAAAATTCACTCAAATGAGAAATATGCCAAAGAATAAAATAATACTATTCATAATTCTTAATGTATTATATTTGTAAATTGTACTTATGTTGAAATTAAAAATATATATTACAATACTATTTTTGCATTCTTTGAAATTTTTTTTGCTCCATATAGACCAAATTTTTAATCAAGAACCCCCCCCCCTCCAGTCAATGGTGTCCCACTTTACCAATTTTAAAATCTGGTCATCTTATCCTATTACCTAATCCAACATTACAGCTCTCAAAAAATATTACAAGGCATGCTAAAAAGCAAGAAATAAACAAAATCTGAACAGAGAAAGCAATCATTAGAACCAAACTCAGATATGACATAGGTGTTGAAATTATCAGACAAGAAATTTAAAATAGCTATGATTAATATGTCAATGGTTCTAATAGAAAAAACAGGCAGCATGAAAGAAGAGATAGGTAATATAACTAGAGAGATGGACTTAAGGAAGAAACAAAAAGAAATGCTAAAAATAAAAATCCACAAGAATTTAAATAAAGAGTACTTTTGATGGGCACAACATGGCTGAGGAAAAAATCAGTAAACTTAAAGATAGGTCAGCAAGTTTTCTACACTGAAATGCCAGAAAAAAATTAAAAAATAAAAAGCAGTATGGAGTTACCTCAAAAAATTAAAAATGGAATTGCCTTTTGACCCACTGATTCCTCTTCTGGGAATATACACTAAAAATCCCAAAAGAACTAATTTGAAATAATATATGCACCCCTATGCTCATTGCAGTATTTACAATAACCAAGATTTGGAAGCAGCCTAAGTGCCCATCAGTAGATGAGTAGATAAAAATGCTGTAGTACATTTACACAATGAAATACTATTCAACCATAAAAAGAAAAAGGAAATCTTTTGCGGCAGCACAGATAAACCTGGAGAATATGCTAAGTGAAATAAGTCAGTTAGAGAAAGACAGTTAGAGAAAGGTAGAGATTCTCCTACCTCCTTCATCTATATATGGAATCTAATGAACAAATAAACAAAACAGAAAGAGACTCATAGATACAGAAAACAGACTGACAGCTGTTAGAGCGAATGGGGGTTGAGAGACTGGGTGGAAAAGGTAAAGGGATTAAGCAAAGAAAAATAACTCATAGATACAGACAATAGTGTGGGGATTGCCTCAGAGAATAGAGGTAGGGGGAGTGAAGGTGGGTAGAGAGGGGATAATGGTGATAGAGGCAGACTTGACCTGGGGTGGTGAACACACAATGCAGTATACAGATGATGTACTGTAGAATTGTACACCTGAAACCTGTATAATTTTATTAACCAATATCACCCCAATGAATTTAATAAAAAATTTTAATAAACCAACAACAAAATTTTAAATAATAAAAGAGCTTTAATATTTTTTTTAAAAAAAGAAAGATAAAATAAAAACCAGAACACCCAAAAACTGTGGTATAACTTTTAAAAGTTTAACATAATTATACATAGAATAATAGTAAAAGCAGTAGAAAGGGGAAATGGAGCAGAAGAAATGTTTGAAGTGATTATGGCTGAGAAATTTACAAAATGCATGCACAGACAAAACCATAGGTTCAAGAAGCTCAAAGAACACCAAGCAGAATGACTATTCTACCTCAAAAAACATCTAGGCCTGACCTGTGGTGGCGCAGTGGATAAAGCGTCGACCTGGGAACACTGAGGTCGCCGGTTCAAAACCCTGCACTGGTCTGGTCAAGGCACATATGGGAGTTGATGCTTCCAGCTCCTCCCCCCTTTCTCTCTTTCTCTCTCTCTCTCTCCCTCTGTGTGTCTCCCCTCTAAAATGAATAAAATAAAAAGAAATTTAAAAAAACCAAAACATCTAGACCTAAGCCATATTAAAGTCAATCTTTGAAAAACCCATAAAAAAAAAACCCTTGAAATTTAAGGAAAAGGTAGAATGCCTTGTATATAGAACAAAAATAAGAATTAAGTGGCCCTGGCTGGTTGGCTCAGTGGTAGAGGGTTGGCCTGGCATGTGGAAGCCCTGGATTTGATTCCCGGTCAGGGCACACAGGAGAAGCACCTATCTGCTTCGCCACCCTTTCCCCTCTCCTTCCTCTCTATCTCTTTCTTCCCCACCCACAGCCAAGGCTCCACTGGAGAAAAGTTGGAGAAAAGTTGGCCCAGGCACTGAGGACGGCTCCATGGCCTCTGCCTCAGGTGCTGAAATGGTTCTTGCTGCAACAGAGCAACGCCTCAGATGGGCAGAACATCGTCCCCTGGTGGGCACGCCAGGTGGATCCCAGTCAGGTGCATGCAGGAGACTGTCTGACTGCCTCCCTGCTTCTAACTTCAGAAAATTACAAAATAATAAAAAAAAATTTTGATTTCTCACCAAAAATCATGTAAGGAGAAGAACAGAGTTAAATATTTAAAAGTTTTTAAAAAATAAAGTAAAATCAACCAATCTACCTAAAATTTCATATTTAGCAAAATTATATTGAAAAATAGAGAAAGAAGACATTCAGAGACAAATAAAACTGAGAAAATGTCTCACCAAAAGGCCAACCTTGTAAGAAAGATTGAAAGATTGCTTTATGTCGAAGAAAAATTATATAATTTTAAACTTGAACCTACATTAAGAAAAAGTTTGAGAATAAAAGTTAAAACAAAATCTTATATTTCTTATTCTTAATCAATCTAGTAAATACCTGTTTGTTTAAAGTATATTAACAGTGTACTGGGTAATTATAGACTATGGATAAGATTAATGTGTCTCAGCAATGTCACAAAAGGAGGAAGGAAGTATTGAGTATGTGTCACCAGTACTACACATGAAGGAGTATAATGTTACCTAAAGGTTGCCTTAGAGTCATTTAAAATGTATATTGTCAACTCTAGAACAATAACTAAAATTTTTAAAAATATAATTAATATTTTCTGAAAGGAGATAGAATGGAATCAGGGCCTGGGTGAAATAGCTCAGTTGGGAGAGCATTAGACTGAAAACGTAATCAATAATATAAGATGCTTAATGTCAGAAAAAGAAGAAAAGAGAAATAATAATGAATAATTGTATCGATTAAATATCAGTTACAAATATGATAGATGTTAATCTGACAATGTAATAATTACTTAAAATATAAATAATCAAAATATACCATTAAAAAATAGAAATTGAGTAAACAAAAAAATATAAACTAGAGGCAATGTTAAGCTGTGTGAAAGAAAGATTACCAAAGATAAAGACAGGCATTGTGTACTAATAAAGAGATCATCTTCAAAAAAAAGACGTAGGCACCTATATATATCTAAACATCACAGATTTAAAAAAACTCTGAAGCAAAAACTGATAGTACTTGAAGGATAAATAGACAAATACTTGATAGTTACAGACAAACACTTAAACACTGAGTAACTGACAGATCAAGCAGACAGCATATCAGTAGGAATATGATAACTGGAAGAGCATTATAAATCAACTTGATCTAATTGGCATTTATAGAATGTTTCACACAGCAAAAGAAGGGCACACATTATGGACAAAGAAAAGGGGCCACATACTAAACCTGAAAAGACCAGGGGAGGTCTGACAGAAAGTAACCACAAAAAATGGTCTGAAATTAAAACTTTCTCATTAAGACATTGCAGGTAGTCATGTCTTAGGCCAGACTCTTTCCTGACAAAAATCAGTCTTTACCTAAACTGAGCCTGTCTACTGTCATTTTGAATCTAGAATAATATACTTTTGGAATACCAGGGTAATTTCCTTGCCCCCCCTTTACTCACCCTTCCAGGGCACAACCACCACAACAGAGTAGGAACCACAAATCCCCTCATTGTTACTGTTATCCTGTTAATTGTTAACTATGCTATGCCCACAAATGTAAAAGAAGTCTGTGTCCATTCCTTTTACTTTTATCCAGTCCCAGATTCCCCCCCACTTTGCATTCTCCTACCTCCCTAATGTATCACCAACAAATTTCATGTAAACACTTATGTCTGCCCTTTCATTCTGAGTATATAATTGATGGTAAAACTGCCATTTTCCCAAGCATTTTCTCAATCCATTGAGATTTTGCTTCCCAACAGTTGTCAGTTTGGTTCAAATAAACTAAAAAAATTCTCTACAGATTTAAAGATTTCTTATGTTGACATATTCTTCCCAAGTTCACATGGAACATTTACCAATACAGTCCACATCTTGGATCTTAAACACTCTTTAGTAAAGTTAAAATAATAGATATCAATAATTAATAATCATAAAAATTGCTGTGCGATGATGGTATTACTAATGAATCCTCAAACATTTAAGGAAAAGAATTACACCAATTCTTGACAATTTTATTTAGAAATAGAAGTAGAAGAAACATTTCCTAACTAATTTTATAAAAGAAAACTATGAACCGGTATCTGTCATGAATCTTAAAAAATATGAAAAAATAGAACCCAACATTGTTTAAAAAGAAATATATACCACAGCTAAGTGAAATTCATTTCAGTTAAACAAAAGAATTCTACTGTATCAACAGGCTGGAGAAGAAAAATCGTATCAGTTAACTAATAAAGCATTTGACACACTTCAACATCAATCAATGAAGAAAATTCTCAGAAAACTAGATAGGAAAAACTTCCACAACTTAATAAGGTATACTTACACAAAACCTATAACTAAAGTTTAACTAATGATGAGACACAAGATATTGTTCCCAAATGTTAGGAACAAGAAAATTATGTCCTCTTTTAATACTTCTGTTTAATATTGTACTTAAAGTCTCTAGTTAGTGCAATAGGTAAGAAGCAGAAATAAAAGACATACACAGAGGGGGAAAAAAACAACAACCTTTTTTTTTTTTCAGATGGCATAAGTGGTTATGTTGAAAAATCCAAAAAATCTGCAAATAAAATTCTAGAGGTAATAAGTGAATAGATCAAGATTACAAAATACAAGGCTAAATTTCAAAGTTAATTGTTTTTCTTATATACCAGCAATGAGAAACTAAAATTTCAAATTTCAAAAGTTAATTTACAATATCATGAGAAATAATAATCATAGTTATAAATCTACCATAATATGTATAGTCTATATATGTGGAAAACAATAAAATATTAAGGAAATCAAAGAATACAGATGTTTTTCATGCTTATGAATTGGAAGACTCTATACTGTTAAAATATCAATGCTTCTGAACTTGATATATAGATTCAATGCAATTTCATTCAAAACCCCAGCAAGATATTTTGTACATACCAACAAACTAATTCTCAAATTTATAGTCAAACCTTCATTTATATATAGTCAAAGCTAACACAAACTGAAGAAAAACAATATTGGAGGTCTCACACTATATTTCAAAACACAATAAAGTGATAGTAATCAAGACAATGTGGTACTAATGAAAGGATAGAAATATAAGTCAGTAGAACTTGAAAAAGAACCCAGAATAAGAAAGATGGTTGTATACTCCATATAAATCTTGACAAAGACACAAATGTAATTTAAAGTGTTGTGTTTTTTTTCACCAAATAGTTCTGGAAAAGTTGGCTATGCATATGAATTTTACACATTATACATAAATTTAATCAGATTGGATCAAAGACTTCACAGTAAAAACAAAAACTATAAGCCATCAATAAGAAGACATATGTAGGTCAGATTCTGCATGTATAAATTTGGTGGAGAGTTTGGAGATGCAACACCAAACTATGGTCCATTAGATATGTTAAATTTTATTAAAATTAAAAACTTCTTTCTAAATTTATTAAGACTTGTTTTAAAGTCTAGCATATGGCTTATCCTAGAAAACATTTCTCATACATTTAACAAGATTGTGTACTCTGTTGTCATTTAGTGTAATGTTCTAAAGATACGTGCAGAGTGTTAGATACAGGTAATTGGCTTATGATGTTGTTGAAATGTTCTATTTCGTTGTCTTTGAGTAGTTTCCTCTTCATTACTGAAAATAGAATATTAAAGTATATATATGTTAGGTATGTATATTTCTATATGTTTCTTCTTTATAACATCTAGTATTTTGCTGATTCTTTAATATTTTAATATTTAATTCAAGAGTATTTGCAATTGCTCATTGAAGTGCTTTGACAAGATTACTTTAAAGAAATACAATTTAAAAAATAAATTAAAAATAGCCTGACTGATTGTGGCACAGTGAATAAAGCATTGACCTGGGATGCTACGGTCCTAGGTTTGAAACCCCAAGTTCATCAGCTAGAGTGTAGGCTTGCCAGCTTGAGCATGGGATCATCGATATGATTTCCTGGTCACTGGCTTGAACACAAAGGTTGCTGGCTAGAAGCCTAAGATCACTGTCTTGAGCAAGGGGTGATTGGCTCAGTTGGAGTCCTCTTGTCAAGGCACATATGAGAAGCGATCAATGAACAACTAAAGTAACACAACTACAAGTTGATGTCTCTCATCTTTCTCCTTCCTGTCTCTCTCTTTCTAACTAAAATAAAAATAATAAAACAAACAAACAAAAATAAAACTCCTGCCAGATAATTCTAAGAACTCTTTTCATTGGTATCTCTTAATTTTATTTTCCCATATGAGTTGAGATTTTCATAGTTCTTCATATGCCAAGTGATGTTCTGTTGTATTGTGTTCATTTTGAATACCACATTAAAAGACTTTGGTCTTGTTTATATTCTTTGAGAATGTTGACCACTTTTTTTAGACTTCTGTAAGCTATGTTTCCAAGTCAGTTCTATCTTCAAAACCCAGTGTCTGAGGCCTGATGAGAGAACTATACCTTCTCAAAGTCTTCGGCATGCTGATTAGGATTAGATTTGTGTTTGCATAGGTCAGGAGTGACCCTAGGAATTAATAAACAAAATTATTGCTTTCCCTAGCTATTTCCTCTCTGCTATTACTGGTATTTTCCAAACTGCTGGTTTGCAACTTTTGGTCCTCTAGTCAGCCCTCTTTTGTGACTGCACTGCTTCCAGGGTCACATGGAAGGAGGACAAGAGAGGGGGAAAATCACCAATTTAGTACGACCCATGAGGAGATGGCAGTTCCAACAGAAGAAAAGGAAGTTTCCCATGACTCAGAGTTTCAGCGGTAGTACCACCTGAGTGTGTAGTACAAATAAAAGAGAGAAAAAGACAATGCAAAAACAAAATCAAGATACTTCCCCTATTCTCTCTGAATTTGAGTAATTTCTTTTTCTGATCCTCAAACCAGAACTAGAGAATTTCCCTTTGATCTCTCTGTCTATCAACCATAGTGCTCACTTTCGGATTTTGGATTGCCTTATGATCAGGCCAAAAGTTACTGGAGGAAAAAGTGGTGAACTCACTGTGTTATAGTACATAAAATAATAGTATGTTTCACTCTCCAGCTTTGCTTGATATTGACCTTTCAGTGTTCTCAAATGCTTCTTCTGTGATTTGTGCAAGTTTGATAGTCACATTCAATGAGAAGGAAAGGGTGGCATGTGCATTTATCTTTCATCAGAATGGGAAGACAATCGATTTTTTAATACTTTTCAACATCTCAGAATAATTTTGAGCCATCTGTTTTCTCAGTGATTTGTTACTTCTTATGAAACTTTTTTTGGGAAGAAGGAAGATTACACTGACTTCATTTGGGATGGAATAATTTAGAAAAATGAGGTTTAACCTGATGGTATACTTGAAAGTCTATAACAATCTGATGAATTTATATGGAATATTTTCTAGGATAAATTCTGTTTCCTCAATGTTTTATTTCAGCTCTCCAGGACTGCTTCTCTCTCACAGAAGTTTATCTTCATTCACATTCTGGAGCCTGCAAAAAATCTCTGCTGGGAAGAAGAAATTTCGTAGATTTTTACTCAGAACGTTACAACTCTACTTAAAAAGAAAACCACATTACTTGTTTTTCTCTTCAGCTTTTCCCATTATTTTCAAGTGTTTACCTTTTTCCCCCCAAATTTGTAAATTTTAGAAATGTTTCTCTCCATTCCAAAGTAGGAAATTCAAATTACTATTAAGCAAAAATACGTCATTCTAGCCAATATGTGATGACAACTTTTACTCGTATCAGAAGCCAGATTCTGAGAAATCCCTTAGAAACTTTAATTCCTATGTCTCAATCCACTATCATCCTTTTTTATATATATCAAGTTTATATATCACAGTTTGTTTTATTGTGTGTGATATTTTTTATTCCAGAAAGTATCTTAGAGTTTATCTGATCTAATCTGAACTTTACAGAAAACTAGATTTTCGAGGGTTGAAATTTTGTAGCCAAAATCATATGAAAAAAACTAGAACTAGATTTTAGATCATTTCATTCCAGGACACAAGACTTTCCTCACAACCCTGTGTACCATAAAAGTTTAAGAAAATTTGTATGTATGTTTAGTGTAAAAATTTTCAGTATTATTTATTTTCTATGAATAATATTATAGTTAGATATTCATCTTCACAATTATGATACGATGTTGGATTTTCTTAGAAAATCAAAATTATATACATTGAAAGAAATGACACAGTGAGCCTGACTTATGGAAACGCTCATAGCTCAAATTTCCACAATCAATATATTAAAGCTTCTACTGATGCTGCAACAAATTCCATATATAAAGTTGCTCGACAAATTCATTTGGTGAGCTAAATGAGAGTATACCTTCTAATTTGTTTTCATATTTAATTACCCACTTATTCTTTTGATTCATAGGCAGTAATTTCATACTGTTGATTCCCTCTTGACCTTGTGCTTGTAACTGAATCCTGAGATCTGGCTTGTGGCCCAGGAATATGTAGAAAATTGTTTATATTAACAGCAAGCTGAATTGAGCTGCAATGCTTTGATTTAACATTATAACTGTACTAAAAGTAGCATAGCTTCTCCATGTACTCTCTACTCTATTCAAATCCCTTGTCATTATAACAGATGTTTGGATTATTGTTCTGTAAACTATGTCAGAATTTCAATCTCTAGTATCTGTTTATTATTCTCCAAGGGTGATATTACAAATATTCTCATGCACAGTTAATACTTATAAAACAGCCTGTCTTATTTCCCATTTAAAAAAGAAAATTTAAATGACCTTACCAAAAAGATTTTGTTAGAGTTAAAATACCTAAATTTGGAAGGAGTATTTGAAGTGTATATAAATAAATGAAAAATGGGCAACATTTCAGAAAGTATTTTCATCATTAAAAATATATATATTATAGTCTTATGAGAAACTGACTATTAAATTTTTATTTAAGCTTATGTATAGTTAAAATTAAAATACCATAATTAAATAATTTTATTCTGATATTGAAATATAATTTAATTTATATCAATACTTATGAAAGCCATATCTGCTGATAAAACCTCATGGTTTTGAAGTGTGCAATACTAACAACATTAAAGAATTATTGCCTCCCAACCCGCATAACTGTGACGAGCAGGCTCTCACTGCGGGTTCTGGGCGGAAGTCCAAAAACAGGCTGGGTCCGCAGGTGAGCAAAGGTGCTTACCTCCACCCTTGGTGCTGAGGCTTGTGGCTTGAGTGACAGCCCCTCCCACGGAAGAGAGGCAGAAATCACAGCAAAAACCACAGTGGGCGGGCGCTGGCAACGTCTATACCCAACCACCCTAGGCAGCGGCAGAGGGGTGGCGGGCCTGCAGACAGACCACACCTAAAGTACAAAAAAGCAACACCTACTGGACTCCAGTGGCCACAACTTGCTTATACACAGACAACATGGGCATGCAGAGGAATGCAAACCAAATGAATCAAGAGAAATCCCCAGAGAAGGACCTGAATGAACCAGATATAACCAAATTTCCAGAGCAGAATTTAGAATAATGATAGTTAGGATGTTCAAAGAAATTAGAGCAACAATGGATAGTCATTATGAACACCTAAATAAAGAGATAACAAGTATAAAAAACAAAATTAAAATAAGAAAAAAGAATCAGACAGAAATGAAAAACACAGTAACAGAACTGAAGACCACAATGGAAGAAATTAAAAGCAGGAAGAATCACGCTGAGGATCGAATCAGCGAGTTAGAAGACACAATAAACAAAGGCACAGAAGCAGAAAAGAAAAAGGAAAAGAGACAAAAAATGTGAGCAAATTAAAAGGGAGCTCTGTATCAACATGAAGAGAAACAACATTCGCATCATAGGGGTGCCTGACGAAGAGGAGAGAGGACAGGAAATGGAAACTTTGATCAATCAAATCATAGAAGAAAACTTCCCTAAATTCAGGATGGAAAACACTACACACGTTCAAGAAGCACACAGAACTCCATTAAAGAGAAACCCAAAAAGATCTACACCAAGACACATCATAGTCAAAATACCAAAGCTAGTGGATAAAGAAAAAATTTTAAAGCTGCTAGAGAAAAAAAGGCTATCACCTACAAAGGAGCCCCCATAAGGATGACATCAAACTTCTCAACAGAAACACTTGAGGCCAGAAGGGAATGGCAAGATGTAATCAAAGTAATGCAGAACAAGAACCTACAACCAAGACTACTTTATGAGCAAGGCTAATGTTTAAAATTGAAGGAGAAATAAAGAGCTTCCCAGACAAAGAAAGCCTCAAGGAATTCATAAAAACCAAACCAATTCTGCAAGAGATACTAAGGGGCCTCTTGTGAACAGTTTAAAGGGAGGAAACAATATAGCAAAAAAAAAAAAATACAGCTTTAAAGAATAAAATGGCAATAAACAACTACATATCAATAATAACCTTAAATGTAAATGGATTAAATGATCCAATCAAAAGACATAGGGTAGCTGCATGGATAAAGAAACAGGACCCATACATATGCTGTCTACAAGAGACACACCTTAAAACAAAAGATGCACATAGATTAAAGGTAAAAGGATGGAAAAAATATTTCATGCAAATGGAAATGAAAAAAAAGTCGGGATAGCAGTACCTATATCTGACAAAATGGACTTTAAAACAAAGGCTGTAGTAAGAGATAAAGAAGGACACTACATAATGATAAAGGGAACAATTCAACAGGAAGATATAACTATTATACATATCTATGCACCAAATATAGGAGCACCAACATACATAATGCAGACTTTGATGGATATAAAGGGCGAGATTAACAGCAATACTATAATAGTAGGAGATTTCAATACCCCTCTAAAAACACTGGATAGATCCTCAAGAAAGAAAATTAATAAAGAAACAGCAGACTTAAAGGATACACTAGATCAACTTGATTTAATAGATATCTTAGGAACATTTCACCCTAAAGAAGTAGAATATACATTCTTCTCAAGCACTCATGGTATGTTTTCTAGGACAGACCACATGTTAGGACACAAAAATGATCTCAATAAATTTAAAAAGATTGAAATCATATCAAGCATTTTCTATGACCACAATGCCATGAAAATAGAAATTAACCACAAAAGAAAAACTGAAAAATACTCAAACACTTGGAAACTAAATAGCATGTTATTAAATAATGAATGGATTAACAATGAGATCAAAGAAGAAATAAAAAAGTTTCTAGAAACAAAAAATAATGAGCATACATCAAGTCAAAATTTATGGGACACAGCAAAAGCAGTTCTGAGAGGGAAGTTTATTGCACGACAGGCATATAATAAGAAGCTCGAAAAAGCTCGAATAAGCAAACTGACCCTGCAGCTAAAAAAACTAAAAAAACAACAGCAAATAAAACCAAGACAAGTAGAAGGAAGGAAATAATAAAGATCAGAGCAGAAATTAATGACATAGAGGCTAAGGAAACAATACAGAGGATCAATGAAACCAGAAGCTGGTTCTTTGAAAAGGTAAACTAGATTGATGAACCTATAACTAGACTCACCAAGAAAAAAATGGAGAGGACTCAAATAAATAAAATTAGAAAAGACAGTGGAGAAATAACAACTGACACAACAGAAATACAAAGCATTGTAAGAAAATACTATGAAGAACTATATGCCAAAATATTAGACAATCTTGGTGAAATGGACAAATTTCTTGAATCATATAACCTTCCAAAATCAATCTGGAAGAATTAGAACACCTAAACAGACCAATTACAACAAATGAGATCAAAACAGTTATCAAAAAACTCCCAAAAAGAAAAGTCCTGGGCCTGATGGCTTCACAAGTGAATTCTATCAAAAATTCAAAGAAGAACTAACTCCTATCCTCCTCAAGTTATTTCAAAAAATTCAAGAGGAAGGAAGGCTTCCAAACTCCTTTTATGAGGCGAGCATAATTCTGATCCCAAAACCGGGCAAAAGATAACTCAAAGAAAGAAAATTATAGGCCTATATCCCTGATGAATTTAGACGCTAAAATTCTCAAAAAAATATTAGCCAACTGGATCCAGCAATATATGAAAAAAATCATAAACCATGATCAAGTGGGATTTATTCTGGAGAGGCAAGGCTGGTTCAATATTTGCAAATCAATCAAGTGATTCATCACATAAACAAAAGGAAGGACAAAAATCACATGATAATTTCAAAAGATGCAGAAAAGGCATTTGATAAAATCCAGCACCCATTCATGCTCAAAACTCTCAGTAAAGTGGGAATACAAGGATCATTCCTTAACATGATAAAGGCCATCTACGACAAACCCACAGCAAACATCATACTAAATGGACAAAAATTATAAGCAATCCCCTTAAGATCAGGAACCAGACAGGGTTGCCCACTTTCAACACTCTTATTCAACATAGTTCTGGAAGTCCTAGCTATAGCAATTAGACAAGAAGAAGAAATAAAAGGCATCAAATTGGAAAAGAAGAAGTAAAACTGTCGCTATCTGCAGATGATATGATATTGTATATTGAAAACCCTAAAGTCTCAGTCAAAAAAACTACTGGACGTTATAAATGAATTCAGCAAGGTGGCAGGATATAAAATGAATACTCAGAAATCAGAGGCATTTCTATATACCAACAATGAACTGTCAGCAAAAGAAATTAAGGAAAAAATCCCCTTCACTTTTGCAGCCAAAAAAATAAAGTACCTAGAAGTAAATTTAACCAAGGAGGTTAAGGACTTCTACTCAGAAAATTATACAACATTGATAAAAAAAAAATCAAGGAAGATACAAACAAGTGGAAGCATATACCGTGCTCATGGCTAGAAAGAATAAACATCATTAAAATGTCTATATTACCCAAAGCAATTCATAAATTCAATGCAATACCCATTAAAATACCAATGACGTACTTCAAAGATATAGAACACATATTCCAAAAATTTATATGGAACCAAAAAAGAACACAAATAGCCTCAGCAATCTTAAAAAGAAAAAATAAAGCAGGAGATATCACTCTTCCAGACATCAAGGTTTACTATAAGGTCATTATACTCAAGACAGCCTGGTACTGGCATAAGAACAGGCACATAGATCAATGGAACAGAACAGAGAACCCAGAAATAAACCCACAGCTTTATGGACAACTGATATTTGACAAAGGAGGAAAGAGCATACAATGGAGTAAAGACAGCCTCTTTAACAAATGATGTTGGTAAAATTGGACATCTACCTGCAAAAAAATGAAACTAGACCATCAACTTACACCATTCACAAAAACAAACTCAAAATGGATAAAAGACTTAAACGTAAGCCGTGAAACCATAAGCATCTTAGAAGGAAACATAGGCAGCAACATAAGCTCTTCAACATCTGTAGCAGCAGTATATTTGCTGATTTATCTCCACGGGCAAATGAAATAAAAGGCAAGATAAACAAATGGAACTATATCAAACTAAAAAGTTTTTGCACAGCTAAAGACAATAAGAACAGAATAAAAAGACAAACCACACAATGGGAGAACATATTCGACAGCACATCTGATAAGGCGTTAATAACTAAAATTTATAAAGAACTTCTTAAACTCAACACCAGGAAGACAAACAATCCAATCAAAAAATGGGCAAAAGAAAGGAATAGAAATTTTTCCAAAGAGGACATACAGATGGCCAATAGGCATATAAAAAAATGCTCAACATCCCTAATCATTAGAGAAAATCAAATTAAATCCACAATGAGATATCACCTCACACCTGTCAGAATGGCACTCATCGGCAAAACAACAGAATAAGTGCTGGCGAGGATGTGGAGAAAAGGGAACCCTTCTACACTGCTGGTAGGATTGCAGACTGGTGCAGCCACTGTGGAAAACAGTTTGGAGATTCCCCAGAAAATTAAAAATCGAATTGCCTTTTGACCCAGCTATACCACTTACAGGAATATACCCTAAGAACACCATAGCACTGTTTGAAAAGAAGAAATGCGCCCCTATGTTCGTGGCAGCATTGTTCACAATAGCGAAGATCTGGAAACAGCCCAAGTGTCCGTCAGAAGACGAGTGGATTAAAAATCTTTGGTACATATATACTATGGAATACTACTCAGCCATAAGAAATGATGACATCGGATCACTTATAACAAAATGGATATACCTTGATAACATTATACGGAGTGAAATAAGTAAATCAGAAAAAAAGAAAAACTGAGAACAGCATGATTTCATACATAGGTGGGACATAAGAGTGAGAATATGAGACATGGACAAGAGAGTTGTGGTTACGGGATGGGTGGAGGGAGGGAAGGGTGAGATAGGGAGGAGGAGAGGGACACAGGGAAAACCAGATAGAAGGTGACAGAGGACAATTTGACTTTTGGTGATGGGTATGCAACACAATTGAATGATAAGATAACCTGGAGATGTTTTCATTGTACATATGTACCCTGATTTATTGGTGTCACCCCATTAGAATTAATAATAATAAAATATATATATATATAAGAATTATTGGAAAAAAAGAATGTGAAGACTAGATCCTCATAAAAATATCAGAAACAGAGCACCATGGTTTAAAATTTGTAATTGAGTAGAAAACCTTATTGAGGTTAAAAGAAAAAGTTACTGACAGTTTTTTAAAATACATTTTTAAAGCCTGAGCTATTAGTTTTCACCATTGTTTGAATGAGTTATGACAGCTTTTACAGGGCATGAAATAAGATTTCCTGAGGTGAAGGTCCAACTAGTTGTTGACGAAGAACAAAATCTCTGATATATTATTTATTTCTCCTTACATTTTTATACTTTAATTCTTGCTCAAACAAGAATTGGTGTATGGAAATAGAGCCCACATCAGATGCAAGAGCATTATGCCCATTTATTACAAAAGATGTAAACACACTAATACTCAGGAATAATTTGTGTTTCCAGAAAACAAGGTTTGTAGCTTGCTTAGAAATGTCTACATGAAAATATTTGCTTCCCTTACTTACTTTACATACATTTTTATCTCTCTTCTTTTTTAAGACAATATTTATTCCTTTTTTTTCTTTTGACTATAAAGATGGCATTTAAAAAACAGGAGAGGGGAGAGAAGAGCCTGTACCTTGCAAATGATTTAGAGGAAAAGTGACAGAATTCTTCTGGGAAATAAAAGAAGAAGGGAAGAGAAAGTTTAAGGAAAGGGTCAATTAACTACTCCATCAGCCCCATCAAAAAGGGTGCTGTATCTTTTACTTCATTCATTTTGCCTTAAAGAGCGGACATAGCTACAATGAGATTCAGAGTCTGCAAGAATACTACCATGCATTATGTTTGCATTTAAGATTTTAAAAAATGAAGGGAAAAAAATACAAGGTCAGCTTCGGAAATGATGAATGCCTTTTTGCTGAAAGCTGTACTGAACGTCCTTGAGTTTAATCAAAACTATTTGTTTTTAGTCAGCTTTGCTGTTGTCTCTTTTACTCTTGTCCACTGATAGCTTGACATTAATGACATCATAAATCATGTGAAGTGGCGGCTTGGGTTTGGGAGCATTTCAAGTGTTTGTTGGAAAGTCCTGAGCTATCACAGAGACTGGTGCAAGCGCGGGTATCATCCTGCTCTGAATCTTTAGGTTATGGCATTATCTGGATGGTAAAAGCATAGAGTGCATTATTAGCGATGCACCTTTATTAAAGAACATCTGGCTTCCGGTTAAATACTGACTTCAGAAAGAGACTATTGAATAGGTGCATTTATCTTTACTTCTGTTTCTTAAGTTGTATTTTTTAAGCATATTAAAATAAAGACCTTACTCTCTGCACTTGTCTATTTCTGTGGTCTTTCAATGCCTGTAAAACATCAGAGCCCATTTGCAATGTTCATACTTGCAAAGAACACAGTCATTTGAGACTTGAACAATGTGTACAGTTTGAGCAATTCTACCACTTATACTTTTTTAAAGGGCTCTAGTTTAGCATAAAGAAGCATATGTACATTGGAAATGCATACTTCGAAAAATGTCTAGCTTTTATCCCTTTTTTTTGTTTGTTTAAAAATGGCTTCACCAGATTATTCTACGCTCTATGGCTTGTTGTCTGTATGACTGTTCTTAAAACATGTTATTCATCATCATTGTATTCTACCATTGGGAGGAAAAATGATTGTTCTTTAACTGTTATTTATTTAATGGTATTGTGTTACATTACAAACATATATATATATAATATGTATTATTATATATATAATATGTAGATCACTTACTTTCTTTTTTTATTTTATTTTTTTAATTTTTCTCAAGTGAGAAGCAGGGAGGCAGAGAGACAGACTCCCACATGCGCCCAACCAGGACCCATTTGGCATGCCTACTAGGGGGTGATGCTCTGCCCATCTGAGGCATTGCTCCATTGCAACCTGAGCCATTCTAGCACCTGAGGCAAAGGCCATGGAGCCATCCTCAGCACCTGAGCCTATTTTGCTACAATGGAGCCTTGGTTGTGGGAGGGAAAGAGAGAGAGAGAGAGAAAGGATAGGGGAAAGGGTGGAGAACCAGATGGGTGCTTTTCCTTTGTGCGCTGGTCAGAATCAAACCCAGGACTTCCACAAGCTGGGTCGATGCTCTACCACTGAGCCAACCAGCCGGGCCAATTACTTTCTTATAAGGTCACAACATCAGTAAGTTATAGAGATTCACTTTGTATTATTATACCACTTGCAAAAAGAGACATTCTTTCTTCATTTATTCATGACAGATATCATCTTAAAATGTTTCTTACCTATTGCAAAAGAGTATTATTCATAGTGTTAAGATGGTTCAGCCAAAGTATGTAAATACTTGCCCAGATTTTAACAGAAAACTCAGTTTCTTACCAATATTCAAAGTGGTTCAAAATTAGATCATTGATACACAAACTCAAGAAAAGAATGAAATACAATGACATAAAACAATTAGTTATTTGATAACTCAGATAATTTAATACTTTAGTTTTAAGCTGAACTTGAGGGATAGAAGAACATGTTATATATAGATTTAAGTACAAATTCTTAAAACTATCTCCCTAGATATTTACTATCTGTTTTATATGAAAGCTAACAGGTCATTTCTTCACAATATTTTTTAAATAGTGTTGTAAAAATAACCCAACGTGGTGTAGTACTAAAAGATACTTTCCTTTTTTCAACAAGATATACTGACAACATAAATGAATTTGAACATTTAATTCTTCCTTCAAATAGAATTAGTCTCTGTTATTAAAAGGGATTTATTTTCTCCATTACCCAAATGGTAGAAAGTAAGAATAAGAATAAACTAAATTAGAGGTGAGCTCAATGTAATTAGAGTTCATTGTGATGTATACCTCAGGCCTGTGGGTTTCTTGCAGAACCTATGGGAATATTAATGTGAACTCTGAGACTATTGCATAACTTTATGAAATGTTCAAACATGGTTACGTGATTTCTTGGCATCTCCATTATACTGTATGGAGAAGAAATAATTTATATTCCTTTTGCTCCCCCAAAATTCTCTGACCTACTCTCTGCTCATCTGTCTCCCAAACACTTACAAGGTTTCCCCCCCCCCTTCTAATTCAGTATTTAAACCCTTTCCTTTCATCTGATCTATACAAAACCCTTCACTTTTATCTGATCTATACATGATAGGATCTGAAAAGCATTATTCTTCTTCCAACCTGAATTATGTGCTATACTGTAAGGTACTAGATTTTCCCTTCCCTGTGCTATTTCTCCTCATTTAAAAACACCAAATAATTATGTTTACCCTAGGAACAGAGAGCAAACTTTAGCTTACTCCAGAAAAGATAATGCATTTCTCCAGGAGACACAAAATGTTTGAATCTCCTGGCATGCAGAGGGAAAAATTTATCTTAGACTTTGAGGGTTCATTTTTCAGTGTTCTGCATTCACCTGTCTTGAAAACAGATTAAAAGTAATGACATTATTTTTATTATTCTTAAGTAGGAAATAAGGCTTTTTTGGTAAAACAAAAAAAATTTTGCTCTTTTATCAGGCAAATGAATAAATTGATTCATTACTTTTATTTACTAAAGGGTGATTCTAAGGAATTTTGCTTTCTAAACTTTAACAAAGAAATGTTGGTAGAACTGTTTGGAGAATCTGCCTATACAAACCACTGCCACTGCCCCTTTCCGGAATGAGAGAGCATATGCTTGTATATATACATTAACAAACTTGTATATGTCTATGTTTATTCATACATATTACTATACCAACATCAGGTAAAATCACTGTGCTGGATTAAGAGTTTTATTCATACTGAAGATTTTCATTTTAATTTAAGCCCATTGGAACCCTAATGAAAAACTGTAAGCTCTGAGTCGATTCCAGGAGGAACCAAACTCCAGGTCATGTATAAATAGTGAATGATGGCAACTACAATAAAGGACATGAGGCACTACATTGTGTTCGTAAAGTAACACTACAGTGTGACTGTCACATGGTCAAAAGTGCACCATGACTTTACAGACACACTGTATTTCTAATTAACAACATCTGACAGTATTTGTGTATCAACTTGCTATTTAAGTCCTCTGGATGCTCAGCTGACTTATTCAACAACCAATTGTCTTTTACAACTAATCATGAAGGATATACAGTGTGTCCGTAAAGTCATGGTGCACTATTGACTGGTCACAGGAAAGCAACAAAAGATGATAGAAATGTGAAATCTTCACCAAATAAAAGGAAAACCCTCCTGGTTTCTGTAGGATGATGTGGCAGCATGTGCACATGCACAGATGATGATGTAACACCGTGTATACAGTGGAGCAGCCCACAGCCATGCCAGTCGAGATGTGGACGGTACAGAGGAAAGTTCAGTGTGTTCTGTGGCTCGCTAAATTCGAATCTGTGACCAAAGTGCAACATGAATATTGGCGTATTTATAACGAAGCGCCACCACATAGGAATAACATTACTCAGTGGGATAAGCAGTTGAAGGAAACCAGCAGTTTGGTGGAGAAACCCGTTCTGGTAGGCCATCAGTCAGTGACGAGTCTGTAGAGGCTACACGGGATAGCTACCTAAGGAGCCCTAAAAAATCTGTGCGTGCATGTGCTTGACAATTACACCTAAGCAAGGCTACAGTTCATAAGGTGTTAAAGAAACATCTCTGTTTTACAGGGTACAAATTGTGGCTGTTGCATGGTATCAAACTGGCGGATAGACCCACACGATGCGCATTTGCTACAGGTATGCTTCATGAGATCGACGATGATGCAAGATTTTTGCAGAAGATTGTATTTAGTGATGAGGTGACCTTTCATATCTGTAGACATGTTTATTGCCATAATGTCCGAATATGGGCTGCTGAACATCCTCATGCCTACATTGAATACGAATGTAACACCCCTAAAGTGAACCTGTGGTGTGGCCTGATGCATGATAAGGTCATAGGCCTATTTTTTTTCACGGAGTAGTCTGTGACAGCAAACACCTATCTTGATATGCTGGAATTGTATGCAGTGCCACAATTTCCAAAAGGTGTCATCTTTCAACAGGACGACACTCCTCCACACTACAGCACCATTGTTTGTGAGTTTCTGGATAGAGCATTCCCCCAGCAGTGGATAGGCAGGGGTTCTGTCAAGCCATAGCCACCACAATCCCCGGATCTGATGCCCTTAGACTTTTACTTTTGGGGCTATGTGAAGCATCATATGTACATTGAACATATCAACGATATTAATCACTTAAAACAGAGAATCACAGATGTTATTTAGTCTGTTACACCAGACGTCCTTACCCGTGTGTGGTAAGAACTTCACTATCATTTGGATGTGTGTAGGGCAACAAATGGAGCCCACATTGAACTGCACTGAATAGGTATGAAACTGGGAGAGTTTTCCTTTTATTTGGTGCAGATTTCACATTTCTATTGTCTTTTGTTGCTTTCCTGTGACCGGTCAAAAGTGCACCATGACTTTACAGACACACTGTATAAATTTTGGTAAGTAAAATCATTCAATTTGGCAAAAGACATATTAAAATGAAAGAATTTGTGTCATAAAATATACTAAAGAAGTTTTTATGATTGTCAAATGCAATTTCATAGATTTACTAACATAAAGATCTTCTGAGTAACTTCTTACTTATTTTTAGATGAAATTTATAATGAAATGCATTATTCAAAAAATTCTAAATGTGTTTAGGGAGGGGAAAGAACCCTAATATTTGAGCTTTTGCTCCAGAATGACAGGGCAGGTTAAGAAGAACTACCATTGGTAGGGGTAATTCATAGGCATTCTTCTTCTACAGTTACCCAAGAAAACCATGTACATAAAACTCTCATCCCTTCTTAAGAGAAACAAAGTAGTATCAATCAGATAATTACCATTTATTTAGATGTACTCCATAAAAAACATTATCATTAATCAGAATTTTCTGCCTATTGTATTTACCACTAATAATTATTTGAATTTAAATGTATTCTTTAAAACCAAATACTAAATATGGTCTATTGGTAACTGATAAAAAGCAAGGAATGGTTTCATATGACTTCCGATAGGTATAGAAAGCAAGTCTGTCACACATGGTAACACAAGTTGTGCACTGTACAAGTGCAAGTAACTATGAGCATAAAAGAGCACAAAATTGAATTTCCACTGGTGCACCCTGCGAGATGTTTTTTGTTTTTTTTTTTTTTTTTCTATTTTGAGAAGCACAAAAGCTTACTATGCTGGAAATCCAAGAGTCTATGTTTTTCTAGAGGGGTAACTTTTTCTAATTCACATAATGGTACATATAAACTATCAGAGACCTTCATGGAAAGGCCTTTGTTTCTTTAGTTAATAAATAAATACAGTCAATCTCAAAAGTAAGTTAAACTTGTTTTATGTGAGACAAAGCCTGATCTTTAAATTCCATAAAACCAGGAAATTTTGGAAGGAATGTCTTCTATAATGTCTCATAGGACACCACCATTTCCCATTACTAAACCCCTGTAACCAAACTGCTTTACAATTTCCTAACTATTTGTATTTTTATGATGTTTAAACTTTCATTATGTTTTAATTTCTTCCAAATGGTCATATATTAATGTGCCAACAGTGTATCCACACCCATAATAGGGCAATAAATATGATGACACTCACTTCTCTCATGTTCACTAGATTAAAAACAAAAGCTGAGCTAACAAAACCTCTGTGAGAGAATTTTTTAAATGTGCAAAACTTTTCAAATTGAAGCATTAAAGAACATAATATAGCCTATTTTTTTAGTATTGATGTGCTAATGCTAATCTTGCACAAGGTCAGGGTTAACCCCAAAGAATAAGCTATTGAGCTTTGCTAATATCTTTGTAGTACTTGTCAATAACAGTCTGTCTGTGGCTCTGGGTTCTAAGACTCAATCTCAAATGGTGTTTTCTGTGATACATATAATAAAATAAACTAGGACATTTGCCCAGGCCTTGCATAAAATGCTTTCTCTTTATTAATTTGATTAATATTTATTGATCACCTACTATATAAAGACTTTCGGAATAAAAAAGTTTACTGAAAGTTGATTTTATAAATTTACCTATCCTCTCACTTCACATAAGAAGGATGTCTAGCACCATTTAATAGAAAATATAGTTTCAGCTGTATCTTCTCGTAATAAATCTCTTATGTTCAATGAGATAATTATGGAAAATATTTTCTTTTGAAGACATACTGTATATTTTAAAAAACATGTTTAAAAATATAGAAACCTTTTATGTTCTTGCTTATCTTGAGAGTACCAGTGAAAAACAGAAAATCACAAGGGGTTATATGATGTATGGACTCCAAAGCAGTATTTTACTATAAAAGCATGGAACCCCACTGGCATATGTAATTTAATGTGCACCATGCCTCCTCTAATTCAATCAGGTCTCTACATCCCTTCTTTTATATTCCAATTGGATTTCACGTGCTAAAGCCATCAAGATTTTCAGGATGAAATGAATGCTTGTATTAATCCTGCAATTTCCATTTAAAACACAGCATCGATTTGATTAATAAGGTTTGATGCTGAATAATTATATGGCAAATATGTAGGCTATAGGAAAACCACAGATGTGACCACCAGCAAAAGCCTTGTGGGAGAAGGAGGTCAAAGGGAAGCAATGGCCATGACTGAGGTGATGAATTCTTTGGCTTTTCTTTTATGCAATTAACAAGCTGGGCTTCTATTAATTTGCCACCCTAGAGCATTGACTGGTCAGATGTGTCTGGGTCAAGGGTCAGAGGAGCAGAGTAGGGGTCAGGATCACAGCAGCCGTGAAACAAAAATGGGAAAACTAAAGAAATCTAAATGATATGGCTGAGTATACATTCTGTAGTACAGAGGGGATTGGGAGAAAGTGCATCTCCTTAATGTTTAGATTGCTGTTTTAGAATAATAAAAATGTTCCCTGCACATTTAATTCAAAGTAATCAATCTAAGGTGCAGTGGTTGAACATCCAATAAAAGAAAATCAATGTGGTCTCTACAAGGGAAGACAAACAATGCTTGCTTTTACTAAAGGGATTATAGGTTAACATTTATTCAGTGTATTGTAATCTGATGTCAACTGGTATAAAATCAAGCCAACAATCCATTACCACCCATTATAGGCTAGGTGCTGATCTCATGCAAATTGACTTCATGGAACTTATTAAATCATGTCTGTGTTATAGCAATGAAACATTTATTTTACAGTGATTGAACTTTATTTTATTTCACATTTTGAATGAAAATATATCAAAAAGCAAATATTTGTGATTTCATAACAAATATTTTTACAACTTTCTCATGCTTCCAGTCATTAATTATATAAAATATATATTATATTATGTTTCTATGACAACAAACTTAAAAATTTGGCCATGATATTGGACCTGTATTATTACCTTCTCAAATCTTTTTATCTCATTACTACATGTTATTGTACAAGTTCATCTATTTTATAACACTTTGAGCTTAATGCACTGTAACGCATTTCCAAATTTTGATAGACTTTAGATTTTCTCTAGAATTTAAGAGAATTCATGTTTTATCAGTACTATGAATGTTCCTAATTTTGAGTTTATTTTCTGTAACATAAAAGTCTGTATATATTTCATATTGTCAATATTCTGAAAACAGAATTTTTTAATATGTCTCATAAAGTAAAATATCTGAGTTCCACAATTCTGGAATAATTGTTGAAATTGTGTTTTAAATATAGGTAACTTAATTCACTAATGTATTTGTTTAGTGTATCTACTATTTGCTTATGCAATAAAGATTTATATTGACTAGTATACCTCTCCTCCCCAAAATGTGGTGATCTTTTGAAGTATTAGAAGAAGTTAATGATCTTTCTTTAAACCTAATAAAAAATGGCTAGCAAACCTGTCAAAGTTAGTATTTTTATTAAAGAAACTATGCATATTGTTAGAATTGGGGCCACTTTTAAGTGTAAGGAAAATCATTACCACATGTTTGAAAATATTGGTGATATTTAGCAGACTGCATTACTCTGTAGCCCAGTTCTACTTCAAAACATTTCAGAATTACTGGGCAGTGGGAAGGGAAATTGAATTTGACACTATTTCTATTATAAAAGCTAAGTTTAGTTTTACCACCCTTGCTTTGATGGAACCTTTTAGCTTCTTATTTGTTTAGAGGTAGAAGTTTGCCTGTTATGCATACAAGACACAAAAGAAATGTAAAGCCTATTATTTTAAATCATATCCATAAAATCTAATACATACATGTTATTGTATTACTAAACAAACTATATCATTAGTATTTTAGGAATACTAAAATTTATAAAATTTTATCTCAAAAAATAGCTTCTATTATCTTACATAAGTATTGTGATTTTTTTCTGATATTACATCAAAATAGATTATACTTTTGCTGACTGTGTAAAAAAACATTTTTAAAGCATATTTGTTTTATTATGATAACTGATTTGGGCTTCTGTTATTGTTGCGCTGTTTTGCATTTTTTGGAGTGAAATAAATATTTCAAATAATCCACTGAAATCATCTTATAAAGCTTATAAATCAAATTGGGCATAAAAGCAAAAGGATTATTTGGTAAAAAAAAAAAAACCAAAGGTATTTATTTATATAGGTTCTTAGGTTTCCCGTCCAGGATGTGATTTTGGTAAAATTCATCCCATTCATATTAAGCACTATGAATTAACTGATGAAACAGAAATCTTAAACTCTACAAATATAATTGATAATTTGATATGACCATGTAACATAGTTTGTTCAAATGACCAGATATTTTTGTTCAAATGTTGAATTAACCCTAAAACAATAGATTCTTGATATTTAAAATTAAATTGAAAAACAAAATGAAAGGCTAGTAAAATATGTCGAGTTATTCACATTCAGACTGCAAATACTAAACCTGTATTCTCTCCAGGATATGGATTTTACCAGGAGCCCTTAATTTCTTGTCTCATTTGCATTAATAAGGTAGAAATAGTTGCTCATATCTACTGTTCATAAATGGCATTTGTTATTCTGCTTCTCGTTTTATTGCAAAGAACAATGCTTTATATAAATAAAAAGTAATCAGATACCAAAAATTATGTGAGCCTTGTGAAAAACAAACAAACAAAAAGTGGTTTCTTTTCATTTTTATTTGTAAAAGATTAGCTTGCTTTAGGGGATCTAGATTACACAAAGTCACTTCAAAACTGGTAACAATGAATATATGAACTGTAGGCTAACAGTAATGGTAAAAATAATTTCAAATTAAAACAAAACAACTTCATTTGGTGCACGATGTCTGAATACTTTCCACTGGATTTTAAATAAAAAATGGAAAATACTTTAGCAAATAGAGGGAAGCACTAAGTATATAGCACTAAGAGACATTTTTGATGTTTTTGCATTTTTGTGCAGAGAGAGACATAAAGGTTGCCAATGGGGTATTGTAAAACCACAGTTAACAGTGAATTTTAGATAGATATAACCAGTTAAAGGTGATTGAATATCAAGGGTTGAGTAGTGCTTATTATACCTGCTGTTGGGAGACTTCAATTCATTATTGTAACAGAATGAATACAGCATTGCTGCTGTCCAGGACATGCTTGTAGTATTGATTGGGTTTCTCCAAAGTCTCCTCTTAGGATGCAGAGTGCAGTCAAACATGCACAAACATCACTCAGTTCCCCTGATTCTGTCATTTGCTCCTTCTACCTCAAACTAAAGCAGCCTTAAGACAGAAACATGCTTCTTTTTTTGAAGGCAGACAGGGCTCTAAGACTGACTCCAGGAGCAATGCAGATGTGGTGACCTTTCTTCCAGAGACCAAATTTTACACTCAAATTGTCATTAAAGCTCGATTTTCCCTGAAGGTTCCCAAATTGTGTGCTCTCTCCATTAGAATTAAAAATCAGAGTGGCACCATGCCCACTACGCATACTAAATGAAATAGAACATAAATAAAAGGGGGAATGACCCTCCCTCCTGGAGAAATGGCAGCATCCACATTCCAGCCATAGGTAGTCAGACTTGGTCAAAATTACACAAATCCAGGTTAAATGAACACTGGCCAGCATGTCATAAGATTCTATGTCTCTAGCAATGCATCTCTGAACTAAGATATTATTTCCTCCTTTTAATTTTCAGAATCAGTACTAACTACCTACTTAGCCTATCTAGATTGGAAACCCCACATCTTTGTCACACCCCCTGGCTATACCTATAAATTTAAGATAATTAATTTTATAGTTTAGGAACAAAAAGTTTAAAAATATATGGCCTATAACAAAAAAGTGAACTGATTCGGGGCCTTTAATGATCAGCATAGCTGAGTAAGTATGTACATCAACAAAATTGATAAACTAGGTGGGTTTTTTTCTCTTGCCTATGTAGGTTGCCTAAGGCCAAAATGACCTTTAAAATGCCATGATTTCTCAATCTTGTAATGTAGCTCATTTTAAGGTTATCTTATAAATGAAATTTAGAAAGCGAAAATTTCTCTAATATCCCAAGTGAATCAGCCTAACACTGCAGGGATGGAAATATTCTTGACCTCTTGATATGCCTGCCGTGTTTGCCCCCACAGACTTATGCCAAGAATATGCTTCACCAAAGTAGAAACCTTTCTGCTTAATTAAGCATTTCTTGATTTGCACTGCCACTACAAACAGCTCTATTTTCTCCTTAAAAAGGGGCGAGGTGGTGAGAACTGAAATTGTTCATAGAAAGATTTCTTAAGACTTCAGGAAATCTCATTATGGAAAACCTGAGAGAGGGCCGGGTAATTCTCAATCATATTAGACATGCAGATGAAAATAGCAGCAATAGATCTAAAACTGGAATATACTCTGACATCAAAATATGAGATCTAGTTTTAGTATCTGTATGGCCTGATGTGTTTTTGTTGACTTTTATTTATAGGGTTGTAGTCTCATATTTAAAATGGTGTTTTGTATCTGTGTAGATGCAGATCATACTATGGTGTATGATGTAGGTAGATTTTTATTGCTTATGAGATGACCTACATTCTAACCCCAGCTCATTATTTATGGCATGACTTTGAGTAAGTCATTCTCTGTCTCTTTGAACTTTTTATTTTATTTTAAAATACATTTTATTTTATTTTTTAATATGTACCCTGACTGGGATCCACCTAGCAACCCCCATCTTGGGCCAATGCTTGAATGAACCAAGCTATTCTCAGCACCAGGGACCTACACAAGAAACAGTTGAGCCACTGGCTGTGAGAAGGGAAGAGAGAAGAGGGAGAGGGAGGAGAAGAGAAGCAGATGGTCGCTTCTCATGTGTGCCCTGACCAGGGATAAAACCAGGGATGTCCACATTCCTGGCCCACATTCTATCAACTGAACAAACTGATCAGGGCCTTGAACTATTCATTTTTAATCTGAAAATAAAGGCTAATAACATTAGCTTTGACTATTTCTCAGGCTTGTTCTGAGACTAAATTACCTAATTCATTAGAAAATAATTAAAAAAATAGGAAGAAGAAAGAGAAAGAGAGAAGACCTTACTCAATTTGAATAAAATTCCACTTACAAATCTACAGGAAAATCATGACTTCCTAGATCACTTTTGTCTTCTTCTCTGCTTTAAGGTTCCCAGTAACACATGTTTAACAAGGTGAAAAAAACATGTTTAATTAGATGATTCCCAAAGTTAAGGTCATCCCCCCCTCTGGTCTTTTGTTCCATGCCACACCCTCTATGGGTTCCATTTCCATGTAACTAGACTGACACCCTTAACAGTAGCCTAAGTGAAGAGAAAGATCTCATACTCACACCTTTAAATGAACACTCTCTTATTGCCTTTAAAAATATATACTAGTATTTTTATTATTATTAATAGTGGCTATGATCTCTACTATTTCTCAAACTACATTTTTGAGCTTGCCTTTAATTTTTTATTTCATAACAATAAAACCAATTATTACTTTTTCTAATAATGTTCAGACTCACTCGAATATTTTAAAAGTATTTTTGACCTGACCCAGTAGACTATAAGTTTAAAAGGAGTGGGTTATATCCTGGTCAGGTCCTGAGCTTGATTCCAGAGATGCCACAATAAATCAATCCTTACCTACTCATGAAGGAGTATATGCAGTCTTTAACTTTACAACCAAATTAAAGATCATTTCAGCTTCCCATCTCAAGGTGCATAGAGAGAAGTTAATTCAATACTCTCCTTCCCCAGAATGATCCTTCCAACTTTCCCTGTTCTCAAAAGTCAATTGCATAGATTATATATAGCATAGTGTTTAATCAATGAACATTCTGACCTTGCATGTGACTTACCTTTGCTCACATTCTTGATTTCTACACTCTTAACTAACCCGCCTCCCAGCCCTGTCTTGTCACAGTACATCAGTTCATTAGTTTTGAGAAATAAAATTTTCATTCATTGGTTAAGTCCTACTATGCTTAGGTCCCTTAATATACATGATTTCCATTTCTTACGATTAACTCTTTTTGAATATGAAAAAGTTGAGTCTCAAAAGATAAAATTTATTCAAACTATAAAGATAATAAAGAGCTGAGCTAAGAATTCTTCAATTCTTCACCAGGTCATTCTGACTCTAAAGCAGTGGTTCTTAACTTTTTTTGAGGTACCGAACCCACCAGTTTCATATGTGCATTCACTGAACCCTTCTTTAGTGATAAATAAAATATGATTTATTTTCCAAATTCAAGACATAGGTATATGTTTTTTTTACTGGTGCACAATGAGCCATGCATGAACATCACCTTGCTCAAAGAACAAAACCAACAAAGTGCATGAACTCACAACAAATTACGGTATTACTTTATTCTGGACTCTGCGGCAGAGGCTTCTTCGAACCCCTGAAACCGACTCATTGAACCCCTAGGGTTCAATAGAACCCAGGTTAAGAACCACTGCTCTAAAAACTTTAATATATTTCCTAACAGCTCAGTATATTGACTTCCTTCTCTATAAATAAACTTTCATAACCCCATTTTTGGGAGATCATTTTTATATACATCTTCATTCCAGGATGTCTCCAATACTCATCATTACTCATGTTCTAATTTCCCATGATCACATTATGTTTTATAGTGTTTTAGAGCACTTTTACATAAATAATCCCACTTGATGATCATGGGAAACCTGAGGAATGCTGGACAGGTGTTAAAACATACATTTTACCATGAAAATAAACAAATCCTTAGGTTAAAGTATTACTCACATTATCACAATTAGAAGCAACAAAATCAGGATCAGACTTTCCCTGACTACACTTCTAGAGTAGTTACACATAGCATTATGTGCACCTATAATCATAGTTTAAATGTTGTCAGTACAAATTTCACAGTCAAGAAATTCAGGGGCTCAAAACTCTAACATCATTTTCTCATAATTGGATTTATATTTTTTCCTTGAAATCTTATTTCTGCCTGGGAGTAACAGCAACCTAGTCACATCCAGGAAGATACAATAAAATTCCTGATTATTCAAACAAGACTTTAAAAGTAAACACCCTCTGACTGTTTCTCTTTTTCTCTGGGCCTTTCCTTCTTTTGCCTCTTTTCCTTGGCCTGGTGGCCTATGTGCTCTCATGACATGAGGTGAAGGTGGTTGGCCTAGGGTCAATGGTTCCTGTCTACATTGTCAGCAGTGAAATGAGGCTTAGTCAGCCTGGACTTTGGACACTGACCTTGGTCTCCATTGTACCCACTGTGTAGTGCTAGGGCTCTTCCACAGTCCCACAATCCATCCTGCATTCATTGCGCCCCATACATCCCAACTCAACTATCAGCCACTTCTCTGGAATTAGAAGCAAAATAATTATGGAATGTTTTCTCATGCTACTCAGAGCTGAGGAAGACTTGGGAGCTATCTCCTTATTGTCTTGGGCCCTCTTTTCTAAGACATACTTTATTACTACCCTATAGTGTTTGAGAGAACCTCTATATCAGGTTTGCTGCTGTCCTAGACTTTCTCTGAGAAGAAAACTATGGTTTCTCTTGCTGTTGAACATCAGCAAACTTACCAATTGTTATTATTATCAGATGCCCCTCTTCCAGCAAGCTTTGTTCAGTTTCAATCGCATTAATCATTTATTTTAACAAAAGTTGATAATACCTTTTTGTCAGGCCCATTCTATGTACTGTCATTCTTAATTTCATTTTATAGATTATGATATGAGCCAAAGAGAGGCTAAGTAACCGGCCAATAATCTCACAACTAGTAAGCAGCAGAGGTAGAATTTGAATCTTGGCAGTTAATAATGATGGACAATAAGAGTTATATACACATGAAGTATATTAACTACAATAGTGTAATGAAGACTTTAACAAGATGCAATTTATAAAATTTAGTCAGATGGTCTCAGAGAAATAACGTGCCTCACATAGACTAGTGAATTATGCCTGTCTGGACTACTTGATATTCTTAAAAACTTGTCCTTATGGGCATTCTTCTGTTACATATCAAGAGATACAGTTTTTTTTTAGAGTGGGAAATAGTAAATCTATTATACTCTAAAGCATAATAGTATCAAGGCTAAGTGTATACTCCAATAATAAATTTTTATATTTAAATTCAACATTGTTATATAGGTGATTATAGTGTACATAGTCTTATGTAAATATATTTGGCACATAATATTGGCAGCATTTTTTAAAAGAATAAGTAGTAAGAATATTTTAGAGAATATATCTAAAATTATCATTAAAGTGTTTATCTTCAGTATCTTAGGGGAAAAAAATCAGTGTTTTATAGTCACTAACATTTTGTGAAATTAAACTTAGAATCAGCTATTCCTCACAATTAAATTTCTTTTCCTGACACATGAAGCATTTTTTTCCAGAAAATCTAACTACTTATACTCAAATAAGGAAAATCATCCACTATAATAGATAACTTTGTCTTCTGGGCAAGATAGCCATAGGGCCATATTTATCCCCCCTCCCATGACATAACCCTTAAAATGGTTTTCAAGACACAGGAGATTGGGGGGAGAGGGGAGACAGTGGTATCTGAGTGACAGGAAACAAATCAGACAAGCTCTTTGACATCCTAATCATGGCTGTGGGAAATTTTTTGTCCTGTGGTGCAGGAATGAGGAGGTGTGGGGAGGCAGCTGTGTTTGGCTTGCTCACTGGTTTACTGGCTGCAAGCACTTTGCTTAATTGGTGTGTGAGTGTGTGGCCGGCCATGGGTGTATGGCCTGCGGATGGCTATGAGAACTTGTGCTCAGGTGGTTGGCAAACTGCCTGCTCGCCACTGCGAGGGGCTATTTCTGTTGTTTCTTTGCCTGAGAAGCAATCTTTCCCTGCCTGTGTGCTCTCCACTCTATTAAATTGAATGACCCAACGCTTTCTGGCTCTGCAGTTTCTCTATCATCTGGAACCCAATGTGAACCTGCCTGGTTTCAGCACAGGCCGTCAGGGAAACTCCACAGGCTTCCTGAGTTGAGGAGGCAGAGCTAAAAGTCCAAGGAGACAAAGGTATATAAAGTTTACAGGAGAGAGTGGCAAAGAACTCTAGAGATCTGGAGAGGGTCTGCCTTGGGCATTCTCTTGGGTGTTGGGAAATTCATGCTCTGAGAAAACTACTAGAAGCTGGGGAAAGAGGCATACAAGAGGAGCAGAGGCACCGGTCCCCAGCATTCTCACAGGACCAAACTGGAAAAACAATGATTCACAGGGCATGGGGCAGACTAATTGGAGGAATCTTGCATCAGTCCTAGTGTTCCTTAGACTAATCATTGTTTGAGTTAATAAATCTTAAAAGAAAGACCCTGAAGTATCAAACTGTTTCTAATATCCTCGCTGCATCATGAAACATGTCATGAGAATACTCACAGAACTAAAAAATATATCCATAACCCAACAAAGTAAAATTAACACTATCTGACATCTAATGAAAAAAATACCAGGGAGAGGTCCAAGATGGCTGCTGCCATGAGAAACTTTGACCTTGTCCATTCCACCAGCTAACTCATAGATGTGCATATAGAGAGAACAATTCTCATAGGAGATGACTGAATGAACAATGTTTAAACAACCAACAAGAAAAGGAAACAAAAAAGAGAAGAGTAGCTGCAGGAACTCTGTGGGGTGCAAGAGCCAGTGAGCACTTGGCTAAGTTCCTCCCATTCCTCCAGAGTGGGCAGGTAACCTGGGTCTCTACCTGGGAGCTTTGGCCCACCTGAAACACCACCACAGTGCACAACTGGCTACATTGCTGGAGCCTATGGCTTCAACAAACCAAGAAGGTAAGAAAACAGCGTCACCATACCCAGCGGCCTCCCTGCCCCAAGCTGCTCCAGCCTGGCAGGCTAGTGCCCCTGAAACCACAGCACCTTCTCTGTCCCCAATGGCTTCCCCAAACTCCCAGGCACGTAGAGCCTGCAGAGGTCACCTCCACACAACCCTGCTTTTGGTACAACACACCTGAGAGAGAGACTGGATGAAGAAGGTTGGGGAGTGGGAGGACTTCTTCAGAGACTGGGAATTCTTGCAGGGACCAGTAGGCACCATTGTTTATGTCCCCATACATCTCCACAGGGTTGGCGGGCTCTGGCCAAACTGCAAGTTCGCTGCATGTTCCTGCACACATTGCCTGAGCCTGTTTCAGCAACAAAGAGAGCAAGCTGGATCAACAGGGCATTAGTACATGCACCTGGCCTCTCCACCTGGAGCCACCTCTGCTTGTTTGAGAGTCAGTGTGCCGGACACTTTAGGCACCAACTAGTTTGGCTCCTGCCAAATCATTGGGCACACACAGTCTACCAGAGGTCATATCCCCATAAGGACACTCTTTCAAACCTTTAGCTAAACTCATCAATAAAAGAGAGAGAACCCAAATAAATAAAATCATAAATGAACAAGAAGTTACAATCAACACCACAAAAATACAATCATTTTTTAAAAGTATACTATAATTATATGCTAAAATAATAACACTAATCATGCAAAAAGGAAGAAAATAAGACCCATAAACAAGAAAATACACAATTGAAATCAACCCTGACCTGACACAAATATTAAAATTAACAGGCAAAAACATCCAAAATAGGTTAGTATAATATATGGTTAATATGAAGGTGTAAAAATACCTAAAACAAACTTTTAGAAATGAAACAACACATAAAAAACTGAACAGGGCATCAGTAATATACATTTACTTGGTTTTCCCAAAATGAGGAAAGGGATTGATTTTATCAAGTGTTAGCAGGAACATGTAGAAACTGGGACTACACTGTTGATGGGAATTTAAAAATGCAATCACATTAAAAAAAAAACAACTTGTAATAAAATGCTAAAGAAAAAAATCCTGCCATATGATCTAGTCATTTCACTCCTTGGTATTCATCTGAGAAAAATAAAGTGTATGTCCACACAGAGACTTGTATACACATGTTTGAATATGCTTTATTTTTAATAACCCCAAAATGAAAACAATCAAAATTTTCATCAACATGTGAAAGAATAAAGAAACTCTAGTATATTAATATGAAATACTACTTTCCCATACTCTCCTACAAAAAGAAGTGAAATATTCCTTCACACAACAAAGATGAGTGAATCTCAAAATAATTATGCTAATGAAAGAAGCCAGACCAAAACAAAGTACATGCTTCTATTTACATTAAATTCTATAATACAGTGTGTCCGTAAAGTCATGGTGCACTTCCAAAGTGCACCATGACTTTACGGACACACTGTATATAAACTAATCTATAGTGACACAACACAGATTATGTTTTATGATGTTAAATATGAAGTCAGGTAGTGTGATACCTCCAACTTCATTCTTTTTCCTGAGGATTGCTTTGGCAATCAGGTAACTTTTTGTTCTGTTTCTTTAAAGAATGACATTGGGATTTTTGATGCAGATTGTATTAAATTTGTATATTGCTTTGGTTAAAATGGCCATTTTAACTATGTTGATTCTTCCAATCCATGAATCATTTTCCAACCTTTCACTCTGAATCTATTTTTATCCTTGTAGCTTAGATGTGTCTCTTTTTTTTTTTTTTTTTGGGACAGAGAGAGTCAGAGAGAGGAATAGACAGGGACAGACAGGAACAGAGAGAGATGAGAAGCATCAATCATTAGTTTTTTTGTTGTGACACCTTAGTTGTTCATTGATTGATTTCTCATATGTGCCTTGATCACGGGCCTTCAGCAGACCGAGCAAGCCCTTGCTCGAACCAGCGACCTTGGGTCCAAGCTGGCGAGCTTTTGCTCAAGCCAGATGGGCCCGCGCTCAGGCTGGCAACCTCGGATCTCGAACCTGGGTCCTCTGCTTCCCAGCCTGACGCTCTATCCATAGTGCCACCGCCTGGTCAGGCTAGATGTGCCTGTCTCTGAAAGGCAGCATATGGTTGGCTTTTGCTTTTTGATCCAATCTGCTACTCTGTGCCTCTTAATCCGTGAATTCAGTTCACTTACATTTAGGGTAAATATTGACACTTGAGGATTTCCTATAGCCATTTTATGTTTTGTTTCCCTGTAGCTCTGTGTCTTGTTTGGTTATTCTTTTTGTTTCTGTTAGTTTTTGTTTGGTGGTATTCCATACTTCTTTCTTCTGTTTCTTCTTTTTTTAAGCTATGTGTTTCAGTAGTGGCATTTTCAAGGATGGTTACCACTAGGTTATTAAAAGAAAAGTGATCATATTTATTAGAGTCCATTGCCTCATGAGTGCTTCTGCACTCTATCCTCCTTTGTTACTGCAGATCTTTATCCTCTCCCCTTTTATATTATTGTTTCACAGATTATTCTTGTTTTTATTGTGACCTTGTTGGAGCTTTTGCTTATAATTTTGATTTGTTTTGTTCTTTTTTTGTGGTCAAATAACTCCCATGAGTATTTCCTGCAGTGCGGGGTTTCTGGTGATAAATTCTCTCAGCTTCTGAGTGTCTATAAAAGTTTTTATTTCTCCTTCACATTTGAAGGATAACTTTAATGGAAACAGTATTCTTGGCTGGTAAATTCCTCTCTTTTAGTACTTTGAATGTTTGGGCCCACTCTCTTCTGGTTTGTAGAGTTTCTGCTGAGAAATCTCATGATAACCTAATGGGCTTTCCTTTATATGTTATGGTTTTCTTTTCCCTAGCTGCCTTAAGAATTCTTTCTTTATTTTTTGATTTTTGACAATTTTATTATAATGTGCCTTGGAGTAAGTAGGTCTTCTTTGGGTTGTGGTAACTCGGCATTCTGTTTGCTTCTTGGATTTAAGGCTCTAACTAACTCTTTCCATTGGTTTGAAAAATTCTCATCAATTATTTGTTTGAATATGTTCACCACCCTCTTCTCGCCCTCTTCTTTTTCTGATATACCCATATTCTTATGTTTCTCTTTCTGATGGAGTCAGACAATTCTTGTAGAGCTCTCTCAGTTTTTTTTTATTCATGAGTCTCTTTCCTCTTCTCTCTGTAGTATCTCTAATTGCCTGTCTTCAATGTCACTGATAATGTCCTCTATCTGGCTTGTTCTATTAGCTAAACTTGCTACCTCAGTCTTCAATCCCTGTATTTCATCTCTATTTTTAAAGTTTCAATCTCCTTGGTGAGTTATTTGTTTGGTTCATTAATTTGTTTTCTGAACTTATTAAGCTGTCTATTGGTGTCTTCTCACATCTTGTTGAGTATTTTCTGACCTTCAATTTTAAATTCTCTATCATTTAACTCCAAGGTTTCCATGTAATTGAATGTATTTTTTGGAGATTTTTTATTTTATTTCTGAAATACATCTCTGTCTTATTAACCATGCTATTCAATTTCTTCTTCCTTGATAGCATTTGAGAGTGGTATTGTTATGAACCCTAAAACAACAAAAAAACTAAAAACATTGAAAAATTAAAATAATACAATAAAAATATTTAAAAATTAAAAATTATGACAAGAAAAATACCACAGAAAAAAGATTGAAGGCAAATTTAAAAATAAAAAACAAAACACCCACAAAAAATAAAAATTTTTAAAAATAAAATTCAAAAATGAAAAAGAAAAAAGAATTAAGAAGATGAAAAAAGGGAAGGGACAGAAAAATAAATTTTGGTTTTGAGTGATTTCTTCCAGTATTTGTTGCTGTACTGTAACTTTTAGTGCTGTGAAGTTCCTGGGCTGTCTGCTGAGACCTTGCTGTCACTATGATGTAAGCAGGGCTGCAGTCGCATTGATAGATGGGCCATGTTGTGAGGGCTTTACAGCTTTGGCTTTACCACTACAGCTCTTTGGCTTTATGGCTCTAACAACAGCAATCTCAGGCTTCTGGGCGCTCCTTCCCAAGTCTCAAAAGACCTGGGGATAAGACAGGGAGCACCTCTGCTCTTCAGGGGAGAGAACAGCTCTGAAGAGCTAACTTTGGGGTTGTCTCTGCCATTCTCTGTACTGCAAGGTGAGGGTTGTGGGATCTTGGAGGTCAGGGTTTGCACTTTAGCTTTCTCTGTCTCTCTGCTGAGTGCAGGCTGCAGGCTGACTGTGGGAACACTGGCCATGACCCCACACTCTGACCTATGTCTCACCACTTATCCGAGAAGAAGGAGACTCAGTCTCTCTGAGTTTCTCTCTCCACACCCCTCAGACAAAATCCAGAGAGCTGGAGCTTCCCTCTTCCCCATAGTCCAGCAGAGGAAAAAAAACTCAGTCACTCCAGGTTAGTCTCCTCTCCTCTCCAAAACCCACCACAATTGTGTTTTATCTTCCACTACCCTTTTTACCCCATTCCATCTTTAGTCCATTCAGTGCATGGATATTTCAGGCATACCTGTGAGCCCAGCTGGGGTTTCTTTGATGCGTTATAGTTGTTCAAATTGTTGATATTACAAAGGGAGAGATGAGGAGCATCTCTCACACTGCCATTACTTTGATGTCAACCTTGATACACCAATTATCTTTTCCTCTAATTTTGCACTTGAGTTTTTAATCACATAAAATCAAGTATTATTTAGCAAAAAAATTTGACAGAGAATATGATATTTTTCATTACATTAAAAGTAAATTTAGCCTGACCTGTCATGGCGCAGTGGATAAAGTGTCGACCTGGGAACACTGAGGTCGCCAGTTCAAAACCCTGCACTGGTCTGGTCAAGGCACATATGGGAGTTGATGCTTCCAGCTCCTCCTGCCTTTCTCTCTTTCTCTCTCTGTCTCTTACTCTGTGTCTCCTCTCTAAAAAAAAAAAAAAAAAAAAAAAAAGAATAAAAAAAAAAGTAAATTTATATATTCTTTCTCTCTGTTTATTTTTGAGTAAATAATTAAGTAGCTCAGAATAACTCGTGCTCAACATTTTATATTCAGATCACAATATTTAACATATATGCCAGAATTTATTGAAACAAATTTTAATTTAATAATGTATATTTGAGAAAAAGGAAAAGAAAAATTCTACAAAATGAATTAAACATGTAATTATGAGAATCCAATGAAAATTTTGAGGTTTGAATATTCTCTTAGGATGAATACTTCTCTGTAATTGAATATTAAATCAATTTAGAATTTTATGTTATCTCAAGAAAACAGGCCTAAGTGATTAGGAAATCTCAGGTGTGAATCATCAGTAGGGATTTAAATGCCCTTTCAAATATTACCAATAGCTAACAGTCACTTTGACAAGATCAGTGAAAGTCCTATCCTATAATATAAAAAGAGGACCCTATACGATTTCCTTCCTCTAGTCTTTTCTTTCTGTAGTTTGTTTTCCATATTGCTTCCAGAGTTTCTGAAATAAAGATTTGATTATGCCACTCCTCTATTCTAAAGACTTCCATAATTTGTTAGTGTTTAAGTTCTTATATAGAATATATGTTCACCATTATTTTCAATCACTAACACTACTAACGATGCATTCTCTGTTTTAGCTATAAAAAACTTATATTTTTATTTACAAATATGTATATATTGACATTATTCTCATTATATCTTATAGAGATCACTCTTCTGCTATGTGAGGAATGAATTGGAGGAGAGTAAGAAAGAAGGGAAACTGAATCATTAACCCTGGCGAGAAATGATAGTGATCTGAGGTAGTGTGGTGGCAATCGATGCCCAGAGAACTCTGCAATTGCTCCATATCTGCTTTTCTGCCTAAAGATCTTCTAAACAATATGCAAGAACATATAGCCTCGTTAATAAGTTATTCCCAGTTGCCAAGACATATTCCTTTTCTTCCCTCCACTAGATCCCTGGTCACTCTGTGCATACTTCTATCGTAGTACCTAAGTCAGAATAAATATTTGTTACTGTGCTTTGGTTTCCAAGACCTTCTCAGAAACTGAAATAAAGATTAAATATGTTGGTCAGCATCCCCTTGGGAAAAGCATGACACACTCAAAAGGAATAACTGAAGAGAATTTAACCACAGGGCTCTTAAAAGGTATAAATAAAGTTATATAAAATCAACAAGAGAGAGTGAAGAACCTTTGGTTAGACAATCTTAAGAAGTGGTTGGTCAATCTTAAGAAGCGGTTGGTCCTCTCGATCTGATGGGGCAAGAGAAGGGGGCAGTTACCAGACTCTAGCATGAGTTATAGCTACAGTGTTTCCTATTAAATGCTTAAGTAAAAGAACTCATCCACTGACACGCTTCTCTTAGAAGGGACTACGGAAAAGAAAATGCCCTGGCTTTGTTTGCCCCTGGCCTACTGAAAGCAAGAGACACTGAATGATGCAAAAATCTGACCTCACAGACACCAGGCAAGTCAGAGAGGTAGAGAGTGGATCTGGAAGGGAAATGCAAAGCCTCCAGCAATTCAATATAAGTACTAAATGAGTGATTGAATTAACAGATAGAAATGTGAAGGAGAATCCATCCATAGAAAGAGAATAGAAAACTTGGAATTTTTAGGGGCAATTTATTATTGTCTGACTGTAACAGATACAAGGTGGCAGTTAAAGATTAAATTACAAGTCTCTAGAAATTCTATAAAGTTTTTTCTTAAGACCACCCGCATCAGAATTGTCTAGGTAACATATTAGAACACATGTTGCTAGGCATTACCTCAGGCCTACTGTATCAGAAGCTCTAGGAATAAGAACCAGAATTTGAGTTATTAATTTTCATGATTGATCTGATGAATTTCTTTCTTTCTTAGTTCCTTTTTTTCTTTCATAGTTTCTTTCTTTCTTCCTTTCTATTGAGAAATGCTGATATGGAGTTATTTAAAGTTATAAACTTCATAAAATTGTAGGCGATTTCCCTGAATGTCTCACTTTACACTGGTTTTCACCTTCATGATAAACTGTACACCTTAGTTAAGGTGTCAGTTTTAATCTGGAGTTAATATGAGACAAGCAAAATACTCATTTCAAAAAGAAAAAAAGAAAAAAGCCAGACTATGAGCTCTTTGGGGATAAACTGTCACTGAATCAGAATAAAATCTGCATTAGAGAAGCATATTTCTTTCATTCTTCTTTTCCCTTGCAGAGTGTATCCTGGAGATGTCTCAACTCCCCAACCCTTTGTCACAGACAGGTGTTCTGGAACCAGACTTAGTCATCACTGATGCACCCTAATCCCAGAAGCTCCACAGCCTGGAGATTAGCAAAGCAAGGTTATTTTCAAGAAATTTAATGATGATACTTCATCAGGTGTTAGCAAATGGCCTGCCCCAAAAACATATCAACAGAAACAATACTGCCAAAAGCAGTGAGTGCCAACTTGAGGATGGCAGCCCAGTTCCTAACAAAGCACCACTAGGGACCCATTATGAGCTGATGAGAAATGGGGATGGAAGCACTTATGGTGGGCCACATGTGTAGGGCTGAAACAGCCAGACTCCCAACTATGGTGCTGCAACCTGGTACATCAAGGCAAATCCAGGACTGGAAATGCAGCTGTGTGATGTTGATACTAGACCAGTGATGGGCAATCTTTTGAAATTGGTGTGTCAAAATTCGCCAAAAAACCGAGCATAACTCGGGTGGTGTGTCACTTCAAGAAAAAAACCATAATTTTGAGATATTTGTAGTTTAAATAACAAAAATGTTTTGGCCTACAGACCTCCGGCACAGAGTGTCTACACTACAGCAAATGTTTTATCCTCGGCTACTGCACCTGGCCGTGCAGAAGCCGAGGATGAAACGTCCTTCTCGGCATGCGGCCCCATACTTCTCTGGTATGCGGCCGCATGCAGCCGTGTGTCATCAAAAATGGCTACGTGTGTCAGGGCTTACACACGTGTCATAGGTTTGCCATCACGGTACTAGAGTATCAGAATCTTTTCTTTCTTTGCTATCTGGACAGAAGAAAAAAATTGTGGGACAATTTTTTTTAATAAAGAAAATAGAATCTATGGTATCGAAGAATTAGCTTTCTCTAGTGATAACTAAAACTCCATTGAAAATACATTGTATCTTATTAAACATATTTTGGTCAGGGATGTCTTTATGTATTATCTCAGTAGGGCATTCTAGGGCCTGTGAAATATTTTTAAATCCTTTGAAAACATATCAGTGGGATATAACTATAATAGCAAAAATATTATTAACTGGTACAAGTTGAATAGTTAACATGTTCTACATGTGCTAAGCACTTTGAATATATTACCTGATTTAATTGTTTTAACAACCTGATGTTATATGTGTAATCTTATTTTTTTTCTTTTTTTTTTTCTTTATTTTATAGATAGAAAAACTGAGACTTACCAAAATTTTGGCTTAATTTCCAAGATAACATAAGTAAGTGGAATAGTTGAAATTCTGACAGAACAACTACAGGTCCTATGTTTTTGGTAAAAATAGTCAATCTATACCATTCAATTTATATCAACTTTAATTTCTCAAGGATCACTATACTTCTTGAAATATTTACACTGCCTTTTAAAAATACTTTCAAAGTAATATGTGGAATGTTTCATATATGAGGACTATGGAAAAATCATAGGTTTTAGAGTCAGACCACTGTACAAATAATAATTATGGCACTAATTAGCTAGATGACTTTGGTATTTCTGAAATACTGTTATGAGGAATTAATAGAATGTGCATTGCATACATATGGCAGTGTAGATATTCAGTCAATGGTGACCACGATTTAATGGATTATGTAGTCTTCATACCAAAATTCAAGGGGATATTTTAGAAAGTGAACACGTTCAGTTATATTCACTAATCAGCATACTTACATATTGTCCTTTGGAGAAAAAGAAATGTATTAGAATTCTGGATGTAGGAGGATCAGTCTTACTGAATAATAACTATTTTTCTGCATAAAATATATGCCATTTTACCTTCAAATTAAGGTATATTTTTATTCCCTAATTGAGATTCTTAAATCTGAAGCTACAACCCAAGATCATGATAAAGAAGCAGCTATAAAAAATGTTGAAGGCATGTGAAATGTAGGTGTGTTTGTAGGTTGCTTAGGTAAAATAAGATATAGTTAAATAGACCTGAAGGAGTCAAGGGATTTTGAAACAATGATGTTATTACTGTGCACTGTGAAAAAATGAGAGAATGATGTCAAAATGTAAGGAGAGAAAGATTATGATCCATGTATGTATTAAAATCACAGAGAAGATAAGGGTCATGGAAGTAGGTAGACAAAAATAGTAAAGAAAATAGTTTGCTGAGTTTTTGAAGGTATAGAAAAAAAGAGTTTGGAAGCAGCGATAGGAAGCAAGGGGTATGTGAATTCCCTAACCCAGGTAAACTCTGAAGGCTGATGTTTCTGATCTTGAATACTCAATTTATACTGGAGAGAGCTCTAAAACAAAACAACTGGTTTTATCATAAACTCAGCAAAATCCAGCCACTCACTGCCCCTAATCAGTGCTTTGTCTTTAAATTGACTGTCTTTGCATAAGGTTGTTTCATTCCCTTAAAAACAGAGCCCCAACTCACACTTATTCTCTGCAAATAAACTCACCTTCTACTTAAGTGACATCAAGACCAGTAGCAATGAACTTCCTCAACTCTCCCATTTCTCTCCAAACTTTTTAGCTTCTTCATCCATTGTGTTCTTTCTCCCTCTGATTGCAGATAAAGAAGTAATTTAGGTATTATTAATTGTGATCTTGTTTCATCTCTTCTCCATCCTTTGAGAGCTTGTCCCAACAGCCACATACATTTTTTCTTCTCTCACACATCTCTCTCTCTTCTCTCCCCTCCCCCCACCTTTCTCTTATATTCTTTCCCTCAAACTGTAAGATTGCAAACATGCTCATGTGCCTGCTCCCTTCACAGCACCACCCTGCTGGATGTTTCCTTTTACTGGTAGATTTCTAAAAAGGTCATTCTCAGAAAAAGAGCCTCCATTTCCAACTTATTCTTTTTCCACTTACTCCATTGATCTACTGCATCACTCTTTCAGAGATGTAATAATGACCTGCCAAATCTAAGATTTTTTTTTCTTTCATCCTTATCTTGAACTACTCTGTAGAATCTTTTCATCATAGCTCTCTCCCAGTGCTTTCCATGATGCTACTCTTTCAGGTTGTTCCTTTTAGGACTCTTTTTAGACTGTTATTTCTCATTCTGCTCTCTAAACAAACGTTTCTCATTTATATCTCCCATATGTTCTTTCCCTGTCACTTCTAAACGAATCTATATATTGACCATCACCTACATTACAATTTTACTCTCACTTCAAAACTTCCTTCCGATCATCTCTACAAAGATGCCCTACAGACTGAATCCAACAAACACCCTTCTCAGGATCCAGTTTCACAACTCTGGGACTTTTTGACTGCAATGTCACCTCTTTTCTTCACATTCAAACAGATGTTAAATCCTGTGTATTTTACTTTTCTAATAATTCAGACAATTACTTCTCTGTTTCTGTCAGCACTCTCTTCACTATCTTTCATCCTGTGGCATATAATATTTTTTAAACAATACCTTTAAAAATTGGAATGTGAATTTAAAAGGCTGGAACCAAATGAATGTGTGTGTGTGTGTGTGTGTGTGTGTGTGTGTGTGTATAAAATCTCAAACAAGTCTTATAAGCTGCTGTTTTCTCACTCCAACATCATCTTGAAAGATTTTTCTAATATTTCCTTCTAGTCTTCCATATAACACCAGCTTCTAGAAATACTGTAAAGAAGAGAACACTCTTCAGATTCCCAGACTGTTTTTTATACTTCACTCTTTTGTCAACATTCAGAGACTCTCTTAGATATTAATTACCTTCTGGCTTCATCTTTTTTTTTTTATCATGGTATTGCGGATGGAGTTTGAGATTGTGAGTCAGAAAAGACTAATACCAAATCCCACCTCTGCAAACTACTGCCTCTGAGACTATAGAGAAATAATATGTAATATTTCTGTTTTCTTTAATCTGTAATAAAGGTTGATAACATCGACCTGACTGCTGAAGATGAAGTAAAATAATATAGGTAAGGCACATACTACACAATATAAACACTCAAGAAACATTAGCTCCATCTAAGTTGATATCAATTTATATTAACATAATACAATATCTGGTACTATTTGGTGGTATCCCTTAGGAGGAACAAAATGGTCTGGAAAACAATACCTGAGTTGAAATCTATTTCTGATAAACACAGCATGTAAGAAGGTTCTTCATGCTACCTTTATTATTATTATTACTTTTCTTTGTATTTTTCCAAAGGGAGAAGCAGAGGGGAGGCAGACTTCCACATGTGCCTGACCGGGATCCACCCAACATGCCCACCAGGGGTCAATGCTCAACCACTCTGGGGAGTTGCTCCGTTGTAGTCGGAGCCATTCTAGCACCTGTGGCAAAGACCATGGAGCCATCCTCAGCACCTGAGACAATTATACTCCAATGGAGCCTTGGCTGTGGGAGGGGAAGAGAGAGTTAGAGAGGAAGGAGAGAGGGAAGGTTGGAGAAGCAGATGGTCACTTCTCCTGTGTGCCCTGGCTGGGAATTGAACCCAGGACTTCACCATGATCATACTACCTTTTAAAAACAACTTCTGCTTTGATTTATTCTGTAGCATATTTATGACAGTGTGGATAAAACCATTTTTGAGTTCTAATTTGTTTATTAAAATGCTTTAAAATGTCATTTTAACCAGATGAAATCAGGGGAAGAAGCAACTTTGAAAGAATTTTCATGCTAGTGAGGCTAACTAAACTGGGAACAGGGATGAGGGGGGCATATTTTGGATGAAAGGTGGCAATGTTGTCAGACAGATGGTAGGGGATACAGTGTGAGGCACAAAGGATGTGCTGGCAGGCTCAGGTACCCCTTTCTCTTCGTCAAGATTCAGAGAGATTTGGAGGTGTGAAGAGGAATGAAAACCCAGGTGGACAGTCTTTTTTAACTAATTAACTAGTCTTGCCTGAGAAAGAAAAGGAAGAAGAAGAAGAAGAAAAAGAAGAAGAAGCATTTCCATGTAAAAGAACACTGCAGATCCTACTGTGTTGTTTGTTCAAAGATTTTGGATACGGTTTGGCCATTACAGACTGCAGTGGGTATGCTCTGTGCTACTTTTCATCTCAAATTCTTTTGCTTAAGATTTGATCTTAGATTCATATTCTATCAGTTTATTACCATCAATAAAATTCTCTTGGCCTAATGTTGATTTCAATGTAGGTTACATTTCTGTATTTCTGTCATTACCACTTAATATTTTTTCCTCCTCAGGGTCATGTTTTAAATGTGATCTAAAATAGCAAAGTCTTTGAAGAATCTCCAGCATAGTGATCACGTTTATAGACTGTGAAGCCAAATGGCCTAGTTTCTAGAGCTAATGCTACCACTTACCAGCTACATAACCTTGGGTATTCATTTAACTTCTGACTTCAGTTTTATTATATGTCAAATGCGAATAATAATGCTAACCTCACAGTGCTAATGAGAATATTAAACAAATTAATATATTTAAAGTCCTTAAATCAGGCCTGGCAAGTAGTTTTAAGTTAGCTACTAGCTTGGCACATACTAAATGTTATATGAGTGTTAGCTATTGCTGCTGCTAGAAGCTGTCAGAGTAAATTCCACATGCTATATTATTACTTTAAAACAGTGCACTGATCTATCATTTTAGAAGCATTTATTCAAGCATGCCAGATAAATGTCTAAATACACTTATTCATGAAACCAAACATAAATTTACCCTGTAAGTTGAAGAGAAGCACAGTAAAAACAACCATTTTTTAATAGAAAATTGGTTAAGTTTTACTAATTTAATATAGAATTAAATAGCTTATAAAAGCATTTGGTAGAATCTGGTGTTGATCAAATTCAGAAATAATGTGAGAACAAAATAAAAGGATTATTCAATGAATTACTGGTTCATTCAATAAGCAATTAACATATGCTTGCGCCAAACAAAAGTTTTAAGAAGACACAAAGAAAAATAAGACCAATTTCCTACCTTTTTGGAGTTATAACCCAGTAAAAATAAACCTCAGATAAGTCATTTGAAATGATGGCACTGTGCACAATGATAGTCAAGTGTGAAGTGGGATGGGAACAAGCAGAAGAAGGGATTTGTATATGGGTGGTAGTTGGTGTTGGTTTAGGACTGGCTGTTGGAAAGCAACCATTCATCCCAATTCTGAAGCTGGATCTCTGGTGTACAGAGAGAATCAAAGCTCATGCATAAATATCCTCTCGTTGTTATACTGAAATTCATTTCAGCCAAGCCTGTGGAAAATATGATATTGATAATAAACATATAGGCTTGACTCAAAAACACAAAATATTCAGTCTTCAAATTTAGTAGGAAAAAAAATTATTCCAAGAAATATGAATGCATATATTAATGCAACATCATAGTTAATATTTTGAGTGCCTGGAGGAAAATAATTCTAAAGTGATTGCAGATCATAAGCAGAGTATTGGGAGAATCATGTGAGAACTTGACTCTTACATTGTCCCTGTGCTAATGTGATCTGTTAGGGGCCCCACATAATAATTAGTACCATATAAGTACACAGGTGGGCACTCAGCAAGATAAGGAAGATAAATCTTTTCTAGATATTGTTCCCACAGTAATAGTCACAGTCCCGTTCATACAGCTATTTAGATCAGCCCTGGTCAAGACGAAGTCACAAAGCACAGATAGCTTCTCGGTTTTGTTCAACATAATCCAGCCAAAATAAATCAAACTTTTCTTCTTCGGTAAAGGAAATTCTGTAAGGAAATAAGTTAAGAAACTAAAAAAACAACTGTAGTAATATTAAGCGAATTTTCAAAACATACAAATTCCTTTTTAAAGTTTCTAAAGATTGACTAGATTCAAGTCACAAAATGAAAGTATTTGATATCATAGGTTTCATAGTATAATATCAAAATATAAACTACCAGTAAGTATGAATACGTTTTCAAAGACTAAGTTTTTTTTTTTTACTATAAGGTTTTCTAACTCAAACACTTGTATAATGAGTGTGAGCTTAGGGAAATAGAATCTTAGGGGCTCAGTCACAGGAAATTTTGAGTAGTACCCTGTGGTAATTTGCTCACTCTGATGCTAACATTGGCACCATTGCTCCAATTATTGACATAATTAAAACAGGCAATCACCTGGTCTAGCCAGTTAGAAAACATAATGCAAGGAAAGATCTCATTCATAATAATAACAAAAAAATAAAATACAAAGGAAGAAATTTGACACCAAGTGGGCAAGACCTATATAAAGAAAATTATAAAATGATGCATGTATTAAAAAAGAAACTTTGAGAAACTGGAGGACCTTATCATGCTCTGCCACACTGGCTAAGGCATCACTGTTCTCTATTCTACTACCCCTATCACTATCTCAAAGGTCAGATGCAAAAAAATACCTTTGTCTGAGAAAAACAAATGTCTTACTTCCTTGTTTGCTTATTTCTTTTTATTTTGGAATGCTGCCATTAGCTGTGAAAGCAACTACTTTTTCTTTCATGTTACTCATGTCTGGCAAACCTATTGTAAGAATTCTTAGTATGTAAAGAGTTCCTATAACTCAATATGTAAGATAAATTCTTGCTGCAGATAAATAAAACTTCACAATACATAAATAATAAATACAAATTGCTAATAAATAAATACATTAAAATTTAGTGAGTAGTCAAAAATATAAATTGAAAATACATGCAGTAGCATTTTGACCTCCAGGTTTTGTAAATATTTTGACAATATGTATCAAAAATGTAAATTTCGATTCAGTAATTCTACTTCTTAGAAAAGAATCAGAAATTCACCAAAAAGAGTATGTATATAGATATTCAATACAGAGTTCTCTCTAATAGAAAAATGTAAAAAACACCTAAATATCCACTGGTGGGCTAGTGCGTAAATAAGGTATGCCTCAGCCATATGAAGTAATAATATGAAGCCATTAAACATTGGGTTTTCATTGAATAAAAAAATATTTGGGGAAGTATAAAGAAAAATTATAGAAAGAAGACCCAAAAAGAATGCAGTATTGTTTATATAGTTTAGTTATAGCTGTGTATGTGGGTGTATATGTACACTCATGTGTGCATACACACACACCAAAAATTAGTAATGACTCTCCCTGGGTGTTGCAAATTTTGTTTCCCTTAATATGCCTTTTTTACATTATATAAGGTCTACATTAAAAATTACATTAACTTTATAATTTTTAATTTAATTAAAAATTATTATTAATTGCCAGTTTTTTTAATTTTTAAAAAATGGCCTAGAACTTAGCTCTTGAAACTACAGAGGGCATATAAAAGGGAATGTTGTCTGATGTGTGTAGTCTAATTATTTCATTGGAGAAAATTTACTCTCATATATATTTCTACTTAGTTTCAGGTTGAACCATGTAATTTTTATTTATTTATTTTTCTTTAAGTTTTGGCACAGTATGGTAGTTAATTTAATTTTTTCACAGGTTAAATAAATTATAAGAATTTTATTAATATCCTTTTATACTAGGGGCCCAAATTTTTGCTTTAGGAAGAATGAGTAAACTATGATCAATGAACTTAGATGGTAAATGAATGTTTAGTCACAGTAGAGTTGCTACATTTCCTCAGTATAGAAATCAGATATTTGACCTGGCTGGTTGGCTCAGTGGTAGAGCATCAGCTGACATGTGGAAGTCCCAGGTTCAATTCCTGGTCAGGGCACACAGGAGAAGCAACCATCAACTTTTCCACGGCTTCCCCTCCCCTCTTCTCCTCCTCTAGCTATGGCTCAAATGGGTTTGAACAAGTTGGCCCCAGGTGCTAAGGATGGATCCATGGTGTTGCATCAGGTGCTAAAATAGCTTGGGTGCCAAGCAACGGAGCAGCAATCCAGACAGTCAGAATATCCCCTGCAAGGGGGCTTGCAGGGTAGATCCTGGGTGGGTACTGTATGGCCAGTAGCTGCAGCCACCATCACAGCCACCAGGCCCACACAAATTCGCATTTGATTCAGACAGATGGTAAAAAAACAACAAAGTCAAGAACTGGTGGGTCATTACCTTTAATCTTTGCTTGCTCCCGGTGGAAGAGAAATACACACAGTGGGAAAACATTTCCCTTTCCATTCAGGGCTCCCACAGCCACTGACTCATCCAAGTATTCCTAGAATCAAAGGTTTCTACCTCACCAGCCTTATTCACCTCTGTTCTCCATCTCCTTCTCTCTGTACAAACTATGCACAAACTGGCTTCTTCTTCAGCACTCCATCATCTCGGCTGCCTCTCTTCTGCAATGCTGATAACAGGATTTGAGCAAGTGTACCCTCCCCTTCCCCAGTCTGCCTCATTTTATAGTGTAGAAATTAAAGCATTTAAGTCAATATACAAACAAGGAAGTCTCTGATACAAAGTCTCTTATCTGAGGCATAAATGGGATTCCTTAAAAGAGTGCACCAGCCCACATCATGCAACATTCAAGGGTGTGGGGAAAAGCTTAGTTTCAAAAAGATCTAAGTATTAAAAGTGTAGAAAAAGCTTAGTCTTAAAACTAGGCCTTAGGCTATAATGACCCTGCCTGCTTACAGCCTGTCCTCCACACCCAATGCAAAGTATAAGCGAGCAAACATATATCATATTTACAAACTTATTTGACCTACAGGCACATATGGGAGTCTGTCTCTGCCTCCTTGCCTCTCAATAAAAAAAAAGAAAAAGAAATCAGATATCATAGTTGCTTTAGATATTCCTGAATATTGAACTATATCTACTCTGAGGCTCTTCATAATAAAAGGTAATCGCTGAGTATTTAAACACAAGAAGGTTCAGAAGAATTTATTCTCAATGCCATATACCTTTTATTATGATTGATATTAGATACACCTGGATATTATTTTAAATGTGGATACAATTAGATAAGTCCTGCTTACATTAATGGCAAAGTTTACATAATCCTTTTTGTTTTATTTTTTTTTATTTATTTTTAAATTTATTTTTATTATTTTTTTTCCAGGGACAGAGAGAGAATCAGAGAGAGGGATAGATAGGACAGACAAACAGGAACGGAGAGGTGAGAAGCATCAGTCATTAGTTTTTCATTGCCGTTGCGACACCATAGTTGTTCATTGATTGCTTTCTCACATGTGCCTTGACTGTGGGCCTTCAGCAGACTGAGCAACCCCTTGCTGGAGCCAGCAACCTTGGGTCCAAGCTGACAAGCTTTTGCTCAAGCCAGATGGGCCCACGCTCAAGCTGGCGAGCTCGGGGTCTTGAACCTGGGTCTTCTGCATCCCAGTCTGATGCTCTATCCACTGCGCCCAGCCTGGTCAGGTTTGCTTTAAAACCTTGTAGACACTTTCACCCACCAAATTGTAGACTTTCTTTTAAATCTCATTGTTAATGTTCGTTCTAACTTCTTTATTCAGTATAAAAGGAAAGTTCTTGCCACATTCACTTTACTCCAAAAAGCCACACTTGACTCACCATGCTCTCTCAAGTCTATTCACAGCAGCTGCTGAGATGAATGCCAAAATTTTCAGACATAAAATAGCCTGATCTAGTAGAATGCAGACTAAACCCACACAGAACTTGGGTTGTGTTCTTGTAGTCCCACAACACATGCAAGATCACCCACTGGGTTGAAAACCACAATTCTGATGCAAATGCACCATGCTAAGTACTCTAAAACATAATGAATTTGCAGATAATAATTTCTCTGGACTTGATTGAGGTAACTCTCTGATTCTGACAAAGTTCTGTGATTATCTAACTTCAAATCTATGCAAATTTAAGTTTCTCCCCAACCCTCTGAAATCCTAAATAGGGAGGAAGAGTGAACATGAACAATTTCTGCCCCCTGCTCTTGTGGTTGTCTAGAAGTTTCTAGAAGTTTCTTTCAGTTAACACTATTGAACACTCCCTCACTTTCTTTGTTAATGGTAGTTCAGTCTCAGCAGTGTTCTTCACTCAAGTGGTTCAGTGAAATGGTGGAGTCACCTATGAGAAGACTCAAGGAAGTTTCCTATTGGCCCTTTTTTACAATGTGCAGTCATAGTTTACTCTTTTGGGGGCCATTTTTTCATCACTGCAGAGGTCAGTGGCCAGGTTCTATGGCCCTCACATTCTAAGCAATTGTAAAACTCTTCAAACACTTCTTTTGAAAGCAACCCTCTTCACTTGACAAGAGGTAAGGGAAAGTACCACAACGAGGGGAGGGTTGTAGGACTTACATGGTCCTTCCCATTTGTTCTCTTTCATACACTACAGATGAGCAACAGGATAAGGTTGCAGAAGGGACTTTACAGTCCACATGTGCTACAGAGATAGCACAGCAACTTACTTCAGGATGTGAAAGGTTTTGTCACAAATTGTACTGAGGTTTCTGCTTAAACTCCAAGAGAAGAGGAAGGGCAACGTTTAACATTACCTTTAGATATATGTATAGTATTTATATATACATGATAGCCCTGTACCTCTACAATACATATGAATGTATTCAGAGAGTGGTTTATCTAGCTATAATAGTATAGAGATAGATAAATTTGGAGAAGGAGGGGGACAGAGAAAAGTTATATAAGTCCATAAAATATTTAAAACCTAGGATATGACTTGGGGCATAATTTCAACAAGTGCTAACTTAACTTTTACATAAATTAATTGCAACATTTTGAAAGTTTGTCCCTGGTCCTGGTCAGTTCTTCAGCAGCAGAGTATCGACCTGACATGTGGATGTCCTGGGTTCAATTCCTGGTCAGGGCACACAGCAGAAGTGACTGTCTGCTTCTCCATCCCTTCTCCTCTCCCTACTCTCTTTTTACCTCTCTCTTTCCTCCCACAGCCATGGCTCAGTTGGAGCAAGTTGACTCTGGATGGCTCCATGGCCTCGCCATGGGCATTAAAATAGCACAGTTGCTGAGCAATGGAGCAACAACCCCAGGTGGGCAGAGCATCACCCCATAGAGATTTGATAGGTATATCCCAGTCAGGTCACATGTGGGAGTCTGTCTCTCTGCCTCGCTGCTTCTCAATTAAGAAAAATTTTAAAATAATTTTAAAAAATAAAGAAAGAAAAAGAGTCCCTGGCTGGTTGGCTCAGCAGTAGAGCATCAGCCCAGTGTGTGGAAATTCTGGATTTGATTCCCAGCCAGACACACAGGAAAAGCTCCCATCTGCTTCTTCACCCTTTCTTCTCTCTTTTCTCTCTATCGCTCTCTTCCCCTCCCACAGCCAAGGCTCCATTGGAGCAAAGTTGGCCAGGGCACTGAATATGGCTCCATGGCCTCTGCCCTCAGGTGCTAGATTGGCTCTGGTTGCAACAAAGCAATGCCCTAGATGAGCAGAGCATCCCCCCTGGTGGGCTTGCCCAGTGGATCCCGGTTGGGCACATGTGGGAGTCTGTCTCTCTGCCTCCCCACTTCTCACTATAGAAAAATACAAAAAATAAAATAAAATAAAAAAGAAAGTGTATTCCTATCACCAGTATCTGTCACTACAGTTCTCACTGATCTTTGGGACTTAATTGAGCCTGTTAAGATCCCCATGAGTCTGTTCTTCTGATCTCAGTTCTAATGACATGCAAAACTATCTTATAAGGATACTTCATGAAATGCTGGTTAACGTTTTGAAACTGATGAGAAATCCTGAAGAAGTGTCAGCTACTAAAATTTCCCTTAAGCTCTGGGTAAATGCAGCCCAAATATCTACTTTTAAAAGTCCATGCAGCATGAGAAGTATCTTCATGAAGTTCTAGCCAATAAGAAAATATCAGTGCAAGGACATTACAAAGGTTTGTATCTGACCTTTCTTTGGTTTTAATCACTGAAGTTCTAGACAGCTTAATAAGTTGAAGGTGCCAGGTCACAGTCTAACTTAATAAGCCTTACTGCAGAGAATGGTCACCTCTGATTGTTCCCATAAGTCTTAGCACATCTGGTATACTGTCCTTGCATGAGAAATGTTTTCCATAACTTTTCTCTTGTTCACTACCCTGCATATAAATTGTTTTTATTAACCCTAGAATGATACAGCACTGTATATTTTTGTGAGCTTTTGCCATTTTCAGCTTTATCCTAAAGAAAAAGAGTTGATTTTTTTCTCCAAAAAGTATTAAATACTGTTTATCACCAATGTCTTCTTTTCTATTTTTCTACCCTTATTTAATATGGGTCAAGCTGACCTTCAGTTTGACATCAGATAAAAGAACTAAACATTGTAACAAGACTCTTCAAGACAATTTACAATATGCCTTACTTGTAGAAGAAAAGAGCCAGATAAAAACAATTGATCACTTTTAGAGTTTCCCATAGTACAACATATTCAGATGTAAATATTAAGGAAAATTCAATTATATATAGAAATATATATAGTTGGATGATTGGCACATTCCTTTGAACAAAATGATAAACAAATCGATAGACAATCTATTCTGTTTTATTTCAGTATATTTTACAAATATAATGAAAGCCATATTTCTTCTTTCTTTGCAATTTCCCATATGGATAATAGTAGCTTGGAAGTTGATCCAGATGGATAAAACTACAGTTTTACCGTATGGTGTTACATCTGTATCCTCCACCTTAACCTTAGTTATGAAGAATGCATCTCAGGGCCATTATAGAGAAATAAAGAAATTGTCTTTATAAAGAAAGAGGACCAAAGACAACATGCCCATATTTTTATTAAGAAAATTCTGCAGGTGGAAACAGTTTGTGCTGGAATCCATCTTATCTCTCTGAAAAACCAAATATTTGCATACTGAAGTCATCTGCCATCCCATCATTGACAGTTATCTTCTGAATGAAAACATTGCTTGAATTCTTCTCTGATTAATGCTGTCTAACCTACATTCATACACACATTCCATTTCGTTCACATAGTATTATATCAAAAATATTAAATAAAAAAAGGAAGTAGCTAGTGGTGTCACAGGATACCTAGTCATTCTATTAGGTGAAGACCAGTTCTGGTTATAATTTGGTCAGTTGCATGATAGAATAGTTAGAATTTCTTTTGTATCAAGCTAATGGCAGTTTGGGGAAAGAATAAAAGCAATGTTCTAGTTGTATTATTTTTAATTTGCCTATCAAAATGTTGACCAAAACCTGCCTAAGTGTTTTTCTATGTCCTTTTATTATGTCACAAATATAAATCTCTGTACAAAACACTGGTTTGCCATATCTCAAAGTTTAGCAAGACTAAACTTTTACTTTTGTATATTTTTCTCCTTCAATTACATACTATAATTCCCTCCAACATCCAAGGACTCTGGGTTTTTTATATTAATGTCTATATTTTACTATTTCAACCACTCTTTTATATTTTCTTTTAATTTTATATTATATAATTCATTGGTAAAGGAAGCCTCATATGATTCAAATATAAAATTCTTAGTTTAACATTTTTAATAGCTTTGTCTACTTCCATGAATCTAGCTACCTGATATCACCCAAATCTACCTGCTGCTGTTCACTTTCTCATTCATTCCATCACTGACATCCTTACCTAAACAGTATTAAAATACAACTTCTTATTGTTTTTCCCTATACCTGCAAGATTGCCTTCTCCATTACATTTTATTACCTGATCATTTAGCTATCTAATCCCATACACATAATAATTGTATTTTATGTTTTATACAGTACTGCCCACACCCACACACCTTTAAGGATACCTCTATTCAATGTTCTCAGAATCCTAGGCTTCTAATTTGCTATCATAATTGCATGATGATAAATCTTGAAAGAGGTTCAAAGATTTTCTATAACATTTCTTACATTTGCAACTAAGGAAACATGCTTTAGGTGGCAAAGACAAGATCAAAACACCAATTGCCAAATTTCAAGTTCATAGCTTTTACTGCAACAGCTTGCATTTACAACCCATGAGAATGCTGCAAATGAGTTCTCTGCAAATTAGATGTCTTAAAAATGTCAGTACTCTTTATTCTTCTATATTAGGGTTCTCCAGACAGTCAGAATTAATAAACTAAATACAGATATATATGAAGAAAACTATTATAAGTTTTGGCTGAGATTACAAAGCTAAGAAGTCCCATGATCTGCTATCTGAAAGTTGGAAAACCAGGAGAGTCAATGGTATAGCTCAGTCTGAGTCCAGAGGCCTAATAACCTGGGTGTGGTAGGCAGTTATACCAGCAGGGCCAGGACTATAAACCGGGCACAGAAGGCCACGAGGGTGGAAAACCCTGAGTGACTAGCAATGGGCAAAACTTGGAAATAAGGACCTCACCTTCAGGGTGACCTTTCCGCCCTTAGCTGGTTATGCAGTTTAGGCCCTGATTTAATATTACCAGACACATGGTTTGGACCCTCCCCTGACCTTTTCTGCCCCGGCATATCACTAGTCACATTCCCTTTGGAGGAAACAAGGAGAATAGGGCATAGGCATTAATCTCTAGAAATAACGTCTAGGCCTCAGATGTGTTTCAGCTCCAGGCCCAGAAAAGCAGCAAAATCAGAGTAAGGGAAGCCATGACTGACCTCAGGACCAGCTGCATTGACTAAGGACCCCATGAAAGGACACACCTGGAGAGCTGATGAATATTCTATTCAGATTCTCCCCTGGGACCTTACCTAAGCTCTCCACCCTTTAAAATCCCTTAGGAAAGAGGTTTCAGCCTGCTCTTTGTTCCTCTGTGCCTTCCTTCTCTTCCTACTATTCTCCCCAACAAGGGGCTTTTTTCTTGTCTCTTTCTCTTAAGCCAGTGATTCTTAACTTTTTTTGAGGTACCAAACCCACAAGATTCATATGCGCATTCACCAAACCCTTCTTTAGTGATAAATAAAATATGATTTTTTTTCCAAATTCAAGACATAGGTATATGTTTTAATACTGGTGCACAAAATGAGCCGAGCATGAACATCACCTTGCTCAAAGAACAAAACCAACAAAGTGCATGAACTCACAACAAATTACGGTATTACTTTATTCTGGCCTCCGCGGCAGAGGCTTCTCCAAACCCCTGGACCGACTCATCGAACCCCTAGGGTTCAATAGAATCCAGGTTAAGAACCACTGTATTAAGCTCTAAAAAACCCCACAAGACTTACAACCAGAGGAACAGCAGGCAGTGGCAGCTAACCCTGGGCTCGCCCCCTGTACCTGTCTCCCAAGGTGCCCTTTTCCCTGACATTGTTTCCTTTATGGCCAATACTCTTCCTTTACGTGCAGCACTTGCTCTCTTGATTGAATGCTTTCTCTCAAAAAGACAAAAATCAAGGTCTTGCTGTTTGGCTTATAGCATCTTTTTGGTGCTTTAACTTTAGATGGTGTTCCAGTAACAAGGGGAGGAGATCATGTCACTTCCAGTCTGAAAGATGTAAGTCCCAGCATTGGAAGGCCTGAGAACCAGGAGAGCCAGTGTTCAAGATCAGGAGAAAATGGACATTTTTTAGTTCAGGAACAAAGAGAGAATTTGCCTTTTTTTTGTTCTATTTGGTCCCTCAACCAATTGGATGATGCCCATCCAAATTGGTAAGGGGATCTTCTTTACTTATTCTACTGATTCAAATGCTAATCCCTTCCAGAAACATTCTCACAGAGACATAGAAATCATATCAACTGGGTATCCCAATCAAACTGACGCAGCACAACTGCTCAGGTCTTCTAGTAGATTTCAAGCCATGTAGATGTACATTGGGCTTTAAAATTTGTCACAATTCCCTGCCTCATCCTTTACACCATTAATCCTCCTTATTTTCTCAGGCATACTTTTTTTTTACTATATCTCTTGAGTCTGCTTTTTGCTTAAAAGCCATCCCAGAAGCGTTCTCTATCAAACCAATACAGCCATTTTAACTTTAACTGTCTCCATTTAAACGGTTCCTAAAGATTCACTTCCCTTAACTTGTCAGATAAATAACTTCCTCCATCAGTGTTGATAGCATTACACGTCTGATGATAAAAACCACAAATATTTTTGACACTTCCTATGACTAAGTCTCTGTGAAAACACTGAAGGTATGTATCAGGCACCTTGCTTGCACCAATTCAAATACAGAGGGTCCTCAGGTTACGATGCCATTCTCTTCCTATGACAGTGATGTAACCCGAATTTTGGTGTAAGTCAAAACACACACTAGCCTAAATCAGTTACCTATCCTAACACAGTTGTAAAATGATAATATAAAACATAAAAATACAACTAAGCCACAGAAAAAGGAAAAGGACATAAATATACTAGACTGCACACTGTGCTCTAGTAAAAGAAAAAATAAGTGTAAAAAAAATCCCTTACCTTTATTTCTGTGATTGGCTTGCACAATGGAAGGGGTATTGCAAGGTGGGAGAGAGTGACCTATTGGAGGAGGAAGCTGGAGGCAGGAGAACCTGTAGAAGGTGCTGGAGATACTGGATCAGGTGAGTCAGGATTGCCTAAGGAACATGCAGGAGACACTGAAGATGATTCTACCTGTACTATAGGTGTTTCATCTTGAGAAGCAGCTGATGTAGAGGGTACAGGATCTGCTACATAGTCTTCCACTGCGTGCAACCAAACTACTTCACCCACATAGTCCATAAATAGATGCTAATGGCATAAGCCAAAACACTCATGTCTCAACTTTTTAAGTTTTTATGAGAGTGAGCATCTGTAAGCCAGTAGCCAGGTACACCACCACAGCAGCCTGGCCAGTGCAGGTTCGCATTAGATTCGAACAGACAGTTATGAAACAACGGAGCCAAGAACTGGTGAGCCATTAGTTTTAATTCTAGCTTGCACTCAGCGGGCAATCAAAAACACACACTGGGCTCACAAAGCTACTGACTTATCCGAGTTTCCTAGAATCAAAAGGTTTCTAGCTCAGCAGACTTATTCACCTCTGTTTTTCATCTCTTTCTTTCTGCACAAACTGGCTTCTTCCTCAGCACTCTGCCATCTTGGCTGCTTCTCCTCTCCTCTCTAATACTAACCTCAGGAACCAAGAGCAAGCAAGCTCCCAGTTTCTCCCACTTTATACTGTAGAAATCCAAACCTTTAATCCAATCTACAAACAAGGAAGTCTCTGATAAAAAGTCACCTCTCTGAGGCATAATGGAATTCCTCAGGAGAGTGCACCACCCTACATTATCCAGTCAGTCAAGGGTGTGGGGAAAAGCTTACTCTTAAAACTAACACGTGGGCAGCGCCATCTTTAACAAAGTGAGCATAATATATTTTATCTGCCCAACAGCATCGTAAACTTGAAATGTCATATATCAAGACTGTCATTAACTCAGTCAGGATCCCCTGTACTCTTGTAACCACCTGTGTCTTGTCCTAGTGCCCATTACAGAGCTGACTCTGAGTGGCCTCTGAACAACGTCAAGCACAGGTACTGTGACAGTGTGACAGCTGGTTGTGTGGAAAGAAATAAAAGTGAAGGATATGAGATAAGGAAGTTTTGAGTAGATAGAGTGATAATGTGATCTATGATAAGAATATACTTTACTTATATAAAAACCCTTGGAATTTTCTAAGTGATGAGAGTGATAAAGGTGCTTTTTGCTATGTTAATATAGTGACCTTGGGAAAGAGCCTAAGGCAGTGGTTCTTAACCTTTTAAAAGGTGCCGAACCCACCAGTTTATATGCGCATTCACCGAACCCTTCTTTAGTGACAAATAAAATATGATTTTTTTTCAAAATTCAAGACATAAGTACATGTTTTTTTACTGGTGCACAAAATGAGCCGTGCATGAACATCACCTTGCTCAAAGAACAAAACCAACAAAGTGCATGAACTCACAACAAATTACGGTATTACTTTATTCTGGCCTCCGCGGCAGAGGCTTCACCAAATCCCTGATATGGACTCATCAAACACCTAGGGTTTGATAGAACCCAGGTTAAGAACCACGGGCCTAAGGATATGGCTGATTAAGGGACGGAAACTGTAACTGAAGGGTTGGAATTTCAGACCCCACACACCCTTACCTTTCGGGTTGGTAGAGGGGCTGGAGGGTCAATTGGTGGTCAATGGCCAATATTTAATTAACCATGACTGTCTCCATATACACTCAGATGGATGAGATTCAAAGAGGTTTCAGGTCTTCTGTTTCTTTTGTGTTATTGTTATTTGGTAAACAAACCATTAATGCTATTACCTTTAGACCTGATGATAATTGAAGTAAAAGATTAGAGAAGTGGTTAAGCGATGAGTCTGAACAGAGAAGCAAAAACCAGATCTTAAATCACTACTAATATTTAGAAATTATAATTCTACTCAACAATCTATACAAGTCACTTGTATGAATTCAGTTTTTTATATATATATATATATATATATATATATATATATATATATATATATATATTTTATTATTATTAATCCTAATGGGGTGACACCAATAAATCAGGGTACATATGTACAATGAAAACATCTCCAGATTAACTTATCATTCAATTATGTTGCATACCTGTCACCAAAAGTCAAATTGTCCTCTGTCACCTTCTATTTGGTTTTCCCTGTGTCCCTCCCCACCTCCCTATCCCACTTTTCCCCCCCTCCACCCATCCCATAACCGCCACTCTCTTGTCCATGTCTCATATTCTCACTTTTATGTCCCACCTATGTATAAAATCATGCTGTTCTCAGTTTTTCTTTTTTTTTTCTGATTTACTTATTTCACTCCGTATAATGTTATCAAGGTACATCCATTTTGTTATAAATGATCTGATGTCATCATTTCTTATGGCTGAGTAGTATTCCATAGTATATATGTACCATAGCTTTTTAATCCACTCGTCTTCTGACGGACACTTGGGCTGGTTCCAGATCTTCGCTATTGTGAACAATGCTGCCACGAACATGGGGGCGCATTTCTTCTTTTCGAACAGTGCTATGGTGTTCTTAGGGTATATTCCTATAAGTGGGATAGCTGGGTCAAAAGGCAGTTCGACTTTTAATTTTCTGAGGAATCTCCAAACTGTTTTCCACAGTGGCTGCACCAGTCTGCATTCCCACCAGCAGTGCAGAAGGGTTCCCTTTTCTCCACATCCTCGCCAGCACTTATTCTGTGTTGTTTTGCTGATGAGTGCCATTCTGACTGGTGTGAGGTGATATCTCATTGTGGTTTTAATTTGCATTTCTCTAATGATTAGTGATGTTGAGCATTTTTTCATATGTCTATTGGCCATCTGTATGTCCTCTCTGGAGATATTTCTATTCATTTCTTTTGCCCATTTTTTGATTGGGTTGTTTGTCTTCCTGGTGTTGAGTTTTATAAGTTCTTTATAAATTTTGGTTATTAACCCATTATCAGATGTGCTGTCGAATATGTTCTCCCATTGTGTGGTTTGTCTTTTTATTCTGTTCTTATTGTCTTTAGCTGTGCAAAAACTTTTTAGTTTGATACAGTCCCATTTGTTTATCTTGCCTTTTATTTCATTTGCGGATGGAGATAATTCAGCAAATATATTGCTGCTACAGATGTCGGAAAGTGTGCTGCCTATGTTTTCTTCTAAGATGCTTATAGTTTCACGGCTTATGTTTAAATCTTTAATCCACTTTGAATTTGTTTTTGTGAATGGTGTAAGTTGATGGTCTAGTTTCATTTTTTTGCAGGTAGATGTCCAATTTTACCAACACCATTTGTTAAAGAGGCTGTCTTTACTCCATTGTATGTTTTTTCCTCCGTTGTCAAATATCAGTTGTCCATAAAGTTGTGGGTTTATTTCTGGGTCCTCTGTTCTCTTCCATTGATCTATGTGCCTTTTCTTATGCCAGTACCAGGTTGTCTTGAGTAAAATGGCCTTATAGTATACCTTGATATCTGGAAGAGTGATACCTCCTGCTTTGTTTTTTCTTTTTAGGATTGCTGAGGCTATTCGTGTTCTTTTGTGGTTCCATATAAATTTTTGGAATATGTTTTCTATATCTTGAATTATGTCATTGGTATTTTAATTGGTATTGCATTTAATTTATAAATTGCTTTGCGTAGTATAGACATTTTAATGATGTTTATTCTTCCTAGCCTTGAGCATGGTATATGCTTCCACTTGTTTGTATCTTCCTTGATTTCCTTTATCAATGTTTTATAATTTTCTGAGTACAAGTCCTTAACATCCTTGGTTAAATTTACTCCTAGGTATTTTATTATTTTGGCTGCAATAGTGAAGGGGATTGTTTCTTTAAGTTCTTTTGCTGACAGTTCATTGTTTGTATATAGAAATGCCTCTGATTTCTGCGTATTAATTTTATATCCTGCCACCTTGCTGAATTCATTTATAAGGTCCAGTAGTTTTTTGACTGAGACTTTAGGGTTTTCTATATACAATATCATATCATCTGCAAATAGTGACAGTTTTACTTCTTCTTTTCCAAATAAAAGGATGCCTTTTATTTCTTCTTCTTGTCTGATTGCTATAGCTAGGACTTCCAGAACTATGTTGAATAAGAGTGGTGAAAGTGGGCAACCCTGCCTGGTTCCTGATCTTAAGGGGATTGCTTTTAATTTTTGTCCATTTAGTATGATGTTTGCTGTGGGTTTGTCGTAGATGGTCTTTATCATGTTAAGGAATGGTCCTTGTATTCCCACTTTACTGAGAGTTTTGAGCATGAATGGGTACTGGATTTTATCAAATGCCTTTTCTGCATCTATTGAAATTATCATGTGATTTTTGTCTTTTCTTTTGTTTATGTGATGAATCACATTGATTGATTTGCGATTATTGAACCAGCCTTGCCTCTCCAGAATAAATCCCACTTGATCATGGTGTATGTATTTTTCATATATTGCTGGATCCGGTTGGCTAACATTTTGTTGAAAATTTTAGCGTCTAAATTCATCAGGGATATAGGCCTATAATTTTCTTTCTTTGTGTTGTCTTTGTCCGGCTTTGGGATTAGAATTATGCTCGCTTCATAAAAGGAGTTTGAAAGTCTTCCTTCCTCTTGAATTTTTTGAAATAACTTGAGGAGGATAGGAGTTAGTTCTTCTTTGAATTTTTGATAGAATTCACTTGTGAAGCCATCAGGCCCAGGACTTTTCTTTTTTGGGAGTTTTTTGATAACTGTTTTCATCTCATTTGTTGTAATTGGTCTGTTTAGGTGTTCTGATTCTTCCAGATTGATTTTTGGAAGTTTATATGATTCAAGAAATTTGTCCAATTCATCTAGATTGTCTAATTTTTTGGCATAGAGTTCTTAATAATATTTTCTTACAATGCTTTGTATTTCTGTTGTATCAGTTGTTATTTCTCAACTGTCCTTTTTAATTTTATTTATTTGAAACCTCTCTCTTTTTTTCTTGGTGAGTGTAGTTAAAGGTTCATCAATCTTGTTAACCTTTTCAAAGAACCAGCTTCTGGTTTCATTGATCCTCTGTATTGTTTCCTTAGCCTCTATGTCATTTATTTCTGCTCTGATCTTTATTATTTCTTTCCTTCTACTTGTCCTGGGTTTTATTTTTTGCTGTTTTTCTAGTTCTTTTAGATGCAGGGTCAGGTTGCTTATTTGAGTTTTTTCTAGCTTCCTATGATATGCCTGTAGTGCAATGAACTTCCCTCTCAGGACTGCTTTTGCTGTGTCTCATAAATTTTTAGTTGATGTATGCTCATTATCATTTGTTTCTAGAAACTTTTTTATTTCGTCTTTGATCTCATTTTTATTCCATTCATTATTTAATAACATGCTATTTAGTTTCTAAGTGTTTGAGTATTTTTCAGTTTTTCTCTTTTGGTTAATTTCTAGTTTCATGGAATTGTGATCAGAGAAAATGCTTGATATGATTTCAGTTTTCTTAAATTTATTGAGACCATTTTTGTGTCCTAACATGTGGTCTATCCTAGAAAACGTACCATGAGCACTTGAGAAGAATGTATATTCTACTGCTTTAGGATGAAAAGTTCTGAAGATATCTATTAAATCAAGTTGATCTAGTGTTTCCTTTAAGTCTGCTGTTTCTTTATTGATTTTCTTTCTTGAGGATCTATCCAGTGTTGTTAGAGGGGTATTGAAATCCCCTACTATGATAGTATTGCTGTTAATCTCGCCCTTTATGTCCATCAAAGTCTGCTTTATATATGTCGGGGCTCCTATATTTGGTGCGTAGATATTTATAATAGTTATATCTTCCTGTTGAATTGTTCACTTTATCATTATGTATTGTCCTTCCTTATCTCTTACTACAGCCTTTGTTTTAAAGTCCATTTTGTCAGCTATAAGTACTGCTACCCCGGCTTTTTTTTCATTTCCATTTGCATGAAATATTCTTTTCCATCCTTTTACCTTCAGTCTATGTGCATCTTTTGTTTTAAGGTGTCTCTTGTAGACAGCATATGTATGGGTCCTGTTTCTTTATCCATGCAGCTACCTTATGTCTTTTGATTGGATCATTTAATCCATTTACATTTAAGGTTATTAATGATATGTAGTTGTTTATTGCCATTTTATTCTTTAAAGCTGTCTTCTTCTTTTGCTATATTCTTTCCTCCCTTTAAACTGTTCACAACAGGCCCCTTAGTATCTCTTGCAGAATTGGTTTGGTTTTTATGAATTCCTTGAGGCTTTCTTTTTCTGGGAAACTCTTTATTTCTCCTTCAATTTTAAATGTTAACCTTGCCGAATAAAGTAGTCTTGGTTGTAGGTTCTTGTTCTGCATTACTTTGATTATATCTTGCCATTCCCTTCTGGCCTCAAGTGTTTCTGTTGAGAAGTTCGATGTCATCCTTATGGGGGCTCCTTTGTAGGTGATAGCCTTTTTTTCCCTAGCAGCTTTTAAATTTTTTTCTTTATCCATTAGCTTTGGTATTTTAACTATGATGTGTCTTGGTGTAGATCTTTTTGGGTTTCTCTTTAATGGAGTTCTGTGTGCTTCTTGAACGTGTGGAATGTTTCCCAGCCTTAATTTAGGGAAGTTTTCTGCTATGATTTGATTGAACACAGTTTCCATTTCCTGTCCTCTTTCCTCTTCTTCAGGCACCCCTATGATGCGAATGTTGTTTCTCTTCATGTTGTCACAGAGCTCCCTTAGAGTTTCCTCACATTTTTTGAGTCTTTATTTCTTTTTCTTTACTGCTTCTGTGCCTTTGTTTATTGTGTCTTCTAACTCGCTGATTCGATCCTCAGCGTGACTCATCCTGTTTTTAATTCCTTCCATTGTGGTCTTCAGTTCTGATACTGTATTTGTCATTTCTGTCTGATTCTTTTTTATTATTTCAATTTCGTTCTTTATACTTGTTATCTCTTTATTTAGGTGTTCATAGTGACTATCCATTGTTGCTCTAATTTCTTTGAACATTCTAACTATCATTATTCTAAATTCTGCTTCTGGTAATTTGGTTATATCTGGTTCATTCAGGTCCTTCTCTGGGGATTTCTCTTGATTCATTTGGTTTGCATTCCTTTGCCTGCCCATTTTATCTTTGTATAGGCAAGTTGTGGGCACTGGAGTCCAGTAGGTGTTCCCTTTGTGTTCTCTAGGTGTGTTCTGTCTGCAGGCCTGCCACCCCCTCTGCTGCTGCCTAGGGTGGTTGGGTATGGGCGTTGCCAACGACAGCCTACTGCGGCTGCTGCTGTGATTTCCACCTCTCCTCCGCGGGAGGGGCTGTCACTCAAGCCACAAGCCTTAGTACCAACGGCAGAGGTGAGCACCTTTGCTCAGCTGTGGGACCAGCCCGTTTCCGGAAGGCTTACGCCCAGCCCCCGCAGTCAGAGCCTGCTCGCCACAGTTTTGCAGGTTGGGCAGGGCTTTTTTTTTTTTTTTTTTTTTAATTAATTAATTTATTTATTTATTTATTTATTTATTTTTATTAACTTTAATGGGGTGACACCAATAAATCAGGGTACATATGTACAATGAAAACATCTCCAGATTATCCCATCATTCAATTGTGCTGCATACCCATTACCCAAAGTCAAATTGTCCTCTGTCACCTTCTATCTGTTTTTCCCTGTGTCCCTCCCCTTCTCCCTATCCCACCCTCCCCTCCCTCCCCCCATCCCGTAACCACCACACTCTTGTACGTGTCTGCACTGCTGGTGGGAATGCAGACTGGTGCAGTCACTGTGGAAAACAGTTTGGAGATTCCTCAAAAAATTAAAAGTCGAACTGCCTTTTGACCCAGCTATCCCACTTTTAGGAATATACCCTAAGAACACCATAACACTGTTCGAAAAGAAGAAATGCGCCCCCATGTTTGTGGCAGCATTGTTCACAATAGCGAAGAGCTGGAAACAGCCCAAGTGTCCGTCAGAAGACGAGTGGATTAAAAAGCTTTGGTATATATATACTATGGAACAATATTCAGCCATAAGAAATGATGACATCGGATCATTTATAACAAAATGGATGTACCTTGATAACATTATACGGAGTGAAATAAGTAAATCAGAAAAAAAGAAAAACTGAGAACAGCATGATTTCAAACATAGGTGGGACATTAAAATGAGACTACGAGACACGTACAAGAGATTGGGCAGGGCTTTTGACGTGCTCTCAGCTGTGAGCCTTTGCCCGTCCAGAATTTAGCCCCGCCCTCGAGCCCGGGGCCCTCCTGCGTAGGGTCACAAACTGCAGTTTATTGGGCCGGGCGTTTTGCTGGCGTTAGCTCAGCTGCTAGCTTCCGATCGATCAGGACTCTGCCACGCCCCCACGTTTGGCGCCAGCTCCCGCACGTAGGGTGGCCATGTGCCCGGATTTCTCTAGCCGGGCAGGTCTAGCAGCGTGAGTTCAGCCGCGGAATCCGCTCACGCGCCTGGCGGGGCCAGCAGCATGAGCTCAGTCGCAGAAGCTGCTCGCGCACCGGGCGGGGCCAGTGGCGTTAGCTTAGCCGCGGAAGGCGCTCGCGTGCTGGGCGGGCCAGCGGCGTGAGCTCAGCCGCGGAAGCCGCTCGTGCACCAGGCGGGGCTAGTAGCGTGAGCTAAGCCGCGAAATCTAGCCCGTGCACACAAAGGATTTCAACCCACAGCGGTTTTTCCCTCTGGGCGGGGTTGGCAGCGTTAGCCCAGTCGCGAGCCCCTCGCCTGTCCCTGGTCCTAGCCCCGTCCCCGCCGTCAGGGCCGGCTTGCTCAGAGTCGCAGAGCCGATCTCTGCCCATATTTTTCCCCACAAGTGGGGTCACAGGCGGCCTGCAGCTGTCGGACCGCTTTCGTGCGTTTCCTGTGCCCCTGCTGGGCTAGACTGAGTTCTCATCGGTTGTACCTCCGCCCACGGCGACAGGACCGCTTTTCAGCGTCCTGCCGCCAACATCCCTTCAGCAGCGTTTAGAGAGATAGCAGTGTCTTAAGTCCCCACACTGTAGGTTTGGGAGCTCCCTCCCTCAAAGCAGCTCTGCTCTAATTGCCGCGGGAGAGCTTGTTTGGCTAGTGTCCTGTCTCCCTTTGCTGGTATTGCTAGTTCCAGTGGAAATATTCGTTTTCGATTAGGGAAATGACTTAGCCCAGGGGTCAGGATGGCTGTCCCTCAGAGTGTTCTCGTGCCTTCAGTCCACTCTCTGTTCCTGCTGCTCTGTTCCTCTCCTCTGTCCCCATTCCCCGGCTCCCCGGGTGCATGGTTGTGAGAGAGGGTTTCTGCGCTGTCTCTTTGAAAAGATTCTTGGGTCCGAGAAAACTCTCCCTTTTTCACAAACAGTATCCTCACTTGCTTCACATCTCAATACTGTCCATACGCCTCTTCTAGGCTCTGGGACTGCGGGCTGGGGCTTGGTTCCTGGGACCCAGGTCCCTCCCTCTCCGCCAAACTCTCCTCCCGCCCCGCGGGTCTCTCTGGGCTGTCGTTTGCTCCGGGGAGCTGGGCAGCCCTCTTCGGGTTTTCGCTATTCCTACCAGTCTCAATGTGGCTTCTGCAGTGTTCCTTGGTTGAAGAGTCCACTTAGTTTGGTTCAAAGTTGGTTTATCCAGATGATGGTTCTTAAAATTGAGTTATAATCCACTTTGGTTCTGGGAGTTGGAAGTTGGTACGTCCGCCTACTCCATCGCCATCTTTTTTTCTGAATTCAGTTTTATAAAACCATGAGAGTAGAATAACTTACATAAGGTTTACTCAATTAATATTAAATTATTCAGTAAAGTTTTGTCTGAAAGCATCCACCTAGGACACAGAGGACCCAGGTTTGAAACCCCAAGATCACTTGCTTGAGCACAGTCTCATCTGGCTTCAGCGCGGGCTCACCAGTTTGAGTCCAGGGTCACTGGCTTGAATATGGGATCATAGACATGACTCCATGGTCACTGGCTTGAACCCAAAGTTTGCTGGCTGTTGGGCAGATAAAATATAATGTGCTCACCTTGTTAAAAATGGCGCTGCCCATGTGAAAGTCCATTGATATTAATGTACGTTGGGGAACAGGCTGTGGGCAGGATGGGTTGTTATAGCCTAAGGCTTAGTTTTAAGAGTAAGCTTTTCCCCACACCCTTGACTGATTGGATGATGTAGGGTGGTGCACTCCTGAGGAATTCTCCCATTATGCCTCAGATAAGTGACTTTGTATCAGAGACATCCTTGTTTGTGGATTGGATTAAAGGTTTGGATTTCTACACTATAAAGTGGAACAGACTGGGAGATTGCTCTCTCTTGGTTCCTGAGATTAGCATTAGAGAGAAGAGCAGAGAAAGGCCACATGGAGGAGGCCAGGAGAAGCATCCAAGATGGCGGAGTCCTGAGGGAGAAGCCAGTTTGAGCAGAGTTTGTGCTGGATAAGGAGATGAGAAACAGAGGTGAATAAGTCTGGTGAGCTAGAAACCTTTGATTCTAGGAAACTCGAATAAGTCAGTAGCTTTGTGAGCACTGAATGAGTGGTTTTGGAGCCCAGTATGTGTTTATACTTGCCCGGTGGGTGCAAGCTTACAATAAAGCTGATGGCTCACAAGTTCTTGGTTCCACTGTTTCATTACCAACTGTTCGAATCCAATGTGAACCTGCTCTGGCCAGGCGGCTGTGAAAATGGCCACGACTACTGGCTTTACACTGGCATAAAGCCCAAGGTTTCTTGCTTGAGCAAGGGGTCACTGGCTCAGCTAGAGCCACCTGGTCAAGGCATGTATGAGAAAGCAATTAATGAACAACTAAGTTGCCACAACTATGAATTGATGCTTCTCATCTCTCTCCCTTCCTGTCTGTTTGTCCCCATCTCTCTTCTCTCCTTCTGAATATATATATATATATATATATATATATATATATATATATATATTCAGTAAAGTTTCAATACCATTCAAAGCAAAACATAAAAAATAAAGTTTAAAAATATTTAAGAGATTTAAGAGATAGGTATCATCTATTTTCTTTATTTTATGAACTTGACACAATCTTAATACATAACTTCTATAAAGCCAGTAACCACAGCCACCTGGCCCGTGTAGGTTTGCATTATATTTGAACAGACGGTAATGAAACAACAGAGCCAAGAACTGGTGGGCCATTAGCTTTAATTGTAGCTTGCACACAGAAGGCAAAAAATACAGACATTTTGAAAACACTTTCCTTTCCATTCAGGGCTCCTAAAGCAACTAACTGAATTATCCGAGTTTTCTAGGTCAAAGGTTTCTAGCTCACCAGTCTTATACACCTCTGTTGGGCAGATAAAATATTTTATGCTCACTTTGTTAAAGATAGCACTGCCCACGTGCAAGTTTTAAAAGTAAGCTTTTCCCCACACCCTTGACTGATTGGATGATGTAGGGTGGTGCACTCTCATGAGGAATCCTCCTAGTATGTCTCAGATAAGTGATTTTGTATCAGAGATTTCCTAGTTTGTAGATTGGATTAAAGGTTTTGAATCTACACTGTAAAGTGGGGCAGGCCAGGACCTTGCTCTCTCTCTCAGTTCCTGAGGTTAGTATTAGAAAGGAGAGCAGATTAAGGTCAGGTGGAGGAGAGGAAGCAGCCAAGATGGTGGAGTGCTAAGGGAGAAGCCAGTTTATGCAGAGTTTGTGCTGAAGAAGGAGATGGGGAACAGAGGTGAATAAGTCTGGTGAGCTAGAAATCTTTGATTCTAGGAAACTTTGATATGTCAGTAGCTTTGTGAGCGCTAAATGAGTGGGTTTTGAAGCCTAGTGTGTGTTTTTGCTTGCCCACCGGGTGCAAGCTAGGATTAAAGCTGATGGCCCACCAGTTCTTGGCTCTGCTGTTTCATTACTGACTGTCCGAATCTAACGTGAACCTGCATGGGCCAGGTGGCTGTGATTGTGGGCGTGGATACTGGCTTTACATTTGGCGTAGTCTGTGGCAGGATTTGATACAGATCTGTATGGAGCCACCACAACCTTTGAGTGGTGGAGTAGAGGACTGACTGCTGTTATGGTTTCCCATAGCTGTTTTTTGGGGGACTGATGGCTGGCTGATTTTTACAGCCCTGTGTGAGGAAACCGAGAGCTCTATGGAAGAGGCTGCCCTGGACCTGCAAGCCAAGCAGTGGAAGGAGCTGGAGGAAATGTGGGAGAAAGAGATGCCGAACCCGGAGCTAAAGGAAGCACTGGAGGAGGAGGCCGACCAGGTTTGCGAGATTCGCCTGGAAAGGAAGTTGCTGGAGAAGGAATCACAGGTTTGTGAGTTGAAGATTACCCTGGATTTTGTGCAGAGCCAGCAGCAGCATGAGGCTGGACCTGAGGCTCATGGGAAACAGAGGTAAATAAGTCTGGTGATCTAGAAAACTTTTGATTCTAGGAAACTCAGATAAGTCAGTAGCTTTGTGAGCATTGAATGTGCAGGTTTTGAAGCCCAGTGTGTGTTTTTGCTTGCCTGCCGGGTGCAAGCTAGAATTAAAGCTGATGGCTCACCAGTTCTTGGCTTCGTTGTTTCATTACGGACTGTCTGAATCTAATGTGAACCTGCATGGGCCAGGCGGCTGTGGTGGTGGCTGCGGTTACTGGCTTTACAACCTCTGTTCTCCAACTCCTTCTCCCTGCATGAACTCTACACAAACTGGCTTCTCCTTCAACACTCCTTCATCTTGGCTGCTTCTCCTCTCCTCCACGTGGCCTTTCTCTGCTCTCCTCTCTAATGCTAATCTCAGGAACTGAGAGGAAGCAGGCTCCCAGTCTACCTCATTTTATAGTGTAGAAATTCAAACCTTTAATCCAATCTACAAACAAGGAAGTCTCTGATACAAAGTCACTTATCTGAAGCTTAATGGGATTCCTCATGAGCAGGGGTCCCAAACTATGTCCCGCGGGGGTCTGCATGTGGCCTCCTGAGACCATTTATCTGGCCCCTGCCGCACTTCTGGAAAGGGCACCTCTTTCATTGCTGGTCAGTGAGAGGAGCACAGGATGCATGGTCAGAGTGTGGTGTCGCTCACATACAATACTACTTCCAGTGACACGGGATGCACACATCACAACTCCAGAAGTGCATCATATGACGTGTGTGCATATGTGCAGTATGCATAGGGATTTGTTCATAGTTTATTTTATAGTCCTGCACTCCAATGGTCTGAGAGACAGTGAACTAGGCCCCTGTCTAAAAAGTTTGGGGACCCCTGCTCGTGAAAATGTACCACCGCTATCATGCAATAGTCAAGGGTGTGGGCAAAAGCTTAGTCTTAAAACTAAGCCTTCAGCTATAACGACCCTGCCTGCTTTCAGCCTGTCCCCCATACACAATAAAATAATTACACCCATCCCAAGCATAAGGGCAACTAATATTATCACCTGGGCGGTGGGCTTTCACGTGGGTGGGCAAAACCATCTTTAACAAAGTGAGCATAATATATTTTATCTGCCCAACACTTTCCCCTTTCTACAGCACCTCTCAATGCTGTCTTATGTTTTTGTGTTTTTTAGAACTAATTCTGGAAAGTAGGTTTATAATCAGGAGTACAAAATAAGTAGTTTAAGAAAACTATTTCATGCCCTCTTGATGAAATAGATTTTTCCTTCAGAACTTTCCATTTTTTTCTTTTGAGTTATATCAAGTAGTTTCATCTAATTCCACCCTTCCTGGTCTCATCCATTGAATGGTCAGCATACTGTCTGCTTAAAAACAGCTGGGAAAAGCCCACCATGAGTAACCTCCATTTTTATATAAAAATTATAACTCCCACAAGACTTGAAGCATTATAGCCCTGATTTGCTGACCTCGGCCAACTGCTGTGGCTGCTCACAAATGGACCCACCAGTGAAGAAATCAGAAAAACTCTGGAATGTGTTTTTTGGCCAGAATAAACTCAATCTATCTCAATCTATTTTAAATGGAGGGAAAGAGACAGTCCATTTTATTTTCCAGGATAATTTCTATCATAATAAACCCTAATGAACACTCAGAAACACCTTTCTTTTTTTTTTTTTTAATCTTTCTCTTTTACATTCTTGGTGTTCGGCAGATAAAATATAATATGCTCACTTTGTTAAAGATGGCGCTGCCCACATGGAAGCCCATCACCCAGGTGATATTATTTGCCCTTATGCTTGGGATGGGTGTGGGGGAGAGGCTGTAATGTTAGCAGGCCAGGTCGTTATGGCCTAAGGCTTGGTTTTAAGATTAAGTTCTTCTCCACACCCCTGACTGATTGGATGATGTAGGGTGGTGATGTAGGGAGGAATCCCATTATGCCTCACATGGGTGGCTTTGTATCAGAGACTTTCTTGTATGTATAATTGGATTAAGGGTTTGGATTATCTATGCTATAAAGTGGGCGGACTGGTAGCTAGCTCTCTCTCTTGGTTCCTGAGTTCCTGAGATTAGTATTAGAGAGGAGAGCAGAGTAAGGCCACGTGAAGGCCAGGAGAAGCAGCCAAGATGGCAGAGTGCTGAGGAAGAAGCCAGTTTGTTAAGAGTTTGTGCAGGAGGAGATGGGAAACAGAGGTGAATAAGTCTGGTGAGGTAGAAAGCTTTGATGCTAGGAAACTCGGATAAGGCAGTAGCTTTGTGAGCACTGAATGTGTGGGTTTTGGAGCCCAGTGTGTGTTTTTGCTTGCCCGCCGGGTGCAAGCTAGAATTAAAGCTGATGTCTCACCAGTTTTTGGCTCTGGAGTTTCATTGCCATCTGTCCGAATCCAATGCGAACCTGCATGGGTCAGGCGGCTGTGATAGCGGCCCCAGCTACTGGTTTTACACTTGGCTACACGTTAATTTCAGGTAGACATTCCTTTATTCGAGGTTCTTCCTGGGCAAGCAGCTATACTGTGGAATTACTCTGGTAGTTAAACAAAAATAAAATGTTTTTCCTTTTGAAGTGATTAAAACAAGATTCTTTAGTTATCAAGGATGGACCTATGCAGCTTTAGCTAGAAATATTCTCTTATTATAACTATTCTTTCTTCTTATTTGTTTTGTTTATTCACTTTATTCAATATCTACAAATGTGAAAGGCACCAGGTAAAGTGCTTCATTTGTTTGATGTAAAAAACAAAATCCTTTTTTAGTTGAGTCATTCACAGCAATTACATTATCAACTTCTATCAGTAGATTACTAAACTTTTATTTAGGGAAAGAAAACTTTTCGGGCAAATTCAAATGTATAATATACTTGAAAACAAGGTACTCTATAATCACAGATGGGGTTAAAAAAGCTTTAGTGTTGCCAGAGTTAATAATTCATATATTTTACAGAAATAAGTTTGTTTTTGGGTAGCTAAAGCATAATAGTTTCTAATGATTTTTTTTCAAATCTTTCCTGTAAGCATCCATCTGCCCATTTTGAGATAAAATTGCAAATACTGGCTGCATTGAGGGGAAAAAAAGTGTTGTCTTCAAAACACTTTCCATTTTGCATTTAATCAAAGGACTGACTTCATTTGATCTCAGTTCCACATTGCTATTCTCATTTGAACTTAGAGGCAACAGACTTCCCAAGTAGAAATACTAAGTGTTTGGAGTGACATTGAAGGGCAAATTTTATTGCAATGTCAAGCATAGTGATGGACTGATGTGCTTGTCTCCCTTTTTGAATTGTTTGCCAAGGAAATCCAATCCTTGATAAATAGACAAATGTCTGAGATCACCATGGCTCAGTCTCTGATGAGGCAGCTGCCTCCATGCTGTGTTTGTTCTGGGACATTGTAAATACTAATATTTTATAAGCTCTAATGCAGTTTAGAAATAAATTTCATAAACATAATTCACTATTTCCCTGTTTTCAAAAAACACAGAGCCTGAGAGAATATCATTCTTGGTAAGTCCATAGTTTTGACTCAGAGCTCCATAGTTGTGGTGGGCAGAGGAAATCCAGTATGTAAGCCTCAAGTACTCCATCTTTGAGAAAAGCAGGCGAAGTTTGAGTTTACATAACCAAATATAATTCCTTCTGATTTAAAGTGACAGAGTAGGATACCTGAATTTAAAAGTTATCAAAAGTGTTAAAGCATAAATTAAGAAAACTAGTTTGAAAAGATAGGTGGAAAAAGAAGTGTTGATTGTTAAAAAGGCACTGTAATTATTTTCAAGTCAAACCAAGCACATCATATCATATTGCATGCAACACATCAATTGAAGAGGGTATTCTAAAACACTAAACCAATTAAATCACAGCATTTCCGAATCCTCACCTTCTTTTGTTTTGAGGTTTGATTTATATCTAGAATCTCTTTTTCCCTTATGTGTTTATTCTTATATTCACAGAACCAAGCTTCCCCTACTTGTTTTTCATTCTTTCCTTCTCTCACAGAACTAAGTGAAGTCTTCTTTGAAGGGAGTGACTCTTCTAACCACAAACAACTCAGCCTTGCTTTGCAAATACCTATTGTTGGGTAGATAAAATATATTATGCTCACTTTGTTAAAGATGGTGCTGCCCACATGCAAGTCCATTGATATTAATGTGTGTTGGAGGACAGGTTGTAGGCAGGCCGGGTTAGTATAGCCTAAGGCTTAGTTTTAAGAGTAAGCTTTTTTCCACACCCTTGACTGATTGGATGATATGAGGTGATGCACTCATGAGGAATCCTCCCATTATGCCTCAGATAAGGGACTTTGTATCAGAGACTTTCTTGTTTGTAGATTGGATTAAAGGTTTGGATTTCTACACTATAAAGTGGGGCAGACTGAGAGCTTGCCTTCTTAGCATTAGAGAGCAGAGCAGAGAAGGGCCATGTGGAGGCCAGGAGAAGCAGCCAAGATGGTGGAATGCTGAGAGAGAAGCCAGTTGTGCAGAGTTTGTGTAGAGAGAAGGAGATGGAAAACAGAGGTGAATAAGGCTGGTGAGCTAGAAAGGTTTGATGCTAGGAAACTCAGATAAGTCAGTAGCTTTGTGAGCACTGAATAAGTGGGTTTTGGAGCCCAGTGTGTGTTTTTACTTGCTCACCGGGTGCAAGCTAGGATTCAAGATGATGGCCCACCAGTTTTTGGCTCTGTTGTTTCATTACCGACTGTCCAAATCTAATGTGAACCTGCATGGGCCAGGTGGCTACGATGGTGGCCGCGAATACTGGTTTTACACCTATCTTTGTGGAATGCTTCTCAGGATACCCATTGTTCGGCAGATAAAATATAATATGCTCACTTTGTTAAAGATGGTGCTGCCCACATGGAAGCCCGTCACCCAGGTGATATTATTTGGCCTTATGCTTGTGATGGCTGTGGGGGAAAAGTTGTAAGCAGGCCGGGTCGTTATAGCTTAAGGCTTTGTTTTAAGAGTAAGCTCTTCTCCACACCCTTGACTGATTGGATGATATAGGGTGGTGATGTAGGGAGGAATCCCATTATGCCTCAGATGGGTGACTTTGTATCAGAGACTTCCTTGTTTGTATAATTGGATTAAAGGTTTTGAGTCTATGCTATAAAATGGGAGAGAGCAGTAGCTTGATCTCTCTCTCTTGGTTCCTGGGTTCCTGAGATTAGTATTAGAGAGGAGAGCAGAGTAAGGCCACATGGAGGAGAGGAAGCAGCCAAGATGGCAGAGTGCTGAGGAAGAGTTTGAGTAGGAGGAGATGGGAAACAGGTGAATAAGTCTGGTGAGCTGGAAAGCTTTGATGCTAGGAAACTCGGATAAGTCAGTAGCTTTGTGAGCACTGAATGTGTGGGTTTTGGAGCCCAGTGTGTGTTTTTGCTTGCCCGCCGGGTGCAAGCTAGAATTAAAGCTGATGGCTCACCAGTTCTTGACTCCAGTGTTTCATTACCGACTGTTCGAATCTAATGTGAACCTGCATGGGTCAGGCGGCTGTGATCCCGGCCTCGGCTTATTGGCTTTACATTTGGCGTAGTCTGTGGCAGGATTTGATACAGATCGGCATAGAGCCACCACCACCTTTGGGTGGTGGAGTAGAGGACTGGTTGCTGTTTTGGTTTCCCATAGCTGTTTTTTGGGGGACTGTAGGCTGGCTGACTTTTACAGCCATGTGTGAGGAAACTGAGAGCTCTATGAAAGAGGTTGCCCGGACTTGTAAACCGAGCAGTGGAAGGAGCTGGAGGATACATGGGAGAAACAGATGCTGACCCTGGAGCTGAAGGAAGCGCTGGAGGAGGAGGCTGACCAGGTTTGCGAGATTCACCTGGAAATGGAGCGGACACTGGAGAAGGAATCACGGGTTCGTGAGTTGGAGATTGCTCTGGATGTTGTGGAGAGCCAGCAGCAGCATGAGGCTGAGGCTGAGGCAGGGGCTGTAAGCCCCATGGAGCAGAAAGCAGCAGCAGCAGTAGGGGGCTCGAGCCCGGCATTGGGAGCTGATGTTTCCAGTTCCTCTTTGGAGGATGAGGAGAGTCCAGCTGGAGTTGCAATCCGCAGTCTCCAGAGGGTGAGGGCCCAGCAGCAAGGAGTAGCTATGCTCCTGGTAGGTCTGTGATTTGGGGACATAGGGGTGGATGCCATTATGCTCCCCAGAGCAGAGATGGAAATTCTGACTGCCATGGCCACGTGCTCCTTTTTGGGACAGCGTAGGAGCTGCCAGGATGGCAGAGATGAGGGGGGAGGCTAACACCCCATGTGTGTGGACTGATTTCCTGGACTATGACCGGATGGGCACAGGCTCCTTTGTTGAATGGACTTATGTATTTTGGACAATGTGAAATACCCTGATGGGGGTGGGGATGGCTATGCTGGAGGCCCTCCTGCCCCGGGAATCTTTTCCCATGGCTAGAGAAAAGGCCGAGGACACTTTGCACTTTCGGCAAAGTGCTCAGAGACTGGTGAAATGTATCTTTGTAATTGTTGAAATTGTATGATTTGTGCTATTGCTGTAATTTGTGTAATGTACTTAATTTCCTTTTACAGGAATGCCAGTGGTGTAAATTGTGGGTAGTAAAGTGAGCATAGGTGTGGATTATTCAGCAGATAAAATATAATATGCTCACTTTGTTAAAGATGGTGCTGCCCACATGGAAGCCCGTCACCCAGGTGATATTATTTGGCCTTATGTTTGTGATGGCTGTGGGGGAAAAGTGGTAAGCAGGCCGGGTCGTTATAGCTTAAGGCTTCATTTTAAGAGTAAGCTCTTCTCCACACCCTTGACTGATTGGATGATGTAGGGTGATGATGTAGGGAGGAATCCCATTATGCCTCAGATGGGTGACTTTGTATCAGAGACTTCCTTGTTTGTATAATTGGATTAAAGGTTTTGAGTCTATGCTATAAAATGGGAGACAGCAGTAGCTTGATCTCTCTCTCGGTTCCTGGGTTCCTGAGGTTAGTATTAGAGAGAAGAGCAGAGTAAGGCCACATGGAGGCCAGGAGAAGCAGACAATATGGCTGAGTGCTGATGAAAAAGCCAGTTTGTTAAGAGTTTGTGCTGGAGGAGATGAGGAACAGAGGTGAATAAGTCTGGTGAGCTAGAAAGCTTTGATTCTAGGAAACTCGGATAAGTCAGTAGCTTTGTGAGCACTGAATGTGTGGGTTTTGGAGCCCAGTGTGTGTTTTTGCTTGCCCGCTGGGTGCAAGCTAGAATTAAAGCTGATGGCTCATCAGTTTTTGGCTCCATTGTTTCATTACCGACTGTTCGAATCTAATGCGAACCTGCACGGGTCAGGCGGCTGTGATGGTGGCCTTGACTATTGGCTTTACACCCATTTCCTAGAATTACAACAAAAAAATAAAAATGCCAACTCCTATTTATATACTGGAGACTGACTTGGTTAATTTTATTAGGTAGCTTAGTGGATATGCAAACAAATGGAATAAAGACAAATAAAATCTGCATCCGAAATTATGGCAACCAATAAAAACATATTGATTAATGTATGGCTAAGAGAGACACATTATAAGAGTAATAAAGTAGATGAAAATATTTTGCAAATTCTATAGCCTTGTATCCATATGACTGTGATTGTTTTATCCTTTTAGACATCACACTCACAGTGAATTAAATAAGATGCCAATTGCCTACTAAAAACATAGCCTTAATTAGAGTTAGGAACCCCCATCTTTGTATTAAATTGCAATAATGATGAAAATACCTGCTACATGTGGGACTTTTCTTTTCTTTATCATAAGTCGGTGATGCTATTTGGGGAATAACTGATGAAAGGACTGGGGTGACAACCAATTTGCAGTTAAGTGGCTAATTAAGACCCAAAGCAAAGCTGCCAGGAGGTTGGGTCCCCTAGCTTTAAAGTGACACATAAAAGCATTTAGATGGCACTGGCTTTGCTAAGACATATTTAAATTTGGACAAAAGTTTGGGCCAGTTATTATTTTATGTTAATATATTCTTCTCTAAGACAGCACCAGAGAAAAAAAGAAATCATTTAGGACATATGAAATAAATTAGATTTTTACTTAGATCTCTGCATTTCAGATGTGAATAAAAGCAAAACTATAAATTCATTTCTATATTTGCATTTATAATGGGGCACTATATGTAATTAGATTTCCTAATCTTAAAGGAAAAGAGAATCAGTACTTGAAGCACACTGTTATCCAAGAGGAGAGAAATCTCTTAATTCTTGGGTGTGTTGTCACCTGTCTGTCATATTGCATGACTGTGACACCTAGCCCAGAATGGCAAGATTTTTAGAATTGTTCTATTTCAACTTGGTATAATCACAGTTACATTTAACTATATCTGCTCTAGTAGCACAGGTGGGAAAACAGATTCTTTCTGGCTTTAGAAAAGAAAAGGTTTGAAGTTGATGAGGAAAAGGAGAGAATTAGAGAAGATGAAAATTATAACACATGTTACCCATGTATCAGGGAATGGTGGTTGAGAGAGTAGATGACTTAAAATCGTAGCTCCAGCAGCATCTTAGGGTTGTGGGGAAGCACAGTCCATTTATACTTTGCTCTTGTGATTTATGATGTCACCATTAAACCCCTTGATGGCATTATATCCTTGTAATTTGCAGTTGCCTAGCATTTTTTCTATATACAACTCAATAACTCATTGTGTAGCTATTTCACACACACATAAACATACACATTAGTGTGAATATGTGTGTGCTGAATCTGTCGTCAGTGGAAACTATGACTTTTGATGTAATAATAAGTCGGGTTAATAAAAGGCAAGAAATCATGGGCTGGATGTGTAGTCACTGCATCACCAGCTTTGTCAAGAGACACCATAAGGAGACATGCACTGAATGTTACTATAAAGAGATTTCACTTAGATTTTGTATATATTCTTGTTAAGAATTAAACAAGCAATATTGTTTGTAAGGTTGGCAGGAATCATTATTGCAGGAAATGTGTGTGATTCCATAGAGATAAAGAAGGGAATATATTCAATTTAATAATAAGATTAGAAAATAACAGGATTAGAAGTATTACACCTTCAGGGCTAAATTCTGCTGCCCCAGGAGATATGCAGTTGGGTTTCCTCACTGTCCAAAAATAGTCTGGTCATGCTCAGTAATCATGACACCATAAATGTGTGAAAGAGAAGGTTTCAGAACCTTTGCTTTAAGACTATAATACAGGTCATTAGCATTTTGTGAGGGTGAGAGGTGGTGTTTCAACATTTCTTATTCCAGCTTTTAAACTGACTTCTATAATTATTCCCCAATGGAGACATGAATGCCAGTGACTTTCTGGGCAGTTATTTTTATTTCTATTAGAATATTTTAACTACAATGCTGGATAGGAACTGCTGGATCTCTGAGAACACTGCTCTAAAATACTATATTTATAAAATGACCCAAAAGCACATGCCACCTGGATTAAATTTATCCCAAGATGAGAAGTTTTATCTCTAATCATCTACTTGTTGATTAATCTGGATGCATCTTGTGTAGGTTTGATGGTTGAGCAGTAGCAGGCTAAAATAATCCAGATCCTAATGGGGCATCCTTTTGTCTTGCCTTTGCCTTCCTGGAACATGGAGGTAATGACTGCGGGTGCTCTGAATTCATCATAACTTAGAGTTACAAGCCCATTGAATGAGACTATTAGTTTGATATGCAAAGAAATAGAGTGCTCTTTTTAAAGCAACATAATATAAAAGATCACAAAATTAAGTTCCCAGAAAAATATTTTTAAAAATATAAGATAGCTTTTTTACAATGTGTTTAAAATTCTAAAAGTATTTGTTTCTGTGGAATTGTATTCTTATCTATTCTGTGACCCATGACACATTATAATATTATTTTTACTTGAGTCTCATCTACTAGATGGTGAGGTCCTTGAAAAAGGAAACTTTTACTTGCCATTTTTATATTCCCACCAGAATTCCACACAACTACAGGCACATTGTAAGCATTCACTAAATAAGTATACCTTTAGAAAGATTGCTGCTCTATGTTTAAGACACTTAATGATGGGTGGTGCATCCCCTTTGCCGGCAGTAACTTCTTTCATGTGGCTGCCATCCTTTGCATTTGGGTTTAGTTATAAAAGTCTAAATTGGGGTTAGATCCTATGTATTGCAGCTCCTCCTTTGAAGAAGTGAGGAAATCAGTAAACAAGATACCCACAAAAGTTCAATACCCCATCTTTTCTCTTTAGAAGCTTTTAATACCAGCAAAGAAAAATTAACGAGCATAGAATCATTGGCCTTTCTACTAAGTAATTTCTTAATGCCCAAAGAGTGAAACATTCTGTTGAAAAGAGTGTTCATAGCATATTCTAAGATGCAAATCCTTATTGTAATTTTTTATCTTGTAATTTTAAAGAACTATTGGTATAGTTAAATGTCTCTCTCATGATATATTTAGTTTAGTGATATTTCTAAGTTGTGCATATTTGAGGACAGATGTTGTGTAATAAGAATCTTACTCTGAAGCACTTTCCACCTCATTTTGCTATATTAGTGAATATTTTTAGAAGCTATTCAAACTTTTGGTCTTTTCTTATCCCAATGAAAAAATCAGTATAGTAGCAAAAAAGATGGGAGAATCAAAATTACGTCAACCCCTGTTTTGTTTTGTTTTCCTCTGCAGGTGATTTAAGCATTATCTTTCTTATTTCCAAGCAACATTTTAGAAATGCATAAGAATGTGCACCTAAAAATGAGATGCTTTTATATAGAGATGCTCTCTATATTTTGCAAATGAATTTAATATTCTTCACTAATAAAAAGCATGCATTGAAGTTATTGTCAAAGGCAGAAAAAAAGATTTTCTTGATTTTTAAATGGAGATAAGATTCGGTTATAATCTTGAGTTTGGTACATAATCAGAAAAAACATATTTACCAATTTTTCCTTTATTTTTTTTGATAAAAATCACAGACTATGGTCTTTGAACCTTTGCTAATTCCAGCTGTCCAATGTCCTATTGGCCTGGCTCTTATTGGTGGGAGCGGATCTTAGAAATGGTACACTCCTCTTCGATATCATGGTGATGTATTATTTGAAAGTTTACATAGTTTTAGCACTTTGGAATTTTAAAGAGATTTTCTAGAACAAATACAGCATACAAAGGTGTGAGTGTGTGTGTGTGTGTGTACAAGTGCGTGCACATGTGTATATAATTCTAAATTGAAGAGACATCTATTCTGGTAATAGCTATGTACTTCGACCCATCAACAGTTCGATTGTACATCAGTTATGATGTGTCTTTTTCTAACAGGAAGGATACCGATCTTGATGAATAGCTAAAAGGTAAGATCATTCTTAAAGGTGTGAGTGATTAATAATGGCCATGCATAGATTTTTTTCTCAGAGTGTAAATAAAATATATCATTCCCATGAAGGGCAGGTGTTTGGCAGAATGATTCATAGAGCATTTGAAAGCATAAAAAGTCAAACCTAGGGTCTCTTCTAAGCATGTCAAAAAAGAAGCTGGTTTAGCCATCTGAAATATTCTAGTGATTGTTAAAATACATGAGTACATATATAAAAATCACTTGCCTATGGAATACTAAAAATGAAACTAAAATTTTTAATTACCACTAATTAAACAATGACAAAAATTTCTCTTTTGGTAGCTAAACAATAATAGGATAACAGGGAAACATGGATAAAAAGATAAAAGTAGCATTTTTGTATATAATACTTGAATCATATACTTCAATCCAACCAAGATTTACTATATAACTGTGAGATTAAAGGTTCCCATGAGAAGCTACAGTATTAGTATAGTTTGGTTCTTTTGTGGTCAGCACGCACATCAAAGTACATGGGATTTCATTAAATTGCCACAACACAATACAAGAAGACTAGGAAAAGCGTATTTTGAAGACAGAAGCAGCCCTGGGCATTTGGCTCAGTGGTACAGCATCGGCCCAGTGTGTGGATGGCCTTCTCCACCCATCCCTTTCCCCTTCTCTTTCCCTCTCTCTCTTCTTCTCTCACAGCCATGGTTCAATTGGCTCAAGCACATTGACCCTGGGTGCTGAGGATGGTTCCATGGAGCTTCCACTTCAGGTGCCAAAAAATAGCTAGATTACAAGCAAGGCCCCTGATGGCAAAAACTCCAGATGGGGTTTTCTCGTTGGATCCCAGTTGGGGTTCATGCAGGAGTTTGTCTCTCTAGCTCCCCTCCTCTCACTTGGAAAATAATAAAAAAAAATTTTTAAATTTTAAAGACAGAAGAATTATTCTAGTGGTGATATCTAAGTACAGTAACAAGCAACCTATATGGTTGGTCTTTATTTATTCTCTGTCAGTGGCCTAGAGCACATGATATCTTGACAATGCATAAGAAAATTAATTAACTTCACGATGATACAATACTGCATGACATGCCCTCTATGGTCTAGTACCACAGAGACTAGGCATGTCCAGGAAGCAAAAGTCTCAAACCTGGGTCAGTGTGAGATTCAATGTTTATTTCCACAAATTACAGATGAAAGGAGGAACATTAATTGTACCCTTCTCATGAAGTGAAGTTGAAAAATCAGATGATTGTCATCATAAATTGTGTAAAAAATGTTGACTGTCAAGGATCAAATGCCTGTATCCACTACAGATAAAGAGTTATCAGTTATACTCTTTTAAGAATGAAAACTTAAAATTAACTTAATCTTTTAAGGAATGTATTGATTTAATATCTTGTAAAAGATTTCATGAATATTATTTTTCTCATTTGAGTTTCTCCCTGTGAGGACTTAGGGCATATATTCTAGGCATGATAGAAGGCACGGTGGCATTCTTTCTTTGCAGTTCTCATGGCCGTCTCACTCTGCTCTTTGACTGCTAGTGTTCCCTTCAAATCAGGCTTGTACAAACAAGCCAAGCATAAGCACACTGATGGATGCAGAAATGAAAAATACACTGACACCATTAGAAGCACTACTTTTGAATGTGAAGGATAAAAACATAGAAATTTCTAAAAGATTGTGTCACAGATAAGACTTCACTATATCAAGAACTCGGTAATTTTGGAAACTAAACTCTCTTTAAGAGACCTATATAATGATATGCTTTTCTGACTTGCACACAACAGAGTCTGCCCTCCCCAATCCTCTAATTCTTTCTCTCTCAAAATAACCATTGTAGAGAGGAGCAAGATGGCGACGGAGTAGGCGGACGTACCAACTTCCAACTCCCAGAACCAAAGTGGATTATAACTCAATTTTAAGAACCATCATCTGGATAAACCAACTTTGAACCAAACTAAGTGGACTCTTCAACCAAGGAACACTGCAGAAGCCACATTGAGACTGGTAGGAATAGCGAAAACCCGAAGAGGGCTGCCCAGCTCCCCGGAGCAAACGACAGCCCAGAGAGACCCGCGGGGCGGGAGGAGAGTTTGGCGGAGAGGGAGGGACCTGGGTCCCAGGAACCAAGCCCCAGCCCACAGTCCCAGAGCCTAGAAGAGGCGTATGGACAGTATTGAGCTCTGAAGCAAGTGAGGGAGCTCCCAGGCCTACAGTGTGGAGTATTAGGTCCGTTCCTACTCTGCTGAGGGTTGCTGAAGTGTTTGTTGGCGGCAGGACGCTGAAACGCGGTTCTGTCGGCGTGGGCGGAGGCCAAGCCGGAGTGAGCTCGGTTTAGCCAGCAGGGTCGCAGGGGACGCGCGAAAGCGGTCCGGAAGCTACGGGCCTGCCTATAATCCCACCTATGGGGACAAAGCGGGAGGCCAGGAATGGGCAGAAATCTGCTCTGCGAACCTGCGCAGGCCGGCCCTGACTGCGGAGACGGGGCTAGGACCAGGACGGGCGCAGACTAGCGGCTGAGCTCACGCTACTATCCCCGCCTGGCCGGAGAAACCGCGATTTGCCATCCTATGTGCACGAGCGGGCTCCGAACGTGGGGGCGGAATAGAGTCCAGGACGAGCGGAAGTTCGCAGCTGAGCAGAAGCCAGCAAACACGTCCGGCCCAATAAACCCTGGTTTGCAACCCTGTGCAGAAGAGCCCTGGCCTCGAGGGCAGGGCTAAAGCTCCGGACCGGCAAAGGCTTACAGCTGAGAGCACGTCAAATGCCCCGCCCAACCCATGAAACTATGGCAAGCAGGCTCTGACTGAGGGTTCTGGGTGGAAGTCCGGAAACAGGCTGGGTTCACAGCTGAGCAAAGCTGCTCACGTCTACCCTTGGTGCTAAGGCTGGTGGCTTGAGTGATAGCCCCTCACGCAGAGGAGAGGCAGAAATCAAGGCAAAAGCCACAGTGGGCCGGCACTGGCAATGCCCATACCCAACCACCCTAGGCAGCGGCAGAGAGGGTGGGGGGCCTGCAGACAGACCACACCTAGAAAACACAAAGGCAACACCTACTTGACTCCAGTGGCCACAACTTGCTTATACACAGACAAAATGGGCAGGCAGAGAAATGCAAACCAAATGAATCAAGAGAAATCCCCAGAGAAGGACCTGAATGAACCAGATATAACCAAATTACCAGAAGCAGAATTTAGAATAATGATAGTTAGGATGTTCAAAGAAATTAGAGCAACAATGGGTAATCATTATGAACACCTAAATAAAGAGATAACAATTATAAAAGACGAAATTGAAATAATAAAAAAAAAAATCAGACAGAAATGACAAATACAGTATCAGAACTGAAGATCACAATGGAAGGAATTAGAAGCAGGATGAACCATGCTGAGGATCGAATAAGCTAGTTAGAGGACACAATAAACAAAGGCATAGAAGCAGAAAAGAAAAAAAAAAAGAGACTCAAAAAATGTGAGGAAACTCTAAGGGAGCTCTGTGACAACCTGAAGAGAAACAACATTCGCATCATAGGGGTGCCTGAAGAAGAAGAGAGAGGACAGGAAATGAAAATTTTGTTCAATCAAATCATAGCAGAAAACTTCCCTAAATTAAGGCTGGGAAACACTCCACACATTCAAGAAGCACACAGAACTCCATTAAAGAGAAACCCAAAAAGATCTACACCAAGACACATCATAGTTAAAATACCAAAACTAATGGATAAAGAAAAAAATTTAAAAGCTGCTAGAGAAAAAAAGGCTATCACTTACAAAGGAGCCCCCATAAGAATAACATCGGACTTCTCAACAGAAACACTTGAGGCCAGAAGGGAATGGCAAGATATAATCAAAGTAATGCAGAACAAGAACCTACAACCAAGACTACACTATCCGGCAAGGTTAACATTGAAAATTGAAGGAGAAATAAAGAGTTTCCCAGAAAAAGAAAGCCTGAAGGAATTCATAAAAACCAAACCAATTCTGCAAGAGATACTAAGGGGCCTGTTGTGAACAGTTTAAAGGGAGGAAAGAATATAGCAAAAGAAGAAGACAGCTTTAAAGAATAAAATGGCAATAAACAACTACATATCATTAATAACCTTAAATGTAAATGGATTAAATGATCCAATCAAAAGACATAAGGTAGCTGCATGGATAAAGAAACAGGACCCATACATATGCTGTCTACAAGAGACACACCTTAAAACAAAAGATACACATAGACTGAAAGTAAAAGGATGGAAAAAAATATTTCATGCAAATGGAAATGAAAAAAAAGCAGGGGTAGCAATACTTATATCTGACAAAATGGTCTTTAAAACAAAGGATGTAGTAAGAGATAAAGAAGGACACTACATAATGATAAAGGGAACAATTCAGCAGGAAGATATAACTATTATAAATATCTACGCACCAAATATAGGAGCCCCGACATACATAAAGCAGACTTCGATGGATATAAAAGGCGATATTATCAGCAATACTATCATAGTAGGGGATTTCAATACCCCTCTAACAACACTGGATAGATCCTCAAGAAAGAAAATTAATAAAGAAACAGCAGACTTAAAGGAGACACTAGATCAACTTGATTTAACAGATATCTTCAGAACTTTTCACCCTAAAGCAGTAGAATATACATTCTTCTCAAGCGCTCATGGTACGTTTTCTAGGATAGACCACATGTTAGGACACAAAAATGATCTCAATAAATTTAAGAAGATTGAAATCATATCAAGCATTTTCTCTTATCACAATGCCATGAAACTAGAAATTAACCACAAAAGAAAAACTGAAAAATATTCCAACACTTGGAAACTAAATAGCATGATATTAAATAATGAAGGGATTAAGAATGAGATCAAAGAAGAAATAAAAAAGTTTCTAGAAACAAATGATAATGAGCATACATCAACTCAAAATTTATGGGACACAGCAAAAGGAGTTCTGAGAGGGAAGTTTATTGTACTACAGGCATATCATAAGAAGCTAGAAAAAGCTCAAATAAGCAACCTGACCCTGCAGCTAAAAGAACTAGAAAAACAACAACAAATAAAACCCAAGACAAGTAGAAGGAAAGAAATAATAAAGATCAGAGCAGAAATAAATGACATAGAGGCTAAGGAAACAATACATAGGATCAATAAAACCAGGAGCTGGTTCTTTGAAAAGGTAAACAAGATTGATGAACCTTTAACTACACTCACCAAGAAAAAAAGAGAGAGGACTCAAATAAATAAAATTAGAAAGGACAGTGGAGAAATTACAACTGACACAACAGAAATACAAAGCATTTTAAGAAAATACTATGAAGAACTATATGCCAAAAATATAGACAATCTTGGTGAAATGGACATATTTCTTGAATCATATAACCTTCCAAAAGTCAATCTGGAAGAATCAGAACACCTAAACAGACCAATTACAACAAATGAGATTGAAACAGTTATCAAAAAACTCCCAAAAAAGAAAAGTCCTGGGCCTGATGGCTTCACAAGTGAATTCTATCAAAAATTCAAAGAAGAACTAACTCCTATCCTCCTCAAGCTATTTCAAAAATTCAAGAGGAAGGAAGACTACCAACTCCTTTTATGAGGCGAGCATAATTCTGATCCCAAAATCGGGCAAAGTTAACACAAAGAAAGAAAATTATAGGCCTATATCCCTGATAAATTTAGTCGCTAAAATTCTAAACAAAATATTAGCCAACGAGATCCAGCAATATATGAAAAAAATCATACACCATGATCAAGTGTGATTTATTCTGGAGAGGCAAGGCTGGTTCAATATTTGCAAATCAATCAATGTGATTCATCACATAAACAAAAGGAAGGATAAAAATCACATGATAATTTCAATAGATGCAGAAAAGGCATTTGATAAAATCCAGCACCCATTTATGCTCAAAACTCTCAGTAAAGTGAGAATACAGGGATAATTCCTTAACATGATAAAGGCCATCTACGACAAACTGACAGCAAACATCATACTAAATGGACAAAAATTAAAAGCAATCCCCTTAAGATCAGGAACCAGGCAGGGATGCCCCCTTTCACCTATGATGAATAAGAACTATGTCTTATTCAACATAGTTCTGGAAGTTCTAGCTACAGCAATCAGACAAGAAGAAGAAATAAAAGACATCCAAATTGGAAAAGAAAAAGTAAAACTGTCTCCATTTGCAGATGATATGATATTGTATATAGAAAACCCTCAAGTCTCAGTCAAAAAAGTACTGGACCTTTTAAATGAATTCAGCAAGGTGGCAGGATATAAAATGAATACTCAGAAATCACAGGCATTTCTATATACCAACAATGAACTGTCAGTAAAAGAAATTAAGGAAACAATCCCTTTTACTATTGCAGCCAAAAAAATAAAGTACCTAGGAGTAAATTTAACCAAGGAGGTTAAGGACTTGTACTCCGAAAGTTATAAAACATTGATAAAAAAAATCAAGGAAGACACAAACAAGTGGAAGCATATACCGTGCTCATGGATAGGAAGAATAAACATCATTAAAATGTCTATATTACCAAAAGCAATTTATAAATTCAATGCAATACCAATTAAAATACCAATGACATAATTCAAGATATAGAAAACATATTCAAAAAATTTATATGGAACCAAAAAAGAACACAAATAGCCTCAGGAATCTTAAAAAGAAAAAATAAAGCAGGAGGTATCACTCTTCCAGATATCAAGTTTTACTATAAGACCATTATACTCAAGACAGCTTGGTACTGGCATAAGAACAGACACATTGATCAATGGAACAGAACAGAGAACCCAGAAATAAACCCACAGCTTTATGGACAACTGATATTTGACGAAGGAGGAAAGAACATACAATGGAGTAAAAACAGCCTCTTTAACAAATGGTGTTGGGAAAATTGGACATCTACCTGCAAAAAAATGAAACTAGACCATCAACTTACACCATTCACAAAAACAAACTCAAAATGGATAAAAGACTTAAATGTAAGCCGTGAAACCATAAGCATCTTAGAAGAAAACATAGGCAGCAAGCTCTCCGACATCTGTAGCATCAGTATATTTGCGGATTTATTTCCACCAGCAAATAAAATAAAAGGCAAGATAAACAAATGGGACTATATCAAACTAAAAAGTTTTTGCACAGCTAAAGACAATAAGAACAGAATAAAAAGACAAACCACACAATGGGAGAACATATTCGACAGCACATCTGATAAGGGGTTGATAACTAAAATTTATAAAGAACTTATAAAACTCAACACCAGGAAGACAAACAACCCAATCAAAAAATGTGCAAAAGAAATGAATAGAAATTTCTCCAAAGAGGACATACAGATGGCCAATAGGCATATGAAAAAATGCTCAACATCACTAATCATTAGAGAAATGCAAATTAAAACCACAATGAGATATCACCTCACACCAGTCAGAATGGCACTCATCAGCAAAACAACACAGAATAAGTGCTGGCGAGATGTGGAGAAAAGGGAACCCTTCCGCACTGCTGGTGGGAATGCAGACTGGTGCAGACACTGTGGAAAACAGTTTGGAGATTCCTCAGAAAATTAAAAATCGAATTGCCTTTTGACCCTGCTATCCCACTTATAGGAATATACCCTAAGAACACCATAGCACTGTTCGAAAAGAAGATATGCACCCCCATGTTCATGGCAGCATTGTTCACAATAGCGAAGATCTGGAACCAGCCCAAGTGTCTGTCAGAAGACGAGTGGATTAAAAATCTTTGGTACATATATACTATGGAATACTACTCAGCCATAAGAAATGATGACATCGGATCATTCATAACAAAATGGATGGACCTTGATAACATTACACGGAGTGAAATAAATAAGTCAGAAAAAAAATTAAAAACTGAGAACAGCATGATTTCTTACATAGGTGGGACATAAAAGTGAGAATATGAGACATGGACAAGAGTGTGGTGGTTACGTTTAGGGGGTGGGAGGGAAGAGTGGGATTGGGAGGCAGGGAGGGACACAGGGAAAACCAGATAGAAGGTGACACAGGACAATTTGACTTTTGCTGACGGGTATGCAACACAATTGAATGATAAGATAACCTGGAGATGTTTTCATTGTACATATGTACCCTGATTTATTGGTGTCACCCCATTAGAATTAATAATAATAAAATAGAAAAAAGAAAAAGAAATAAAATTTAACAAAAGTGAAATAAAAAAAAATAACCATTATGAGGATCATTTTGACTTTGGCCACGGGAGTGTAAATATATGTGTACATTGCAGGCATCAGTTTACTGAATTTAGGACTTCCTGGAGGAGTAGGATTTAAACGTAGTTCAGTTCTGTTATATAAAACATTTCAGGATTTCGGAATCTTTGACTAGATGTGGAATGTGTTCCTTATAACATATTCAGTGTGTCTCCAGAATAAAAATGTGTAAATAATTATATATATATATATACACATATGCACACACATATCTGATAAGCACTTTAGTGAGACACTTTCCTCTATTGTATTGTAAATTCTAACTCAAAGTTATAATGTCTCAGTGTAAGTAAAAATAAAAACACCAAGTGACTCAGAGAAATCAGACTGGGAAGGTGATAGTTAGTAAGGTAGATAATGGTAGATGTATTAAAAAGCTATAGTATATGCAAAGTTCCCAAAGTTCCTATTTAGGATATATCTATTTGGAGATTTCAAGAAGACACACTTAAATCTTATTTACCCAATTTTAATGAGAACACACTAATCTGAAAGACAGAGGTCATATTAATGTAATGTGGGTCATATATTAAAAAATCACATTGTGATCTATGAGGAAAAGAAATACACTAACTCGTCATCAATCAGACATCAATCAAACAAAAAACTATATACTTTGAACCTTTCTCAACAAATTTGGCTTTTTTCTTTTGATTTTTTTCTCCAGAAAGTGAAGTGGGTGCTAGTCATTTTCTCCTTTGTCTTTCCTGTTTGCTAGGACATGGGTCTATATGATTGTTTTCTACATCCCTTGCGGCCTGGAAGATTAGTGATTCTGCTAATTTCCCAGACTTTTGCCTATAAGGATTCTTCCCAGCTTCTCTTCCCCTACTTTTTTTTTTTTAATTTTATTTATTCATTTTAGAGAGGAGACACACACACACACAGAGAGAGAGAGAGAGAGAGAGAGAGAATGGGGGGAGGAGCTGGAAGCATCAACTCCCATATGTGCCTTGACCAGACCAGTGCAGGGTTTTGAACTGGCAACCTCAGGGTTCCCAGGTCGACGCTTTATCCACTGCGCCACCACTGGTCAGGCTCTTCCCCTACTTTTTAAAGGACTCTTCAGGGGTCAAGTAAAGCCTAATAACCAAGTGAATTGAAAGAGGATGGTGTCTTTTTTCTCTCATGCTAGTTGGTGTCATGGCCAAGTGGCAAAATAAGACACATGGGATAGGAAGATGACGTATTTATTTGCAACATGAGGGAGAATCAAATAATTGGAGTAATAAGACACAGCCATACTCTTTGGGTTTCCCCAAAGGGCATATTTTTAAAAATCTATCTCAGATTTTATGCCTTCTGTGATGACACAAAAGTTCTTTCATTTATTTTTATTTTCTCTTTTTTATCTTGCTCTGACCTTCACTATCTTTGTCCTGCCTGACTCCTCAACTCTCAGGATCTGGAAAAAACCCTGGTTTGCTTGGGAAAATGACATTTTATGATAAGGTCCCCAACTATGGAGTCAAGAATGGTTTCCAGATTTAAAACATGGCTATTATTATTTACTTATTTTCTTTTACTTCCCCAGCCTTCCTTTACCACTGTAGTACCATTTACAGGTTAGTTTTCATTTAAGAGCCAGCCGGCTTCATAAATTAGCAAATCAATAAGTTGCTCACCAAATGACCAGCAAAGAGATAATATAGTAGAAAGTAGGTGAGAAATTAGTCTCCTTCTCCTAGAATCTGCCCAATTCTAATCCGTCATAACTACAATATATTGTGAAAAGGGGAAAACTATTCTTTTTTAGAGTTGAAATTAGCGCTTACATTCAGTCTGTAGTCATACTTTAATTTTAATTGCTTGTTTTAAATGCATTTTGTTTTATTCATTTGAAATATACACAATCAAATCAAACAGGTGTTTTAGTGAGAAAAGTGTTTATAGAGCAGTTCAGGTGAGGTATTCCCGGATTGACTGAATGCAATTTTAATGACACAATCATTCTCAAGTGTGTGCTAACTCCTACTACATCCCAATGACTTATTTATCAACATCACAGAGTGTGGGAGGATTTTTCGCCTCTCTTTAAATTTTTTATAGTGACTATTTGAAATCACAAGAAGAAGAAGCAGGAGTAGGAGAGGAAAGAGGCGGAAGAAATACTCCAATTAAAAGAAAGTAAAGCCTGGCCTGTGGTAGTGCAGTGGATAAAGCGTTGACCTGGGAACCCTGAGGTTGCCAGTTCAAAACCCTGCACTGGTCTGGTCAAGGCACATATGGGAGTTGATGCTTCCAGCTCCTCCCCCCTTTCTCTTTCTCTCTCTCTCTCATTCTGTGTCTCCACTCTAAAATGAATAAAATAAAATAAAAAGAAAAATTTAAAAAAAAAAAAAAGAAAGTAAAGTCACAGAAATACATTCTAATGATACTAATCTTGGCTTAAATTAAATTTAGCTCCTTCTATGTCCAACTTGTAAGCCTAATTTTGTGTTATCATACTCCAATATACTTTTCAGGAGTCAAAAAATCCATAAGGTATTCAAATTCCAGAAAACTGATTTGTTAGAGATGAAATGTAAAAACTACATGTTCAACATTTGAATATTACAGGAACTTCTGCAAAATGGCCCATATGTTCTTCTAGAAAAAGCAGCAGTCCTGACAGTGAACCATGAAATATTATGGAGGCAAGTGGCAGAGTGCCAATGTCTTAGGGGACAGCATTTTCCACTTTAAATAACAGATAAAATAAAGCTTTAAAATGTTCTTGGTGGTGTATGATTCAGTAAACCCTTCATGGCAATGTAAGAAAAACCTTTTCTTCTTAAGACGGATGTTGAAAAGGAACAGACAAAAATTAAGAATTTCTCTGCTAGGCAGCATAAAGAATCAAATGGTGTCTTTCTGAAATTCTGGAAATTCAATGAATCAATATATTGTTAGGAGCCAGGCCACACACACTAAAAGTGATTCTTTATAAGTACCAGAGATAACACAAAGCTCTTCAGAAAGCATTGGGAACAAGCATGAATTAAAAGAAACTAAATTTGTTGGACAGGAAAGAAAAACAGCCTTTTTTAAAAAAATAAAAATCTGCAAATAGGGACATTTGGCAAGGAAAGCCAATGCTTAACTGAAAAATAAGCAATTTAGAGGTAAATATTAAACTTTTTTTAAACTTCTTATTTGATTTTTGTCACTTCTAGTTCACTTACCCTGTCTCTAAAAATGGCAAAAACTCTGTCATAAAATAATTTGAATTTAATTGCCATTCTCCAAGGCAAGCAAGCTGGTAGTATAATAATCTTTACAAAAGCAAACACCTTTTGATTACTACAAAAATCAAATGTAATCAGAGAAAATTTTTTGGTTATTTCACTGGAGTTTTATGTGGCCTATGACACAAAAATTAAAATGAATAAAATGATCCTTCAAAATTGTAAATAATCAGTACCTAAAAAATCATGTACATTATAATGGAAGAAATATTAGACAACCATTTATTTTACCCAAAGCTTTATTTTAAATTATTTAATTACCATTAAGATGTGAAATTTGTTCAATTAAAATTACCATGAATAATTTGTTTTCTTTCAAAAAAGACATGTAAAAAAATGTGAAAGAAAATATGAAACTTTTTAAATTTCTTAAGCAAATAAAAAATTAATTATCATAAGAAATTAAACTCTTAGCTATCTTCAGTTCACTCCTTTCTATTTATTTATTTTTCAATTACATGTATTAGGGTGATAATGGTTAACAAAATTATACATATAGAGCTTCTTGCTACTGCAGTTTTCTAATACCATTTATTTAGTTACATCATTACTCAAGATGTTGCATCACCCAATGGCTTCACTATTCTATCAAAGATAATAACTGTGCTTCATTGATGACTAAAAATAAACCCAAGTGTTACCCAGAGTTCACAGGAAAGTGTGCTATCATTCCTTTTCTTTTAATTTTACCATGCAGAATATCATGGCTTAAACAAAGAATAACACATCTTCAAAATATGTCTTTCCTTGAAATCTTTAGTCAAAATCATTGCATTCCCAGAATATAATACCTTTCAGTGTTGACCAAACCTCTGCCTTCCACATACCGCCACCAGTAGGGGGGGTGTAAGAGGGTCCCTATAAACTAAGGAAGAAGAATGGGTCGATTCACATGTCCATTCCATGTCCAGCATGGCTTAAGACTAACCCAGGAGAGTATATCACCACATCAATTATAGGGAAACAGGAACTTTGATCAGAGGGGCTGATTAACATTCAGGACAAAGGTCTTGAAGGCCCTCAGAGAAAATAGGCTCAGAGATCTGCTAGACATGATATAGTACAAAGCCTGAGGAAGAAGGGGTCTGCGGGTGGGCGGAATTTTGGGGGATGACATAAGTAAAGGGAGTCTGCTGCTGTCCCTGTTACCATCTGAAGATCAGAAGAGACACATGATCTAAACACAGAGAGGTGAGAACTGACCCTATTGCCCATACATAACTCAAACTTATGAGTGAGAGGTGGACTATCAGTAGCCCAGAGCCCTGAACTCATTCTGTATCCAAAGTGAGTGAGATTTACCCAAAATCAGGGGTGCCCACACTTTCTCAGCTTGCGAGGTACTTATAAGATGACCAAGTCAAAATGATCTACCAACAATAAAAATGCAAAACAAATTTATTTCTTCTATATTATCATTATTTAAGTTGCTATTATTACTATTTAATATTGTGTATTCTTCTTTCACCTTTCTCCTTCTCAGCTCTCTTTTTGGAGGAAAGTCAATGTCATAGTTTTTATGAACAGTCCGAAAAAGCCACTCCACATTTCCCTTCCTTGGAATAGCAATGGCACACAGACAGATGAGGCAAACGCACTTAGAATATGACATAGTGAAAAAAATCCCCCCCCCCATTCTGCATGAAAGTGGTAGGTTTTAGGCTTCTTACTCGGACCAGCTACGGCACTCATTTTTATACCCTTTGTTGTATTTAGTTTAAATAAATTGAAGGCTAACTACGCAGCAATGTAACTGAACAAGTTAACGCGGTTTAATGCACATGCGTAGGGTGTCAAAAGTTCAGACGTCAGATTGGCTACCCTGTATGCCAATCAAAAGACAAATGTCTTTTTAATGTCATGCAATCTACCCACACTTTCTTCGCGATCGACCAGTAGATTGCGATCGACGTATTGAGCACCCCTGCCCCAAATCAACATATCAACACTGTTCTGTTATCTTGATCTCATTTAATTCCATAAAAGAAATACTGTGATCTAAATTCAGGGTCTCTATATAACACTCCTGGACTTCATAGGCCCTAGCCCCCAAGAGAGCATCTTTAAAATTTTGGTGGAAGGCAAAGTGCAGAGCTTCCTAAGATACAGGCCAGAAGCAAGGATATGCTTCTTGGCACTTTTTTCCTCATGTTTCACAGACCCCCTCAGATATTAGCTATTTTCCTACATCAACAACACATATCCTTTTCCATATTACCAGTAATTGTATTTTCAAATCTATTGCCAGACAGTAGGCCACCCAATAATATTAGACTAGATTTGCAGGAAAAAGTTCTATCTTACATTTCTGTTCTGCTCTGTAAAACTCAATCCAGGACAGGACTAGTCACGTAAAAGTCAACAAACACTTCTTGGTTCAGAATAACTATTTACCAAATATAGTTAACTGGTCAACTGTAGAACTGGTAAACAAGAAAAGGTAAGAATTATTGCTCCTGGAAAAGTAATTGTTACTGGAAAATAAATTCATAATAAAAGCAGTCATTCTTCATCATAAAGATTTTAACCTAAAAAAATTAGTGTCATAAATTAATTCTTGGGCTAGTGTAAAAGTACTGTGTGCATTCTACATTTCTTAACATTATTCATCAAATTAATTCCTCAATATTGTTTCTCTTTCCTTTCTCTATTTTCATTACTGATAACATGTATACCTTCTTCCTTTTATTCTGAAACAAGTTTAATATTGCATCTTATGTTGAATTTAATAATAACCTTTTTCTATGACTAACCTCACTCCACAATGCTCTGTTATTTAGAATTGTAGTATTGAAGTATCACTTTTGATATATGGTCTACACCACATTGATTGACATCTATACATGTATAAATGTGCAAGAGCACTGTGTGTATGTGTGTATATTATCATTATGTAGATATAAAAGCAGGCCCCATGTCCACAAGAAAATTGTCCTTTATGCTAATGAGCATATTTCTAATAAAGTATAATGCACTTTCCCAGAGTAGGAGTTGAGAAAAGTTTTCTACATTTGGTTAAAGTTTGATCTCATTGTTCAATGTCTTGCCTTTGAAATCATTTGAGAACCATAATGCTCATTCAATGTAAATGAAATTTAAATGTGATAGGCATAAATGATTGTTACATCACAGCTAAGCAAATCTTTGGTAATAGATAAAATAGGTTAAAAAGTTGAATGAGTGTGGATTTGTCAGGTGACAGATGTATAGCTCCCAAGTGATATATTTGTTCCCCAAAGTTATTTCCCAACAAAACCAAAATTATTGACAATCATTACCACTATTTACCACCACTACTACCAGTGCAACAAGACATGCTAGATTATTAAATCCTTGGAAACGGAAGCAATACATTGTTCATATTTCTGTCTTTAAGTAAATAGCATATAGTACTGCTCCATAAATATTTATTCGAGGAATAAATAAAAACCTATATTTATATCTTTGTAAACAGATCTAGTCATATCTGAGTCAACACATAAAAACTAACCATGTAATTTCTATTCTTCCACAAATATTACCAGAATTTGTATGACAATAACAATGACCTTGCCAAAGCTGTGAATACTACACAGGAAGTTGGTTCCCTGGTTACAAGGTTACACAGATCACTTTGTTCATTTTCTACAGGGAAAGTAAGCAAGAGTATATAGGTGGCTGTTCTTTTTAGTCATAACTGTAGGAAAAAAATTATTTGTCATCTTCATTTGTGAAAATATTACATTAAGCAAAAACAAGAACAAATAACATTATTTAGAAAAAATAGATAAATATGGCACACTGGAAAATGGATGGATGGGGAGAAAAAATAAAATGAAGATGCCAAACTTATAGTTTGTGGGGAAATAGTAAGTGAAGACAAAAAGTTCTTAGCATTATCAACAAGTGCTTAGAAAATAGCTACAGTTCAGAAAATTAGACAGTGTCATATGTTTATTTTAAATTTAGATTACCTTTTGAAATGTGATCATGTATATCTTCTTCAAGTTTAAGCTACAGAAACATGTGGAATATAGATTATGAGGGCTTGCAGTTATATTCTGATTATACTAAAATAAAGAGCCACTGAAATAAAAGGATAGTTTTAGCCCTTATTTCCAGTTCAAAACAAGATAATCTTCCATAGCCTCACCATCAGGTGGATTCTGGAAGATAATTATTTTGCAAGTTCCGTTCAGGTTCATGATTCCAACACAGGACATTACTACAGGTTTTAGAATAGAAGAGAGCCAAGATACATAAACTTTATTGTTATTGTAGCCTATTTGACAAGATTGTATCTCAAATGAATGGACATTGGTCATTCAGATGGAAAACAAAATGCTGTTTATCAGCTGGTTAATTGCACTCAGATATGAAATAAGATTCCCAGCAGTGAAGCTCCCTCACATTTTTATTTCTCACTAAATTGTAAACTATCTTTGAACAGAACCATTTCCAGCATACAAGTGTTTATCATAATAAAGCACATCTGCCACAGATGACTGCTGACCTTTCAACTTTGGCCAGCACTTTGGCAGCTGGCATAGTCATGGGAAAGGGGGATGAATACAAGTTTCCTGGCACTGTCAATTTCCCTTTATTTGTATCATTTAACTCTGAAATGAGGAAATAATTAAGTAAAGCCACAGAACACTGAAAATATTTCTTACACAAAATGAGTCTGGTGAATGCATTTACTTTTCATCAAATTTTCTGGATTTGGGAAAGACTGGGTATTTTGTTGCCTCTTTTTTTCAAACTTAGCAGCTGGTAAGAATTATTTGTTGTATAATTTTTTAAAGGTGGTCAATAATAGTTATTTTAGCCTGTTTAAATTCTTAATTATAAAGATTTCTACCTAAAGAAAATAGTGCCATAAGCCAATTCTTTGGCAGGAGTGAACGCCACTTAGATCACCCAATAATTAGCAAAGATTTTTACCTTATCAATTGAAAGAGATTTAAAGATAGGGCTTCATTTTTTCTCTGTGAGTTTTTTAAACAAAACTGGGTATCAATAAAAGATAAGTAAAATAGGCAAATGTAAACCTTCCTCTGCACTAGTGAAAAAGCCTTAACTCTAGTAAGAAACCACTACTAATTGACTAAACACCTTCAATAGATACTGCACTAAAAGCATTATTTAATACATTCTCTATTTACATGTAGGCTTTCCAGTTTATGCACAACGTCAATACACATGGATCACAAGTCTTAGATGGTAGCCTCCTAGATAGTTCTTCATACTTGGCTTTACCTGGGTAAGTATCATAACAATGGCTGCATATGTGGATACATGCCAGCCAGTTATACAATTTTAATAAATAATAATATCTTAAAAATATTGAGGTATTTGTCTTTCTATTAGTACATATGTGACCATTTATTGCCCAAGCATCCTTTTAACAGATAAAGCAGTATATGGGATATTCTCTGTACTTCAGAAACTAGTCACCTGCTAAGAGTTTGGTAAATAGATGGTTGTTCAGTATTCTGCTTCTTCTTAATGATCCCTCTGTTTTCTTTTTGGAATTCTCCCCTTCTTCATATGCATAAATTTTATATCACTTCCTGCTCCTTCCCTTCTAGAAAGCTGAAGAGAGCCAAATCATCCATCTTTTCTGCAACACTAGTAGAATAGGAGGTTCTACTAGTGGCCTAAAGCTATCATTGGATCTTCACTTCTAAGACACTGGGAGGGCCTGGGATGATGCAAAAACAGCTGTCACCATGATGATGTTCTGACCACACCTCTCTTAGCTATTAGAAAATTATTGTTCTTACTTCCTAAATCCTATGCTTTCTGAATTCTCTTAGCTCATAATCCATAGCATGGTATACCAGCTTCCTCTTAATTGTGTAAGACTCTACCCCACCTTAATATTATTCCATTAAGTTTTCTTTCACTTTTGTTAACCAGAGTTGATGTCTATAGCTTATATGAAAAAATTATTACCGACATGTAATACATACAATTATGAATTACAAGATAACATACACTATTGAGAATGGGACAGAGTCCCCAATGTGTTTAAAGAAAAGAGAATTGGTGGTTCCTCAGCTAATGAGCAGAAGATAGTAAAAGTAGCAACACTTAAGAAAGAGGAGAATTTTAATCAATGTGATAGGGTGGATGACAACCAATAGGCAGAGAGAAGGAACAAGATATACTTAGGAGACAATGAATAGATCAAGTTAGATAGAGTAGGGATTGCCTCAGAATGCTATTCCTGCCATACACATAGGTTTAGTATCTTCTGTTGGGAACTACTGGAACAAGCATTGTTAAGGTAAGGTACCTGCCACTGGGGAGCACAAGAACCAGTCTTCTCAAATTAATAGGAATACTGTTGGGATGGGTTAATAAAATATTTTTGCCTCTGCTCCAAAGCTATTCTGTGAAGAGATAGCATCTTCTCCAAAGTAAATTTATCTTAATACCAATGTATTCTTTATGGGCCAAAAAAGGAAAATAAATGCTATAAAGCTAGATTTAAGTAAATGCATTTAAATGATATGATACTGTACATAGAAAACCCTAAAGGCTCAGTCAAAAAACTACTGGACCTAATAAACAAATTCAGCAAGGTGGCAGAATATAAAATTAACGCACAGAAATCAGAGGCATTTTTTAACATGAACAATGAAATGTCAGAAAGAGAAATTAAGGAAACAATCCCCTTCACTATTGCAATGAAGAAAATAAAGTACCTAGGAGTAAATTTAACCAAGGAGGTTAAAGATTTGTACTCAAAAAATGATAAAACATTATAAAAGAAATCAAGAAAGACACAAACAAGTGGAAGCATATACCATGTTCATGGTTAGGAAGAATAAACATCATTAAAATGTCTATATTACCCAAAGCAATTTATAACCTCAATGCAATACCAGTTAAAATACCAATGACATACTTCAAAGATATAGAACAAATATTCCAAAAATTTATATGGAACCAAAAAAGAACACAAATAGCCCCAGTAATTTGAAAAAGAAGAATAAAGTGGGAGGTACACACTTCCTGAAATCAAGTTATACTACTAGGCCATTGTACTCAAAACAGCTTGGTACTGGCATAAGAACAGGCATATAGATCAATGGAACAGAACAGAGAACCCAGAAATAAACCCACATCTTTATGGACAATTGATATTTGACAAAGGGAGCAAAGACAGTCTCTTTACCAAATAGTGTTGGGAAAACTAGACAGCTACCTGCAAAAAAATGAAACTAAACCACCAACTTACACCATGCACAAAAATCAAAAATAAACTCAAAATGGATAAAGGACTTAAATGTAAGTCGTGAAACCATAAGCATTCTAGAAGAAAACATAGGCAGTAAACTCTCCGACATATATCGAAGCAATGTATTTGCTGATTTATCTTCACAGGCAAAAGAAATAAAAGACAGGATAAACAAATGGGACTATATCAAACTAAAAAGTTTTATCACAGCTAAAGACAATATGAACAGAATAAAAAGACAAACCACACAATGGGAGAACATATTTGACAACACATCTGATAAAGGGTTAATAACCAAAATTTATAATGAACTTGTAAAACTCAACACCAGGAAGACAAACAATCCAATCAAAAAATGAGCAAAAGAAATGAATAGAAATTTCTCCAAAGAGGACATACAGATGGCCAATAGGCATATGAAAAAATGCTCAACATCACTAATAATTAGAGAAATGCAAATTAAAACCACAATGAGATATCACCTCACACCAGTCAGAAACCGCCCAAGTGTCCATCAGTGGACAAGTAGATTAAAAAGCAGTGGTACATATATACAATGGAATACTATGAGGCCATGAAAAAGAAGGAACAATATGGAGGGAACTGGAAACTATTACGTTAAGTAAAATAAGCCAGGCAGAAAAAAAAATATTATATGACCTCATTCATTTGAGGAATCCAAGGAACATTGAGAACTGAGGAAATGAATTGAGACAGAAGAGGGATCAAAGGGACCAGAGGAAAAGAGGACAGAGGGAAAGGGGATGATAGGATGGGATAAACCTGAAGGGAAGGGGGGAGGGCACTTTAGGGAGGGGAGCAAGGGAGATGTGGAGGGGAATATGGGGGTGGGGATGCAGTCAGGGTTACCCTAGAATCTATGTAAACACAATTAATTAAAGAAATTTAAAATAAAATAAAATAAAACAAAACTGTAATAAGCAGACATTTGCAACCTTCAAAGGTAGAACACCATAAAAATTGTGAGAATTTCTATCTTTAATTGATTCTCAAACATTTAAAATTAAGTGTAAAAGCATTCATAAAAATATATAATCCATATGTGAAGAATTCTAATTTTATAATGTGATTTATTTATATAATTCTCTAAGTTCTCAAACCTCTGCTTCTTTGTTAAAATGCCAGCTAGTTTCTTTAATCAATTTTTTTTCTTTAGGAAACAGATAAAGCAAGGATGATTTCTTCAGGCCATCTTATTGTGAACACAATTTATATCTTCTCTTTATATCTTGCTATACTATGGTATTTAAAATTCCATTATGCATAAAGAGTAACTTCCTACTTGCTAATCAAACTAAATTTTCCCACTGGTAGAGCATGGGTGGCAAGTAGTTGTATGTAGCTTAGTTGAACAGCTTCTCTGTCTAATGTAGTCAAGGAGATGTACATGTTTAAGCATTTCATCAAGTATGAGCTGTAGACTACCTACATAGAGTACCTGTTCTCAATCCCAAGGGGTGCTAATCAAGAATAATTCTCCACTTCACGTTAACTTAGAACAATTGTCAATAGTGATGATTTTTCATGGTTGGGATTAAGCAATAATAGCCATATGGATATAACCTAATTTACTTAATCAATCTTTTACAGTTCATGTTTAGGTTGATTCCATTTTAATTACCTATATTATCTGATTATTTATTTTGGACAACGTCCAAGCAGTAGAATCATGAGTGTATACACATTTTCAAGGTTTTTGACTAACAGGGCATTTGTTTGCTTTTTTCTTCAGAAAAATTATACCAATTTATATTGAAACAGCCTGCATAAGTCACTGCTACCTTGCCTTTTGAATTTAAGTAATGGAGCCAGGGACATGAGGAACAGACAAGAATGAGTGTTTCTAGTTGTTGCATGAATGTCTAATCAAAATTCCATTCTGTCAGAAAAGTTGTAAAATAAAGTTTACATGACCAGGTTTGCAAATCTCCCTTCCTCTTTATTTCTCAGTATTTGTTATATTATTAAGATACAATTTCTTATTTTAAATAATATAAATTTTAAATGATATAAATAGAAAGTAATAAACTTTCCTAAAATATCATCACAGAATTTGACTTCCCAACATGAGGTTCTCCATATCGCATCTATCTATCTATCTATCATCTATCATATATACATCTATCTATCTATCTATCTATCTATCTATCTATCTATCTATCTATCTATCTACCTACTTACTTCTTTATCTAATCATATGTATGTGTGTGCATATGTATCTATCTATATATGAAAAAAGAAAATCAAGGCTTGGACATTTTCCACCTATATTCATCCTCACAAGTGCATTTTTGCTAATTTCATTTCTTCTGCAGCAAGGCTCTTTCTCTTCTCCCAGAGCTATTCTAAACCGTTTTTTTTTTTTTTTAATTTAGAGTAAATACCCCAGTCTACCAGCTGCTTCCCTGGCCACCTGGCTCACTGTAATCCTTTGCTGCTCCACTCCTCAGCCCTAACACTGTGTCATTACAGGATCAGTATAGACTAATGTACACTTACTACTGTATTGACTAAATACATTTCAGAAGGAAAGCATTTATCTCCTATTATTATAAATGACTGTTGGCTGAGAATTTCATCCTTTCTCTTAACCACCTTGCTCTTTTTCATTAAGAAAAACATTAAAAGTATTCATAGAAATAAATAGTTCAGAAAATAATCATCCTAAACTAAATGAACCTTTCTGTCATTTCATGATGATGATCAACATAGATTTCTACAGTTTTAATATTCTTAAATGTTCTTGAACTCTAACCAGAAATTTTTAAGATATGACTGACCCATAGGTCATTATTTTTCAAAATAATTGGAATTTCTCAACTGTATAGTAGATATCTTGTTAAATATAAATGAAATTAAGATTTAAATATATTTATTTTTAAAGGTCCAAGTATGAAGCAGTTACTATTCAAACATTTCTTCCTACTTTCTCACTATTACACACACACATATAAGTAGTCCACAAATAAACTTTTATTTTAAAATAATAATTTTCTATGAGCATTAAGAAAATATTTTCATGCAATACCTAAATAGTAATCTTTAATTTGGAGTCATTTGAGCCTTCCTTAACCCCCAAAATAGAAATGGGTTTTTAAAATATACACACATTTAATTTTGTTTGTAAAAAGTTGAAAGTTGGCCTCCTATTTTCTCTAGTTAAATTTTATCCTCTATGACCTCCATACCTATCTATACATTTTTAGTAGTCAAAACCAATAGTAGACTAATCCTGAATATTAAAGCAATTTTATCTGTGACATTCAAGTTTAAAAGCTATAAACCTGGCAAAATACATTATGACAAGAAGGCTTTTAAACTTATTATTTTCCTTAGGAGTTTTTTCATGAGGACCATCATGGAAAAGCAGAAATATAACTACTACAAATAAGGACTCACTCTGTATAAAAACAGTTCAAGTATTGAATGTAATTAATCATTTCTGTTTGGGCTCCTGAAATCAATATTTGAATGTTACAGTTGAAGTTATAACCACTGTAAGTAAAATATAAAAACAGAATTCAGCAACCTTGCTCACTTATTTGTGCAAATATATTTCATATGCAATTGAATACAATTTTCATATCATCATTTTGTTAAATATTCTAAAAATCAATTTCTTGAAGACTAAGTTGAAGTCTGAATGACTGCTTCCTGTCAAATGCTTTCAACTTCCAAACTTTAAAACAAATTATTGTCTATATATAAGAGTGAAATAAACAGCATTCTTTCTTGTTCATCCTTTTAAGATTGTTTTGTTCTTTATAGCAGGCACAAGAAAAAGGGTATAATCAGGAAATTAACTTCCTCTTGTTTTTCTTGTTTTATTTCACTGATATTCTCTTCCTTCTTAATTTCTCTCAAAAGGTTTAGAATATGTGGTAACAGCTGCTAGGGTTTCTAGCAGCAGTTGAGCTCTGCCTTAATGGTGCCCTTTGAGTGATCAGAGTGACAGAGAGCAGAAGTCTCTATACATCTGCTGTGCATGGCCTCATTACACCTGGCATGAGAAGGTTGGCCACAATGAACCGTCTTCATGACCACCATGGCAAGACCTAGACACTTGGGGCTCTGGGCAGTTTTGTCCCTTCTCCAGCCCCGTGGAACTGAAAATAGAGTATTTGTTCTGCCTCTATAGATGTTCAACAGACTGGAGTGTGCCAGTAATCTGAGGAGAGTTCAGACTGATTTTAATTACAAATTGCTCCGTCACTTCATGTTTGTTATCACTCTGTACCTGTAGTTCATGCAACAGACAACTTAATATACATTATTTAAATAATCATTAAAACCTTTCCTGCTCCAGCACTTTCCTTCTTTGCCTGGAAAACCTGCATGTTTGTAGGGATTTATAACTGTGAGTATCTGAAGTTAAGGTTTGGTTCCAGTATATATGGGGTAGATACAACTTTAAAACAAACTGATCAGTCATTGGAACAACAAAGACAGGAAGATTAAGGCAGTCTGTGAAAGTGAAAGTGTGAAGAGATCTTGGGGAAAATAGCTGGAGAGGCGCCTTTTAAAAAATCAAACAGAAAAACTCCTATCAGTTGGCTTTTACTTCTTTAAAAAAATTTTAGCAGCATGTGCAAAGAGTTTTATTTATCAAGTCAGAGCTTCCATTCTTTAAATACAGATTTTAAAAGGAAGTTAGAGAAAAGCAAGTTCATAATTCTTCAGCACTTTTTCCAGTTTTTTATCATTGTTGTCACTATAAAAACACAATAATTTGAGAAAAGTTTTCAGCAAAAATACATGGAACTGAAAGGAATCCTATGTGCTCATGTGGAAATACTTAGTTGCTTCTCCTATATTGAACTTGTCTGTGCATTCATAGAGAACTTATGACATATTTCCTTGTTATGTGTATGTTTTTTTTGTTTAACAATGCCAAAATGTGATAACTTGGAGACTGAAAATCATACTGACAGTCACCTGTCATTCACTGTCCTTTATTCTGACAACCTCCGGCATTCAGGCATGTATTTATGGGTTTACCTCCTTTATGCTTTATTTTTAAAGGAGTTGGGGGATGGGGAAGAATATCAGAGGATTCAGTCCTGAATAGACTTTTGTTTTGCTCTTTCTTTTACCTCTTGACTGTGTCAAATGCAGTGTGTCTCTCATGCAGTTTCTCTCTTTAGAGAGCCTCAGCTGGGCCAGCTAGTTAGTATTCAGAGACAAGGCAAAAGAGGATAAAATTCCCTCTGCTTGCTGAGACTGCAAATAAGCAATTAGACTAAAAGCAATGTATTGGAGAAAGAAGGCCATCACAGACATCATTGTTGACTGAAACCTGCCAATGTAACTTTAAAATTGTAAAAACTTCAGAGCAGGGAGAAATAGTCACTTAGAGGCACATAAGTTGGTTAAGACATGAAGTCAGTATTCACTACAGACATTTTTGCTGTGTAATGTACTCTGCAAACTGTAAGATTTTCCATTAATCTTGTTTAGTTATTCTAATGAAAAGCAAATGGGTGAAATTAGTAATGGTGATGGAAAATTCAACCTTTTATTGTATTGCATGTTATGAAAATGTTTTCTAGATTGGCATGTTACTCCCATTTTGATTTGAGCTCACTTTAAAGGACTGACTGTAATGGAGGACTAAAGGTTACACACTGTTTTATGTCTGACCAAGCAACATCACGCAGCTCTGCTGAATAGTTATATGAGATGTTGAAACAGTGTATGCCAGCTATTTTGGGGTACTAATGATGGTGTATGAGGTACTTCTTAAGACTCTTCTTTCTCCCTTCAATATAGAGATTTTATGTTGGGTTTTATCAATTAACACATTTCCTGTGCAAATGCTCCAAAACTTACTCTGTTAATTAAACTGGTATTCTCTGATTCTGTTTTGGGTTAGACCAACCTCCAGTGAGACTTCAAGATTGTCCAATTAATGGGAGATAGTAGGCAGATCATCTGATTTGATATATTAAACCCATCCCTTTTCCTCTTTCTACCCCCGTCATTCCAAACCATGTTTCCTAAAAGTAGAGAAATGCTAGTCTGATGAATTTATTTTTACATACTCTAAGCCAGGAAAAAGAAAGGAATCTGGATTATTGACATTCTTTGTCGGAACTATAGTAGACTAGAGTTAGCAGAAAAAACTGCTAATCATCACAGTTTTCGTGTTGGAAGCAATTTGTCTATAATTAGTAAGTTGATAAATACCAACAAAATGGGTGCTAAAATGAACGACTCTTGTGCTGAGAGACATTTGACTCTACATTACACTTTGCATTTTTATATATGCAGCATTATATTTTGTTACAAAGAGCGACAACTTTAATGGCAGCTAAAGCACTCTAATCTGTCTTTTGAAGGAAAGCAGACATACATTTTAATATAACAACTCTTTTATAAAACATATCTGTTTTTTTAAGAAGTAAGCACTACAAGGATAAGAAAAAGTTGTTTTTTTATTTCTTTTACACAAAATGCTAACAAAAGATAGAAGATTTGCTTTGCTAGATAATAAAATGCGATAACATGTAAGATTGAACGATACCACTGACTTAGGGTGCATTCTGCATTGGTAATACCAAATTCACATTTGTTTGAAGACATTTGCTTTCTACATTTTATATGAAGTGCTTATTATACTAAATGTTTCAACTCCATATATAATCAAACTCAAGACCATTTTTGTTCAATTCAAACAGGAAAAATTGTGTGGTGTGTTAAAATGTGAGACAAATGTTTAATTCAAATAAACAAGATATAGTATATTGTATCTTTGAAACCAAATAAATTTTATGTCTGAAATGTTTTAATAAAACACTAGCTTTTGTAAAGGTCTAAATCACAATAGGCACATTCAGAATAAATAAAGGGATGTGATAGTTTATAAGTGATTCACAAATATTCTGATTCATAGTTATCAAAAACATAAATATCACAGTAAGTTTAACCTCCATGGTCTGATAGAACAAAAGAGATTATCCTAAGGAAGAAATTGTGAGGGTATAAAGAAAATCATTTATGTTAATGTGGTTGGGAAAACACTACATCTTTCTAATGCTTTTTAAAATGGTAATGTGTTTATAGACATAAATTCAGAAGCATCCTTATCTAAAGCCACTTTATATGTAACCTGATTAACACATGTGATTATCACAGATCTCACAAATAGGGAGGGATCTTGCACTATTTCATACTACGGACCATGCGGTAAATGGACTGATTGCTAATTATTAAGTATCTTCTAATACAACTTTTAAAATACATTCTTGCGTTTCAGTACATTTGAATGAGATTACTTTTCCTCTCCCCTTAAACTGTATTCCTTTCATATTCTTAAAAACTGAATGAGATGGTAAGAAATGATCACCAACTAAATAAATGCATGTTTTCCCCTCTTCCAAATATTCTGTAGTGGGTGTTAAAAAATTTAAGCCATTTCAAAGTCATGTAAAGTATCCCGAATATGTCAGAGAAAGAAGAAACTGCAATTTGTTATTTTTCTGAAATGAGTCAACTTGAAAGAGAACATTTTAAAGGCCCAAGTAGCTTTGTTTTCATTTACAGTTTGTACCTATAGTTTCATTCCATGAGCATTTTCTTTATTTGATCTATAGCATATCTTTGATCAGTAACAGGTTAACAATTATGAAACAAAGAGGCAAAGATTTTGAGAAAGTGTATGTTGAAGTTATTTGTAAAGTATGTGTCCCATACAATTTATTAATGTTGCTGTTGTTATTGTTTTCCTTCATATTTATCCAGCTTGAAACTTGGACTTCAAATCCTTAGGCATGTATACCTTTAACAATGATTTATTTATATAATACAATCAAAATTCATATTGGATATGTACATTTTTTATGGTATACCATTTGATAAAAAAGTAATATTTTCTAGTTAAATTTAATTTTGTATCTCTTTTAAACAGAATTTGTTTCATTACTTTCCAAAATCAAGAATAGTACATTAAAAGAGAGTAGCTAAGAAACTTGGATCTGGTCAAATTAGCTGTCATTTTTTCATACAATATTATTTCATTTATTGTAGGTCATTTTCTTTCAACATATTACTCCATTTAAGAGGTAGCAATATTTTGCAAGTGGCATATAATGTCTCTTCATGGAATATTTATTTCTTTCTAAAACAAAGTTATATACAGTCAGCTGCAAGGGACTTTATGCTTGGTTTATTCCCAACCTTTTATTGTCATTCAAAAACAATGCTGACGCATGCATGAAATGACAAACAGCATTAGTGTAAAAAAGGAGGTAAACCAAACCCAAAGCACAGTCATATATTAAATTGTTTTTAAAAATACTGACCTAAGCACCTCTTTGAGACGTTATTAGTAAAATTTGAAAAATAAGAAAGAAGACATTTGGAAGTGAGATGTGCTCTTCTTTGTAGTCTGTATAATTGCTAATTTGCCATCATGTTTGCTTGTGATGCCTTTGTCAGATATTATTTCATATCTCTTTGTCAAAGCAGAGGTTTTGAAGCATTTGTCTGCATCTGGGTGACTGTTGTCAGTGCTCAGACCAAGCCTCTCAGGGCTACAGCAACATGTCCACAATATTTTGTTAAAAAAAGAAAAAAGAAAGCCACCTTTCGAGCAGCCCCTCATTTCCACTCACCAAGTCAACACATATGTTTTACAAAAAAAAAGTTAACATTTCAACATCAGCTCCAAACACCATAACTATAACTTAGTTACAATCTTACATTAAGACCTAGTGTTGAACTCTTGCCCACTCCCATACAGAAAAACATCTAAAGCAATTGTTATGTCATCTTTTCTGGTAAGTGGTGATTTTCTAGAATTTCATGATTTATAAAGCTTTTCTAAAAATGGTTGGCATTTGTAAGTAGAGGCTTCCCGACACTTAGTCCATACGGAGTAAGATGGAGTAAAAAGAAGTTTATTTTTCATCCATTTACTTCTTTCTGTAAGTTAACTAAAATGATTATGGTAAAGCCTTTCTTAACAGCCACCAAAAACAGGAAGAGAAATAATTGTAAAACATACAATAATAGAACTATTTTCTGCAAAGATCCAACTATGTGGAGAACTATTCAATTAGGCCTCACAGTTACTTTTAATGAGGGCTGTTGTGGAATAAGTGGAAACATCTGTTACCCATGAACCACCACAGTGGCTACACATAACCACGCGCGCACACACACACACACACACACACACACACACACACACACACACACTTATGCCAGTTCTCTCTTCCATTTGTTGGGACTAGTTTTCATGGAACATTCTTATTAGTATGCTTAGAACAATCATGCGTATCTCTAATCCAAATTAATTATTCTTGACATTCCCAGTAGATAATCCTACAGTCATTTTTTACCAAAAGCAGGGAGCAGGGAACCCTTTCTCTGTACATATTTTATTATGGTAGGCAATGCCTAATTGTCCTACTGTATGTCACCCTATTTTACCAGCTACAGTCTGAATTCATTCCCATCTTCAACTTAAAAGTTTGAAACCCCCTAGTGACAGGAATATTAATGTGCCAACACTGTCATATCTATTTCAGCTCATACATATGCAATGTCTTTGTTTTCAAAGATTTATGTCAGACTTTGCTGAAGTGAGGTATTCTACCATTTTAGATAATAGCATGCCAAAGTGATGTTATCAGCCACATTCAGCACTCACTCAAGCAAAAGGGAGGAGCATCCATTCCTTCATGGCTTAAACCCATAGAAACTGTTATTTATCCTTATTTGATGAGAAAAATCTTTCAGAGGAAAATGGTGTATTTTTAGAGAAAGATTATGGCTATCCTGTGGATTATCTTTTAAGAATGGTTGATTTGTGTCCACTCTGCTGTAGCAAATGTCTTGCTGCTAATGAAGTTTAAAAAGACTTACTTTATTTAATTACAGCTAATTACCAGGGTAAAATGTGGGATTTTCTTTGATCCTATGTGTATTGTTGTAATCCCTTTGGCAGATAGCACCTCCTCAAAATATTTTGAGTTTTTCAGTCAGTCACATCTTGGCAAAAGGTGGAATCATCTTACACTAAAGCATGTTTCATTCCCTCTGTAGTTGCCTATCCTGGCATAAAAATTACATAAAATTTCTTTGGAAATTTAGATGGCCCTTTAGACAAATAAATATTTGAACTATTGTTTTGTCCAATGTTAAGAATAGGATTCTTTGCTCTTGTTAAATGATTCAACTAAACTAACATTTTTGGTCACATCAATATACCAGGCATTGTACTGGGCATTAGGAGTAGAAATATGAACAGAACTCAGGCCCACAACAATCACCCTTTAAAGATGAATGGCCTGTGTTCACTTTCTACTACATCCAGTTCACATGGACATAAAAAGGTAAATGTTCTTTAAACCCAGGGCCTCTTTTGTCTTTGGTTTTGAAACCAGGAATCGGTTTGTCTTTGGTTTGATTTGTTTCTAATAATCAGATTAGAATTACTTTGTTTACTCTGGTCTTTGAAGATAAAGCAGAGCTATTCTTTTTGTTTTGCTTCCCTCTTGTCTCTTCTCTTGGGAATCAAGTGCAATAAGTTAAGTGCCATTATTTGGCCTTATTTCTTCCTGAGTCTCAAAAAATTATTTTAAGAACACATACTAAGCCAATCTTAATTGCAGGTGATATCTGTCTCTCATTTTTCATCTTTATAAATGCCAGATATAAACATTTCCACTAAACATAAATGTAATTCCTTGATATGCTTTTTAGTATTTACTATTTTGAGTGTAAATTTTATTATTTTCTGAAGCACAAACCCATCCAATAGTTTGTGTGATTTGCAGTTTTTATTTCAAAGAAATCATCCTGTTTTTTCAAAAAAAATTACCTTATACTCTTTTTTTTCTATGATTTGTTCTATAATTTTTAGTGCAGGTGATTCAGACAATGTAGGCTTATTTGACAAACCAGACTGAAATCCAGGCCCTGCTGGGTCCAGGAGAAAGATAAGATACATGAGGAATACAGAGCTGAGGGGAGGGCAGTTGAGTCCTGTGCTGGGCAGAAGAGGGCACTAGTCCACTGACCTGCTCCAACCCAATGCTGAAACCCAGGAGAAATGGCTTCAAACTCCAACTGAACACAGTAAATGGGTGGCTTTTCTTTGGGAGACAAAACTGTTCTGGAAAAGAACTACATTTGAAATACTCAAAATGAAAGAAATAAACTTTACAACTTGACAATCAGGTGGTTTCAAAAACAGAAAAATCAAAACCAAGTAATTCCTGAGGAGGAAAAAAAATATTCTCAAGGCAAATAATTCCTTTTGAATCTATAGAAACTATTAAATCATTACTCTATTTAATATTTTAAGTTTAAAAAAGTAGAAAAAATTTATCTGGGCAAAACTACTTGCTTCACATCTCCAAAAGTTTTTTACTTTGTTTTAACAAATTTGAGTTAGTTTTGGTTTGCCAGGACATGAGCAGATTTAAAGATTTGTTGTCAAACCGGAGCACAGGCCTCCATCATACACTTGGGGTTCCATTGTGACCCAGCAATGAGAACTTTTCCTTCCAGTGCCTCACGTACTGCTTAACACATCCCTGCCCACACTTCTCACATGGCTCCACAACCAGGTGGCCCGTGATCTGCCACTTTACCCAGCAATCCTGCATCCTAGTAATATGCGTTTAAGATTGCAAAGTGATTAAGGTTGGAGGAAGTTCTTCAAAAGTGCAATTCATGTCTAAAATAAAATAAATATTATAAAGTAGGAGAAGCAAAACAGAATTAGCAGTTAGTTCCTGTAATGTATCAAACATCTGCAGTTTTGTCTCTCCATCAGGATGTGGGGTTGTGTTGAAGTCACGTCCTGATAACATCTGCACATTACTGATAGCTTTTGCTTTATTCTTTATGGTCCGTTGATGAGAGATTCTTTAACATCCCTTCAATCATCAAGACCCCAGTTGGATTTCTTTGCTGGTGACAGACTTAAAGGTGGTCTCATTTACATTTGAGAAAATGTCACAATATAGGAAGATATTTTCAGTTTGATGTCTCATCCCTTCCTTTTTTATTTGGATGCTAGTTTTAGCTTTTCAAATGAATGTCTGTCTCAAAATAGATTTTCCATGAAATATATTTTGTCTGATTTTTGAAACATTATGTTTACAGCAGAAGATTTTTTCCCAAAAATTTTTTCAACAAAGAATGGCCTCTCTACTTCTACTTGCACTGCAGGAACAGTCAGGATACCTTCTAGGTGATTGGTGGTTTGTCATTCAGTAACACAGAAGGTGCCAACTATTTCAAAGGTCAGGGATTGACAGGTTCTGACCTACTTCTGTTTTACTAATGACTCCAATTACATTTAAGCCAACCTAATAGTCAATAAACAATGCTATTAACGTATGTAGAAAAAAAAAGTCTTTGTTTTACATTTTCAAATGTTTTTGATGAAGTCCCTCCCCTATTTCAGGAAGACTCTGAAATCTTAGAAGTTTTAAAAGATAGTAACATGAAAAGTAATATAGGATATCTATCTAAATAATCTTAAGATATCTGAAAGAATTATTGATATTGCTGAATATACCTTTTTGATGCAACCAGACAGTGTATAGTGATAATATATAAAGTAACTTCAAAGATCCTGATTACCTATAAATTTCAAAAGTCTTATTTGTTTTTAATATTAATTTTCCTGACTAATTTAGTGATTTTTTTTTTTTTTACCCACCTGGGATTCATAGAATTGAATAAGTTGTTTTACTGACATTTTTTTAAGAGTTGCAATCAGAGAGCATATCTCTTTTTTACATAAAAATATTTAGATTTTATATATATCATTGATTTCTAGTACAACTCTTTTGTGGTTAAAGAACATACTCTATAGGATTTCCTTCTGTTTCTTATTTGTTGAGGCTTTGTTGGACTATCCTACTGTGTACCTTGGCAAACTTCCCATGTACACTTGAGAAGAATGTGTATTCTGCAGTTTTTGTGGAGTGTTCTAATATTATTTAAGCCAAGAGTTTTGATAGTACTGTTCAAATTTTCTATATTCTTACTGATATTTTTGTCTACATATTTTATCAATTATTGAGAGTAGAATATTAAAAAAATGCCCAACTATGATTGTGGATTTGACTGTATCTTCTCTGTTTCATGGATTTTGAGCCTCATTTATTAGGTAAATACCCCTTTAAAACATGTATTCCTGATAAATTGACCCTTTTATCATTATAAAATGCCCTTTTTATTTCTGGCAATATTCCTAGTTTTGATGTCTGCATTGTCTGATATTAATATAACCACACAGCTAGTAAACACAGATTTTATTTTTCAATGTCCAGCTATTATTTTGGGTCAAATGTTTAGAAAGAGTGCATCCACTTACCTGTTACCTTGCATCTCCATAACACTTGACCACAGGAGAAAGCTTATCCTTTCTCATGGGTAAGTTGTAGCTTTCTGAAACAGAGCAACTAAGAACAGAGAAATTAAACTAAATGAAAAACGACGAGGATGTGATACAAAATAGACCACAATATAATCTTTGGTTTTAGAATTATTTTAATATTTTTTGAAATTTTGAACTCAGTTATGAACTGTTATGGGTTGAACAGTATCTCTCTAAAATTTATGTCCACCTAGAACCAGGATAGCAAACCTATGACACGCGTGTCAGCACTGACACACGTAGCCATTTTTAATGAAACGCGGCCTCATGAGGCTGCATACCAGAGAAGTATGGGGCCGCATGCCGAGAAGGATGTTTCATCCTCGGCTCCTGTGCCCTGTTAGGCCATTTTTCTCGAAGTGACACACCACCCAACTTATGCTTGGTTTTTTAGTGAATTTTGACACACCAAGCTCATAAGATTGCCCATAACTGACCTAGAAGCTCAGAATGTGACCTTACTTGAAAATAGCGCATACATATACAATCAGAAATACAGTAGTATCTGATTTTTTTCCACCCCTTTAGGTAACAGTCTCTTGCCTTTGAAATCACATGGAAAAATATGTTCATGGAATTTAAAAAAATACTATTACGTAGTGTTTATAAATTTTATAGTAATTCTACCCCATGTGGTCAAAGAAATATATTAAGTAAATTACTTTACATATCAAGTAAACCTGATAAATGCAGAGGAGAAAGCATAAAATAATATTAGCAAAAATATTAATGAAATGCAAGTCAATCTAGAGATCTCCTAATTTTGTAAGGAAAAAAAATCTCTTCAGAGTAGATTATCAAGGTAATAGCTCCAAAATACATAAAAGTTTCCAAGTTGCCCTTTGGCCCAGTTTCCCAATCTGCAGAAAATTCTGGTTCTTTAGTTATAATAGAGGAACATAGCAGATTTCCAGATAAAAGTTTGTCTTGTCATTTTTTAGTTGCATCTAGAGAGACATCAAAGACACAAGTCAACCCATTAACACTGCTGCAGTGTTAATTCTTGCTGTTCTTCCTAATGATGAGAAAGCTGGCAAAGACTGCTGTCCAGTTTCCACCCAAATAAACTTTCTGTTACAGCACTTAACAAATAAAAGCCTACACTCTAGTTACAAGTATTTGTCTGTGTTAGGTATGCAGTCCACATGCCTTTCACCTTGTAAGTACTTGGATTAACTTCTGGATTTTGTTATCATGTGAATAACTGAGATCCCCTAATTCCAGAGATTGCCAACTATTATAACCATTCCTGGACTTGATTTTGAAGTATTTGGCATGCAATTTTTTCCAAGGACTCTTCCATTCTCTGAATTTTACAGCCCATGTTTGTGATTCTTTCAAGATATTCTAAGTGTAAACCTCTAAAATTTGATTGAGGACTGATGGTTCTTACTAAACCTACACATATACTGGAACATAAATATGTGATTATTTTTTGAGAACATTTACATCATATGCTCTATCATTTACTGTGATCTGTGGTGACCTATGCCAATCTAAATACTATCCCCCCCACTCTAGTTTGCTAGTTTCAAACAAAATATTCAGCATGTAGTTGTAAATTCTCCATTTGTAAATTCACAAGATTCTGTTTGACATTTTCTCTTTACTGGGTTTCTTGGACCCCATAGTCTCCTGACTCTCCTTCTACTTCTCTGATTCCATCATTACATTTTTCTTTTCTCCTTACCTGAAGATTAGGTTTCTTCTAGAGATTTGTCAGGCTCTTTTCTCTCTTGTATAGTTCTTACAGCGATTTTGAAAATAGTCCCTTACACATCATAGTCATGCAATAAAAATGTATTGAAGACAAGGTAGAAAGTGAAGGCTGTAAATGAGGAGCACATAAAGTATTGCATGAAAGGGGGAAAAGGGAAAAGTTTCCAGCTAGAGACAGAGAAAAAAATTAGACAGAATTTAATTTTTTAATTGATTTTATTGTATGTATAGAATTTGGGAATGCAGGAATGAGAAGAAAATAATCGCAGAACAAAAAAAAAAGAGAATATAGAATATAGAAAAATATCTTGTAAACAGCACGAATATAAATGGAAGTATGACAAATTACAACATAAAGGGGAGTGATGGAAAATATTTGGAAGGTTCAGATCTAGAGTCCTTAATGGCAATTAGTAAAGTTCAGACTTTATTCTCTAAATAGTGGGAAATATTCTGAATGTTTGAATAGGAGTCCTGCATACATGCAGTCTGAAAACTTTATGTGATATGACTTCATAAAAGAAAAATAAACAATAAAAAGACTATTTAGGAAATATCACATAGGCTAGGTGATTGATAGGGCATGCTCTCCTTGAGCCAGTCTATAATACTTTCTTAGAGCCAATTGGTAATTTTTTAGACTTTTTTATAAGTCAGTTTTTATATAAAATCATTATTAAAAATTAAATGATGCCTAACCTGTGGTGGCACAGTGGATAAAGTGTTGACCTGGAATGCTGAGGTTGACGATTCAAAACCCTGGGCTTGCCTGGTCAAGGCACATATGGGAGTTGATGCTTCCTGCCCCCCCCCCACTTCTTTCACTCTCTCTCTCTCTCTCTCTCTCTCTCTCTCTTTCTCTCCCCTACTAAAATGAATAAATAAAATCTTTTAAAAAATTAAATGATATATGTTTATAATTAAAAAGTTTTTATTTAAAATAAAGATAATAAAAACTTAAAACTATTAACTTCATATTTATCTTACTATTATCTATGCCTTTGAGGATATATATATAACTGCATGGTGCAAATAATATGAAATGATGTACTATTGCTGTCTCTTCCCAACTTAAGTGTTTAGTGACATTATAATAGTAACTTGAAATCAGTCATGATAGAAGAATTTACACTATAGCAATTGGCAAATGCCACAATCATGATTGATTGATTGATTGATTGATCAGTTGGCTAGATATAAGACAATGATAGAAAAATTATAATAAGGCTGTTTAAACTTAAAACTGTGCTATGCAGCCCTGGCTGGTTGGCTCAGGGGTAGAGCATCATCAGTATGGTATGTGGATATCCTGGGTTTGATTCCCAGTCAGACACACAAGAGCAGTGAACATCTGCTTCTCTACCCTTCTCCCTTCCCTTCTCTCTCTCTCTCTCTCTCTCTCTCTCTCTCTCTCTCTCTCTCTGTCTCTCTTTCCTTCCCACAGTCATGGCTTGATTGGTTTGAGTACATTGCCCCCCAGAGCTAAGGATAGCTCCCTGGAGCATATGTTTCAGGTGCTAAAAATAGCTGGGTTGGGAGCATGGTCCCAGATGGGCAGATCACTAGCCACAGACGAGGGGTTGCCAAGTGGATCCCAGTTGGGGAGCATATGGGAGTCTATCTTTCTATCTCCCCTTCTCTTTCTTGGAAAAAAAGAAAAAGAAAAAAGAATAAGAAAAAAGAATTTACAATTGCATTTCCAAAAATGTCATGCCTTTTGTCTATGACAAAATGAACCTATATTACTTGAATTCTGTAAATTGAATGAGAAAAAATGAAATTGCTTTTGGAGGTTAATTTTCTATTTGAAATACTTGGTGACACTAACATAAAATTAACATTATAGAATGTTTTCTTCTAATGATAGGTAAAAGATCACTTCATTTTTATATGCAAAAGGAATCTTGGAATGAAAATAGGTAAAATTAGTTGAGATGAGCAATTATCTAACCTAATTAAAAACTCATGTTTGAAAGAATAATATATAAACACACTGTCTACAAATGCAAGAGGTAAATAGTTTACTTTGGACACAACTTCCAAAAGGTAATTTTTAACTTTTGCAGTATACAATTATGTTATCTTAACAAATTTATTATATTCTATTTATATGTAAAGTTAGGTCCCTTAATGATGGTGGATGGTAAATGTCAGCAAACTGTTTGTGCAAGTTACACAGTCTATGTAAAACAAATCTTGAAATATGAAATACCAGCAGTTATTTGTTCAACAAACATGTACTTTTGTTCTTTCAATTTATTTATTTATTTTGCTTAAGAAGGAGTATGTTGAAATATTTAAAAATATTACCAAATATAAAACAAGTTATAAATTTGCTTCATATAATAAACACCAAAATAATTCTAGAAAGAGTGTTTAAATATGCTTTATGTCTTCAATGACAGGGGTGAGGAACCCTTATGGCTTGCCCTGAACAATCAGCTTACGATTTCCCATGCTTCCTATTGACTCCACTGATTGGTGTTTCTGGACAGCTCACAGTCCACTGTATGGACTCTAGCACAAGTAATTAGTATACCAAACATCATCAGGGGTATCCAAGTAAAATAACCTTTCCTACATGAATATCACATGGACTTAATGCCTTTAGATGAAATAATTTAGGCACATTAAATATGGCTAATATTTGTGTCTTCCACAGAACAAACCATGGTGCCTTAATACATTATCATTGATAATAAATGTTTGTGCAGGTAATAAGTGAATTAATTGATTAACTGCTACATATTTTCAATAATCCTATAATTCTTAGCATAATTCTAGTGTTAGCTTCTAGAAACAAGACATCCTATGGCAAAAATGGTGCTCCCCCCAAATATTCTATCATGAATCTAACCTTTCATCAGAGCCTTCCTGCTTGCTTACTTCAAGAAGAACAAAATCTTTTGAACAGAGAATTTCTGAGAAGCCGATTGACCTCAAAGATGTTTGCACATTGCAAAGTAGGCATTTCGAACTTGTCTCTGCTACTTTCCTACGGGAAAACTATTTTACTTTTCTCCATAAATTAATTTATTGCTAGCCATCTTTAAGGACAGCTCTGTGCCACTTAGTTTTATTTCACTTATTGAACTTTTACCTCATCTGAAAACAGACTATGCTGGAAACAGTTAAATCACAGGTAATTATATCTATCTTCTCAGCCATACGTTGTCACAAAACACTCTCTCCAAACCAAAGTCCTGAAGCATACAATGACATGAACACAAAAATATACAGAAGGAACTATAAAATGTAGCTTTTACTGTTATATTAACACAGGACAAAGGTTTCCATGAGCATTCATGGGATTAAATTTTCTAGTTTAGAATCCTGGTGCTGTCAGGTTTGTGACTCTTGTAAATTAGTAAACTTCCTACGCCCTTTAACCTCAAACTTGTATCCTAAAGCTGCTGTGAGGATTAAATAATGTAACCGAAGTAGTTCTTTTAGACCAATACTTTGTTTATAAAATGTTAGCTGCTATTACTTTTCTTACTATGAAATGTGTTTTCCCTAAGATTCACAGTAAAGGTAAAAGCAGAAAATGATGTAAGAAGGTATCTATTCAAAGAACAGCTGCAAGGCCCTCAGTCCTGATAGCCTCAGGTACCCTCAGACTCCACACAGCACAGAACTCAGCTTGACATCTGTGTTTCAAGTTTCACAATGTAAATTGAAGATGTCGATTGCCTCTTTTTAATAGAATTTTTTTGTGATATTCTGTTTCTCAAACATACTCACACTCCTGGTTAACCATCTATAGATTGGGTCTTTTGAATCCCATGTCCTAAAAGTGGAATTGTATTGGAACTTCATTTCACATGTGGTCTGGCAATAAGAAGGTGAAAGAATCTGTGAAGAGTTTTCATTGTCTTCTTCTAGATTCCAAGCCTTCCATTTATGTTTTCCTCTCTTTCTCTCAGTAGTAATTCCACACACATATGCAGAAGCATTAATTTTCTCAATTTATTTCTACTATCTCCTTACACCCCACCCCTCACATACACTCTTCAAATAAGCAAGAGGCCCTGGCCAGTTGCCTCAGAGGTAAAGTGTCAGCCCAGCGTGTGAAAGTGAGTTCGATTCCTGGCGAGGGCACACAGGAGAAGCGCCCATCTGCTCCTCCACCCTTTCCCCTATCCTTTCTCTCTGTCTCTCTCTTCCCCTCCCAAAGCCAAGGCTCCATTGGATAAAGCTGGTCCAGACCCTGAGGATGGCTCCATGGCCTCTACCTCAGGTGCTGGAATGGCTCCAGTTGCAGCAGAGCAATGCTCCAGATGAGCAGAGCATCGCCTCCTTGTGGGCATGCAAGATGGATCCTGGTAGAGCGCATATGGGAGTCTGTCTGCCACTTCCCACTTCTCACTTTGGAAAAATAAAAAAAAAAAAAAAGAAAAGGAAGAGATCTAATATCTGCCATGTATAGGTGTTAACTGATTGATTGAAGACACTTGAGTGTGAATGAGTTTCTGTAAATGCCTAACCATAGTCAGGCCTATGTATTTTGAACCTTTTATTTCTAATTATAGAATGAAAAACTGTATCCCTGTTAAAGCATTTTCAGGCATCTGAGAGAAGAAAGGCAAGAATGTTGCTGAGAGGTAAGGACTACATTATAGGTAAATCTGTTTGATTCCTTTTAGGATAATTGTCTGTTCAGAAAAGACAAAAAAGTCTCTCCTTAAAATGGCCTCTGAAACACTTAAGGAGAATGGCTTAAGAAGGAGCTATTAGAGACCAGTTCCTCAGGACTTGGTTGTTAATGTTTCCTGATCTCCTTACTGTCCTGGAGCTATCCCACCCAGGATAAGTGTGTTTGTTGGCATCTCTTTTAGAGAAGCTTCACTTGAGTCTAGATCAGCTCAGACAATGGGGCTGGAAGGCAAGCCCACTAGAGTATAGTAGGTGATCAGATGAAGGCACTGGAGGCAGGCTGTGGTATAAGGTAAGACCAGCAGCCATCTTATGACTGTGCTCAAAAGATGCTAAGTGGAGATTCCAGCACTCTGGATCAATAAGATACTCTGGGAGCCTGGAGCAGATATCAGGTAGAAATCTAAGTCATAAGCAGAAAAAGGTGGAGACATAATTTTCAAGATCAGTGTCCCAGGCAAAGCAGTGAACAGGCAAATTTGAGAACACAGAATAAAAGTGCTGTTTTTGAAACCGAGACTAGATGAATCACTGAAATTTTAGTCCCTGGGAACAGTTGCCACCTTGGATTAAGGCAAGAAGGTCCTATACTCTGTGTTTTAGAGAATTCTTTTGGGTATGCTATTTCACATGCAACAAGGAATATACTGTGCTAAGGAGACATGCCCATCTGGAGCTCTAACCTAGACTGGGGACAGTACACACTGATAGCAACAAAACAACAGGATAAGATTCAGCAATAAGAAATGTTTAGGTTCTCAGAACAGAGATTAGAAGTCAGCATGTTCCTTGTCCTTTACTTCACCCCCTGAAAACTTCTGCTGTCTGCTTATTTGAATTATTTGTACTGGCTAATAAATGGGTAAGGCTGGGGACGGGGTTTCAGTCCTCCAATCTGCTGACCAGGGCTGTTGCCTCCCCTCAGCCCTTCAGCCCCTCAGCATGTCATCTAGTCTTCAAATAGTTTGTTGTTGTCATAACATCCTGTCTTGATTTCCTAGAATATATTCCTATGCTTTCCTTGGTATTTTGGGAAATGAAGGTTGTATCAAAAGAGTGTGTTATTACAACATACAATTTTATTAATTTGCAGAATGTATTATTTGTGTTCTTAGTTTGCTTCGCTTTTCATTAATAAATGTACTAGAAGAAAATATATGCTTAATATTAATATTGTTTGTAAGCCTATCTCTATCTGTGAGACACTGTGCTATTTATGTCCTAGAATTTGGTAAACACACACACCCTTCATTTGATATAAATGCTTTTTTCCACAAGTACATGAATATTTTAAAATCACACAAGAGATGTTCAACATATCAGACTGGTCACTTAGCATGTTGATTCTCAGGAAAAATATGAAAAGTGCAGTTGTTAAATAATAAAACCAAAATTAAAACAACCAAACAATAATGAATACAATGAAATTAGTATTGTCAACCTCAAATTAGTCACTTTAGGAAACCAGACATTTATTCCACTGCTCAGAATATTTTTAAAGCACTCTTTTGGGAATTGTGGTTACCTTTGGTGCAAATTTTTTGAAATATCCTTAGTGATGGTGAATCTTCATCAACTGAGGTCAAATTTTATTTTTAGGAAAGCCAAGAGTCAGTCAAAGCCAAGGCTGCCGAATGAGGCAAATGATCAAGCTGAGTTGTTCCCCTTCTGATCCAAATGAAAGCATGCTTACAAATCCTAGCATGGTGTCTTATTTGGCTTTATACTTTTCTACTGGCAATGAAGATAATTTTGGATAAAAGTTACAAATATGTTCTGAATATCCTTAGAATATGTAATTAGCTTCCTAAAATAAAAAGTTTCAAGAAAAATTAGATTTGGGTGTACAGCTTTTAATATGCTTTTTCAAAGTAGAAAAACAGTTTTTGTTCCCATCAAAATAAATTCTAGGTAAATTAAAAATGTGCTTTTCAAGTTAAGCCATAAAATTTTAGAAGAAATTACAGATTGATATAATTGATGGTTTAAAAAATTACATAAGAAAAACTACATTTAGAAAATTAAAACAAATGGAATAAAGAGATTTAACAAATTCATAGATTTTTTAAATTATAAAAAATTCTTATACGTAGTGAAAGAAAATAAACACTCTCCTAGGCCATGGGAGTATTAATTGTCATAACTTTCTCATAGGGTAAATCGATGGCAATATTTAAGAAATGACTAAAAAATGTATTATATCCTATAACCTGGTAAGTTAATTTATAAGAATGAATTTTATGAAATTCAGTATAAATGTGTACAAAGACTTATATTCAAGTAACCTTTTTGTCCTAGTTAAAAATAAAAAAGAAAATTTGATGTCCAACGATAGAGGATTCAATTAATAATCTCTAATAATTCCATGTAAAAGATAATTAATGACAAGAAAAGGTTTATAATACATAGGTTTTCAAACAACAACACAGTTATAACCATTTTACTTCTTTAGACATTCAATCTATTTTCAAACACTCTTAATTCAACTATTTAACTAGGAACAGACGTGTGTGTGTGTGTGTGTGTGTGTGTGTGTGTGTGTGTGTGTGTGTGTTAGACATTTCTATTTTTGAAACCCTCCCATGCTGGCTATCTTGTACACTTTCTTCATTTCTGGATACAGTGTAATTTCTAGTCATGGAAGTTTTCTCACAAGCAATGCCATAGACTTCTATCCATCTTAGAATGAGGGCAGGAACCTCTGCTACCCTTGCACAGAGCTGTCTTCTTTGGTGGGCACATTGTACCGCTTTACTTTTTCCTCCTGAGAAAAGAGGTTTCTACTTTTTCAGACATTCGGAGTAGGTGATTTAAAGCTTGTCATTATCACTTCAAGATTGAGTCTGTTTTTAATGACAATTTAAATCACAGAGAACAACACTGCCCAATCTACTGATCTCTTTTCTATACCAGATGACCATTTAAATTCTATCTTTCTGCAGATCTTTGCACCTTCTCACATGTGTTTTCTTTTAGTTAGAGCTAAGAATATGATTTTGATTATTCATTTATTTTAGTGTGTTAAAGCTTGAGCTCCTTCATCATATTTCAGTTTTGTTTAATACTTTATAGGGGTTAAAATACCTTCAATGAAATAACCAAGCCTGCATTCAGCTATACAATTGAGGGTATTTTCTGATTTTCTTTTTCATTAAAGTAGTAGAGACATATGGTGATTGTTCAAAGTCTGTTTCAAGAATGATCAGAGAGAAACAATTGATATTAGGGTCATTATTCAGTCTATTGTCTTATATCCAGAAGTAAGGGACTACAATCCCTCACCTGTAATCATTAGGACCAGATATATTTGGAACTCAGAATTATGGGAAATCAGAAAAAGTAACTGTACATTGCTTAACACTCCCAGTAGAACTTGAGGAACCCTGTGAGCAGGTATTTTCTGCTTTTGAGAAGAAAATCACCAACACAGAATATTTTAGGAATGTTTCTAAAAGGGAATTATTGAGAGAAGGATGAGACTAAAAGATTGAAGATTTTTAAATGTTAAATTAAAAAATCACATCTTTATAAGGCTTTTGGAAAATATTTGTAAAATAATTTTAACCACCAGCTTTATACTATATTATAAACTAAAATATCGGTAAAATACATTTCATTTTTGACTTAATAAATCTCTAGAAAACTAACAAATTTTTTTTGAAGTCTGTTAATAGGAATAATGCCCTCTATCTGAGCTATAGATAAAATAGAGCTGTATTTCTCACTTTGGCCACAGGTAAGTTCAGAGGAGCAATGTAGACAGAATATAGTATCATGAACCTCAGAGTCAGTCAGAACCCATTTGAGCTGTCATCCCGCCACCCACCCTTCCTTTGTTACAGTGGGCAAACTGTTCTATTTACTTCCAAGTACACAGGCATAATAATACATATGTTAAAAGTTCATTAAAAGATAAATGAAGTAATATATAAACTACTGTGTAGAGTTCTTGACTCGTAGTAAATGCTAAATAAATGGTAGTTGTCAGTTGTCATTATTACTACTAATGGTAGCTTTAACATTCACTAAATATCACATTGCTCTCTCTTGGTTCTATTGCTTCTCCAAAATTCACTTTCTTAAGACTCCTTGACTTGTTTAGTTTGTATTGATTTCTAATGGCTTCATGAATGATTGTTACTCCTCAACCCAAATAAATTGTAAGCTCCTATAAATTGAAATAATGCTTTCTATTATTTCTGAAATTCTTAAAATTTATTATATCCCTGGACTTGTTATTTATTTTATATAATAAACCACAAAATTTTATAGTCAAACAACAACCTTCTGGTTATGTCTCATATTTGTTATGGATCAGGAATTTGAGCATGGCTTGGACAGGTGGCTCTTTTATTTTATGGTGTATTGACAGAGTCATTGTTAGGTGGACTGGTATGAGAGTTAGAGATTACTTCACTCACAATCTGGTGCATTGGTAGGGATTGTGAGAAAATTAGGTTTTGATGGAACTATGAACAGGAGTGCTAATGCCTGCATGTAGAGTATGCATGGTATTTCTCTGGCCTGGCAGCCTCATGCTTATTGTTGAGCTTCTTATATGTCAGCTTCAGTCATCAAGTACATAGTCTTACATTACTAAGAAGTTGTCTAGCATCGCCATTTTTTGTGAAGCAGTCTCAAGCCCATCCAGATTCATGGAGAGAGACACAGATCCCGTGTTTTGGTGCTTTTTGGTGAAAAGATTGTCAAAGAATTTGTGGCCATGGTTTTAAGTGGCCACAATTCCCTATGACACAGAGTCCTTGAAGAGCAGAGATATGTCTTAGTCATATTTATATCACCAATAATGCCTTAAAGATAAAGAGCTATTTTTAAAAATAAATTTTCAAACAACCATAAGAAATAAACTTTTTAAGAAAAATGATTACAAACTTAGCCTTTGTTCATATTTTCTGTAGTTAAAAATATAAGAATAATAATTTTGAAGTTTCTTTGTACCAGAATCTAGCCTTTACTGAATTCTGCTACCATGAAACCAATGGTCATATTAAACATTTCTTTATTACTGTCTCCTAACCCTTGTTAGTTTCCGTTTTAATCTCTCTCTTATTTTTAATTTTAGCACATGAATATGTTATTTAAAATCAGAAGATACAGTGTTTTCTACCAATAATTCTGCGTAAGCCACTTCTTTACTTCAGAGCAAAATGTTTCCTTTATAATAATAATGATGTTACACTGTAATATTTAAGGTTTCATAAGGCTCTAAAACTCTGCAACTATGCATTGACTATTCTAATAATAATAATAATAATAGGAGAGAGGCATAGAGGCATGGAGTGGTAGAAAGGATGCTGTTATCAGACACAAATAAGACATGAATTTTTGTTCCAGACCTGCCACCTGCGAGTGGTGTAACTTTGGGGATAATAATTTTTTTTCTAATAATAAGTTTTCAAGGTTGTGGTAAATCCAATGAAATAATATATATGAAAAATCTTGATAAACTATAAAGAGTTGATGTAGTAGTTGGGAAACATTTCTCTGTCTTTGTTAAGGAGTAGAAGGAAAAAGTCCTATAAAGTTTTAGATAGGATCTGTCCTTATACTAAACACAAGTTTGGAGCATTGTTGTGAACAGGAATCTAGGCTGGCATATCTCCAGCTCCAGAACCTACAACTAAATATCACCCCTTCCTTTGGAGGCTGCATTTCTAATCATTGAAAACATGATAATTCAGCTGCTGAGGCAGTATAGAGAAGTTATTCATTACTGGGTTCAACTCAAGGTCAAGAACATCAAACCCCAACCATTAAGCAAAACGGTGATAGCCATGGTAGCGATGACCCAGAGTGAATATATTGCTCATAGGAAGCAAGGTCAGGAATACAGCAGGCCGGAAAAGGGTGTCAAGTCAAATTCAGGAACAACAAGCCTGCAGTTCAGAGATGTATGTGAAATAGCACGTTCCAGATAAAGTAGAAGACAACAGCCTAGCCAACAACCTGCAGAAATAGCAATGGGAATCCTCACTGATAGCTTTTACTTTTGATTCTGTGTGCCCAAACTTCTTCCCTTCAGTCTAGACTTCCTTGCCTTGGCAAATTTGGAGAAGACATGGAAAAGGATCCATTTTCTCCTTCCTACTGAAAAAGGCAATATGTTTGGGCCTCCCCAACTCAAAGTAGAGCCTACACTCCCTTTTGGAATAGCACATGCTCAGTCAGCCTCAGCCCCAATACTTCTTTGAACAGATTGTACTTTAGCATTCCCAGTAGGATGCTGAATCCAGGGCAGTTAAAGACTGGAAATTTTTTAGAAGTTAGCACTGTGTCCTTAGCAATGAGAATAGTTTCTTAACTTATTTCTTTGTCTAGGCTTAACAACAACAACAAAAAAAACAGCACTTGCATCAGGGCAACATAGAAAATGCATAGTTCTGTGCCTAGTCCCCAGGTATAGATGGAACAAATGATTTAGTTATGGGCTATAATGTGTGATACTGTATAAAAATATAAAGAGAAGTGGCCCATTTCTCTATTGTATTTTTTACAGAGCTTGCTGTAGAAATAGCCACCTAAATATGAAAGTCAAGAAAGAGTCATGCTCCACCTAGCCTTTGTTCAAGTCACCTTCTTGTAGCCCAGTTCTTGGCCTGACACAGCTGAGGGCCCACATACAGCTTTGGGTGTCTGGGAAATGCCTGTTTCATTAAGGGCCCTGAACCCTATCATGTTACACTTCAGAAGTAGTGACCAACTCACTTAAAACAAAGAAGCTTTGACCTTTCTCCCCTTTTGAAACCAAAAACAGATGAAGTTAAAGTGACTCATTTCCGGCTTTAAATATGCTCTAAAACTTTTTTCAAGTACTTTGGGAGCTCAGAATTTTGTTTTTGGTTGTTTATTTTTGCCTTTTTTAAATTTTATATTTTTGCATACATATCTCATTCCCTTCTTGTCAAAGTCAACATATTTATTACTTATATTCAGAGTGCAGCTATACTTTTTTTGGTTATAGCTTTTGTACTCTCTCTCTTTCCCTCTCTCTCACTCTCTTAATCAGTGTTGTTTATAACCATGACCCCTGATACTCCAAATCTTACAACAGCTTGATTTTCAGCAGCTAAATCTGACACAGTCAGCATTTTTCTGTTTATTCTGAGAATACTATTTACCCTCTGGGGTTTTTTAAGGCAATTCTGTAAAATATCACTAAGAAGAAGTTTGTAGCATTCATAAAGTCTTTCATAAAGTTCAATCACAAAAAAATGATGACTTTTGCTCTAATTTTTTAACTCTAGGACAGTCATCATTATCTGACTATTTGATGCTTAAGCAGCTGCAGTAACCAAAAACTTTTCAATAAAATTATACGTTTAAAATAATCTCAATTATTTAAAAATAATTCATTTTATTTCCATGGGATATCCTGCTAACTTGAATCAAAAACTAACCGAATAATTCTTACGGTTTGCTCTTCAGAAGATATTTCCATTAGAATTTGCATAATGTACCATGTTACTTATTTTAATGTATAAATGAGGGGAAAGAAAGAAGACCTTTTCAGTAGTCAAGCCATAGAGAAAAATCTACTTTTGATCACAAAAAATGTTGTGAGGCAGCTGGGGATTGTAACTTGTACTTAAGGAGACAAAAGCTATTTCAGAACTGAGAAATTGAGAATGTTTTCTGAAAAGAGACTAATGTATTTGTCAAAGGTTCAAAGATAACCTACCAAACCTGGTACAGTTTTATGTTCACTAGAGCTACTACTGAAAATGCTTCTGCTCCAGCATGAGCACGTCAGATCCCAACAGGCCTTGAGATCGGACTGAGAACATAATTTTCTTGCTGTGAAGTTCCAGAACAGAGCATGTCTTCATCTCACACAGAATTCTCCTCCAGAAAGCTTGATGGAGAAACCAAAGCATGAAATCCATACCTTCAGATCTCACTAAGACAAATCATAGTCACTGGACTGTCGAAAGAAAACATTTAACTCTAGCAAATGCCCTGTTCATTCAAAATGCACGGTATTATCAAACAGATGTCATTATGTGTGGTGGATGAGAGAGATGAAGAAAAAGGACATTCAAGTTATTGGGAATGTTTTGTGGTTTCTTCAGGAAAAGTCGGGATGCTTGAATCTGCTGCTCAGGAGCATCCACAGGTGATGCCTGGGAGGATAAATACTGCTAAGTCTGCATTTATTTCTTGAGCTCTAACTGTACATTAATTCAATAAGATGGTCTAATAAAATAATGCATTTTTCAAAATGCTTAGCTGGCATTTCGGGAAGGGTGGGCATTTTGATTATTACCAAGGAGTGCATCTTGGAATTGGTGCAGGAAGTAAGCTCTTGCTGTAGGCTGCTCTGGCCTCCAGGGGTCACCCTTCCCTTTAATGACCATACAACAATAGTCTGAGACCCCCACCTTGAGAGACTTTGGTCTTTTAGCAATTTCTTGTGCCCTAGAAACTGTGGGAATCCCAAAGATTGCTTTTACGTTCAAGAACGTGTGCTGGGAGTCACTTTCTACTTCTGTGAGCCATCTGTCTCTGACACACCCTCTGCCAGCAGCAACTCTTGCTGCCAGAATCTGTCTTCCCTAAAGCCATTTCTACTCCCTTTTGCCATTTGTATTAAATGTAGACATGGCCTTATCTCCTTATTCCATATTCACAGTCAATATGAGGATAAGATTGTTAACAAAACTTTAATGAAGGTTTAGAGGGAATAGAAGAAAAGAAATTACAATGAAAAAATAAAAAAAAGAATAGAAATATAGAACAGAATATTAGGCTTGTTGGACTACCCTCATAATGTGTACATTTCCACGGAATTCCCTAATAAATATCTCTCCTTTACACACATATATATACACACATACACACACATATACGCACCTACACATACCACCCTTCTTCATGTTCCACTGGATGGCTTACTTCTTCCTTATCTGGAATCAAGACCCTCAAGTCCTTGTAACTGCCTGATGTGAGATGTGAAGAATATAACTCTTTATAGAATCACGTATGTCAGCTTCTCTCTCTAATGCTTCCAATTTTTCATTTTAGGATAAAATCTTTTCTTTATCTTAGTGTAATCAAGATGGGGAGAGAGTAAGCTGTGGGATTAAAAGGCAGGATATTTCTATATTTTAGTCATTAACTTTTAAACAACCTGGGCACCCTGTTCCACTGGGAAGTTAATGACTAAAATGAAGTACTCAAGGTGTCCTGACATCACATAGAATGAAAAAACAATAATAATAAGTGGCAGAGACACAGGTGTAAAAGGATAAGGTAAGAACTGGATTGTTGAGACTGGCTGGTTGATCACATTAGACCCTAGAGAGTGTAGACTGAAGAACTGTTAGGAATTAGAAACAATGGTGACACATCTGGGAGAAAAAGCAAAACTAAAAAGATTGTGTATAAAGAGGTAGGAGATAAAAAAGAAAACTCTGAAACTGTTCTCAAATTAGGATTTTTAATCTACTGTATCTCTATAGTGAAATCGATTTCCTTGTTAAAGGCTAGAGATTGATTAGAGAAAACCAGGATGAGTAACTATGGGTTAGCCAGGGGGAGATAGCAGAGACACAAAATAAAACCTCTCTGAGGTCTGCCATTGTGCTTTCATATGTCCTATTACTCAGGAACTGCAAACAGGCCTTTAGGAAGGGCAATCATTTGGTGCCCTTGAAAACCAGTATAATTAAAATGTTTTTTTCACATTTTTTCAAAGTAGGACATCTTGAGGAAGAGATTAAGGAGGGAGGTTTCTACTGGTGGCAGCTTTTACCCAAACTTGAATAGTTCATTCAGTAAATCAAAGACATTTCTGAGAAGATATTCTGGTAATGAACTATTGTTATCTGGCCAGCTCATCCCCATTCCCAATAGCTTTTTAAAGTGTTTTTCCCATCAGAGTATATAACTTCCCTTGGAAATTTTGTAATAAACTTAAGTCTTCCATCCTGTTAATTTCTGAGCAATATCTCACTGTCCCTTAAAGACAAGCCCCTAGGCACACTGGTCCACTTTTCAACATGACTTTGCTAGTCTCATGACACTATCTTCTGGAGTGACTGGTCTTAGCACCATTTAACACGTCTCACTACTTACTTACTTGCATGATATAAAACAAACAGTGCATTTTGGAACACAAGATCTTTTCTCATGAAACCTCTTTTCAAAGCTCTTGAATTGAAATGAATAGAAGTGGTGGGTCTGAGGCACAAAGAACAGTGGAAATGGATGTCAAGATGCAGAAAAATGTATGTCCAAAGTGTTCCTGAGCCTCAGTCATTTGGGTGTCATAAGTCAAATGAGGTTTGGGATTACCTCTTTATGCTGCTAGGTCTTAAGGAAATATTTAAGACATTTTCCTGAGAAACATATTACTTTCTAATTCACTTAGGAAATAAAACTTTAGACATCTCAATCCTGCCATTTCATCAGCAGTTTTGCATATAAACTTCTAATTGGTTTCTTTATACTGACTTTTAAAATGGACATATTCTTCTACATTAACATTTTATATAAAATCATGGTCTAGACGTGTACATGTATGGCTAAAATTAAATCATCAATAATCACTATCTAAAATGAATTACATTCCAAAAGCTCTGGCTAATGATTTATCTCTTCTTCATGGAACCGATCTCTATCGAATTGATTTATGTAGCAGCCAATCATGTTTCAGTAAACTGCAGCATGCACATGCATCTTTAAGTGATGATAAGCTGTGACTGTCCATTTGTTTGTACAGCACTAGCAACAAAAAAAAGAAAGAACAGAAAAAAATAGTTTTAAACTCTTTTAATAGCTTCACACTATGGCCAAATCATCTAAGAAATAATAATAATCAATTCCATATCAAATATCAGAATAACTGATATAGTATCAAGCATATGCAAAAACACAAAAATGGTGACATTTGATACAGAGAATTCTTTGCTTTTGCATTCTTACATTATTTGTTTTGATAGCTAGGTACCTTTTTGCACATTGACATTATTTGCTTTGATAGTAGATGCTATTGTTAGTTGTTGAAGTGACTGACAACCTCATGCTGTTCTATTTAATTGCCTTTTCTGCAGTGCAAGGTTCTGTGTTTAGAAGATGGTGTTTCATAAATAAATCCAAAGTATGTGAGTGTGTACATGTGTTTACCATAGAGGCTTCATTTCTCAAGCCAATTCTATAACTGTTCAGCTACAGCTGTCGCCATATTTATCAGTATTTACATTAGAGTTCATTCTCATCCTTCATGTTTTTGCCTTTTCTGTGTTTAAGGAGATTAATGGATCTCTTTGTGAAAATGAAAGCCTTTTCATGTTTGACAGAGGAGTGGAGGTATTGGGCCTATAAGGTTTTAGCAAAACAAGTAAAACATTCCAACTTTCAAGGCCTAAACAATGATTCCCCACAAGACTTTTTCTAAGATTGAAAACTGTAAAGATTTTACACTCTGCCTGAATTTATAGTCTAGTTTTTGCATTTGTTTTCTTAATCAATAAAGTCTAAGTAACAACTTTTTCCAGTTATCAAAATATAATATAGAAATACTACTGTTAAAGGGTTTGTAACGTGATGATTTCAAAAAGTCTCTCAATGAGCCTGACCATGCAGTGGTGCAGTGGATAGAGTGTTGAACTGAAACGCGGAGGACCCAGGTTCAAAACTCCAAGGTTCCCGGCTTGAGTAAAAGCTTATACCAGCTTGAGTGTGGGGCCGCTGGCTTGAGCGTGGAAACATAGACATGACCCCATTGTCTTTAGCTTTAGCCCAAAGGTCACTGGCTTGAGCCCAAGGTTGCTGACTTGAGCAAGTGTTCACTGATTGCTTTCTCATATGTGCCTTGACACCAGGGTTCCAGCTGAGCCAGTGACCCATTGTTCAAGCCAGTGACCATGGGTCATGTCTATGACCCCATGCTCAATCCAGCAACCCCGCACTCAAGCTGGTAAGCCTGAGCTCAAGCTAACAACCTTAGGGTTTCGAACCTGGGTCCTCTGCATCCTAGGCCAATGCTCTATCTACTGTGTCACCACTTGGTCAGGCTAAGGTTTTAATTCTTAAACAGGCATTCCAATAAGTTTGGTGCTATTTTCAGGTACTTTGGACACTAAAGAGATACTTTAGAATTTGTTCTCACAAATCATATCACATAACCAAACTATCAGCTACTGATCCAGTTCATGAAAAAAAGCTGGTATTGACTAATAATTCTCCAAGGTTTGCTAAGCCAGTGGGCATAAGCATTGATTAGATTATCTGCTATTTTGGAATATCCACTTCATTGCTTCTATGGTACAGAAAACTAAGAAGGAACTATATATATTTTGTTCTCACAATTTTTAAAAACTAGAAAATCTAGTATAATTGATGATGGCACATTAGTTGTGTTTTTATTGGTCTACAAAACACTGGGAAAAGTATAGACAGCATTTATACAAATTTCTGAGAATATAATTTTAGTTTTAAAAGAAGACTACAGAAAGCTATTTTTGAGATATTAAAGTTTCAACCTTATTTTTGCATTATGCATGTATGTTTCATATTGAATAGCTTGGTTATTTTTTCCCTATAATAAATGACAGAAATTTCAATTTGTTGGGTTTTTTAAAATTTCAGGATGCATTTATTTCTTTTAATGTAAGGGATGTAATTGAAAGTATACTTACTTTTATAAATAAGTTTTAATCTTTTATATTCTACATATTAATCAATCCATGATATGAATACTATATATTTATATGAGAAACTGAAAAGTCAGAGCATTTAAAACATTTGCTCAGGTCACATAACCAGGACACAACTAAAATTTTAATTGAGAAATGATTGAAGAAAGTAATTTTCTTACATGCTTATATGCAATACTGTGAACTTCCATCGTGTTACAAAGTAACATCAATAATGAGACCCAAACAGTCCTCAAAGTTTGCAATACTATATAACCTTTGTGACTGATTAATTCATGGCTATCTTTTCTAGTAGATTGTTAACAAAGGGAGCAACTGAATATTAGTAATTCAAATTGATTCATTCTTGAAAAGCTTTTGGCTTCCTTTCTGCCCATCTAAAACCGACACTTTGTTGAAAGCTGTGCTAAATTTCCACCTATTCCATGTAGGCTTCCTGACTATAAAGACAATTTCCTATTCCTCTTTGCTTACTACACACCATTATTTTGGGGCATTATTTGTTTCCTAATGAGTTGCAAATTTAGGGCGGTAAATCCAGGTGCCTATCTCACCTCTAAAAGATAGGAGTTTGGCTCCTTCTGCAAAACTTTTCTCTTATCACCATTTGTAAGTTCCTCTTACCACAGCTTCTTCTATGTGTGGTCAACTGAATCATCTTTACTAGCACATTGAACCTTGAGCAGAGTAATTCAAGAGCAGAAGACAAAACAGTAGAAAGACTAGATAGAAGGAGCTCTTTTGAAGGACCACTTCAGAAGCATACATACAAATTTAATCAATATCTGCTGAATTAATTTTTCATAAGAAGAGTGCATAAAATAATAACCATCAAGCAAGAAAACTACTCATTGATTACACCTGCCTAAAAAGACCTGAAAATATCAAAATGCAGACTATTCACTAATCGCTTTTTTAAAATAGTCTTATTCATGTTGAAATTCTCCCATCTTTTGCTAAACAATAGACTGAAGACTTTTATTTTATTGTTAAAATCCAGAAGAGAGTGGAATGTGGAATTAATAGTCAAAGGAAAGTGAAGTAATAAAATGAAGTTCATCATGCCCCATGACCTTTCCTACAATATTTTAATGCATTCCTTTGATAAGCAAATACCAAGATCACATAGCATTCATAACACATTAGGAACTTGCACAAATAGAATCTAAATGATTCTCTTAGAGTGCTTGTGAACAGCATAGTTTGTGACAGTTGAAAAGTTTATTGTGTTGTCAGTGATTTTCACACACAAAAAAAGAATATATAAAATACAGAAAGCAATGTATAGGGTATAAATAAGCATTAGAAGTAATAATAATATTGCCTACTGGTATAGAACTTTACTGTTTAAAAGTATTTTAACATGAATGGAATTAGAATGACTATGGAGAAATTAAATAAACAGTCCTTAAATACCACTCATACATACATTTAGAGACACAACATTTTCAGAAAAAATAGTTTTATTCACTACATATATTATATATTATAGATCATATTTATTACATATAGAAAACTTTTTCAATTATTTTGGCATAAGCATGTATTTTATTTTACCCAGTGTAAGTAAATGTTGGCTTTTTATACACAAAGAATGATAGGAAGATGTTAAAATATTACTTTTCATAGTAATGCTTAAAGCATTTGGCTTTTGTAAATAATTCATATAATTTTCCTCTGTTAATACCCATTTGTATAGCTGGGTATGATGAAAGTTAAGAAGTACCCCATCAGGAGTGGATGAAAGGCTGGCATAACTTGAAGAATTATAAACTAAACTGTAGTGGTAGTTATACCCCCTCTTTCACATAAAAAAATCATAAAGTATTTCCTGTTTTGTTTCATTTCTCAGCTAGAACATACTCTCATAAAGAGAACACAAATAGATTAAAATCTAACTTTTTTCTTCTTTAAGAAAACATAAGCATAATCACTTTTTATTTCTTTTAAGTAGCTCAAAAACAATGAGTACTATTTTAAAACTACAGGCATTCCATGGGAATCTCTCTGGAAAGAACTAACTTATTTTGAATATCATTTTATGAATTAAGTTTATGAACAACTGTGATCTTTTTGCAATACAGAGCACAGTAAAAACTAATTTTTACATGTCCTTTTTCATCTGGGTATGCAGGAGACTCTTATTATAACTGTCGAAATGACCTAAGGTGATTTTTTTTTCCTGCGTGAAAAAAGGGCATATTAAAATTGCAGATATTTTCAGGAGTTTTTAAATTTACAAATGATCTGTTTGAGGCTGAGTGCACTGGGATGCCTTAGTTTTGTCTTTTATAGGCTTTTCAGATTCTCTTCTATACAAAGAGAGTTTTTACACCATAGATGAAATGTATGTCGGAACAGGGAGAGAACAGCAAGCAGGAGTTTACTCAGACCAAGCTCTTCTGTGGACTAACAGGAGAAGTTTTACTGAGGTCTTAGGAGGTCCTACTCAGAGATAAAGGAATTAAATACTAAGGTTATAATAACATACCCTAGACATTATAAAGTTGGGGAGAAGATAATGGGAAATTGTGACGGGCTCGCCACACATACTCTTCCATGTAGTCTACAGCCAAGTGTGCTGAAAATATATTAATGTATACTGAGAATTGGTAACTTCATTCTGGAAACCAATGGACCCTGCATGTCTGTTTCAGGGCCATGTGGGAAGAGGACTAACAAGATATGTCAGATTCTGGTGATGTGTGGGAAGAAACTCCCAAACACTTAAATGTGTTGAGAAAGAGGGAGGGAAACAAATGAGTGATTTTTGTGGTCTTCCAAAAAAATAGTAATAATAAAGGGGAGTGAGGGGAGTAAAAGGTCACAAATAAAATATTTCTTTATCAATAATATTTATTAACATATATTTTATTCTATCTCTACCTTTCTAAGAGCCTAGGTTTTATAATAAATAAGTATATGGACAATAACTCATTAATAATTTTATGCTGGAATAATATTTTGCTTTTTTCCTGCACACATTTATACATCAGCATATTTGATATTCATATCCATCAACCATATTTTATGAGTCAGAAAAGCGAGGCTTAGAAATACTAGTTTATGAGCCTATTAGTTGGAGAAATAAACTAGAACTTGAGTTTTTAATTTTCTATTTTTCTCTAAATGAAATAAATATGTTTGGATATAATTTTTTTTCTTTGAGCAAGAAAAAGAATAATTTCCAAAAGCAATGCTATATCTAAAATATTGTAGTCAATGTGTATTACATTATGGATATTATAACATGAATAATTGGCTGCCTTGTTGAGATCCACTTTTGTTTGTCTAATTCAACAACCAAATCCTTAAAAAATAATATTCATTTTACTTCGGTTTTCTTGAAGTAGAGGATGCAGATATTTATGTGGTGCCTTCCCCACAAACATTTTAAAAGCTCCTTTAGATCTCTCTCCTAACATAAGAGAGATGTCAAATAGCTCTCTCTCTCTCTCTCTCTCTCTCTCTCTTTCATCTAACCACTCAGCATCATATTGCTCTCTCCTTGGCCTCCTATCTCTAGACCCTTTCAGCTCATATCCTACCCCTCCAAAAGTTCCACTTTAAATATATGTGACCCTCTCTGCCTCCCATATCTTCAGAGATTATACCCTGATCCTTCACTTTAATCTCTCTTAGCTCCAAGAGCAGCTCTACAGAATGTTTTGGATAAAATTCCCCATTCTTTCTATATATTTATCACTAAACTTCAATCCATTATTTTCTATTTCTCAAATATTTTTTGGGGGGGTGGGGGGAGCAGGGGCATAATACACAATGGTTCTTTTCTAAAAAATGGTTCCTTGATTCATAACTGTAAAAAAAAATATTTTCTTCTGGAATATAGATTATTAATTTTGGACAGATGATTGATTTAAGAGTAGCTGATCCAAGCTGATAGAATCAGCTTCTCTTTCACAGGAACTTAAAACTTAAAATCTAGAGACACAGACTGAGAAATGCCAGGGCTCACAGGATGAGAGATGCCAGGGCTCACAGGAGCAAAGAGGAAATAAGAAGAGTCACAAACTGAATTCCTAATTCTAAACTCCCTGGCTTCCCTGCTTCTTTCTCTTCTGGAGTCATGTTTCACTTCATTCTGGGATTCCATGGCATTCCCAGTGTTATTTGAGTAAATTGTCTTAACAAGAGTTAATTTCCATTACTAGATAAAGCTACTTTCCAAAAGGATCTAGACCAGGAGGTTCCAGGTTAGTTGAAAAACCTTTTCAGGTGGGAAATCATAAAGGTGATAAACACTTCAAACCCTTTATTCTAATTTAAAATATAGACACATATACATATTTTCCAATTATTTTTATATCCACTAATTGAAGTATCCACTATTAGTCTTGTACAAACCACCGCCTAAACACAATAACCATGAGTTCTGATTTAACCTTCTTCAAAGTGAAATGGGGTCAGGGGGATTAAAAGCTAATTGTAAAGTGATCTGGGTAATAAGCCTTCTAAATTTAAAGATATTTTTCTGATTCATGATTATTCTATCCACACATGAGTCCTGACTAATATTGTTCTAATAACTTGCCCTTACTAAATTTCTTGAGTATTTCATTTAGCTTTTCATTTTTTGAGTTTGAAGGCTCATCATTTATTTCACTTTCTATTTTTTATCAAATTTATTAGGGTGAATTGGTTAATAAGATCATATAGGTTACAATTGTACATATCTATAATACATGATCTGCATATTGTATTGTGTGCTCACAACCTGAAGTCAAATCATCTTCTGTTGCCATATATTTGGTCCCCTTTATCCTTGACATCTTCCCATCCCCTTCCCTCTGGTGACTACTCTACTGTTGTCTATGTCTATGAGTTTAATTTTATATTTCACATATAAGTGAAATCATATGGTTCTTAGCTTTTTCTGACTGACTTCTTTTGCTTAGCATAATATTCTCAAGATGTATCTATGTTGTCTCAAATGGCAGTAGTTTTATTTGTGGCTGAGTAGCATTCCATTTTACATATGTACCAAGCCTTATTTATCCAGTTGTCTATCAATGATCACTTCAGTTTTCTCTATGTCTTGACAACTGAATAATTCTTCAATAAACATAGAAGTGCATGTATCTTTGTGAATAAATACTTTTAAGTGTTTCAGGTAGATGCTCAGAAGAAAGAATTACTGGGTTATGAGGTTGTTCTATTCTTAATTTTTTGAGGAACTTCCATACTGTTTTGCATAATAGGTGTACCAGTTTACATTTCCACCAGCAATGAATAAGGATTCCTTTCCTCCACAACCTCTCCAACACTTATTACTTATCTTGTTGATAATAGCTAATCTAACAGGTGTGAGGTGGTATCTTATTGTAGTTTTGATTTGCATTTCCCTAATGCAAACTAGTGAAATTGAACATCTTTTCATATATCTGTTGGCCATTTGTATGTCTTCTTGGGAGAAATATCTGTTCATGTCCTCTGCCAATTTTTTTAAATAGGGTTGTTTGTTTGTTGTTCAGTTGTATGAGTCCTCTATATATTTAGAACAGTAACCTATTATTGGAGATATCATTTGTAAGTATCATCTACCATTTGGTTGGTTGTCTTTTTGTTTTGTTGGCAGTGTCTTTTACTGTGAAGAATCTTTCATTTTGATTTAATACCCACAACTTCCTTTTTTACACTAATTCATCAGGAAACATATTAAATTAAATTATATAATTATAATACTACAACAGGCATAAACAGGTTTGGAAAGAAACAACTTACTCTTATTAAACATTCAGCTCTTGAGTAGGAGAAAATGTGAACAAGCATGATATGGAATAACTATCTAACACTTGCATTTAGTGTGCAGTGGGTATTTTTAAACGTTTTATTTTTTATTTTATTTATTTTAGAGAGGAGACACAGAGTGAGAGAGAGAGAGAAAGAGAGAGAAAGGGGGGAAGAGCTGGAAGCTCAACTCCCATATGTGCCTTGACCAGACCAGTGCAGAGTTTTGAACTGGCGACCTCAGTGTTCCCAGGTCAACACTTTATCCACTGCACCACCACAGGTCAGGCTGCAGTGGGTATTTTTAAAGGGAAATACAGGGCATTTATCAATCTAAAGACCTGGTTAAATGGAGGTAAATTAAGCGAGTATCCATTGGATTTAGAACTCAAAGAGGCCTGTCTAATATAAATAGGACATTTGGTACAGGTCAAAGGAAAACTTTTTAAGTGTATGAAAATTCTGCAAAATGAGCCTTATTCACAATTTCACATCATAAGCTGGCATTTGAGCTTAACACTTATACTTATGCAAGCTGAACATATCTTTCTTTCTTTTTTTTTTTTTTTTGTATTTTTTCTGAAGTGAGAAGTGGAGTGGGGCGGGGGAGTTCAGGAGGGACGGTAGGCAGAAAGACAGACTCCCATATGTGCCCTACTGGGATCCAACCAGCATGTCCACCAGGGGGCATGCTCAGCCTCTCTGAGGTGTTGCTTTGCTCCAATTGGAGCCAATCTTGCGCTTGAGGCGGAAGCCATGGACTCATTCTCAGCGCCCGGGCCAACTTTGCTTCAACGGAGCCTTGGCTGTGGGAGGGGAAGAGAGAGATAGAGAGGGAGGAGAGGGGGAAAGGTGGAGAAGCAGATGGGTGCTTCTCTTTTGTTTCCTAGCCAGGAATTGAACCCCGAACTTCCACACTCCCAGCCAACGCTCTACCACTGAGCCAACCAGCCAGGGCCAAGCTGAACATATCTTAACAGACTGAACAATTCTATTTGTCAGCCACCAAACAACTACATATTTCATCTACTTCATTAAATTTGGGTAGAAAAAGAGTTTTAAGAAATCTTTTAAAATTCTCTGAAAAAAATGTGCAGTGATGATCTTTATAATAAAAGAGTACACTTTCCAACAATAATAATTATCTGTTTCTTATTATGGCTGAAATAGATTTAATCAATAAGTGATCATTATGAATCACAAAAAGAGATTTTTAATTAAAAATATATGTATATATTACTTCAGCCAATATTTACTGGATGCTCTGGCTATTATTTTTATTTTGTTTCTGATTTAGGTTTAGTGTGGCCCCTAAGTTTGATATCAAAATGACTGACTCTGGAAAGTGAAGTGTGTCTTTAGTTGATTGTGCTCTAATAAAAAATTCAGACTTGTGCTCTAATTCAGAATACCTATAGGCAATTCGGAGTTGAGATCCTTTTGAAGGATGAATTGATGCACAGGGTACCAAGTTCCTAACTCTTAGCAAATGGAGTCATCCCAAATTTCTTGCTTGAACCAGCCATGCAGAGAATGGCACTTCAAGCTATAACCCAGTTCAGAATCTCTTGTGTTAATTTTTCCAGTAAAAACTGTGTGTAACTTCAAATGAAAGAAGGAGCCATCAGAACTGAGTTCCTCCTCTACAAGCCAACTGTCATCAAAGCCAACTTTATTGCCACCAAGGACTGTGGAGCTAAGAGTGTGAAGAAGACCAACAGAGATAGATGCTAAAGAAACAGTGGAAAGGGGAGTTAAAGCTGATGATCATAAGTGATGGGAATGCTGTGAGGTACTACCAGAGGCAATGTGGAAAAGCTGTCATTTTCTGGGTAGCAATAAGAGTCTAAGCTGGCATGTAGCAATCAGAATGAGGGGGCTCACAGTAGAGAAATAATGTCATACTGTCCAAGAGTGAACAGGCAAGTGAGACTACTAACAGCAAAAGGATTCCCCACCAGCAGCTCCTAGGTTAGGAAAGGACTACGTCATTCATGTTGTGTCTGTGGAACTCTCTGCAGGGCTCCATTGATCCTGTGGTCTGCACTCATGCATGTGGCTTGAAATACCTTCAGCTCTGTCATCTGTAAATATAAGCAAAAGTTACTCCCTCTCCCTGTTGACAGAAAGGATGGTGACAATGACTGCACAGGCTCTGCAGGTAAATGCTAGTTCAGGCATCTTTTATACATCCTTCCTTCACCCATGAGACATTTTTGGAATTGGAATGTGAAAACTTTATTTTTATAATGTATTAGGATGAAGGTGGCTGGTATCTTGACTTAATCATGTCTCTATATATGTAATGAATATTTAGTGGCTATCTCAAATGATGCATTTATTAATTTCTACCCACATAAGATGCCTATCTTTGAATCCTAGTGTTTTGTAGGTACTTCTCTCACAATGCTTATATTACTCTACTCTGAAATATAGTAATTTCATTATCTACTAATTCATTCATTCAGCAAGCATTTTGAGCACCTATCATGTGCCAATCACTGTGCTAGATATTGTCTGTTTAATGAACAAGACAAAAAAAAGGTAGCTGCCTTCAAGGAGTCACAGCTCAGGATGATAGATATTTAAAAATTAAACAAATAATTATAAAAAATACAATTTAACTAAGTCGTGGATATGTCAAAAGGACAGTTGCATCGATTCTAGTCTTTTTGTCTAGACTAACTTACTGTGTTTATTTCCAGTAGCAAATGATGTCTGGTACTGAGTACATGCTTAATAAAAAAATAACTTATTAAATTGAGCTAATATGTGTGAGAAAATTTTCCTATAGGATTGTAAGAACAATTTGATTTGTGAAATTTTAGAAGTAATGTTTCCCCCCTACCATCATTATATTTGTTTTTATTCCTTAAATAGTATTTGAATGTTTTCCAAAAATAATATTTCTGAAAGATACAGGCTATTTTTTATGTGCTAGATTTTCAGAGATGAGCTACATTTTTAAAAAAAATCTAGGGCAAACATTTGCTATAGTTCACTGTAACATTTGAACCTGATTCAGAGGTCCCAACTCTGCTTAATGTATAGGCTAAAATTCTATCCTGCTTCTCTAATTTTAGGTGAAATGCTTATAAAACCTGCATCAGTTATTTAAAACTCTAAAATACATTTTTGAACAGAGTATAAGAGGTCAAAGAGAACCAAGAAGTTGCCTGTTGAAAAGCCCTGATATCTGTAGATTCAACTGTCCTGTAAGAGTGGCTGTTGCATATGACACTCAGTTGCTCTTTGGAAATAGTTGGACTACCCAATGTAAGCTGAGTATTGCATCCCTGTGCCTTCCTGGGGTTTGCCTCTGCTCATTGGTATGTCCAGGACTGATAATGAGTTTCTACAGTCAAAGAGTTAATGCCAAACACAGCAGAGGATCCCAAACTCTGCCCCAGCCTTAAAGACAGTTAAGGGTCAGTCCCTATGCAACAGTGATTGCAAAATATTTGGTGCATCACCTATAAACGAATCTATAACTATCTATAAACCCAATCCCAGAAGCTTTGCATAATCTATGTCTTTATTACAAACATAAATTTATGCAAGGCAGAAGCTAAAGCATAAATGTATGGTTATAAGGGCACAAAGGATAAAGGAGGTAGGGGACAATTTGGAGGAAGAAGACAAGTCTAGCATCAGCAGACAAGGGTGCCCAGTATCTGAACTCTGCAGGCTGTGATAACAGAATGAAGTGATGAGGACTAAAAGTACAGAAAAGACAGAATCAAGAAGAAGTGTTCTGCGGAATACAGGTGGGGTCAGCGATGAGATGGAGACAATGATGGCATGAACTTCAGCAGACGCAGAGTTCACCCATTGGTTGTATCTAACCTTTGGAAAGCTGTATCTGCAGGGATTATTTATTTAGTTTAAGTTTGGGACATTATCTTATGAGAATCCAGATGCTTTGGTACATTTTATCTTCAGAATTTAACAGAAAAGTCTATCCTTGCCTAGGGTGGCATTTGCTGCTATAAATCAAGACATGCTGAGTTTTAGCTGCGGCTGTAAACTGAAATATGTCTCCTTTTAACTTCTACTCAGTGGTCCCAGCTCTGCCCTCCGGAACTAACACAGATTGCGTTCAATCCCTCTTCTGCGTAGCAACACATGAACTGTCATGATGAGGGCCCCCTTTCCTGCAGTTCCTTAAGGCCTCAGCTCCCGAGGTTTCCCATGTGGATACAGACTTTGCTCCCGGTCCCACCCTGCTCATCCTCCTCTGTGCATACTCTAATTTATTACATTCCTCCTAGCACAGGAAACTTGTCCAGTATACAAGTTTCCAGAGTACTGTGACTAGTCTGAGTAGCCAGGAACTGTCACCTCCTCCTCCGTGCACTCTGTTGATAAAGACACCCTTGAATTGCCCCCAGTCTTTTAAGCAACCCCTCATCCTATTGGTGCCTGCTGGCTTTGCAGTGTACCCACTCTGTAGGGGCTTACCACATTGACTTTGTAAACCCATCCGTGCCTGTGCAACTCCTTAGTGGACTTCAGAGTCAAACTATATTACTTATTAAACAGCAGCAAAGTGTCTATCACATCTCATGGGAGAAAAAAGCATTCATTATTGGTATTATAAAAATTGCCAGCATCTACTGAGGTCTTGTATGTGCCAGATAATGCTTATCTTTTGCCATGAATTATACCCTTTTAAAAACTAAATTATGAATTTTATCATAAAATACTATGAACAAATAACAAGACAGCAAATAGTAGGAAGACATATAATATGAAAAGTAAATCTTACTCTTATCTTATCACAAATTTCCATGTTTTGTGTAGCACACCAATTTCTTTCTGTGCATATATATTATATATCATGTTGTCATATAATATGTATAGCACTCTGGTTTTAGGCATTTTTAATCTAACTAGTTCTTGGAAATCATTTTGTAACATCACATGCAGACTCATCTGAATCTAACAGTTACATGCATTTTATTGTGTAAATGTATTATAATTTGCATCTCCTTTAATTCTAAGGGTAGTCTTGTGCATTGGGTGTTATTATCTTTATTAAACATACAGAAAAGAAAGGTTGAAAGAAATTGTTACCTTGTCCAGTGCCATATGTTTGAACAATAACTCAGGGATGTTTCAAGTGCATATCTGCTTGATTCTATTGTTAATTTATGAAAGCTATCATTAAGCCCTCTGGAAAAACAATTTTTAGGTGTACATTTCATAATACTTCACAAACCTATTTTTAAGTACATAATGGGTCTTCTTTTATATTTTGCAGTTGGTACAATAAGGTTTTTAAAGTGGCTATAGCATTTTATTATGACCAGAAATGTTAAAACAGCTCAGATTCTTATGATCTAGGTTAGCCTCCGGAGTCCATGAACATCAATAATAATTTCTCAGATTCCAATTATAGAATGAAATAATATAGTCCATGTTTATGAGTATTGTTAATTACTGTACAATTTCAAATTTTTCTTGTATAGGTGACATTTGTTTATGCTTATTTTTAACAGAACATATTACAGCAACCAGAAATGTCTCAAATCACATATTAAAAATTCATTTTATTTATGAAGGTTTTTTTTTTTTCAGGGACAGAGAGATAGTCAGAGAGAGGAATAGATAGGGACAGACAGACAGGAACAGAGAGAGATGAGAAGCATCAATCATCAGTTTTTTGTTGTGACACCTTAGTTGTTCATTGATTGCTTTCTCATATGTGCCTTGACCGTGGGCCTTCAGCAGATTGAGCAACCCCTTGCTGGAGCCAGCGACCTTGGGTCCAAGCTGGTGAGCTTTAGCTCAAACCAGATGAGCCCGCGCTCAAGCTGGCAACCTTGTGGTCTTGAACCTGGGTCCTCCGCATCCCAGTCCGACACTCTATGCACTGCGCCACCGCCTGGTCAGGCTATTTATGAGGTTTTAATATTTTTATTTACCCTATTTCAGAAAGTCATAGTTGGTTCTATCTCTTGGATTCAAATGTCATCATTGTCTCTTGACTAAAGCTGCTTATTGCGTGTAGAAAATATTAAAACATGATTATGATGCTGCTGAAAGAATAAACATGTCAAATGTCAACAAATATTTTAAGTGTACTGTGTTTCAGATTAAGTCAGAATAGGTTGCTTAAGTTTGTTTTTTTCAGTGTCTGTTTGAGAAAGTATAAAAGATACACCTGTTTTAATAACACATTAACTGTGCAACAAAGCTGTTCATCTTTACAACAAATTAAGATTTTGGATCCTCTTGCAATTCTCTGTTCAATTTGACTAACTCTGACACCTCTCTAATCAAATATACCCACATGATATTGTAAGCCCCATTATAGTACATTAATAGCTTATAAAATGGAATTGATGCAACATGATGGACTGTATTCCTGAAGCAGTGACAAACACAATGATAGATACACTAATGGACATGTTGAATTGCAATAAATATAAATACAGAACAGCAACTGCAGAGCATTAAAAATGTCATCTGTGAGTTTAGGTATTTATGAGGCTGAGCCAGCTGGAAGCAAGAGTGGTGCGTTCCTGTGAACCATGGCAACTCTGAGGTTCCAGAGAAAGCGAGGCCCTTTCATCAAGTAGCTCAGACCGCCAGCAAATTGTTGTCACAGCTGTGCCATTGTCAATTAGGCCTCCAGTGACTCAGCCCTCTGTTTTTTCCTGCTTGCACATCTCACCCCACCTTTTCTCTGGGCTTGGGTGCTTCATTTCTGCAACCTTTCCAACACATTTCCCCTTGGTGACTCTCCTCACATGTTTCAATTCATCTCCCAGGCATTGATCTAAAACTCAGAGAAGTGACATTAGGAAGCATCTCAACTACTTCAAAAGACACTGCTATTCCTTCTGAGCTATTTTGCCATGTCAAACCCAACAGGCCAAGCAAAAGTGCTCCACACCACTACACATTTGCCTCTGATGTGTATAGTGCCCCTGCCCAGGTTTCCTGAACCCTAAAGACTTTGTTTAATATTAGTAAAATCCAGCAGAACAGCAGGGTCTGGGATGCAGTGGAGGACAGAAACAACATCCATGGATTTTGTCATACTCAAACAAGAGCCAAATCACAGAAAGGCTATAGCAGAAAATGAGTGAACTTAGAAGTATATTTTTCAGGAGCTGGTAGTTAGCTATGAAATTTTTTCAAACATGTTGATGTGTGGTAGATTAAGATTGAACAACATTAGCCCTGGTCGGTTGGCTCAGCAGTAAAGCACCAGCCTGGTGTATGGAAGACCTGGGTTTGATTCCTTGTCACTGCACACAGGAGAAGTGATGATCAGCTTCTCCATTCCCTTCTCTCTCTCTCTCTCTCTCTCTCTCTCTCTCTCTCTCTCTCTCTTTCTTCCCCTCAAGTAACCATGGCTGGAATGGTTCAGGCAATTTGGCTCCAGTCACTGAGGATGGCTTCATGGTTTCACCTCAGGTGCTGAAATAACTTGGTTGTAGAGCAACAAAGCAACTGCTTTATATGGGTAGAGCATCACCCTTTAATGGGCTTGCTGGGTAGATTCCAGTCAGGAAGCATGTAGGAACCTGTCTCTCTACCTCCCTACCTTCCACTTAAAGAAAAGAAAGAAATAAAGAAATCTAAAAAAGATTGAGCAACATTTTAGTATGTGCCAATGTCAATCTCAGGTTTCATAATGAGTGTGTTATAGTTACCCAAATAATGCTCCTTTCATTTCTTGGAGCATTATTTCTTTTCATAAATTGGTACAGATGTGTTGTCATATAATAAAGTTAATTACATAATCCTTTTTAAAATCAGATGTTACAACATGATTTGATGCTAACACTAGTTTGTCAAGCTCAAGTTATATAAGACTTCTACATTTTCCAATAAATATTGGGCCATTATAATTCAGGTTATCATTACAAATTTCATTTATAATTCACTTTATTAGGAAAATAAGTTAATTTGTTTGTCCTTGGTTATGTTTATCATCACAAAACCATGATAGCCAAACTGCATTAAGTTTAGTGACAGTCCTCTGTCATTGTTATTCAGCAGAGGTATGCAACAGAAGTGACAAAGGTAAAGAGAAAAGCAAGAGCAATATGGAACACAGCAAAATTAAAAAGACAACATGGCATTTTTTATCTAAACATGATATTTCTCATTTAAAAGCCTAGATATAGCAAATAAAAGGTAGAGAAAACTTATACACTTGACCCTGCACTATATTTCTTGTTGGTTGCTTAATCAATTGTGAAATATGTAGACACCATGTCACCCTTAAAATGAAATTTCAATATGCTAATCTCACCAAAATGTGTATGAATCATTTTGATTTTTATAATAGCTAAGACAAAAAAATCAAGGCCATTTTATACCAAATTAGGGGAAAATTATTTTTTAAAGAAAATTGAGTTATAAAGAAATAATTGAATTGAAATCCCTTCATTACCATTAGTCCTCAAACTTAAACAATTTTTATTAAACATCAAGTGTAATCCTAGAATTATTTAAATTCTTATAATTAAAAAGCTATACACTGAGTAAATATTATTTGGATATTTTACTGTCAACCAAGAGATGTAAAGAGAACAAGCAAGGGCCTTTACTCATAGAGTGTTACATTACACCAAGTTAAGGGGAAAGAAAGAACACACATTTTTTAAGGTAAAACAATAAAAAATATATTAGATACTGATGAGAATAATGTAAGACAAAACATTAGATTAATGTCAGGTGAGAAATAAGCTGCCTCTTTCAGAATGGTAAGACAAAGCCTCTCTGAAGAGGTTGATATTTAAGTTTAAAATTACAACTGATGACAAAAAAGTCAATATGAAATTAGAAAAAGAACATTTTAAGTATAAGAATCAATGGTGCAGTGGATAAAGTGTCGACCTGGGAACACTGAGGTCGCCAGTTCAAAACCCTGGACTGGTCTGGTCAAGGCACATATGGGAGTTGATGCTTTCAGCTCCTCCCCCCTTTCTCTCTCTCTCTCTCTCTCACTCTGTGTCTCCTCTCTAAAATGAATAAAATAAAAAAATTTAATAAAAAAAAAATTAAAAAAAAAAAAGAATCAATGGTGCAAAGGTCTTGAGGCAAAGACAAGTTTGGCAAGTTTAAGAAATAAAAGGAATGGTGTTTTCATAGAAACATATGGGAAAAGAAAGCATAATTGAGATGCTGTTATAGAAATAGACAGAAATATAAATGGAGTAAATGATCCAATCAAAAGACATAGGGTAGCTGCATGGATAAGAAAACAGGACCAGTACAAATGTAGTCTACAAGAGACTCACCTCAGAACAAAAGATACACATAGACTGAAAAAAGTATTCCATGCAAATGGAAATGAAAGAAAAAAGCTAGGGTAGCAATACTTATAACTGACAAAACAGACTTTAAAACAAAGGCATATATATAAAGAAGGTCACTACAAAATGATAAAGGGAGTGATACAACAGGAAGATATAACCAATGTAAATATATATGTACCTAATATAGGTGCACCTAAATATATAAAACAGATGTTGATGGACATAAAGAGTGAGATCAACAGCAATAGTAGGGAATTTTAATATTCCACTAACATCAATGGGTAGATCCTCTAGACAGAAAATTAACAAAGAAATGGCCACCTTAAATGATACACTAGATCAACTGGATTTAATAGATATCTTCAGAACCTTTTCACCTCAAAGCAGCAGAATATACATTCTTTTCAAGTGCTCATTGTACATTCTCTAGAATAGACAAAATGTTAGGACACAAAACAAGTCTCAATAAATTTAAGAAGATTGAAATCATATTAAGCATCTTCTCTTATCACAATGGCATGTAAAAATTTCCTTGAAACAAATGAAAATAAATATACAGCAACTCAAAATTTATGAGACACAGCAAAAGCAGTCTTAAGAGGGACAATCATACATTAAGCAGCAAAAAAGCTCAAATTAACAACTTAACCCTGCATCTAAAAGAACTAGAAAAAGAAGAACAGATAAAGCCCAGGCAAAGTAGAAGGAAGAAAATAATAAAGATCTGAGCAGAAATAAATAACATAGAGGTTAAAAAAAAATAGAAAAGCTCTATAAAACCAATAGCTGGTTTTTTAAAAAGGTAAACAAGATTGAAAAACCTTTAATCAGACTCATCAAGAAAAAAAGAGAGAGGACTCAAATAAATAAAATTAGAAGTGTAAAAGGAGAAGTAACTGACAGAGCAGAAATACAAAAGATTGTAAGAAAATACTATGAAGATCTCTATATGCCAAAAAAATGGAAAATGTAGATGGAATGAATAAATTGCTAGAAACATACAATCTTCCAAGACTCAATCTGGAAGAATCAGAAAACCTAAACATACTGATTACAACACATGAAATTGAAACAGTTCTCAAAAAACTCCAAGCAAGCAAAAGTCCTGGACCAGATGACTTCACAGGTGAATTTTTCCAAAAATTCAAAGAACTAATATCTATCCTTCTCAAGCTATTGCAAAAAATTCAAGAGGAGGGAAGACTTACAAACTCCTTTTATGAGACAAGAATTATCCTCATTCCAAAAACAGGTAAAGACACTACAAAGAAAGAAAACCATAGACCATAATCCCTGATGAGCATAAATGCTAAAATTTTCAACAAAATATTAGCAAACTGGATCCAGCAATAGATTAAAATAGTCATACATCATGATCAAGTGGGATTTATTCTGGGGAGGTCAAGCTGGTACAATATTCACAAATAAGCTGGTACAATGAGATTCATCACATAAACAAAAGGAAGAATAAAAATCACATGATTATATCAATAGATGCAAAAAAAGCATTTGATAAAATGTAGCACCCATTTATGATCAAAACTCTCTGCAAAGTGGGAATACAGAGAACATACCTCAACATAATAAAGGTCATCTATGACAAAACCACAGCCAACATCATACTAAGTGGACAAAAATTAAAAACAATCCCCTTGAAATCAGGAACAAGGCAGGGATGCCCACTTTCACCACTTTTTTTTTTTTTTTTTTTTTTTTACAGGGACAGAGAGAGGGTCAGAGAGTGGGATAAATAGGGACAGACAGACAGGAACGGAGAGAGATGAGAAGCATTAGTTTTTTGTTGCCGTTGTGACACCATAGTTGTTCATTGATTGCTTTCTCACATGTGCCTTGACCGCGGGCCTTCAGCAGACCGAGCTACCCCTTGCTGGAGCCAGCAACCTTGGGTCCAAGCTGGCGAGCTCCTGCTCAAGCCAGATGGGCCCGTGCTCAAGCTGGCGACCTCAGGGTCTCGAACCTGGGTCTTCCGCATCCCAGTCCGACGCTTTATCCACTGTGCTGCCACCTGGTCAGGCTCACCACACTTATTTGACATAGTTCTGGAATTCCTAGCCACAACAATCAGACAAGGAGAAGAAATAAAAGGCATCCAAATTAGAAAAGAAGTAAAACTATCATTATTTGCTTATGACTTGATACCGTATATAGAAAATCCTAAAGTCTCAGTCAAAAAACTACTATACTTGATAAATGATGTGGGCAAGGTGGCAGAATATACAATTAATATTCGGAAATCAGTGGCATTTTTATACACCAACAATAAACTGTCTGAAAGAGAAATTAAGGAAACAATCTCCTTCAATATTGCAACAAATAAAAAATAAAGTACCTAGGAGTAAATTTAACCAAGGAGGTAAAAGACTTGTACTCAGAAAATTATAACACATTAAAAAAAGAAATCAAGGAAGACACAAACAAATGGAAGCATATACCATGTTTATGGTTAGAAAGAATAAACACCATTAAAATATCTATATTACCCAAAGCAATCAATAGATTCAATGTAATTCCTATTAAAATACCAATGACATACTTAAAAGATATAGAGCATATATTCCAAAAATTAATATGGGACCAAAAAAGAACACAAATAGCCTCAGCAACCTTGAAAATGAAGAATAACCTGACTTGTGGTGGCGCAGTGGATAAAGTATCTACCTGGAATGCTGAGGTCACCAGTTCGAAACCATGAGCTTGCTTGGTCAAGGCACATATGGGAGTAAATGCTTCCTGCTTCTCCTCTCTCTCTCTCTCTCTCTCTCTCTCTCTTCTTTCTCTCCTCTCTAAAATGAATAACTAAAAAAATGAAAGAAAGAATAAAGTCAGAAGTATGGAAGTATCACACTTCCTAATATCAAGTCATACAACAAGGCCATAGTAATCAAGACAGCCTGGTACTGGCATCAGAACAGGCATAAAATCAATGGAACAGAACAGAGAACCCAGAAATAAACACACGTCTTTATGGTCAATTGATATTTGACAAAGGAGGTAAGAGCATGCAATGAAGTCAAGACATTCTTTTTAATAAATGGTGTTGGGAAAATTGGACAGGTACAGGTCCTGGCCAGGAACAGTTACTGGACAGGTACAGTTTGTTCAGTGGTAAAGCATTGGCTTGGTGTGTGGAAGTCTCAGCTTCAATCCCCAGTCAGGGCACACAGGATAAGGGCCCCTCTGCTTCTCCACCCTTCCCCTCTCCTTCCTCACTGTCTCTCTCTTCCCCTCCCCCAGTGAAGGCTCCATTGGAGCAAAGTTGGCTCAGGCACTGAAGACTGAAGATGGCTCCATGACCTCTGCCTCAAGCATTAGAATGGCTCCAGCTGCTATGGAGCAACGCCCCAGATGGGCAGAGCATCACCTGGTGGGAATGCTGGGTGGATCCCAGTTGGGTGCATGTGGGAATCTGTCTGACTGCCTCCCTGCTTCTAACTTCAGAAAAATACAAAAATACAAATTAGACAGATACATGAAAAAAAAAATAAAACTAGACCACCACATTATACCATTCACAAAAATAAACTCAAAATGGATAAAAGACTTAAATGTAAGTCATGAAACTATAAATGTCTTGGAAGAAAACATAGGCAATAAACTCTCTTATATCTCCTGTAGCAATATTTTTGCCAATTTATCTCCATGGGCAAGTGAAATAAAGGACAAAATATACAATGGAATTAAATCAAACTAAAAAACTTTTGCACAGCAATAGATGCCATGAAAAAAATTAAAAGACAACCCACACAATGGGAGAACAAATTTGTAAATACGTCTGATAAGGGGTTAATAACCAAAATTTATAAAGAACTTCTAAAACTCAACACCAGGAAGGTAAACAATCTAATTTAAAAATGGGCAAAAGAAATGAATAGACACTTCTCCAAAGAGGACATAAAGATGGCCAATAGGCATATGAAAAAATTATCAATGTCACTAATCATCAGAGAAATTCAAATTAAAACTACAACGAGTTACCACCTCACACCTGTCGGAATGGTGCTTATTAACAAAACAACACATAATAAGTGCTAGCGAGGATGTGGAGAAAGGGGAACCCTTCTGCACTGCTGGTGGGGATGCAGACTGGTGCAGCCACTGTGGAAACCAGTAGGAAGTTTCCTCAAAATATTAAAAATGGAACTGCCTTTTGACTCAGCTATCCTGCTTTTAAGAATATATCCTAAGAATACCAAATCACTGATTCAAAAGAAGATATACCCCCATGTTTATTGCAACATTGTTTACAATAGCCAGGATCTGGAAACAGCCCACGTGCCTGTCAGTGGATGAGTGGATTGAAAAGCAGTGGTACATATACAGAATGGAATACTGTGCAGATGTGAAAAAGAAGGAAATCTTGCCTTTCGTGATGGCATGGGTGGATTTATTATGCTAAGTGAAATAAGCCAGACAGAGAAAGACAAATATTATATGACCTCACTTATATGTGGAATCTAATGAACAAAGTGAACTGAGGTACAAAATAGAAGCAGAGGTGGGGTTACAGGGAGCAGAGGGACAGCTGTCAGAAGGAAGGGGGATGAGAGAATGGAATCAGAGAAGGTGAAGGGATTAGTAAAATTATATATACATAACACATAGATACAGATAATAGGACAGCAAAACCCAAAGGGAAGGGGGGGTGGCTATGAGGGACAAGGGTGGTAGAGGTGATGGTGTTATATTGAGTGGGACACTTGAATTCATGTTAACACAATAAATTACATTTAATAAAAAACATTTAAAAAATAAAGAAATAGCCTGGCCTGTGGTGGTGCAGTGGATAGAGCATCGACCTGGGAACACTGAGGTCGCCAGTTCAAAACCCTGCACTGGTCTGGTCAAGGCACATATGGGAGTTGATGCTTCCAGCTCCTCCCCCCTTTCTCTCTTTCTTTCTCTCTCTCTCTCACTCTGTGTCTCCTCTATAAAATAAATAAATAAAAAGAAATTTTTAAAAAAAGATCTTTAAAAAAAATAAAGACATAAACATGGCTTTCTCTGGCTGGTTCGCTCAGTGGATAGAGCATTGGCTGGCATGCAGACAACAGAGATTCAGGTAGGGGCACACATGAGAAGCAGCCATCTGCTTCTTTTCCCCTCCCTGTCCCTTTGTCTCTCTTTCTTTCTTTCGCAGCCAGTGGCTTGATTGGTTTGAGCATTGCCTCAGGTGCTGAGGATAGCTTGGTTGAAGCATAGTCCCCACATGGGGTTGCTGGTTGCTGGGTGGATCCCAGTTGAGGTGCATGCAGGAGTCTGTACCATTATCTTTCCTCCTCTTGAAAGGAAGGAAGGAAGGAAGGAAGGAAGGAAGGAAGGAAGGAAGGAAGGAAGGAAGGAAGGAAGGAAGGAAGGAAGGAAGGAAGGAAGGAAGGAAAGGAGGGAAGTAGAAAAGAAAGAGGCAGGGGCTAGATTATCTGAAACTTTTCAATTCAGAAAAGGGTTTGGATCCGATAATGGAAAACCATTGGAGGATTTCAGCAGGGTTATGATATAACCTGAATTATTTAAAAAAAAAAAATCATTTTGGAACAGATTAAAGGGAGGGAGGAGGTAAAGCACTGGGCTGTTATCACAGTAACAGAGGCACAGAGAAATGGGAGGGTTCAGGATATTTCTAGAAATGTTTTAAAAGCAGGGTTGCTAGCCCTTGCCCATAAAACTGACATAGAGGTTAAGGAGAAGAAATTGAGAACTATTCTTAGATTTGCTTGTTTCTTTGAGTCTCTAGGTTGGCAGTAATACCATTTCCCTAAATGGGAAAGACCCAAGTAAGAATAAAATAAAGTGTCCTGATTTAGCCATGTTAAATTTGAGATGCTATGCAGTAAAGGATTACTCCAAAAACCTGGAAGGTTCGAATTCTGCACATCCCTCAGAAAAACTGGCCCTTGATCAGCTCCTAAAACTCTTGGAATATTCTGCCTATTATAAGTGTCTTTGTATACCAGTAGCCTCGGGCAAAGCTAGGTTATGCTACAATGTGATTTATGGTGAACACCTGTTTTTGCTCACTGGGGCCCTGGGCCACAATATATAGGTTTGACTTCTGGTGGGGCTGTTGACTCAGATGAGCTTCCCCAATTGGCAGCACCCGTATGTTTAATAGCACACTGTTGCTGGGGGATTTAGTGCTGTCCTAGAACTCCACCGGCAGTGAGCAAATGGGAGCTAGTACCTGATTTCTCCCAGGCTTCAACTTATGTGTCTTTTTAACTTGTGAATTTAATATGCATCCTTTCACTGTATTAAAGTATCACCTTGAGTATAGGAGCTTTCTGAGTTCTGACAGTTTTTCTAGCAAATCACTGAAGCTGAGAGTAGTCTTGGGGACACTGACTCAGATGTATATTGACTGGGCATCAAGGAGGTGTCTTATAGGATGTTAGCTAATTAAGGTGAGAATTGTAGGAGGAATAAAAACTGGCAATAAGGATTTGAGTCATTGACACATGGATGATAGATTAAAATGTGGGAGTGTCATCTTAGAAATGTCCCCAGGAATATCACCTAGAGAGTTGGCTGCTTATAATATATATATATATATATATATATATATATATATATATATGAATTAGATTGAATCCCTGCTTTTCAGAGTTCACATTATTGTCATTATCCCAAGAGGACACAGCTGAAAATGGACACAGAAGCCACTACTTATAAGTAGAGAAAAGAAAGCAGCAGTCAGATGCATCCCATTGTAGGGGTCACTGGTGAGGGCCCTGAAGCATGAGTAGTAGTAGTAGTATTTCCCCAATCTTTTGGAAAAGGACCCACATGCAAAGAGCAAAAGTTACCCATACTTTATTTAGTTTGATGACATTAATATGTTTAGTGATTTAGCATTTGAGAGAGGGGCTTAAAATATTTTGATAGGCAAAATAATGAATCCCCGCTTGTTCACATCTTAATCCTAAGAGTCTGTGAATATGTAAAGGGAGCTTTGCAGCTATGATTAAGACTATGAACCTTGGGCCCTGACCTGGTAGCTCAGCTGGTTAGAGTGTCATCCTAATATGCCATGGTTGTGGATTCAATCCCTGGTCAGGGCACATGTAAGAATCGACCAAGGAATGTATAAATAAGTTGAACAACAAATCAATGTTTCTCTCGCTCCTCCCCTCTGTCTCTAACATCTATGTTCTTTAAAAAAATAAATAAAATAATTTTTTAAAGAACATAGGCCTTAAAGTGAGATTATCCTGGAATATAGGTAGATCCAATGTAATTACATGAGTTTTTATAAACAGGGATCCTTTTCTGATTGTGCTCAGAAAAAGAGATGTGATGATGGAAGCAAGGTCACAGCGACGACACTAAATTGCCGTCTGTGAATGTAGAGGAGAATGTAGAAGAAGGCATATAGACAAGTCAAGCTAAAAGCTAGAGAAAACAAGAAAATTAATTATTTCCCAGATAGTCCAGAAGGAAAGCAACATTGAAAAATCTTAAAATTAGGCCAGTAAGATCCATGTCAGATTTCTGATTTACATAATTATATGATAATAAATTTGTGTTGTTTTAAATTGCAATACCAATAGAAAACCAATACAAATACAGGGAAAAAATGGATATTCAGGTATTTCACCTCTTTTGGTCTGTGCACTTTAAATATTCTTCCTTTTAAATATATTTTTTATTGATTTTTTTTTTAGAGAGAGAAAGAGGAAGGGAGAGAGAGAGAGAAACATCAGTTTGTTGTTCCACCTATTCATGCACTCATTGGTTGATTCTTGAATGTGCCCTGATTGGGATCAAACTTGCAACCTTGGCCTATCAGGACAGTACTCTAACAAACTGAAGTACCTGGCCAAGGGGAAAATATTCTTCCTTTTAAAAAAATCTAAGGAAATAACATTTTTAAATCTTATTTTAGTTGGGATCCTCAAATATTCAAGAAACTTGACAAGAATAATCTATTATTATTGAACTCTTGCTATAACATAAGATGTTTATTTTTTAAAAATCAGATGTTTTATGAAGACTAATCCTTGTTTTCTGGTGCTTTATTGAACAAAATAAACAATATCCAGACTGTTGAAACACCATGAATTCAGGCTTAAGGATGATGTTATGTAATTTTCCTCTAATTGTTGCCATGCAAATCATAGTATACTGCAGCAGTCAGGAGGCTGAAAAGACAGTATACACTACCTGAAATCAACCAAACTAGCCTGCCTTTTATCTGTTTCACATATTGGATGTTTATGGAAAATTGCACTTTAAAAAAGGTCTGTTGCTGCTTTAAACAGTTGGAAAACTAGTAACCTGAGTCATCTTTGTTCTGAAAAACTCATTAGACCTCTGGTAGTCTATTCTGAATAAAAATAGCAGCCAATGGTGCCAGCACACTACTTACTCTTTCTTAAAATTTGTCAAATTATGACTCCTTTCTACAGTATTTAACTGTGAGCTCCACACAAGATGAAAAAATGCTGGTTACCCACAATGCCCCACACAGTGCTAAATGACAAGTCACTACTTTACAAGTATATTGAACAGATACTTGTATCAGGAGAAGCTCCAAACCAAAAAGGTTTCAGCAGTCAGATAAATTTAGGAAAAGTGCATTTTAATATACCTCTTAGAGATTTACAGTGCTTTTGAAAGCTCTGTGATGAAGATGGCTATTTAACTTTGTTCAATTCAATAATTCCCAAAGTTATAAATTCTTAGAATGAGGTTTGGGGAGCAGAGGTGGGAGGATATTCCATGGACCTGGTGTTTCCACAGAACACAACACATATTCAGAAATGCTTTTTTAAACTGTTTTCAGAGAAATAAAATACTTTTAAACACTGGTATTCTTTGTGTCAAGATAGTTTTACTCAAATTATCCTATTTTTTCCTACTTATTAATTTTTGTTTTTTTTATTTTCTATTGAATTTATTTCAACAACATTGGTTATTAAAATTATATAAGTTTCAGTTTTACATGCCTGTATGTTGTATTGTGTGTTTACCATCCCAAGTCAAATCTCCTTTCATCATTATTTATCACCCCATACCCTCTTCTACCTCTCCCTGCTATTTTTCTTTAAAGAACTTAGTTATTTATTATAAAGAAGTCACTGTCATGATATGTCTCTGTGTCTCCATAAATGGTGTGTGTGTGTGTGTGAGTGTGTTTGTGTTGTTGTTTTTCCTTCAGCAGCTGTCCATCAATGTCTTAGTAACTGTCCTGTACTTGTTTCTGCTTTTTCTCTTGAATTGCCTTGGGTCTTGAGCCACTGTGGGAGCTGACTCTACTGTAAAAGCCAGTACTCAGCCTTAAGGACCCCTACAAGGATAAATAGCCTCAAGGACATCTAGATAGGTTAACTTGGGAATATGGAAACATGATTCAGAATAGACATGGCAGAATGCTCTGAGCATTTGGCTCTCTAAAGAAGAGGAAATCCTTAACTCTTTCTCTTGGTCAACTTCTATACCTTGAGCTAGCTGAATCAGAAAGCAGCCCTCTTTCAGCCACATGCTAGACTATATCATCAGAACTTTCACCAAGGGCATGACGGGAGACATGGCCCTCATGTTCTTCAAATACATGACAGTTCTGTTCCTTGAAAAGAATCTGTAGCCTGATAAATTTTTTGTTTAAAATTCTGATAAGTAAATCTCTGTTAACTGAGTTATAGCCCTAGATTTTAATGAAGTCATGAATTTCATTTTTAAAGAAAGAGAAAGCCAGATATCAACTCTGAGCTTGAGTGTCTCATTGAAAACTACTTTTCATATAATAGAAAACATAACTTTGAATGCAAATTTTGATTATTATTTTCTAAAAAAAAGTTAACTTCTCTATGACTCAGTTCCCTCATCTGTGAAATAAGGAAATTTGTTTAGAGTGTTGCTAAGGTTCTTTATATTACCAACATTTGTTACTAATAGAACATAAACTATTATAAAAATGTTAACTTCTATTGTTTTCATTGTTAGTAATAATAATAATAACAATAATAATAATAAAGTCATTCCATGCATACTTGCACCAATAACCTTAGAAGTAGGCTTTAGGAAAGAGATAATTTGGGAGGTCCCAGAGTAGGGCTTAAAGGCTCTTTCCTGTGACTGTCCTGTGAAAATGTCTCAGAGAAAACCAATTGTCTAAAGCTGGTCTCTCAGTTATTTTCTGATGCTAGTTCACCTTTCTTCCTAAATATGAAGTAGGAGCTACATAGTTTCTTCCAGTTGCCTCCACATACTAGCTAGGCCGATTCTGCTAAGTACACAAGTATTCATGACAATTAAGTGTCTACTCTGTGCGAAGTATTATGCCAGGTCCCAGAACCACAAAGAAGCAATTAGAGAATCCAATATAAAGATTCATTTTCCCAATGAGCATAATTTAAATTCAAAGTATTGGTACATAGTAGACCATCAGTCAACATTGTTGAAAGCAAAAAAATAAAAAGAAGTCCTTGGCACCTGTCTAGGTAAATCATAAAAGATAAAAACTAGAAGGAAAAATATATACCTATGTATCAAAAGGTAGCATGGCTTTGCTCTAATTTTCTATTACACGGGTATAGTTCACTGGCATGCTACTTCAACTCGAAGTTGTGAAATTTTCATCCTAGGACACTTGTACTACAATTGTGTTTAATAGTAAAAACTGGACCAACAAAAATACTATCCCTCGAGGTGGCACAGCTGCCTGGCAAGTTTAGTGCTAGGACAAGACCTATGCAACTAACTAGTGTTGAGTCTTGTTTCACTGCACTGTGCTGAGGAGATAGAACCACAAAGGTGAAGCCCCAAGCAGGGTCACGTTCACATGGCTGGCAGGAGGAAGCAGAGGTCAATGGGCTGAAGCTGGCAGCAGGAGTGCATGCCTTTACTGAGATGTTTTCACTCTTCTGCTGTTCTAGTTATAACAGCAGGAGTCAAACCCCTCAATGCTAGAGTAGCAGGCAAGAAATAACCTAAGGATATAAGCTTTTGCTATAATTTGAAAACAGTGTTTTTCAAAGTGCAGAAAATTCAAGACTGAAGTTTCTAGAAAGCAGCTTATTATGGATGGGAAAGAGACAGGGAGCATACAGTCTTCTACATTAGCTCACTCAAAATATGCATCTAATTATTTTTAAAAGATACGTTGATATTGTGCTATTATAAATGCATTTAATTTGAGGTGACAGTTTCCAGACCCCCTCATTCATGCAAGAACTTCATTATTCTGGCAAGAATCCCAGAGAGGATCTCCATAACTCAAAAACCTACATATTACTTTTGTTCAAAACCATCCAGGGTAATACTGCCAAAAATGATAGAAATGCACATAACCCCCAAATCAATCTTAGCAACAACAGTGGTTATCACAGGTCAGTATCTAATTTCCAATTTCAAATAGGCTTTATATTCAGAGATATATCCATATATTCAAAAATCAAACTTTGACCACAAACAAGATACGGTATTGGTAGACCTTTAGAATTTGTCTACTTTTTATTGCGCAGGGCTTCTTTGTCGTTTTCTATATAAAAAGTTAATCTAATCCATGTTTTTTAGAGAACCACAAACCATATATAATGAAAAACTGAGAGCAGAGCAAATAATGCTCATTTCAGTCTTTGCTAATTTAAACAAAATTTTAAAAATACTGAAGTACCAATAAATTCAATGTACTATAATTTTTCAATATATTATTAATACACATACTTCCTATCCCTATTACTTAACTTCTGTTAGCCTTAAATTCATGTTTGTCAGATAATGTTCAAGTTTTGTTTTTCACATTGTTTTAAAGCTGACTGGGAGAAGTTATGTGCCATGTAATAAACAGGAAGCTCTTGGAGAGCAGTGGTTGTGTCCTTTCAGTACCTCATTTTTAGCCCAGTAATGCCCTGCACCTGAAAATGGCTCACTAAATACTGGTTGAATGAACAAGTGAATGGAAGATTGAATGAAATAATAAAATAACAAGAATTTAAGCAATGTTCTGAAATTCAGGCACAACTGTCCTTTTGTAGGAGAGAGGAAGATTCAAAAGATTGGGTTATTAAAATTAATTGTCCACTATAATTGAATTCATAAGATAACTTGACTTAAACTGACTAGATAATTTTTCTCCAATTACAGACACAATAATCTGATATGGGCACTGTGCCAGCATGAACACTGGATCACTGTGATCACTGAGCATTAGCCCTGTTTTATTTGACTTAGTATTCTTTCCCAGCAGATAAGGTTATTTACTCCCTCTGTTTAGAATTATATTTATGTCTGCTTGTCTCCATTTCTCTAAGTAAGCAATGTGTTAAACAAAATGCCTCTATTTTGATCAGGACAAAATAAAATTGAATTAAACTATGGTTCATACTGATTTTTAATTAACTATTTCTTGTCAGTGTTATTGGTTTTCTAAAATTTGCTAAATTAGAATGAGGTATAACTTCTTATATATTTATTTTCTTAACTTAAAAAAATCTAAAAACAATGAATAATGTTTACTTTGTAGCATAGATAATGAATATGTATATTTTCATTCTAACTTTATAATCAACATTTTTTTGTTGCTTGAAAAAAATTAATCACAAAGGAAATGGAGAATAAATACTGTTTGAAAACACAAAAAAACAGTACTGTATAGAAACATAGGTCAGGAAATGAACTAAAATTTATTTAAAGTCTTAGAAATTAAAGTATTATTTCTGACATAATTCTAGAAACTTCATAAAATATTTGTCCTTATTATAAACCCTTGTAAATTTCATGGTTGTATGGTTTTTAATTATTTCACAGCATGGCATGAACTTAATTCTCTAGAGGCAAATACTCATGAGTCCATCTTGATTACTTTCTACATAGCACTTACTCAGAATAAATCAGTGAAAATAGCATATTAGTATAACATTTTATATAAATAGATGTCTTGGGTATTTTCAAAACTCCAAAGATTCAAGTTTAAAAAAGATGACATTCCCACTTTTGCTCAAGTGTGTTTGATCACCTCCTGTAATTTGACTCAGAAACTTAACATTCATTTTTGTATTACTACTCTTAGTATATAAAGTTTAATAGATTATTGTCTTTGAATTATGGAAAATCTTAAGAATCCAATGCAACAAAGTTTTACTTACCTTATAAGAGGTTGGTTTTCATAAATTCTTCTTTTTATGACCTTGATTATCTGGTCAAAAGCAGTGCAGAGACTTCCTTCTCTTCTCTTCTTCTTCTCTGCGACCTGGTGGGTTGGCAGTTCCCACTCTGTCTGTGAGAAACACAGCAGAAGACTCTTAGAGTTTGTCCTCACTCCTGATGCCACACACCTTTTCTTGGCACTTCATTTGGTCCCAAGGGAAAATTCCTGCAGAAATTTTCTTTTTCATAATCTCTTGACAGATGGCTCTGCTGGCAAGAACCTTAACTCTTAGAAGTGCTTTAATAGGCTTTTATTCTTCCACATTGCCTCCTCACAGGTTTCATTTTTTAATTGCACATTGGTTGATGCCTCAATGTCCTAACAGGCCAGAACATCACTGCCCCCTTACAGTACTTCTAGCTAATCTGGTTTTTTGTTTTTGATTTCAAAACATTTGCAAAGCTAGTTTCCTTTTAATATTTTATTATTTTTCTGTTTCTATACCCAGAAGCAACTGGAAAAAGAAAAGACTCAATTGTTTACTTTAAAGCACAAAGCTAAATAAATATTGAACTGTTCAAATACAAATAAAGTAAATTTGTATGGGCATTAATAGAGTTGTAAACCAGAAAAACAAAATATTATTTTTGACATTACATGTGTTAAGTATAATACACTCTGATAAGTGCCTTTATTATGTAGTGTCTCTCTTTCTCCTCTCTCTCTCTCTCTCTCTCTCTGTCATCTGTTTGGAGAAATAAGAAGGTATATCTTGAAAATACAGGCTCAATTGTCCTCTATATCAGTGTTTTTCAACCACTAGTCCATGAACCAACCAGTCCACCAGAAATTTCATGCCAGTATGCAAAAGAGTTAACCACTGAAGTTGTATGAAGACCCAATGATCTTGGTCGAATTTGTTTATGCTCAGGATGATTTATGCCTTAGTGGTCCCCAAAATAATTATCTTATTTTTACCAGTCCCTATGTGTGAAAAGATGGAAAACCACTGATCTAGATGACATTACTTATTTCTCAATTCTTTCATTCTTATCTTTAAATATGATTTTTAAAAATACCGATTTAAACAAGAATAGTAAACTAATGCATATACATTTAGGCAATGAGTTTGAACCAAGCTAGAGATAAAGTAGGGAGTGATGGGAACCATGGCATCTAGAACACATTTGCTGTTTATCAAGGACAGTGGCTGCACATCTCCATGTCTGGTGGGAACTCAAATTCTGTACTGTGAGAAATGTTTTTCAAGACAATTCCCATACCTAGACTTTTTTTTTTAATATCTGGAGCTTTATGTGAAAAACAAAATACTCATGCTTTGTAAATGTTAAAGGATACTATGGGAGCTAAGCCTGACACCTGTGGCCAAGCCTGAGCCTGAATATTGCCATATAATGACTTCTGATCTAGAACAGACTGAAATGGAGCTAATAGCAATGTCAAAGCACTGTCCTTTATTTAGCTTTTTTCTCATATGTAAAAATGATCATAGTGTAGACTAGGTAAGTAATAAAAGACTGCAACAATCCTTATTAAAGACTTTAGGGAGAAAGAACATTAGCAAAAAAAAAAAAGGTAAAAAGTGTGTGCAATGTAGCTCAAATCTGCATGAGAAGAACCACATTTACTAAAAATAATAATAACAAGCAATTTCATGAGAATAGAGTGAGAAATTTTATTTTATTTTATCTAGATTTCTTTCTCTTTACTTAGTGTTAATCCATTAAGAATTATTTTTTTAATTATACAATTCATGCTCAATGCAGAAGAAAATTTTTTAATTCTTATAATTCTATTACTAGTAAAGTATTAGTTTATAATCATTTAGAATGTGCCTATATATACACACACGTATTTATACATGTGTATAACTTTACAGACATGTATTTTATATTATAGTCATATATATTTCCCGTTCTTTATAAAAATCACATACTAAATATATTACTTGATATATACTACTAATAATATACTAATATATTATTTGTCTGTTTTTAATCAATATTAAATATATTAGCAATTTTTCCCTAGTTCAATCAATAATCTTCCACTTGTAACATTTAAATGAATATATCATATCCAATATTTGGATATAATTTACCTAGCCAATCCCTTATGTACCAGGTAATTTGTTTAAATTTTTTCTTTACAATAAAGTATTTATAATTAAGAACTCTTATTGTGGTGCACATTTTTATTGTGTCAAATATATGCATATTTCTCTCCCAAAAGGTTGTGCCAATTTACAATCCTACAAGTGTGATAAATGGAAAGGAGATGATGTAACATTTAAACCTTATAAAATACACTTATTTTCATATATATCAATTGTACTACTATTATGTGTAATGTTTATTATCTTGGTTGAATGGAAAACAGATTTATCTAGCACTCTACAGAGTCATCAAACTGTAACATGGAGAAATGGTACCATCCAAAGAGATCTCTGTGGTTAAAGTACCTGACATCTGCTGGCAGCAGATACTTGGTGCTCATCAAATGCTTCATGCATTGGTACGTGGCATGGTTAATTTCATATGTCAACTTAACTGGGTCACAAGGTGCACAGATATTTGATTAAACATTAATTCTGGATCTGTCTGTAAAGGTGTTTTCAGAAGAGACTAGCATTTTAATCAACAGACTGAGTAAAGCAGCTTACCCTTCCCAATGTGTGTGGGTATCTGTCAATTCATTAAGGGCAGAATACAATAAAAAGGCAGGAAAAAAATGAATGTGCTCTCTCTGCGTGACTGCTGAGCTGGGACATCAGTCTTATCCTGCCCTAGGATTGGACTTACAACACCTCTCCTCCCATTCTCAGGTCTTCATGTAAAGACCAAGCTACATTGTTGGTTTTCCTAAGTCTTTAGCTTGCATATAACAGATTGTGGGATTTCTCAGCCTCCTTTTCATGAGTCAGTTCCTCATAATAAATAAATCTGTTCAATATCTGTTCTCTTTCTGTCTCTCTTTCCCTCTCTCTCCCTCAACAACAGATAGATATCCTATTTATCTGACTAATAGAGTACGATTAAGATGGGAAAGTGGGGGAATTCGTCAAGTGGCAAACAGTTGGTAACTTTTTTTAATAAACAAACTTTAAAAATCAGTGACTGGGTCTGACCTGTGGTGGCGCAGTAGATAAAGTATTGACCTAGAACTCTGAGCTCACCGGTTCGAAACCCTGGGCTTGCCTGGTCAAGGCACAATGGGAACTAATGCTTTCTGTTTCTTCTCCATCCTTCTCTCTCTCTTTATTCTTTCTAAAAATAAAAAAAGTATTTAAAGAAATAAATTATTTTTAAAAATCAGTGACTGATTTTAACATACACTCTACAGGGAAGAAAAATAATACTAAGTTTATTACCCATTGCAGCCTGTTCAGGAGTAAAAGTAATATATACTTTGTACAAGATATTCTGGATATTCTGAATAGAAACACCCTTTTATATGAGATGACTTTGAAAAGACCTACTTGGCCCAGTGGTTGCCATACACATGGCCCTTTGTAACTATTTTCAGGAGTTAATCAATCTCTAAGAGAACTAAATCTTCCACCTAGAAAAAGTGGTTCCTCTCAGTGGTCTTATAATTATAGAGTGACATTAAACAAGTAACTTCCTATAATTTAGTCTTCAATCTGTAGGATAGGAATGATAATGGTAGTACTTGTTATCATAAAAATTAAGTATAAATTGCTTAGAAGATTGCCTTGTACAGATGAAACCTGCTGCAGACCAGCACAGATAGTAATTGTCCAGGTCTTGAGTGAGAACAGTGTGGAATGAAGAAATAAACTCAGAGAGAAAAAGGATGGCATTGGGAGGTCTCTGCAGAGCCAATAGCTTGCAAGAGCAAAGCAAACCCCCCCACCCCCCACCCACCCACTCCCCCCACCCACCCACCCACTCCCCCCACCCCCCCCACCCCCCCCACCCCCCGTCTGCTTTGTTATATAGTGCAGAGCTATATGCAAATAAGGAAGTCTCTGATACAAAGTCACATTTCCAAGTCAACCCAAGAATTCTCCCAAGTGCAGAAAACCCTCCATCCTGCAAAACATCTTAACTTGACAAAACAAAAGGTGAAGGGAAGGGCATGTAAATTGCCTCTAGCAACTTAATCAAGCAAGTTGGGGGGATGGGAAGAGTACAAACATTCAGCTGCATAGCCAATATGGAGTTGTGGGGAAGAGCTTAACCTTTAGTTTTAGCCTTAAACTACCAGGGCTTTGCCAGCTTGCAGTCTCCCTGAGACATATATAATTTTTGTTTCTGTTATCACCACTGCACTTTGTAACATTGTTCTCTAGATTCACAAACTGAAGTATATTATGATAAGTATTATATCTTTGATGTATCTCTTAAAGATGAATTCTTTGGAATATATGTCTGTTTTCTTCCATTTTATATCACAAAATGAACAATTGCCTAAAAAATGTTGCACTCTAGATAAATATTTTCTTAATGGTGGATAGGAAGTAGATGAAAGAACAAATGAACGCATTTTGGGCCAAATCATCAGGTGAAATATTCTTGTTTTAGGTACTCTTAGGCAAATAAATTAATTTATGCTAACTCTGTTAAAGATGGCTGCTGCTCTCACATGGTGATGCTCTCACATGATACAGCTAACTGCTCTTCTTGCTTTGGAAGGGGGTTGGTATGCTAATATTGTTGGGGGAGGGGCTTTCACACCAAAAGGTTTTAAAAGGAGGAGCTAGGAGGCCATTTTGGAGAGAGTGACCATGTTCTTGTAGAGAAGAATAGCCCATGTAGTAGCAGGGCAGGGAGGCAACATGGGAAAGGCAGCCCAAATGGCAGAATGGTGAAGGAGAAGCCAGTATATGCAGGAGAAGAGGATGGGGAACAGAGGTAAATAAGACTGGTGAGATGGAAGCCTTTGATTCTAGGAAAACTCGGATGAGTCAGTAGCTTTGGGAGCCCTGAATGGAAAGGGAAGTGTTTTCCCACTGTGTGTTTTTACTTGCTTGCCAAGTGTGAGTGGCCATGGCTACTGACCCTACAGTTAATTTTTCTGGTTCTCAGTTCTAGTTTCAAGTTTCACCCTTTATTTAATTGTACAGTCTTTAATAAACATAGACATTTCAGTTGAATTGAAACCAACAAAGTTAATACCTAAAGCCAATAAAAATATATTGTATCCAATCATAAACATGGCATTTATTGTCATAGGGATGTTTTCCTGATTAATGGTATGTGTGTCCCATAGGACCTATAACATGATAACTGATACTATAATTAGAACAGGCAAAATATTGATCTTCACCTTAAGGGGAATATATTTCGTTTTGTGTGAAAGATCATGATTTAACATATAAATAAGAGCGTTATCAAAATGTGATCATTAGGGTCTAAAGCTGCTATCTCTAAAATGGGTTATGAGTGTGAAATTAGAAAGCCACATGACCTAAACAAGTTAGCTGTTGTGTTTCAGAGACCTGGAAAAATGTCAAAAACAGAGAATTTCAATGTGTGACCCAGATTAATTATAGAAAAGTTTTTAAGGTTAAAAAAGAATTACTATTTTATGATTCTTCCTTTTAATCAAGGAAAGGACTGTTTATTCTACATATTAATAGGTCTGACTTACCCCATAGATATCATTAATGTGAAAAAGAACTTATTCTGCATGGTTGCATAAGTGAAAAGTGCTAACTCAACAATGAATTTTTACATAATTCAACCCGTTTACAATAGAAATAAACACTGAAAACTATGTCTTCCATATAAAGCAAAAAGAAGAATTCACTGTGATTGTACTCTCATTGCAGATTATAATGATATTTCAGACTATAATTGAATGCTAAATAAATAAAGAAAAGGCAATTTATTTTATATATTTTTTGCTTTTATATTCAAATTAAAGGAAAAAATATTTTAATCAGATAATCTTTAAATGAAGTATTGAAACCCTATGGGAAAAAAATGTATGATTCATTCTAGGGGTGGTTTATATGCCTAGAAGTTGATCATACTGTGTCTTTTCCTTCACATTCTAAAAGATGAGTTGATTTTATTAAATATCAGGCAAAAGAAGTTGCTATTTAAATAAAATAAAAGAATATTAGATCTGAAAAGGAACTTAGAGCTCATCTTACTCAATTTCTTTCTTTTTATTGATAAGGATGGTAAAAGTTTAAGTTAGTTAGCTATTTTCCCAAAATTAATTAATAACTGGTACAACAAAAACTCAATCCACAATGCAGTGCCTTTTGAAATGTTAAAAAACTTCCTTCCCTAGACAAAAGTAGGTTTTTATTTCCAAAAAGTTGGAAACGTCCATTTAAAATTATGGGAACTTGCCTCGGACACATTTCCCTCAGAACCATCATGGGAAATCATATGCCATTCCAATGCTCTCGGTGGTCTTATTGTATAAATTGGAAAAGGATGACTGCATCTGAATAAAATAAATTAACTTGGAGCATACTCTCACCTAAGACTAATATGAATCCACTTATCAAATTATTAAAATAATTCTATATAACTTAAGTTCCCCATGGGCACACACTGTTTCTCCCTCACCACAGACCCCAGCCTGCCAGTTATTCAGCAAGTAAAGTGTTGAGTAATGGCATGACAGGAATCTCCAAGACCCAACCATAAGGCTGGCTTCCACTATGAGCATTGGGGTTCATGGTTGTTAAATGTATTTGCATTAACCCTGGATCCACCGCCTTTGCTTTTCTTAAATAAATGCTAAATAGTAGCATTTGCTTCAGGTACCCTGATATATTCCTATTTGTCCAAAGATAAAGTAAGCAAAATGAATAAGAATTATTCAATGAATTAATAAGAACCAAATGTTTATCTATACAATGGTTTCATTGAAAAGCAGCTGAAGTGCTACACTAAACAAGTCTAAGATAACTGGTAAAGATGAAATGAAACTTCCATTTAGAAATAACACTCAAATCATATAATCCAAGGTCTCCACCACCAATCTGGGTACAACTTTGTGCCCTTAAGTAGTGATGTCAACATAAATCTTTCCTGCTTTAGTCCAAGAGCATAGTAGGCAAGTAAGAATTTTCAAAGGCTGAGCAAGAGTCCAACTCCTACCTCCAAAATTGCCCTTAACCCTTGTGAAAATCTGGCCCATCAAACAGATGAAACATTTAGTTTTAAAAGCAGTCAAACTTGTAGTGGAAAGTACCATATTTCCTCATGTATAAGACATTTCCATGTATAAGACACACCTTAATTTTGGGGCCCAAAATTTGAAAAAATGTAATATATATATAGTAATTGAACTCAAGTTTTATTCATTATAAAATTCATACAATTCCTCATCATTGTCTAAACTCCCATCTATTAGCTTGTCCTCATCTGTGTCTGATGATGAATCACTGTCTTCATATATTGCCTCATCCTCAGTTCCATCTATGACCTTTGAAATGCCACAACCACTGTATAAGATGCACCCAGTTTTTAGACAGCACAGTTTTCTAAAAAGAGTATGTTTTATACATGGGGAAGTACGGTAGTCAATGAAACCTCCTTTCTTTAGAAAAAAAGAAAGATAACAGTGGAACCAAGTCGGTGGTTGAGATTAGATACAAAGAGGAAATTACAACTATAACAAAATATTACATAAAAGGCAAACCAGCACAGAACAAATAAAATAATGCAGCACAGGAAGGGATCCAAACCAATACAAACAACTGCAAAGGTTCTATTGGCAGACTTTCAGACACCAAATTTGAGGAGGACAGAAACATTTAATTGTGGAGTAATACTTCTTAAATGATGTTTTACCTCAAGAAAATCACATCAGTAAAGAATGTGAAAATGGTTGGGCAGCTGCAGCCACCCCTTCTAACCAAAGCCCAGCTGCAGCAAAAAAAAAAAAAAAAAGGAAAACAGAGAGGAGACAAAGAATAATAAATGAGAGGATTAAATCTAGAAAAAAGAGAAAAATTAAAATAAGAGATTGAAAAATTAAGCTGCAACTCAGAGGGATAGGCCAGAAAAAAAGCTTTAAACAAACTGTTGTAAATGTAATTTAGAATGTTTTTAAACTCAACTATTGAAAACAAGTCTTTCTGAAACTAATTTGTAAGACTGGCAAATCCTTGATATTCTTGTCTCATTGGAGGAATGACTGGATAATAAGACTATGCACTTACCATGTGGGCCACATGGTTACTAAGAGCTATTTTTAGAGTGGGCATAAATGAAAAAAATGGGTGAATAATTGGCTATTTTTCTCTAACTGAAAGTATAAAACCTCTTTAGTTCTCTGATACAGCAAAACAGAAAATATGTGATTTATGATTTGTATATTAGAAAAGTATATAAGAAACTTTATATTAAAATTATGATAGTGGCACAAGGGCTAAAAATTTTACAGTAAACTAATATAGACTATGAGTAGCAATTCAACTCAGTAGATGGGCTCAACTAGCAGACAACCTATATTTGAAAAACATTCTACTTCCTAGTTTTGTGTCCTCGGTGAAGCTCCTTAATTCCTTTGAACTTCAGGTTACTCATAACTGAAATGAGAGTAAATTTAATGGTGCCTAACTCACCCAGCTATTGGGAAGATTAAATCAGCTAACCTATAAAAAACCTTTAGTAGAGTGCCTGCCAAGTACTCAACATATCTTTCTCATTAGCACTCATGCCCTCTACAGTATACTCCCAAAATGTCTGCTTTGGTTTCTTCCATATTTAGTGCCTGTTGTTAACACATATAATATGTTTAGTAAATAAATAATTATTAGGTAACCTATATTAAGTACTTTTCCTGGACTCAGCATTGTAATGGAAAAGGTATGAACCCTGCCCTAAAAGTGCTTATTCAGTGAAATAATCTATGACCAATTCCAGAGAGTACATCCTTGTCTTAATGTGGGTAGTACAAAGGTCTAAGTCCAACAGATGTTAAAATTTCTAGTAAATCAGTGAGAACAGGGGTAATTGGGGAAGGCTTTGGAGAAAGTAGAAGATAAGGTAAACCTTGGAAAATGTGTATAGTCAAACATACATAGAAAAGAACTGTGCTTTCTACTAAAGGACATGATGTTAGCAGGGTTACGGATAAACATGGAGTATATTTCAGACTAGCTTGACTAAAATGAATGGAGCTTTTTGCAGAAAAAAATGAGATTGTTTTGTAGAGTTGGAGTAGACTATGGAAGGCTTTCCCAAGGAGTTTTTACTTGAAATATTATGAAATAAAGGTTGTGTGATATAAAGTGAGGTGGTAAAAACAATGTTTCATAAAGATTGCCCTGTTAAGGTATGCGGGCAGATCGAAATCAGGAGACAGCAGTATAGTTAGGTTTGGAGTATACTGCAGTTATGTGGGTGGGGCAAGATGATATATAACTTAGGTTAATGAAAAAGAAATGGAGGTTTTAAGGTGAGTAAAGAGGCAGTCACTAAAGGTTTTGAGCAAAAAAGTGATTCTATCAGGTTGATTTTTAAATAGGTCTCTGCTCAGCTGAGAATATATTGAGAGAGTCAAGAGGAAGAACAGGAAGATCTGCTAGGACCTCATTTAAACAATTCCAGGAGAAGAATGATGGTAGCTTGGACCTCATGTGACTGAAGAAGAGGTAAGAGGTAGTCAGAATCAATACACTGTAAACAGGCTTCTTAAGCATGTATCTTAGGCAGTCACACAGCACTCCGTGCTTGGTTTAATGTCCTGCTGCTATAATCTTGAAATTCTTAATACTTTTTTTAAATAAATGACCTCACATTTTCTTTTGTTTTTCTTTTTCTTTCTCTTTCTTTCTTTCTTTTCTTTCTTTCTTTCTTTCTTTCTTTCTTTCTTTCTTTTTTGTGACAGAGACAGAAAGAGACAAATAGGGACAGATAGGAAGGGAGAGATATGAGAAGCATCAAGTCTTCATTGTGGCTCCTTAGTTGTTCATTGATTGATTGATTGCTTTCTCATATGTGCCTTGACTGGGGCTCTACAGAAGAGTGAGTGACCCCTTGCTCAAGCCAGCAACCTTGGGCTTCAAGCCAGCAACCTTTGGGCTCAAGGGAGTGACCATAAAGTCATGTCTAGGATCCCATGCTCAAGGCAGCAACCCAACTGAGCCTGCACACAAACTGGATGAGCCCACACTCAAGGGGGTGATCTTGAGATTTTGAACCTGGGTCCTTTGCGTCCCAGTCTGATCTGACACCAGCCACTGCACCACCACCTGGTCAGGCTGACCTCAAATTTTCATTTTATACTAGGCCCCACCAATTATGTAAGCAGTCCTGACTGTGAATACAGAAATTGCAGGATTAACTGATTTATTGAAATTTGGTGTCTGAGAGAAGAAAAATAAGTTAATGTTTGCTCTAAGGTTTGGGGCCTAAATACTAGAAGAATGATTTATTGAGATGGAAAAAACTATGGAGGGCATATAGTTATGGAGAAGGGATAGGAAGCTAAATTTGGGCATATAATATACTGCGCACAAAAAATAGAGGATATTTTATCACTTCATATTCATTTTGAAATATTCCCTAAATTTTGTGAACAGTGTATTTGAGATTTTTATTAAACATCCAAGTAGAGAAGTCTGAATATCAAAGCAGTGTTTTAGGATGGATATATAAATCTGGACTGATCAATATTTGGGTGGTATTTAAAGCCATAAACTTAAAAAAGAACATCTGCCTAAGGAGCATAAATATAAAAGAGGCACTGAGCCACAGGCAGTTCAACCTGTAGAGAGATGCAGGAGATGAGGCCCCAGCAAAGATGACTGAGCAGGATCAGCCAGAAAGACATCAAGGGTATTTAGAAGACTGTGTTGTACTAGAAACCAAAAACAGAAAATGTATCATGAATATGCTGATGATAGTTCAAGTATATCAAGAGGTAAGATTTCAGCATTGAATTTTGCACCAGAGAGAGATTCAGGAAGGCTGGATGATTAATGCATGTTGTGATGTTAGAATAACAGTGTGATTTTAAGTACATGGAATTTGATGATGTACATGGATTGTGATGAGTCAAATGTAAATGTCTAGCAGGTATCTAGAAAGAAAGGGATAGTCTAAGATGACAGAATTGAGATTATTCATAGTTTAGACTTTATTCATACAGAGGTGCATTTCAGGGCTGCAAAAATAAATTAGCTCAAAATGAAAGTATATAGAGAACAACAAAGGATTGAAGAAACCAATAATCTGGGTAAAGTAATAAAACAAAATCAAAACCACTTAGCTACATTTCCAACTTTAACTCCCTTTAGGTGTAGCTATATTTCCATTGGCAAATTAAAGTAATTATGTGAATAATCAAATATCCATACAAAAGTTTTGGTCCAAATTAGCTAGAAAATTTACACAAAGAGAGGCTTTGTTATAAATGAGAAAGTCTATTATTAGATTCTTTTTTTTTTCTTTTTCTCAGTCTACACAGACAGGTTGGTTACAGGCAATTACCCTCTTTAAAGTAGGTTATTTAGAAATAAAACAAACTAGAAATCACTACCTGCTAACTCACATTGAGGACCTCATCTTCTACTGGGATTTCCATATCCTTAAAATTGAGCTTTTTAGAGTAAGATGAAGATGTAAACAAAACAACATAGCTTGGGCTAAAGCAGCCTATTTGTCAAAATGTATGCAAGTATCAATGAAGGAAACTTAGCAGCGATTACTGCCTTTCACCAAGGATGCAACAACATCCTCACACTCTGGCCTAATGTGACTTATAACCTTCTAAACAAAATCAGAGGTGTACTAGCTTTCTAAGCAAAAACTTGCACACACATGAAAGAAAATATAAGTCAGTCAAACAGCCCTAGAAGTGGAATGAAAATTTGGGTCTTGATCATAGCACGAGGAAAGTCAGTCATGTTACTTACTGAATTGACAGTGATGGGGGATGGCTCACACCTCAGTGGGTCCACGATGCTTACAGCAAATGTAACAGTTCAGATTTGAGGCCTTGGATGCTCATGCTTTCCAAGAAGGTCCTACTGACAATGATTATTGTCTAAGGATTGTAATCTAAGAAGCACTATATAGAAACATAAAAAGTGTTACATTGGGACTGACAAATGAGCTTTATTATAACTCTGACAGTGGCATCAAAGGATATTTTGTGGCAGAGCACAAATGTTACTCTAGCAACCAAAAGAATATTGGGCCTTTTCCACCTCAGAAAGTTATCCTTCCACCTTTTGAGGCACTTCAATAAAGATCTCAAGAGGCCATGGGAAGCCAGCCAGAAGAATACACTGGGCACATCCCTGCTTCCTCTGAGCCCCAGAAGTGGGCAACGATTATAGCTTCACTTCAGCGCCTGAGGAGAGCACCTTGGGAAATGAATCTTCACCAAAGAAAGCAGCATATTAATAGTCTTCTGGCATGCAAACAATATTCTCTGTCATGTCCTCAGCTAAGCCGAGATGGTAGCCATAGTTTTTTGGCTAGCCAAGATTTCCCAAACCCTTATTTCCAGAGAGCTTCACCTCTCTGATCTTGGCTGGGCATTCACAACATTTGCCTTGAGATTTTCTCAAAGTTCCTAATCAGAGCCAAAAACTTAGAAACTAATTCAAGCTTAAACTAATTCAAGATAATTAAAAAATTATCACCTTTCTAGAAGCAAAAGACACAGGTCTATTCATTACATACAATGGATGCTTTAGAGTTTAGTGCTCCTCCTGAAAAAAAAAATGGCCAGATTGTCTTTGGTGGTTAGAGGTAGAGGGTAGATCCCAGAAGATTCAATCATGAATGCTGGGAGACAGCATCTCTCTTTCCATTATGTTGGGTTGGAATGAGAAAACCTGGAACCACTGGTGAATATATTCTGTGAGCTGCGTAGAAGAGAATGAGACCACTTTATAAGGAGCTGAGCAAAACCAGCATGAGCAAGAGCTAGAACAACAGGGAAAGAGAGACCTGATAATATCATTTGAGTCTCCAATTCTACTGTGAAAGCCAAATCCAAATCCACCCTTAACTCATTACATGAGCCATAGTTGTAATTTTTCTAAAATTACTTTGCAATGGTTTCTGTTACATATAAATGAAGAATCCTGAATGATATCATAGAAATGTATAATTATAATCAATCAACATATAGGGAAAAAAATTAACTTTTAAATATTTTAAGCATCAGGCAAAAAAACAAAGATGTACCTTTTCCCCTTCTAGTCTAATTTCCTTCTTCGTAACAATAATAACTATGATATCTTGTGTGTCTACTCAGTACAGGTACTCTGGTAGAAGTTTGACAAAAATTAGCTTGTGGCAATCTTATGAAGTAGAAATTATATTCATCTTAGCAAACTAATATTCAGAGAGGTTATATAATTTGTATAAATTAAAATTCTAGTAGGTACTACACAGAAGGAAGAGTTGGCTCTAATTTTATCTGAAACCTCAATTATACTATCAGGCCACTAAATTACATTACTAGGCCAATAGATACTATAAATAAGTATATACATTATGGTAACTATTGATCTTCTATCTACTCAGCAAATTTTTTATTTCCTTTCTAGTCACAGAAGAGAAAATAATAAGAAACCCAATTTAGTTAAGATGAAGGTAAAATTTAGAAAATAAAGTATTATATCTTAAATTGTTGTTAGTTCTTTAAATTTGTACGAAGTTTTTAGATGAGTATATCAGGAGCTGTAAAAAATTTAGTTCAAACCCTGTGACTGAGTTATACTATTTTCACTCAAAGATGATCAAAATGTAAAGTAACCCAGAGGCATAAAAACATTTATTACAGAATTTTTCTATAATTAAATGTAATAATAAATCAAATGTATACAATGAATGATTGACTAAGCAATTTATATAAATTATTGCCATACTTAACAATGATTATATGAGCTTATGATATAATGTTACTTGTAGTTATCTGAAAGTACTTTTGATATAATAATGAGCGAAACAATATACAAAATTTTTATATAAAATGTAAAATTTTTAAATAATCATCAAAATAAAGACCAAAGTCTGAGAGTGTTGTTTTTACGATGTTAGAATTATGCAAAATTTATGGTAGGGTGGAATTGGAAAAACTTCAGTGAACATTATTATTATTTTAGAAGACTCCAGTACATGTTAATTTTATTTTGCTTATTTGTATTAAAAGCATTTTTACCTTTTCTTCAAATGGTTCTAAAAATAATAATGACTTATATTTGTGACATTGACTCAAAAATTCTGTTAGTATCCAAACCAGATAGGGAGCTCCTTAAAGGGCCGTACACATTATAAGGACTCAGTAAGTACTTGGTGAATGAATTGAATCATTCAATCAAAAAATCTATTCATTATGGAATTCAATAGAAATACAGAAAACTAAGACAGCTACGGGTGGTAAAATCAGGGGGAAATTATAGTAAACTTTTTCTGTGGAAACTTTACCCAATTAAATGCATAATTAACTGAGGTGGAAAAATTGAAAGTAGGATGTACCTCAAATAACTCTACTTTTTCACAGTAGTCTTTAATATTCCATTTACTACACATGTATTCATCAGATGGTTATATTATTGTCCTAATTGAGACCCTTAAGAAAATTAGAAGAGGTACCATTAATAATGCTGAAACCACAGAAGTAAACTAGGATATATAGTCACCCTACTTATTGAGCTTTATGGGGGGGAGGTACAGAAACTGAGGTAGATGCTGTGAAAGTAATTAAGACATGAATCCTTCCAAAAAAAAGATCCTCTTATTATTATATCAGTCTGCATTATCTTTGTTATTAAACTACTTTTATAAATCATGTAATATACTTTGTCTATTTAATCAACAAATGCTTATTGTGTAACTAATTTGTGCCTGTGAGGCTATAAAAACTGGGATATAAAATGAATATCAAAAGAATATCCCTATTTATTTCTACAATTTAGGGAAACTACATAATAACAAAGCAAGAAACAAAAAATAAATAAACTCTCTATAGTGATAAGTGATAAAGAAAAAGCAAAATAAAACCCATAACAGAACACACACAAGAGCATAGCAAATGAATTGTGGAGGTGGGAGGTCAGTTTTAGACAAGGTAAGCAAGAAAGAGTTCCCTTAGAAGATGATATTTGATAAGAGATCTAAAGAAAGTGAAGATTAAGCCAAGAGTAAACAAGGGGAAAAGCATTCCAAGCAAAGGAAAGACCAAGTGCAGAAACCCCAAAGCAGCAAGCAGTGTATAAGAAACACTACAAAAGCTGTGTGAGTGAAGTGATCAATGGGAACAGTGAAGTCAGAGGGATAACCCAGTATGAGAACATGTATACCTTTATGTATACTGAAATTACTGAATAAGTTCAAATTTAGCTTATCTGTAGATATATGATTTTTATATATCTCATTATATTTCAATTCAGCATTCATCTTCCTAGATTCAAGGTCTAAAACAGTTAAATTATCCTAACACCTTTGATTATTTTAATTGCCAATATTAGAATTTTTTTTAATCTGTTCTGGGTTTCCACAACCAAAACTCAGTGCAATACTGCAGTCTTCCTGGCACACGATCATCATGATTTTGTAAAGGGAACATAAACCACTGTGTAATTGCTTAGACTTAGACAAATAAAAGAGGTTTTCAGGAGGAATATTTTTTCACTGACATTCTTCTGAATTGTCACTGAAGATTGACTTTTTATTAGTTTTGTTTTTATTTTTAATTCTACAACAATGCCCCTTTTATTGCCTTATCCCAGGACGGACTGCTCCCACAGTTCACCCTTGTTATGTCACTGTATGCAACTTTTAAACACTTAAAATGTATAAAGCTCCAGTTTTACATATTTAACTACTTCAAGCATTTCCACTGAGTCCTTCCACATGCATTTCAGCTTCTATAGATCCAAATCCAGACTCCTTTGATCTCATTCCTTTCTCCAACCAAATCCACCCCAAAACTCTTCTTTTTCTAAATCTTTAGGGGAAAACAAACTATTCTGTCGTCTGAGCCAGAAATCCAAGTCAGCTTTGCTTCTCCCTCATGACTAACCTCTCCATTTAATCAATGTCCAGATCTATTGACTCCACTTCCCAAAATACTCGCATCCACTTAGTCTGTACAGCAATCAGCACCCAACTGAACTACTTGGTGGCCTCCCTTCCTGCTCTCCCTAAATCTAATTTCCCACCCAAGTCCAACCTTACCCTTCAATTTCTCTTTCACTCTGCTGTTAGGTGATCTGCCCAGCATGCAAGTTGGATCTGCCCCTGATGCACCAGTGGTTTCCAATACAACAGGTTCTATGACATACTAACAATACCATGAAAGGGCTCTGCTCAACTATCCAAATTCATTTCTAATCACTTGGCATTCATACTTTAAGTTCCAGCCATACTAATATACTCATTTCAAATGATACTACTCCTGACAAGCTCCCATTGCCAATGATAGTCTGAAGTGACATACATGACAGTCAAGGTAGGTCTTGTCCTCTCCTTAGTCTCCATAGGAGGAGCAGGACAAAAGGATGGCACTGGTGGAGGCAAAGATCTCAGAAGATGATTCTGAAATGGCACATTAAATATTTATACTGAAATATGTCATCTTTTTAGAGTGATAGTAAAAGATTAGGATTCCATAAACAGTAGAAATATAAAAGAACTGGGGGATAGGCTTTAGAGGGAAATGTTTTTATTCTGATTAAACACCTTAAACATGAGAAGATAGAGGTGAAACTGTAGAAAATATTCCTGGTATGTGGAAAAAATTCTAGTTGAAAAACTCAGTAACCAAGCTTGAATTCTAGGGTTCAAGTTGACATATCAGACAAGTTTGTGTTATAGCGGTTAGCAGAAATCCCATATATTTAGTCTTAATATTTATATTTTATATTTATACTTAATTATTTATATTTATATTTATTTATACTTATAAGTTATCACTTTCTCACAAAAGTGCCAATATAATGAAAAAGAACTGGGAAACATCAGTTACACTAGGTTATAAAATGTTTATGACTTATTTTTGGATCTTCCTATGATTTTTAAATGACAGTTGATCTAAACAAATATTCTCAATCCCCACTAGATGAACATATATTTGACTCCAGTTTAAAACTAAACCAGACATCTGCTCTAATTTTTCCGAAATAATATCTATGGAATTATGTTTTCTGCTAATATATAAAAGAACTTTTACTGTGATAGTTTTCTGGGGTTTTTTGTTTTGTTTATTTTTAACAGGGACAGAGAGAGAGTCAGAGAGAGGGATAGACAGGAACGGAGAGAGGTGAGAAGCATCAATCATTAGTTTTTTGTTGCTGTCGCAACTCCTTAGTTGTTCATTGATTGCTTTCTCACATGTGCCTTGACAGAGGGCCTTCAGCAGACCAAGCAACCCCTTGCTGGAGCCAGACACCTTGGGTCCAAGCTGGCGAGCTTTTTTTTTTTTTGCTCAAGCCAGATGGGCCCCCCCGCGCTGAAGCTGGTGAGCTCGGGGGTCTCGAACCTGGGTCTTCCGGATCCCAGTCCGACACTCTATCCACTGCACCACCCCCTGGTCAGGCTTTTCTGGTTGTTTTAAAATGTGTTCTCAACTAGATATAAAAGATTAAATAGGAAGACAGGAAAACATGCAGAAAATGTATTTTTTTTTCCCATCTCAACCTACCATTTTATCGAAAAAGTTTGTTGAATCTCCAAGTCATCTTTCACTTGGATAAAGTAGTCTGAATTTTGTAATCACACCTAATCACCTGTCTATGCCTGAAAGCTATCTTGACATCAGCAGTTTTATGAAAATATTTTGTGCTTCCAAAAACAACAGGTAACTTAGAGATCGCTTGAATGTTAATGGCCATTTTCTAAAGGGTTACATATTTTTTTAAAAAACTGCTGTGCTATCCATAAAGCAAAACAATAAAGTCTCTTTGTAACACTCTCATTTCCAGTGCTCCTTTTTTTAAGTATAGCCTGCGGTGAACATTTGCAATGCCATTTAAAAATTTTTATTATTTATAGCATTTTTCCCCAGATATTTGAAAGCATAATAAAAAGGATTTATTTTATAGAACATTTACTGGGCTAAATTGTATTTGAGCTCAGAACAATTTGCTGTCCACTTAAAAAAAATAAAAAAACAATGTTAATATAGTCTGATGAGCAGATCGTTCCTTAGTTCTCAATTCCACTTCTCATGTTTAGCTAATATCTTTGTTTAGCTTTTCTGAATGAACTTTACATTTTATTGGTAAAATACAGTGTGCTGATGGTTAAAGGCTGGAATGCTGTGTCCTCAGATTTGATGGTAATTGAACATTTTGTTTTGGTAATTTAAATAAATAATGGAAAACAAGGCATATAAATTTATTTAAATTATTTTAAACTTAGAAGTATTCAACTATTTATGTAGCTCATTGTGTGTTTATATTATGTATATCTTTATCTTACAATGTTAACTGATGTAGTGAAGTGATTACACATGGTATTTAGGGAATTATTCCAAGAGAAAAGATAAAGAAAGCTTTCAGTTTAATTCACAACACATATCATAGTTGTTTAATATCCCAATGCTCTCTCAGTGAAGTAGCTAATATGCTTATATTTCTGAAGGAAAAAACAGGAAAATTTTGAGAAGTTAAATGATTTCCCATAGCCACACAAATAGTAGGTGGCAAAGGGAACATCTGAAGCTAATTGTGTTTCAACCTATATTTCTATTTTTAACCTTTACACCATGTGCTTCTACATAGAACTGGCTTTTCCACTACACTTTGGCCTTCCTCTCCTGGTCATTCTTTCCAGTATGGTCTTTTTCATTTTATTTTTTATTTATTCCATTGTATTTTTCTTTGGCTAAACTATACCATTTAGAATTAGCATGCAAACTCTACATAAACTGTAACTGTGAAAAGAAATCCTTTCAAAGAGCCATGTTATACATATTAGCATGTCCGTACCATAAGCAAAACAATTTTTTACAATCCACTATTTGAAAGCTTGTATCGATGGTAGAAAAATAAAAATTTGAACCATCAAGAAATACCAATCACATGCCATTCATAAAGGGCTTACTTAATACCTGGCACTAAATTTAGCAATTTATATACTGTATCTAATTCGATCTTCACCACAACCTATGACATAGACATTATTACTGGTAATTTACTAAGGAGAAATTGAGACTGGGAGACATTACACATTTTTACCCAAGGTCATACAATTTAACAGGTTAAGCAGAAATTTGGACTCACATTTGATTGATTGCACAGATTGTGCTACATTAACGATTTGGTTAAGCTATATCTAAGCCACTTATGTGTGCTTCTCCTTGAAGAATGGTTTGAGTAGGAAGAGAGACATTGATAGTTATTTGACTCAAGATCACTTTCTCAGCACAGGTATAGCACATTACTAATCTTTGACACTTTCTTAAAAAGTATCAAAAATTATTTTTTAAAGAGAGGAGGGGGAGAAAAAGGAAGGAAGGAAGGAAGGAAGGAAGGAAGGAAGGAAGGAAGGAAGGAAGGAAGGAAGGAAGGAAGAAAGGAAGGGATGGAGGAAGGGAGGAAGGAAGGAAGGAAGGAAGGAAAGGAAGGAAAGAAGAAAAGGAAGGAAGGAAGGAAGGAAGGAAGGAAGGAAGGAAGGAAGGAAGGAAGGAAGGAAGGAAGGAAGGAAGGAAGGGATGGAGGAAGGGAGGAAGGAAAGAGAAAAAGAGAAGGGAGAACAAAAGGAAAGGAAAAAAAAGGAAATCCCTCCATTTTTTTTGGTTGATGGTCAGATTCAAAATCCTGAAAATGAACAGGTAAATTGTGAAATCAAAGCAGAATTTCCTTTTTACTACAGTGAAAACAGTTGTCTTACCAAACATTTTCACACTTTTTTATTATTTCCATCTGTTTAGTCACTGTACGAGTGTTTGAAGCAGAAGCCTAAGTTAGGGGAAATGTTAAATACAAAGGCCACTCCTCAGGGACAAAAAGATTCAAGCAGTAGCTTCTTCTTTTGCAGATCCTGGCTGGGCCACATGCCAGAAAAAGACTCCTAGATCCTCAGGGAGACTGAATGGGATCTTGAGAGCTTTCACTTATCATTCTGGATTGCATGTTTCTACTCTGAGTATAAACAAGAGGGAAAGAATAATAAGCACAGCCAACTGCCAGAAACTTTTTTGGCACCTCAGGGCAAAAACTGTTTTTCAGCTGGATGATTTTTATTTTTCATTTTTTAATTGCTTTGTTTGTATTGCCCCTTTTCTCATGGTAGTCTTTAAATACCACTTTGGAGAGTCTTTTGTGTTCAGAACAGTGACAGTACTACAAGCTGAGCATGAAAGCTTGTATCTAATACCTTCTTGTTGCTTTCCTCCTATCTGATAGACCTACTTATATACCTTGCTGCTATGATATCAGGACCTAGAGGGATGCCCACTTAAAATAAAACTAAGAGTGCCAGAAAAGCAGATAGGAAGAGATCCTTGTCTGAGCTCTGAGTTGATGACTGATGAAACCGCACACACTTTATACATCAGACAGCATACACTGGTGAAGAGTGCGGTTGGGAGGGTGGGAGATGGAGAACACTGGCTCCTGGACCTGCTCTGGCCAGCTGTGCAATGTTCTCCAGCAGGAGAAAGTAGGTAATCACAACCGCTCACTCTTTATTCAGAGATGTAAGAATGGATCTGATCATGTCTGTGGAGTGATTTGAGGCCTTTGGAATGGAGGCATTCTACAAATATATATTTCTATGCATAGTTTTCTCTATGTGTGTAATTTGCTTGAGTAAGGAGACAAAAAGGGAAGATGTCCTACACGATGAGCCTGGTATATTTCACAGTATCTGTACGCTGTGTGCTCACAGACCTAAACATTTTTACAGGTGGGTGGCTTTCTATCTTATGAAAAATGTCTCTTGGCTGTATTGGGTCTTAAATTTCCATGGTACAAACTGAAAGCTTAGAGCTTTTCATTCAGTAGCCAGCAGATGAGCAAATCTCAGGACTGAGCTATTTGATCCAGCTGAACTCACAGGCAGTATGTCCCATTCTTTTGGTTCAGGAGGCTTGGACATAGTATACAAAATAATTTGCAACATTTTTCAAAGTGATTTTCCCTTAGGGTAGGAAAAACACCGTTAAAATGATGCAAAGTTATTTCACTGCATTCAACAATAAAAAGAACATTTTAAATAAGTTTTCTGATATAAGCCTACATGCTTTGTTTATATTTGAAGTGGTTTTTGTTTTATTTCAATGGAAAAGGCAAAAAGAGTATAACTTCAATCAAAATTCTTTTAAAACAATTTTAACCTGCTCAGTATAAACTAACAACTTACTCATTTTTTAACCACTCAAGGTTTAAGGAAAATGCTTAATTTTTAAATGAATTTTCATTAATATTTATTATAACACTATTATTTGTATCTTGACTTTTTATTTCTTTTTTAAATTTATGTAGCATATCATTCTTAAAATGTAAAACAATATTTTTTGTTTCATTTGAAAGACAAGGAAAAAGAAAGAAAATAGAAAAACAGTTAATAGCTATCATGAAAAGAAGAAATATTTTAAGATTTTATTTATTAGTTTACTCTCTTTTAAAGACACAGGGTTCAAAGCGCTCAGGAAGATGACTTCAACCAAGACTAACAGGCTAGGGCTGATCTCTCTAATACTTTCTCTCAACCTGTAAAATGAGACCATATCTTAAAGTAAGTGAGCGATTCAGGTTGAAAAGAAATGTATTAAAGGCACTTAGCACAATTCTTGAACATAGTAAATACTCAAAAATAAGTACTTAATATTATGAACGGTAACATATCAGTAGCAGTAATGGCCGAGTCATAGGGTCACAAGACAATAAATTAAACTCAAGCAAATCAAGCTTTTAAGAAAAATGTGTACTGCCTGACCAGGCAGTGGCGCAGTGGATAAAGCGTCAGACTGGAACACGGAGGACCTAGGTTTGATACTGCGAGGTCACCAGCTTGAGTGTGGGCTCATCTGGTTTGAACAAGGCTCACCAGCTTGAGCCCAAGGTCTCTGGCTTAAGCAAGGGGTCATTCGCTTTGCTGTAGCCCCCGGTCAAGGCACATATGAGAAAGCAATCAATGAACAGCTAAGGTGCCGCAATAAAGAGTTGATGCTTCTCATCTCTCTCCCTTCCTCTCTGTCCCTATCTGTTCCTCTCTCTGTCTCTCTCTGTCTCTATCACACACATGTTAGGCACTGTCTTAAAACACTGAACTAGGCATTAGGGGGCTCAAGAAAAATACAGTATAGTGTCTGCCCTTAAGGAGTCTCTAGCTAAGTAATGCATGGGAAATATATTAAATATAAGACAATTAAATATGAGTAGGTGGTTTAGTGGAAATAGAGTTCATAGAATGAAATAGTAATAGCACTCATTATCTGGTAAAAATGCAGAACTAGTATACACACACATATCTTTAAAGAAAGAGATTTCTAAAATATTTTTATCCACAACTTCTCAACCCATACAATTAAGATAAATAGTAAATTGGTGAAAGCAAAAGCCCTTTCACCATTATCTAAATATTAAAGTAATTCTCAGAAATCAATTTCTATTTCATGAGCTGAAAACACCAATCATAACAAAAAATGTTAGTATAGACAAGAATTAGAGTAGCTCAGAACCCAATATCAAGTAGTATATTTCAATTTGCTTTTGAGAAATTAATCTGGCCAGCATAGCTTATATCAATAAGAAATAAGAAAGTGGAGCTTTTTTTAGACAAAAGTAATAATTGGTATACAATTGCATAATCAATAGCCTCCTTTCGCAGGTGTATGAACAAGTCCCCAGAGCATTAAACTGAAGATTTTGTGTATATGATGAATAAAAGAGTCATCAGCTAATAATAATCTTGGTGATCATATCAAGTAGACTTTAATAAATTAAGTTAATATTATTATTTTTATTATTATACATAATTTGGTTGAGTTTCAGAATACCAAAATAAATTTACACTCAGAATATTTATACTTTTTGCTCACTCCTCTATTTTGGTATTATTATCTCATATTGATGAGCTTTGAAAGTAAAAACAATTTTAAAGATATAGAGAACTTAATTTTATTACTTTAGATTTATTTATACATTTATTAATTCAACAAATGTTTTCAGAGCTGGGGACACTACTGTGCATATAACACATAAGATAGGAATAAACCAATACAAATAATAAATTATAAATTACATATTATATAAGAAATGTTAAGTAATAAAAGTTGTTTTAAGAAAAATGAAGCAGAACACTTAATAAATAGAGATTCTTTTCAAAACAATCTAAGAAAATCAAACTTGAGCAGAGACCAGTGAAATTATAGGGTAAACCATTCATGTGATGTCTGGAGTGAGATCATTTTAGGTGGAAGGAATAATGTGCAAAGACCCTGATGCTGAAGTAGATTCAGGTCATTTTAACAACAGCAAGAAAGCCAATATATCTAGAGTCACAGAGAGGTCAAGTAACTTGCCTGAAATTATGCTCTTGGTTTTGAAACTGAGAATTTTAATTTTTATGACTACACTTATTTAAATTATTTTATGTATCCAAAAACTGCTACCATGCTATATTAAAACATCGAAGGAAGAAGATCAGAATTAATTTAAAGCAGTCTCATCATGGTAACCCCAGAAATGGCTCTATTAAAAGCAAAAGCCACCAGTAGTTAACAAACATAGCAAACTACAGAAGTAAACCTGCAATGTCTTAAGCTACTTGGAATTATTGGATACAGAATATATACATATATTCTACAAAAAACTCCAGGGCCACAATGATTTCCCAGAAAGTTCTTTAAATTTAAAGAAAGAGGTCATTCCCGTGCTAGCAAAACTGTTTTAAAACACATTTTTAAATGCTACTTAATTAAAGTTCCAATTAAAATACCACACAAAAATTAAATCAGTATTACAGAAATATTAAAAGGTTGGTTCAGTTTGTGTAAAAAGTCTTATCTCTTGATAGTTCCAACCTGGTTGATGTGCTGAAAATAATTTCATCTGGGTTTAGTGAGCAATGTCTGCTATGCCATTTTAAAATCTAAGACTAACAAAATTTCAACAAATATACAAAAGGGTTAATACCCTTAATATATTGAAACTTCTTTCAAACCAATAATCAAACTCTAACACCTTCATGAGAAAGGAAAAAAATGGACAAACAATATAAAATAAAACCTTAAAAAGCAGGAATATAAATGACCAATTAGCATAAGAAATAATTTCTTTAGTAACAAAATAAATTAAAAATTAAGGCAAAAATGAAATTCTTTATTAGCCTAGCATGTAAAGAAACAAATAAAAGAAAATATCATCATCAGTGCTAGTGAATAATCAATGAAATACCCATTATCTGGTAGCATAGACAGTACTTCCTTAGAGAGTTTCAGATCTTTTTCACAAATGTATGACTCAGGAAACCAGGGTTTCCTGAATAAGAAAAAGAAAGGCTGCACAATGTTACCATTATCAAAGTTAATGTGACCTCTATCAGTGCTTTAGTATATATTGGTTAAAAAAAATTAATTTTCTGGATTACTGTTCAATATTTTAAATAACTTAGAAATCAAAAAGAAATCTTTCATTAACACACTTTCTAACATAGTGATTTCTCAAAATGAGGCTCAGTGATGACCTGGATCCCATCCGGACATATTCAAGCACAGGGATCTGAATTCATGGCAGGCTCCCAGAAGGTGCTGATGCACACAAGCTGGAGACTCACTGACACAAAGGAAACAATCAGAAATATTAATTCATGCTGTCACACATGAGGAATCACAGAAGTGCTTCAGAAACATACAGCTGCAGAGCGGCAAGCACATAAATTGAGGCATTGTTACTTATTTAAAATCCTTAGGAAATTCAGTCTGGAAATCCAGAGAATAGCTTCCAAGAATGGATCTTAGGATGGACCCTGGCAGCTGAGTACCCATACCGTCCTATGTGTGGAGGCTAGAGTGGGTGGAACAGGGCAATTCCAGGGGTAGAACTAGACACCAGCCACACGTGGTAAAAACACCAGGACATCACCGGTGCCTTTTCCCATGAACATTCCAGTGATGACCATCCTTTGAGTCAGAACTTTTGCCTTCTTCTCTTGAAAGTTATAGTGGATCCAATTTTCTGAACCTCAGCTTATAGCCATATCTTCCTATCACCCTGTGACCATGAATTGTATGTCAATAAAAGATGAGTATGTATTTAAACTCTACAGTACCAAATAAAAGAGAATTCAAATTTTTCTTTAAAAAACTACACATCAGAATCCTTTCTCTTGCAAATAGAGACAGGTGAATGGAAATGATGATATCTGACATGACGGTGGGGCTGTGACAGCAGTAAACTATAACTGAGTATCTGTCAGCCTGCATGTGGCTTGTTTGTTCACACTTCAGACCAGTTTTATGAGAAGAAAAAAGATCGACTGTTTTTTTATTTGTGGAGCTAGAAAAAGAAAATGACATTTTATTTATTATAGGAATGGTTTTTAATTGTTTCTAAGTTTCTTTGAAACCAGCTTTTAAAAATATTTCTGAGAACATTAATAAAGTCCTTAAATAAAAAATATGTGTTTATCTAAATCTCATGATTTCTTTAAAAGCCCAAATGTAAACAGAGAGTAAATACAAATGCCAGTAGTCTGTTAAAATTCGACAAATGTGCTCTTACCCGCTATGCATTCTTGAATCGGGTTCTTTGTGTCCCTTTTCCCCCAGCCTTAGCTAAGTGCATTTTGTCTCTCTAGCGCTCTGATGATGATGATACAATGGTGTGCATTCATTACAGTGGCATACGTAGAACCATGGATCAAGGTTCCTTCATTGTTTCCTCGGGCAACCATTCCATGAGTGAGTTGTACTTCTCTTTAAGGATGAGCATTACAGAATTCTATCTCAGTAGATAAAAGTCTCTTTCATTCAAAATATTTTTAATGTAACCATTTTTCTTATAGTATAGAAATAGTGCATAGTCATACAACAAATTTTTAAATATCACATTAGAAAAAAAAGATACTATTAATATTATCTTTGCTTCTACCCCTCTTTTAATAAGTTCCCAGGTTTAGAGAGTTTGGCTGGATATTTATTTTCAATATAATTGTTGTGAAGGAAAAATTGAATTCAGAATCTGTATAAAGTGATAAAGCAATTCCAAATAGCAGTTGTATTCATATTCATCACTGATCACAATTGGGACTGATTATAAATGTTCTAAGAGATTATCAGAAAGGCATTGTTGATTTACTTTACATAGATAAAAAAAATGAAAGCACAATGCTTACAGAATTGTAAGTGATTAAACATTAATGACTGTAAAGCTTAGTCAAACACTGAAAGACTTAAAATCTTCCACAGTACATCATGTTGAATGTCAACAGATAAAACAGAATGCCAATATTAGTTGGAGTGTTCTTGAAAAGAGTTAAGCTTTGTCAATAGCTATAAATGTACATGCGCCAATACCTAAAAATCAATCAATCTCTACACACTGTTTGAGGAGGCTTCATTAGTCTTACTGCATCAAAAAATATTTTAGGTTGGTGTTGAAAATAAAAATATCTGAAAGTAATATTATAATTACTTATTTGGAGGTTTTCTTTGTGCCAGGTGTATGAAGTTTGGTATTGATATAGTCAAGTATTTATTATCTACACTAAACAAAGTTAGAAAGAGAATGAATTAAATCTTTGTTTTCTCTTTCTCCATAGCCTCTCTACCAAGTAAATGCTGTGATGACAAGTTTAAACAAATATCTGTCAAATATGAAATAAGTATTAGAAAACAAGCACAAAAATAGTCCCATATCCTGTTTTTATAATCTCAAGGTAATCTCCAAACTCTATCCTCAGCTACTTTGGACAATCACCTTGCTGAAAAAATATATAAGAATTCAGGAATGTCATAGAAATCTCAACTCTTGCTTTGTCCAATGTCCCACTTCTGCTACAGGTGAATCTGTGACCTTATCTGACAAAAAAAAAAAAGTTGGTTGACCTTTTTAATAAAAAATCATTTTATTAGGCTCACATAACCCTTTTATGTAAGGACTCAGGGAAGAAGATATTCCCCGCCAATTTGAGAAATCCCTACTTGTAGAAGACCAACAAGTCAGAGCATGACCAAAAATTAACGGAGGGACAGTTTAGATGTTGCAAAGCACAGTCTGCTTATATTTGAGAATCGAAAATAGATCAGGTGTGAGATAAACTCAATAATAATTTTTAATTTTGAAAATGTGAAAGGATACTTTTGTCTTTTAGGTGGAGGTTTTGTATTGCCTGTGTAATATTTGGGTTTGCCTCTCACCCACTACCACTCCACACCATTTCACAGAACATTCACCAAATACTTACTTTCAATTCCACACCCATTTAATGGTAGATATATTTTGGTGACTATATTTTAATGTTTATTTATTCTGCTATTAATTTTGGCTTGATGTTAAAGAAAGCACTGCACTTAACATACAAAGACCTGGGTTCCAATCTTCTCTGTTATTAAGCCATATAACCTTATTAAAAAGAAATCACTTAACCTGTTTAAATCAGTTATTGTTGCTTTAATCTCTCGTCTCAAATACCTAATTACTTTGAAGGATCAAATGAAGCAGTAAATTAAAAAATTCTAGATGAACCATGCTACATCCTTATGAGTAATTGTTGAGAGGCTTCTAGAACCCTGAGAGTGTTGCAGATAAGAAACAGATAAGAAATGCAAATAAGGGATAAAGTTTACAGGCACGGTGCATAAAGTATAATAACTTTAATAACTGACACTACAATACATTTGAAGAATAAAGGTGTATTTTTCTGGGAAAATTAACTTCATAATATAGGTTTGAGGGTTAGCAGGAAAAAGGCCTGAGAGGAAGAGGAAGCTGTTTTGTATAATGGATAAAAAGAATCTAAAATTCTGGATGGAGAAAATCCTTGAGTAAGGAAAGGAAGAGTAGAGATTTAGGTAAAGTTCAAGATTTTTAATGGCATAAAGCAATGCTTTTTAACCACTGGTCTGCAAACCAGTGCAGTTCGAGTCTACCAGAAATTCCATGTCAGTCCACTAAAGAGTTAACCAGCCTGATATTGTATGAAGATTAAAAACCCAATGATTTCAGTTGAACTCACTTATGTTCATGGTGATTGTCACTTATCAGCTTGTGTCATCAATGAAAATACTATTGAGTTTGTCTTAGATATCTTTGGAACTTGTAGGCTTCATTCAAACTTTTCACTGCACACAGCATTTACAAATCATGTGCAATAAACAAAAAGGGTTCATAAAAACTTATGTAGCATTCAATGCATCATATATGTGGAGTTTGGGAATCAAGCACCAGCTTGGACCAAGTTGCACTGTTATGCACAGAAAGATAAAACTTTATTTGTTGCATCTTTCCATTTCCGGTCAGCTAGGTTATGTGCACGGTCTAACTCCCCCCACCCAGCTCTCTGTAATTCCTTTTTTTCACACTTACACAAATAGTGTTCAGACAAACTTGTGCAGTGTTCAATGCATTGCACATGTGGCATTTGGAAACCAAGGACCAGCTTACACCATGATGCACTATCATGCGCAGTCTAATAAAACTCTATCTGTTGCATGTTTTTGTTTCCTGCTCCTTCTCTCTCTCAGTAGTACATATTTTCTTGCTTATGTAAATAATTTTGTGTATACTTGCCTGATCAGAATGCATCCATATTGTTTACAAATAAATTAGTCTGTGTTTTAGAGTCATTGGGCTGCAAATTTTAAACCTACAAAATGGAAAAAAAAAATTAACTGTTTTTAAAAGCAAAAACATTAGTTAAAATAAAAAATAGTGATAAAAAAGTAAGCCAAGTATTAGTGGCTTCAAGTTTAAAAGAAACAGTGAAAAAGAAATGTGTTGATAATTTCAAAGGTACAACAGAAACCCAAAACAGAAAAGAAAGTTTGTTAGGCAGTAGAAGAAAGAATATTTAAAAGTTGGTTTCACTGTAGCACCTGGTAATGAATTATCGCCCTGGCTCTTGTGTTTGTTATGTCTGAAGTACTGTCAAATGATGTAATGAAACTTCTCAAGTTTACTTATCATTTGCATTTGAAGCATAGCAATCTTACTGAGATGCCACTGTATTTTTGAGAGATTGCACAACTAAATGAAAAGTCAGAAAATTTAAATGAAGAAAATGATAACTAGTGACAAATTGTTTCTTTTGTGTCCTATTTAGCTGCTCGTTGAATAGCAAAAAATGAAAAAATAAAACATTCACTATTGGTGAAGAATAATAAAGCCTTGCTTCTTAGATGTTACTCGAGAAATTTTGGGTCCTCAAGTTGCACAAAAACTTGAAGCTATACAACTTTCAGACAATACTGTTCAGAAAAGAATTGTTGATGTGGCCAATGATATTGAAGAAAAAATTGTAGAGGTGATAAAGAAATCAAAATATTTGCCAATCAACTTGATGAATCAACTAATGTGGGTAACCATGTTATTCTAGTTTGCTTCATGAGATATACTAATGATAAAGTCTTTAAACTTTAAGGGAAGAACAACTCCATTGTCTTGACCTACCTTGTTGGACCACTAGTTCAGAAATATTTAATTATCATAATGAGTACTTTCAAGAGGCGGGCATACAGTGAGAAAAGTGTGTTGGACTGTGTATGGTTCTGCAAGCATGGTTGGACATCACTCTAGGGTAGTTGTGAAAAAAAGGACATTTCATATCCAGAAATGTCATCCACACACTGTAAAATTCACCAACAGCATTTAGTTGCAAAGAAACTTTCCCCTGAATTGACCACAGTGATGAATGACGTAGTGAAGTTCATTAACATTATTCATAGTTGAGATTTGAACTCCAACTGTTCACAGTGGTGTGTGAAAGCATGTATTCCCAGCCCCAATAGCTCTTTTTCTATATGGAAAGGAGGTGGCCAAGAGGAAGTGTTCTTTCATGCCTTTTTGAGCTGAGAGAAGTAAAATAGTTTATGCAAGAATGAAATTCTGCATTAGTAGAGCTTTTGTTGGATGATGAACGGATGGCTAAGCTTACATATATGGTGGAAATATTTAGCTTCTTTAACAAACTAAATATTTCTCTTCAAGGGTTTAACATAAACATTTTCACATTAAGAAATAACACGAATACATTCAAAAGAAATTTGTTCTTTGAGAAAGTCGCATGAAGGGAGAAGAGGTAGAAATATTTCCACTTTTCCAAAACTTTTCCATTGACCGCAAACTTATACTTAATATAATAAGTCAACATTTAAGAGGATTACTTTAGAACTTTGGCCATTAGTACCCTGAAAATGAGGATCCCCATAAAGGTAACCTCTGTACCAATAACCCATTCATGGAAGATATCAACTCCTCCCTTAATTATTGTGAAAAAGAAAAACTGATAGATTTATCTTCTGATGTCTCTCTGGTGTCAAACATAAAATACAGTTATTGTCACAAATTTGGATTATCACTGGAAGAAGAACATCCACCTCTTAGTTGCAAAGCTATTAAATATTTAATCATATTTTCTACTACCTACTTGTGTGAAAAGACTTTTTCTGCCCTATCACTAATAAAAACCAGAGAAACCAAATAGATGTCAATTCAGTACTTCGTCTCAGAAACAAAACTGCAGCCTGAGTGTGGAGTATTCTTGTGAAGAAGCATCAGCAGGTTTTATGCTAGCTTTACTTGAATTAAATATTGCTTTCTACAAATTTCAGTTGTATTTTATTAAAAATACAAATTTTTTTACTGGTAATATGGCTATTTTAGAGATTTTTTATTGTATTGTATTATAATTTAAAAATAATGCACAAAATACTAATAATGTTTTTTATTTCTGCCTTAGTGGTCCTCAGAATAATTCTATTTTCATCAGTCCCAAGTGTAAAAAGGTTGGAAATCACTGGCATAAGGCCACATTTCTATAATCTTCCATATTTTTTCAAAATCTTTTCAAGTCACCAAAAACCTTATATATGTGGATTTTTGTGCAAATCAGTAAAAGCACATTTCAGGTTCAGTTTGGCTCAAGGTGAATGATAGTACATATAGATATCAGCAGAGGCAATATTTCTTACCTGATGGCAGAGAAAATGTGGAAGATAATCCTGAGAAATTCAGAAAAGTTGGATTGATTTGATTAATCACAGACTCTAAAATTTAAGGTTTTAGTCAAATTTACCAAGTGGCTGATAGACCAGGAGGTTTCTGCTGGCCCAACTACATGCACAATTAAATATAATACATGGTAAATAACAAAACACTGTCAGAGAGATTCATAATATCATATTATGTTATAAGAGAAGATATTACTTCTGGTTGAAGATTGCAGATTTTCATCTAAGAGGGGGCATTTGAACATTTAAGTGTTGTTTTGATTTATCTCATTATGCTTGTTTTATATTGATGTAGAATTTAAGACCTCTCAGAGAAATGATTCTTTTATAAACGAATATCCAAATTTCACTGTAGAAATGTAAAATTCACCCAAACTTTTCATCTCTAGCTTATTTTATTCAAAAGATCTTCATTTACTTTTGCATTCATTATGTCAAAAGAGTTTTACTCTGATTTTACTGTGTGCTTATATAGTTCTAGATGTGGAGCTCACAAAAAGGAGGGAAGTACTCTCCTTCCCTTCAGAGAACTTATGCTTCAGTGAGAGGGCTTTTTGCTGTATTTTCTAATATATATTGAGCTTATAAACATCACTTCCTAAAGCATTAATGTATAAAACTTTCCTCTGTCTTATACTAAAAGATTATGGTAGACAATAAAAAGGTTTTTATTTAATTCCATTCTCATCATTACTGACATATATTTCTTGGGCATTAATAAAGGGTCAACTGCCTGACCAACAGTGGCACAATGGATAGATCATCAACCTGAGACACTAGGGACCCAGGTTTGAAACCCCGAGATCACCCAGCTTGAGCATGAGCTCATCTGGCTAGAGCACAGGCAGGGTCACCAGTTTGAGCATGGAGTCGCTAGCCTTAGCTTGGGATCATAGACATGTTCCCATGGTTGCTGGATTCAACCCAAAGGTTGCTGGCCTGAAGTCCTAGATCACTGGCTTAATTAAGGGGTCACTGGCTTGGCTGAAACCCCCTGGTCAAGGCATGTATAAGAAGCAATCAATGAACAAATAAAATGATGCAACTCTAAGTTGATGCTTCCCGTCTCTCTCCCTTCCTGTCTGTCTATTTGCCTCTCTCTGTTTCTCTCTCTTGCTCACTAAAAAAGAAAACAAAGTCACTTTTCAAATATAATTTAAATTGTGTATTATTTTTTTTACTTCTATTAGTAAAATACAATTTGAGATGAAATAGCAAGACAACAGAATTCTCATCTAAGTCATTAAGAAAACAGTTAAAACGGAGATTGTTGACACAAAATTTTAAGGGAGGATGATTATAATTAGACATTTTTGGTTAATATACCTACAGTATATTGTAGGTTAATATACCTACAGTACAAGAATGCTGTCAACTATGAACTCAAGAACCTAATCTTCCTTATAATTATAGTCCTCATGGTAAATAAGTGAATTGGCATACCAATATTTGCAAAGGAATCCTCACCTTTAAGAAATGCAGAGCTTTATTCAGTGTTTATTCTCCTTTGGATTATGGAATTTTAAGACACGGAACATAAACTATGTACCCCTTTACAGAACAATGCACATATGGACTTACACACAATTATTTTTAATAGATCAGAAAACTTGTTTAAAACTCCTGTTCTAGTTAGTGGAGGAAACAATCAAGTTCACAAATGATTACAATAAGTGCTATTACTTGCAAGACCATGATTTTTACAGGACTTTAAGTAAACTGTGCATATTTTATGATCTTGGACCACTTTGTGATAACTGTATAGATACAATTTGAAAACGTCTTTTTTTAAAAAAGAAAAAAAAAGCCAGTCAAGAAGGAAGGGAAGATTCTGAGATACTGAAGGGCAAAGATAGTCTTTTTATAGTTATATCTCTGGAGCCAAAAGCAATCTCTGGCATATATATGGGAGGCACAAAATAACCTTTGTTGAAAAAGGTCATAGATAAGCCAACAAGAAAATATCCATTCATACAATTCTTTGCCTGACACCAAATTGTTCATATAATACTTCTAAGGTAAAGACTCCCCATTAGATTCAGCTGCTTGCATCCCCAACTGCCTCTAGCAGGATCTGAGTAGCCTTTGCATTTCTACTGTGGGTAGGAATCATCTCTGTGGCCATTAGACCATGATCTCTTTTGTTTTAAGAAAAAATGTTAGAGCTTAAATATTGCTGTAAAATGAAATAATATCTTTGGCACTGTGTTTAAAATAACAACCTACCTAAAGGCAAAATTCTCTTCCCTTCATCACACTGTGAATTTCTATTTCACATTCTGCACTTGTTCGGTGAGCAGTCTCATCCCCAGACACAGTGAGAGAGAACTGTAAGGAGGTAATGATTGCAGAAGCTGGGAGAGACAGGCAGTGCAGGAACAGGCTGCATGTTGTGGTTTACATAAATTTTACCCAAAAGCACAGTCATAAAATATACACTGAATTGATGATGAAGGTAAGGAAGGTGAACTGAATAATGCATTTTGATATATTAAAGATAATCCTTTCTTTATTCAAACACTTTTAGTTCAAAAAAGTCATTCTTACAAAGAGGAAAGCTTTATATGTCCAGACATACTATTGTAGGTATGTCACAGGAATTTACACCATTATTAGTCTACAGATTAGAGAAACTATAGTTTACTAATCTATTTGAAGTAATTATTGAAAAAATACCCTGAAGTCTTTGAAATCTTGTGTCATTTAGAATTAAAAGATGTTGACTTTAAATGTGTGTTAAAGAAAAACACCAAAAGTACAATATATGTACTATTATATTTTGTAATATTTCACCTTAAAGTTAACTGGAGAAATATTTACATATTGTCATTTACTTTGTAGCAATGTAGAAAAGCTAATGATTGTGGAAAGGTATCCAAACCCCCACTACCACCACCACAATTCAACTTTCTAATAAAAATTATTATATATAGTAGGATATATGATAGCAGTTCTTGGGTTTTTGGGAATGAGTAATGGAAATTAAATCCGTTATGTCCACCAATTAGAATACATATACGTACATAGCCTTATATAACAGTCTTTCATGAATCATAGCACAATATAAAATCAGAAAAGGAAGAAATCATGAGCTTGAAATGATCATATCTGAGAATAAGCAGATGTTTTGCTACATTACACAAGGTCTTTCAATCTTGGATTACGGGTTCATACACTAGAGTCAGTTATTCAATTATTTTTACCTCAAGCTAGGAATGGTTTTAAATTTTTTAATGGTTGCAAAACAAAACAAAGGGAAATATATGGCAGAGACCATATTTAGCTCTCAAAACCTAAAATATTTGTTAGCTGGGCATTTACAGAAATAGTTTGTTAGAAATTCTTTAGATTCTAATGTATTAGTAACCAGCCTTAATATGAAATTTTAAATTCATTTGGAAATACAACATTGTCACACCAAAGACATTAGTCTTCGGCCATAGTCCATTTGTGCCATTTTAGAATCTGAAAGATGGAAAATTTCCGTAGCAACAAATCAAATGTTCAAATTTATTGTTAATTTAAATCACATTAACTAGATTTGACTTCCCTATCAAATATAATACTTTAGGAATAAAGTTGTTCTATAATAATTTTTTAACTGAGCAATGTTTTACATATTTTAAAAACCATGGGTCTGAGATCCAAATCACAGAATTTTTAAAAGCATTGAAAAATTCCTATACCCAACTGTAATATTCTTTCTTATGCATTCTTCTTTAGAAAAAGCCACATCTCTTCACATGTTTTCCAACATGTAGCTGCACACAAAAATACTTAGGTATTCTAATCTAAGAAGTTTTCAAGTGTATTCATTCAATAACATAAGTCCTTTTAATATGCTTAACTAACTGTCTTGTGGATTAAGTTTATACAGTTCAGAATTCAAGCTCAATTAATACAACTTTATAATTTAAATTTTTACTGTAAATGATATTCTTTTTAAGTTAGATGCATGAAAATTCAACTATTACGGTATGGCACTAAAATGTAAGATTGGTCTGGTTACGAGTAGTTAACAATTCCCATATTAGAAGTTAATAATATATTACAGAATAGCCTTTTACATAAACTAGAAATAAATAAAATATATCTTTTTGTGTGTGTGTGTGTATTTTTCTGAAGTGAGAACTGGGGAGGCAGACAGACAGGCTCCAGCATGTCCCCAACCAGGATCCACCTGGCATGCCCACCAGGAGGAGATCATCATCCCATCTGGGGCATCGCTCCATTATAACTGGAGACATTCTAGTGCCTGAGGCAGAAGCCATGGAGCCGTTCTCAGCACCAGGGCCAACTTTCCTCCAATGGAGCCTTGGCTGTGGGAGGAGAAGAGAGAGATAGGGCGAAAGGAGAGGGGAGAGGGGGGAGGGGAAAGAAGCAGATGGTCGCTTCTCCTGTGTGCCCTAGTCAGGAATCAAAGCCGGGACTTTCACACACAGGGCCAATGCTCTACTGCTGAGCCAACCAGCCAAGACCTAAATAAAATAATTTTAACAAAGTTATTTTTCTATCTTAAACAAGTCATAATTATAATACAATATCAAAGATGCCTTATTTCTTATAATGTGGAATTATTAATTGCAGTTATATCTCTATAAAAACTGATACAGCATAGAGAAATATAAGTACTGTGAAAGAGAATTAAATTAGAATGTGTTCTTACAAACATAAGAAAAAGCATTTTTTCTTAAAGTGCATTTGGAAATTTCATTTTGATAAGTCTATGTCATGTAAGTCAGAAATTTTCCTATATTTAAGCTTTTTTAATTAGATGGATTATTTGTCATAATTTTGAGTTGTTAAGCCTGATATCTGGGATGCCCTAAGATGCACTAACAATTTCTAAATCCAATACCTAGATATTTCTAAGTATTTTAGTAATAAATTACTGCTACTTAGAAAAAAAATGTTTTTGTTCATAGTCTACTTTAAATCTTTGAGTGTACTTTAAATCTCTGTATCAAACAAGGTCAAGCCAAAAATAATGCTCAAAATCAACTTAAAATAAGTAAAATCAGTAAGTTATAATGTGGATTAGAATATTATGTACCATTACAAAGACTGCAAGATGTTTTTCTCATTATTTTAAAACAAATGCACGTCTTCTATGGGTAAAACAGCCCAAAGCAGTGTCTTTTATATCATCTATTCTAAAAGATAAAATACCTCCAAAACAACAAGCCTTTGACATCTGTGACACAGGAGACATGCAGAAGTCATTAAGGGTATCCCGAGGGGGTTCCAGCAGTTGCTTCACTTTAGGGTGGGGGTGAGAAAGTTTGAAATTAAATTACTTTAAAATAAAGTTAGAGCACTAAGCAATTTCCTGCTTTTGACTCAGTAGGGTTTCCCATGAGAAAAGAAAGTAGGGGAAAGCTCAGACAGAGAGACAAACATATTTACCCCTAGGTGGAAGGTACAAATTAAATTAGCCTGCTACAAAAGGGAGATGTTTCTCCTTCTGTTCAGATGTCATGGTAGTGAAGAAACATAGTCCGGGGCCAAGAAAAATGGCACAAATGCATTCATCTGAGCTACTATTCATCCTGATCCAAGGTCTAAACAGAACACATAAAAGAACAGCCCTGTTGAAGGACTTCCTCTCCCTAGTTACCAAGTTGAAACTTGCAAAGGAGTATGGGAGCAGGGGGTGGGGTTCTTTCTAGAATGTTTCAATGTTGATGGAAGTGTCAGAGATTGTTATGGAGTTAATGACTAAATCTGAGGTCACATCAGTATAATTTGATTTCGTATTTCATAGAAAGAGTTGTATTTTATGGTACACAGTATGTTGTGTTTAAAGGTACATTGTGAACTTTCTTTCTCTCTGTAGCTGGAAGCCAACATAGATACTTCCCAAGAGTCAAGTATCTATTATAGTGTCTCATTAATATGCATGTTTTTGGCACTCAGTTTGGTTCAGCTGGTATGCTTTCCAGTATCTCATTCTTTATTTATATGAGACTAGGAGGTGTGACCTATGGAGCCAGTTGGCTGTCATGAATTGGAATATTCATTAAGCCTCATGAATTATGCATTAGACTGTTTATAATACTGAGATCTACATTTGATCTAGCCAGTACTCTCAACTGCTTCCCATTCAATGCAATGATCCACATTTTGGTCAAACGATATATGTGTTCTGTATACTGCAGAAGGAGTACTTGTGTATTTGCTATCCAGAAATGCTTAAAATTTTGCAACTCGCTTCTAAGTAGGTTTCATTTTTTTTTATGTTTGAAGGACACAACAGACATGGTTCTTCTCTGGCAAACTGTGTTTGAGTGGCATTCTTTTGTAGCTGATTACTATTTTCATCTATAACTGCCCTTACCCATAAAAGTCACCAATGGCTAGTGAGCAGCTTGGATTACAAAAGATATGTAGCTATCTCATGATGATCCACACATAAAGCAATGCCAAATTTAAAGGACAGGGAGAGTGCTTTTAAAAATGTAGCTTCTCTTATCTAAAATAAGGAGATTCATTTATTGATAATCTTATTATTTTTGTTGTTTTGTTATGGCTAGTTATACCCAGGCCACATACAATGTAATTTGTAGGTTTTGCTGATGTTATAAAATTTTATCAAAATTCAAAAACAATATTATTAGTTAATTGTTTTAACTTTTGAAATATATACATCAATGTTAAATTCATGCCTTGTTTAAATTTATACCTCTTGAGATAAAAAAAAAACTGAAGAGATCAACTGGTAATGATTATTATAATCTGTTAAACATACATGGTGGGACAAAAGTAGGGTAACAGTCATGAGTACACAAAACACAGTTTATTCTTGTATTATTATTCATTAATTATTGTATTATTTTCCCATATGAACAAGTGTGAACCTATTTTTGTCTCACCCTATATACCAGCAAGCTCAAATGCTAAAGTCATCTCACTTTTTGGATTCTTAGTACAAGCTATACAATTTAAAATTTTCCCCACAAAAATCTATTCTGAGGTAAAAATAAGGTTTTATGTAGCATTTATCTAAAATATTTAATCACCATCACTTTAAAAAGTTTCCACTCATCTTTTTTTATTGTTGACCTGCCTTGGAAGGAGTACCTATTCAGGGAAGTAATTATTATCAGTTGAAGTTTAAGACATAATTTGAATTTAGTCCATTCTGTTTGTTATATTCTGAAAGACTAGACTAAAGAATCTATAGCCAGTTCTACAAAAGGTCATGGGTGAATCTTGGGTAAAATAGCATTGTTTACAGATTTTTTAGTGAAGAGATTAGCTGTCATTTATTTTCACATACCTAACTGAGGAGCTTTAGTGGTTCCCAGTAAGAGTGTGTTCTCTTCTCTTTCTTAGCCTGTCACATCCTTGTCAGTTTCAATAAAATTACTTACCTGAATTATGCAAATGAGGTTTTGTTATGTCCAGCTCCCATCATTGTTCATCTCCACTATAGCTGAAAATTCTATCAGACCCCTTGCTTACACTGTCTGATTCCAGGACTCCTGAGGTCAAGACCTTTCAACCTCAGAGCTTGACTTATGCCACAACCATTTGACAAATCGCCCAGACCTTCACAAAAGCCGGTTGAGCTCCAGAGTGGTTGCTCTCTCTATACACCACTGTTTCTCTGTTTTGACATTTCCTTCTCACTTTTCCTCTCAGTAATTAGACAAAGAGAGAAAAAGACATTTGTGTTTAAAGAATGCTTTCATTTAGGACTGTGATAAATGGCTCCCCTTTCCAAGAAGCTGCAATCCCACTGCAGGACAGAAGGTTCCTTCACAAGGGGTCCTGGAGAGTGGAGGCCGCCCACCAAAGCCTTCACAGACGTCAGCTTTGCTTCTTAAAGCCTGCAGAGAGTGTCCACTGATCTCATCTGTATTCTCAGTAAAAAGGGGAAAATGTACCATGAACTTCCCATATAAAATTCTATCATAGCTGTAAATACAAGGATACCAAGTTTAGAATTTGTGTTCCTAGGAATGTTTAATGTTAAAAACAGATTTGAAACAAAAAGGCAGTGTGATTTGTTTAAAGTCATCTTACTACTCCAAAAATGTCTCTGTTCAATTACTAAATTCCAGATTATAATATACCCCTTCTCCAATGCGTTTCATATATCACCATGAGAATGAATGCATTAACAGATCTATGATCTGACATTTTAGTGGCCCATGACAAATCTGAAATATTTGTGAGGAAGTTTGATTGTGTTCTTTTAAAAATAAAATACCACTTTATCATGGAATATAATAAAAAGCATTTTAATATGGAATAATTTATGTCCACCATGTTTTCATAAGCTTCTTTCAAAATAGTGAGTTAATGTTTATTATTCCACTGGGAAAGAAAGATTGCCAAACATACAAAATAATGGAACGGCATGTGATTCAACAGTTAAGAGTTTCAATGAAGAATTAGCATGTTCCTTAGCACACTATGGTTAATCTGTTGCCTTTGTTCATGGTAATGCATTAATCAGAACATCACCACATGACATTCCCAAATGAAGAAAATCACCTCAATGATCTGGTATCACATTTAAATTAATAAATGAACAAATTCACCTTTAAAGTTTAAAATATGATATATAACTTTATTCACAAATTAATGGGGAAAATAAGAAAATGTGAGATTTTTAAAAAGATACCCAGTAGAAGTTGTGATATGGCATTTATCTGATTCATGAAGCACTCTCTTAAGTTAGTCCTATGAAATTATGACGCTTTAAGTGTTTATGAAAGAATACTATTTTTTGTTTTATTTTTAGTAATTAATCGATCTTACAAATAGCTCCTACTAATGAATTTATAATAATGTTTATTTTAATCAAAACAAAATGTGTCTACTGATATTTAAAAGCCAGTGTCAATTTCTATAAACAAACTACTTGTGGTCCCTTCCTCTTCCTTGTGTTTAGCTGTGGGAGCTAAAACAACGTAAGTGAATAAACACGCCAGACCTCTATCTTCAAATCAAAACAAAACCAAAGGAGGAATCAATTTCGTCTGGATTTTTATTGAAATCTTTGTTAGGGAACAAAGTCTTTAAATGTTTCCCATGTAAAAGGCACTAGACCAGGCAGCCTGATATGCTTGAAATAACCCACCCTCAGGCCTCAAGGCCAGGATGCATTCCACTTCGGGAATGCATTTAGTGAGAAAAGGAAACCATGGGAACTCATTTGGTAAACGTTTAACTGATACAGTATATGCTTAGTTTATGGTTTCCATTCAGTCTGAATTGAACAGAGCAGAGGTGAACCCACTGATGCATAACTGAAAATGATTATCAGTAAAACTTTACGGAGCCAATGTATAACAAGGAGTGTAGCTTAACATGAAAAGGAACTCATTATCTTTGACAAATATAAAGTAATATTAGATATATAGGTTCTCATTATGATACAAATAAACGAGACCTTTAAGGGTAAGCATATCTCTAACTAAAAATGTGTATGGGTTAGTATATGATTATGAAATTTATGGGACTTCTCTTTTGACTAGATTTTGTGTGATCCAACATCAAGATAAGCAAGTTTATTTTTTTTAAGTTTGTTCTACTTATTTTTAATGATCTACAGTGTGTCCATAGAGTCATGGTGCACTTTTGGCTGGTCACGCAGTCAAAAGTGCACCATGACTTTACGGACACACTGTATTATATGCTCCTATTTGAGCTTTGTTAACAAAATATGCCTTTATTTTTGAAGCAAAAATGCCTTCTTTCTCTGATGAATCATAATTATATGAAGATTTGCTTTCTTAATTTCAAAGAATGATAATCTGATTTAATCTTTACTTAGTGTGATTTCCTTCCAATGAGGATCCTGATTATTTAGAAAAGTCACTCTCTAAATTTATTTACTCACATGCAGTGATAATGTTATGTTTCTAAGCATATTAACTACTCAGTAAATGTTTGTTGAAAGATTGTTTTTATTGAGCAACTATTATGTGTTACTTCTACTCCTAGGATGCTTATAATCTAAACCAAAAACTAACATGAAATAACTATAACACATAGAAAGCACAAATGATATGTGAGCAATATAACAGGACTTCAAAAGAGCTGAGAGATTACTTACAAAGATAATTATCAGAATAGTTGATAGGCAGAAAATGTACCTATATTGACTATGATATCATATTCTATTCATCTGTGAGATAAATAAAGTTTTGATCTTTATAAATTAGATGCAGAAGTCAGACATTTCCTTATTTAATTTCAAAAAGATATCCACTGGCCCTGGCCAGTGGCTCAGTGTATAGAGTGTCAGCTGGACGTATAGACAACACAGGTTCAATTCCCAGTCAAGGCACACAGAAGAAATGACCATCTGCTTCTCCCTCCTCCATATCCCATTTCTTTTTCTCTTCCCCTCCCACAGCCAGTGGCTCGATTGATTCAAGCATGGCCAGGAGCTGAGGATAGCTTCGTTGGAGCGCATCAGCCTCGGGCACTAAAAAATAGCTCTGTTGCCTGACCAGGTGGTGGCTCAGTGGATAGAACCTTGGACTGGGGTGCAGAGAACCCAGGTTTGAGACCTCAAGGTCACCAGCTTGAATGCGGACCCATCTGGCTTGGGCAAAAGCTGGCCAGCTTGGACCCAAGGTTGCTGGCTCCAGCAAGGGGTTGCTCGGTCTGCTGAAGACCCATGGTCAAGGCACATATGAGAAAGCAATCAATGAACACCTAAGGTGTCGCAACAAAAAACGGATGATTGATATTTCTCATCTCTCTTTGTTCCTGTCTGTCTGTCCCTATCTATCCCTCTCTCTGACTCTCTCTCTCAGTCCCTGTAAAAGATAAAAATGGCTCTGTTCTTGAGCATCAGCCCAAGATGGGGTTGTGGATCCCATTGGGGCACATGCAGGAATCTGTCTCACTATTCTCCATCTTCTCACCTATAAAAAATGATACTTTTAGTCAGAAGTAATTAAAGAAAGTGTTTAATCTGTAACTATGTTTTTATCATTTATTTTCTTTTTTCAGCCAGTTCTTCCCATCTAGTAATTACTTGTATAGGAGAGCTCAAACGGAGTTCTTGCTGGAGTTATCATAGTTTAGTAGGACATGATCTCCTTATGAAGGTATATAGTCTAAAATAAGAAGAGACTGCATTTGATTTTGAAACTTAGCTATAAGAATGGTGTTGGGCAGATAAAATATATTATGCTCACTTTGTTAAAGATGGCGCTGCCCACATGGAAGTTTGTTGATATTAATGTGTGTTCTGAAACAGGCTGTGGGCAGGCTGGGTCGTCATAGCCTAAGACTTAGTTTAAGAGTAAGCTCTTCTCCACACCCTTGACTGATTGGGTGATGTAGGGAGGTTCTTTGTTTGTATAATTGGATTAAAGGTTTTGAGTCTATGCTATAAAATGGGAGAGAGCAGTAGCTTGATCTATCTCTCGGTTCCTGGGTTCCTGAGATTAGTATTAGAGAGGAGAGCAGATTAAGGCCATGTGGAGGAGAAGTAGCCAAGATGGCAGAGTGCTGAGGAAGAAGCCAGTTTGTTAAGAGTTTGTGCTGGAGGAAATGGGGAACAGAGGTGAATAAGTCTGGTGAGCTGGAAACCTTTGATTCTAGGAAACTCGGATAAGTCAGTAGCTTTGTGAGCACTGAGTGAGTGGGTTTTGGAGCCCAGTGTATGTTTTTGCTTGCCCGCTGGGTGCAAGCTAGAATTAAAGCTGATGGCTCACCAGTTCTTGGCTCCATTGTTTCATTACCGACTGTTCGAATCTAATGTGCACCTGCGTGGGTCGGGCTGCTGTGATGGCGGCCTTGGCCACAGGCTTTACAAATGGTTTTTAATTTTGTTTAAGAGTAAAATATATAAAAATTAATATATCAGAATAATGGCAGCAACTTCTTTTTACCTCTTCTTTCTAAAGTATTAGATTATTTAAAAAAGAAATACTTATACTTTTGAAATATATAATATATAGAAAAAACATTAGTGTCCTTCTCCCACTCCTACTCTCCAAACATAGCTTGCTTTTCCTCCTCATAAATTTTTCATTTCAGTGCATGACACTACCATATCCCTCATTATGAAAATCACAGAAGCCATGAACTCCCTTAACTCCTAAATCCTTTTAGCAATACAGCATAGACAAACAATAAGTACACCCTAATATCTTAGATATTTATTCCTTATTTCACCCCCTTGTCACTGCCTGAATCCAAATCCTCCTAAATTCTTATCTCTAAGAATACTTAGACCCTCAATCTGCTGCTGGGTTTTCTGTCTCAGGTACTTCACTTTGTCACTTTGTCTTCCCAACAGTCTTCACTATACAATGTAAATCCGAACATACTACTACTCGGTATCCTTAATAAGTCACATACAGATTTATCTATACAGCAGAAAATGAAAGGCTTTAGCAGATGCCACTCCTCCACAGATAGTACACACCCTTACATAGAGATTTGTATTCTGCTTCATTGATCCTTCATGTTTTCACATGGTGTTCCCACACCTGGAATGTTCCTCTTCCCCTCTTTCTTAGTTTCCACTCCACCTACCTAAGTGCTACTCCTAATTCCATCAACTTCTTCCAGAGCCTTCTCCTTACCGCCTGTATTCTTAGGACCTTGCCCATTTAGTTATTCTACTACTTGTCTCTACACCACTACACCTAAAGCTCTTCCAGTGTAGAAAATTTATTCCAGTTGGGTTTTTTTCCAATTGCCTAGAATTTATTTAACTTTTGTTTAATATTTATAAAATGAAGAGACTTCCAAAACAGAGGAATTGAGACCTAGAGAGTTTCTGTGTTTGAATATTTTGTATCCAGTATGGTAAGAAAAAAAAAAGTGAGAAAAAATAACAACAGTAGAACTCATAAAGATGGTGCGCATATATCAAGTATCACTGAGGCTATGCATTACTTAAAGAAAAATATAAAAGAAATAGATACAACTCTAATATACAAAGAGCTTAGAAGTCATGACTCCATACATACTACAATAGAAAGCTGGTCAATCTGAAGATCAACAACTTTTCTTAGACTTTTCAGATATCAGAAGCTGCAGGGCAGATCACTCCCATGAAGTCTGGAGCATGGGAGAATTCTGAGATACCCCAGCCAAGATGTACTATGTGGAAGAGAAGCTGTTGGAGTCACAAACTGTAAAAACATTTAAAATTAAATTTTACAGATTAAACTTGAATTGCATAAGAGAAACTCCCTGAGACCACGATCTCAGGGAAGGCCCAATGTTCCTAAGGGCTTTACTTCCAGGAACACATGACCAGGTTCTTACAGATAAAAACAATAAAAGATATCCTCATGGTTCTAGAAGGGGGAAAGAAAGAGGAATCATTGTGAAATAGCCCCACAGCCTTCTCCACAACAAAGGCCTCATATGCATGGAGAAAGACTTTACCAAAGCCTTATCCCAATTGGGGGGAAGGGCAAGCATTCTACTCCAGTTTCTTATAGCTTCTCTGTTTTCTCTAAAGGGAACAACAATAAAAATATTCAACAGGTGCCAGGGCTTCAAGGAAATAGATTGGGAGCTCTGAAGTCATGGGAGAGAATAAAGGAGAGGCAGAGGAATTAGACAACACTTTTGAAGGTCAGAGCCACAAGACACAGGCAACTAAACATGGAGACTTAATTAGAAGATAATAGAATCCTCCCCTTCCCCACACTTTACCTCCACACCAGAAAGGATCCAGTACAATAATAGTGGATTATACTTATAGACATAAACTTCCTCTGTGGAGGACTATTAGAGAAGCCTAAAGTCAAGGAGGGGAAAACTGTAAGAGTTAAAGAAGAATTTAAAGCTTCTGGTACATATAGCAACAGCACACATTAAACACAGTCAAATTCCTAGACAGATGTTAAGAATTACTCACAAGGTAAGTCTGCTTACCTCAGTTGCTTTTATCCAATGCAATGTCTGGCTTTCAAAAACAAAAACAAAAAAATTACAAGGCATGAGAAAATTCAATCTGAAGAGAAGAAGCAATCATCAGAACTAGACTCAGAAATGACAAGCATGTTGAAATTATCAGATAATTTAAAATAATTATGTTAATATGTTAAAAAGCTTTAATGTGAAAAGTAAACAGCATGCAAGAAAAGATGGTTTATGTGAGTAGAGAGATATAAACTAAAAAAGTTTCAAAAGTAATGCTGGAATTAGAAACAAGGTAAAATGCCTTTAATGGAGTTATTAGTATTGTAGAACATAGGTACCCTGTCAAGAATCAGTGAAATTGAGGATAGGTCAATAGAAACTTCCCAAATTAAAATGCAAAAAGAAAAATGAATGAAAACAAACAAACAAAATATCCAAGAATGTGGAACAATACCAAAAGGTATAAAAAATACCAAATTAGAATATCACAGAAAGAAAAGTAAGAACAAAGCAGAGGAAGTATTTAAAGTATTCCAAGATGAGTGATAGATGTTAAACCACTCATTAAAACAAAGCAAACACCTAGCTAGACATCGTATATTCAAACTGCAATAAATGGAAGACAGAGAAATTTTTGAAAGAAGCTAGGGGAAAAGAAACCTTATCTAGAGAGGAATAAGGATAAGAATTATAGTAGGCTTCCCAACAGAATTCATTGAAGCAAGAAAAGAATGGAGTGAAATATTTAAAGATCGATGGAATAAAACAGCTCAGAAATAGACCTATGCAAATATGATCAACTGATCCTAGACACAGATACAATTCAAAGGAGAAAACACAATCTTTTCAACAAATGTTGCTGGAATAAGGAGCATCTGTAGAAACAACTGACCTAAAATTCAAGGTTGTGAATCTTTTGTATAAAAACATGGGAAGCACTGGAAGCACAATCCATGAAAAGAAAGATTGATGGATTGTATTTTATTAAAACTGGAAACTGTTTTCTGAAGGATAGCATTGGGAGTATAAAGGAACATCCTATATTCTGAAGATTTACAGAATGTATATATATGAAAAAAGGATAATGCAAGAATAGAACATTTAGAGCCCAACAACAGGAGAAAAATAAAAGAATAGGCAAAGACCTAAATAGACATTTCACTGAAGAGAACATATAGATGGCAGATAAGGATTCAAACACATAATTTGTCATTATGAATATTACATTTCTGGATGAGTTCCTGGAACACAATAAAGAATAAGAGGTAGAAACCATGGGATTCTAAATAAAGTATGTGCTTTATTTAATACTGTACCAGTATTGGTTAATTGCTTGTGACAAATATACCATATACTGGAAGACATCAATTATAAGAGAAATTGTTTTGGGATATATGAAAAAAAAAACTGTCTATACAAGCTTTGCAATTTTTTCATAAATCTGATCCTATTGTAAAGTAAAATTTTTGTTAAAATATGTATAAAAATGGATACATCTCTTTCTAAGTTCACATGTATACATGGATAAGGGGAATTTCAAAGTTACTTTCTACTCTGTGTATGCCTTATTTTTTAACATACACTAGCACTCATGATTCACTTAGCAAATGCTTCAAAGATTTTAAACAATTCCTAGCATATAGATTGACCTTTAAGATTTTCATACATTTTGCTATAAGAAAAAAATGTTTCCTTGGAATAAGCTTAATCTTCTATTTCACTTATGACTGTGACTAACAAGGGCTGACAAGGAAGAGTTCTCTGCTCTGACTTCTGCCTCCACAGCCACAACCTGCCTCATCCAGATTTCCTACTCCCCCAATTCTAGTGAAGCTCCAAAATGAAGAGGTACATGCAAGACCTCAGTGACTATGGCTGAGGCAGCCTGAGATAGGGAAGTAAATAGCCACTGTCCTAGAATACTGGCATCTATCATGTGTTCTTGATAAAACAAATCTACAGTTGCCAGCATGGACAAAATGGACTGGGTTTCAGCAAGGAAACTCTTTAAAAAAATGAAGTGAAATCAGATATTATTTAACGTATCTATTTCTCAGTTTTCCCACTGTTAAATGTTAAGACCTGAATTAGTCCCTCACTTCATCTCATAATGAGAACAAACCAAGAGGTAAGACCCAAGTAAGATGTTCATCACAGACTCTGCCTGGCAGGGTCAGTGTGATCCCGGGGCTAAATTACTCCCCTGAGAGGCAGGAGCCAAACTGCTCCAGAGTCACAGGCTCCTAGAATGAAATGTTCTTAGCCATATTCATACCCTCTGTTCCCCCTCTCGATGGGGACAAAAGGAGGTCAGAATAGGCCCCTGGAGGGCAAGAGTGGAAAAGAGATGTGTGCAGTCTTTCCTTGGCAGACAAATATTCATTTTTACGAGCTGGAAGCCTCTGGCTCCCTCCCTTGAATCAAAGCCTGTGCAGTGCAGGCTGCTGCAGGATGCATTCGTCTTTTCCTGCACATTATTATTTTATTGTTATTACTCTCATTCCTTCCTAACTGTGAGCCAATGAGCAAAATTATTTTTATTTACTCTGATTTTTTGGATGTTTGAATATATTACTTCAATATAGTTTATAATCCCTATAATAGCACATAATGGTTATACTTTACACATTTAAAAGCAATTGGGCACATTCAATATGCTCATGACATATAACTTTATAATGCCCTATCTCTTTCTGTACTAAATGTTTCATGTTAATAAATTCTAGCCTGTTTTGTATGTTTTATATTTGAGTATATAAACTCATAAAAATAATAATAACTGGCATGAATTTTTCTGGGAAATTTACAGTGTGAAAATGTAATGGAAAACAGTTGATATCAGAGGTAAAGCTTTATAATTGAGGAAATCAAGTATAACATAAAGATAGCCTAACATTCAAGTTCAGTAGGATTCTGACAAAATCCAAAAAAAAGTTACATCTTGGTGATGCATTTGAATAAAACATCTACTAATGTAAAGAAAGCAAAATAGTCTACATTATGTCTGAGGGTAGTCTATGTGCAGATGAATCATCTTCTGTCAGACCCAGACTCCTGACAAAAAGCAATTTTGATTGCAAAGTAATTTTTATAATGCCACACCTTCAATGTCATCTGTGTCACTAACAACATCCTTACAAAAGACGGGCTCTGCCTTTTAGGAGCTCTGCAGCCTCTCCTGTTGACAAGTCTAAAGAGAGAAGGATCAGAAACAAAGCATGATGGAACATGATGACATGACATCATCCTCAGAGGTGACCCAAGACCTAGGGCCAGACCAGAGCTCACATCCCTGGCACATATTACTGTTGTATGTGACAGCTGTTCCTATTGTCCTGTCAGACATGCAGAGGGTGATGGAGAAAATACATGCTGGTGGCTGCAGGAAGGGGCTGACCATCCCTGGGAGTCATTTTGAATATGGCAGATTTCTTCTCTTTATTTTTCCAGAAGAAATCTATGTCTCATTAAACACATATAAGGAAGGTAGAGTGTTCAACTGAGGGAGAGGGCACTTAAATAAACTGCCCATCAGGGGTCCAGGCATTCAAGCATAATACTGGTGCTCTGGGTTTAATCCCTTGTGTCCGCACAGGTTAATTCTTTATTTTTGTGCTGAAATATCTTTAACAGCTTCTTTCTCTGGTCCCTCATTATTTATATTCATCCCATAGCAACATTCCTTTCTGTAAAACCAGGCTGACTCATAAGAGAAACTATTTTTTATCAGGTCCCTCTGTAGGTTATGGCCAGCTATGATCTAATCTGTTTCTGACCCAGACCATTTTTTTCTTTGCTGAGGTAACTTCACTTGTTTTCGTTTCTTTTTTGTTTTGTTTTGTTTTTTTTACTTCCATACAGGTCATACAGCACCATGCTCAATGAAAATACTATGAGATATTATATCACATAACTCATAAAACAGTGGCTAATTTTCAGAAGGTGTTCAAAAATGGTTGTTTTGTTTTAGATAACAGAAATTTAGTATTTAATGATTTGATCTAATTGAACTGGACTTTCTAAAATAAACTACTGCTAAAATTGTCTTGGACCACATTTAAACCAGAGTCATACCAATATTGAACTTCAATAACAATTCTCCAGTATATTATTAAATTATTTAAATGGAATCTTAAAGCTTCATTTTACTATTTCTTTTTCTATTGGGAAAGGAGACTAATTTACATTACTAGTAGAGTATTTGGAGTCTAAGAATAAATAAGGAAAAGCCGTTAATGTCAAAGAATCATTTCTAGATTGTATTTTTTAACTTAACTTGTTGCTTTGGATGTAACAAATCATTTTTCATCAAGAAAATAATATTTTACTCTTTAAAATTATGTTGCAAAGAAAGATATAATTTTAAACATATCTATGACTCAAAACACTGGTGATAAAATAAAGGACTTTTATAAATATGTAAAACAAATTTTTACTTTTTTGAATAGCAACCATTTCCTCATTATTTTAATAAAGACAGCAATACTTCGCTAATTAATAAAGTTTGACAGAGTATATATATATATATATATATATATATATATATATATATATATATTTAAAATTTTAAACTATAAGTAATATTTTTAAGCATGTTTACAGAAACACATGTTCATAATCCTCTGTAAAACATAAATGAAGGAGCTTAAAAACCACTAGAATACAAATCAGCAGTAGCCATGATATCATATGCATAAAGTGAGAAAAAAATATGTAGTAACTATTTTCAAAATAATGATCTGAAAATTAAATTTGTGGATACCTCAAAACACCACTGAATATCACAGTAGAGAAACATCAGACTTAACTAAAAATCTAAGGTTAGTCCTAACTTCATCTGGCTCACTATATAATCTGGGCAAGTCATTTAATTTCTCTAGATCTCAGTTTCTTAGTCTTAAAGAATTGACAAAGTTCCTGTTTTCCCATTTGTTCTTCCATATTTTTTGGAAATTATTATAATGGCTATTTTTGAATCAGCTGATACTTAACTCTTGGACATCAGAATAGCTGTTCCAATTGCTTGAGGAGGCTGTCCTTTCTCATTTATCTGTTTCCTTTTATGATTTGCTGTTGTCCAGACCATGTTAACTGTAATATTTTGAATTACTGCCTTAATATTTAACATGAATTTTCCAAGAGAATCTAAGTATTCTTTTTGTGAAATCTCCAAAATCTCAGTGTTGAAAACTGATTTTCAGAAAGCTTCTGGTGATCATAAAAGCTGCCTCCTGGCTGTATTTGCAAGCACATAGTTTGGAATCATATACTTTGATCAAGATTTTACCTTTTGGAAAGCAATTTACTTAATTTCTCTAAGCTTTAGTTTTTATATCTGTAAAATACAAACCATGAAGTGTTAGGATAATTTAATGAGAAAAAGCAGGTAATGCATATTAAACAGTACTTAATACATAGTAGTTATTTAATAAAGCCCTATAGCCAATTTTCTTGAGAATTGTAAATATTAAACTGTATCCCCAGTATCCAATCCAGAGTGGTATTTATTAGGTACCTATGAATAACTCAACAACTGTTAGCTGAATGAATGATTAATGTTAGTTGAATAAATTTTAGTTTACAAAGCTGACCATATTCCATATATATTTAATATATAGTACAACATAATTAGTTGATATTTTCCATAAAGTTTGTAAAATTATTGTAAAACATGAATAGATATAAATCAGTTTACTCAACTTGATAAGTTATTCCTGAAAAAAAGTTAAACAAAATTATACATTGCAGAAAATAGTTCAGATGTCAGTGGTCCACTTAGTAGTGTCCTTTACATACAAGCAAGTATTAAGCAGCTAATTTGTACAAAGATCCCAGGATCTCGATTCTTCAAAGGGAGGATAGAGAGAAACAAAGCTGACACTGTAGACCATTTCCCTGGTTCAAAGAGGCTCATAGTTTGATAAAAGAGAAAATAATATACCCTTCTCAAAAAGTATGTTTGAGAATAAGAAGAGGGTTAGTTAAAGCACAGAATGTCAGTAGACACCTCTAAGTTTACAAATAATGGACTGGGTTTCTGAAAAGTGCCCTTTGAAATCCTTTTGCACATGCACAGCTGTTGGCAACATGCACTAACCAGATCTCAAAGCTGAAGAACAGGCTGTTAGGTGAGTCTTAAATTCTATCTTAGCTGCATCTCTAAAGGTCATGGTTCTAAATTCAATTAGGCTTGGAATTCAAGAATATTTGCAGACTCATTCATAATCTTAGTTTGGCTCTATTTTAAATTGATTTTCATTTATGTTTTATTAAAAGAAGCACATTCTGGGCTCAGTTATGGGCTTAGTAAAACTTTGAAGCTTAATATCAAGTCCTATAACTTCTTCATGTGGTTTATGTCCATATTTGGATGAGTTCAGAAATATAAGAACTCTGGGATTATCTAGGGCTTGCCCTAGATGATCCCATTTTCTGAGAATGAAGCCATTCTCCTAGACTCCTCTGGAATGTGGCTTTGCTGAATTCTAAGAGGAATTTGGTCGCTATCCGCATGGCTTCTCTCATGTAAACAATTCAAATTAATAAATATTATTTTGTGAAGTTTCTATAATATTTTCTTAATTTATGAAAATTAGTTTGAATAGTTTCATTCTTCATTCAAAACTCTGGCCCAAAATTTATATAATTGCCAAAATTTTTATAATGCAGATGCTAAAGGAAAGTAACAAATAAATATATCGTCTCTACCCCATAGCTATTCTCCTATGTGTTAAGCTTCCCTCTGTTTGCCTTTTGTTTATGTGAAACTTTATATTTTGACATCAATAGGTTATGTTGTGTTTGTTAACTTGTAAGCTGAAACATAAAGATAATAAATTAAATACATTACCAACATTTTAGTTGACTAACTAGTAAAATCTGATTTAAAAATTTAGAGATGTGATAAATTTAATAAGACTGCATTAATAGGATTTGCCGAGACAAACCCGTACATGAGAAGGATTGGCAGTGTCTTGAAAGACTAGGGCCTAAACGATGATGTCACTATGTCACAGATGAGAGTTATGGACACTTGCAGGTTGAGAAGTTCAACTTACAAAGAAGACTTATTCCATGTTGTTTTTTATGCTACTCCTTATGGAAAATACCTCAAACTGATGATACTCTTAAAATTGTGAGCTAGTGGAAGGGTTTCCTATATCTTCGCTTTAATGTGGCCCTAAGAGAAGGGAATGGTCAGACAGCCAGTAATGTATAAAGAATGAAGCTGTACACATGTGAGTCAACTCACATGTTTTAGAGCAGTGGTTCTTAACCTTTTTTGAGGTACCGAACCCACCAGTTTCATATGCGCATTCACCGAACCCTTCTTTAGTGGTAAATAAAATATGATTTTTTTTTCCAAATTCAAGACATAGGTATATGTTTTTTAACTGGTGCACAAAATGAGCCATGCATGAACATCACCTTGCTCAAAGAACAAAACCAACAAAGTGCATGAACTCACAACAAATTACGGTATTACTTTATTCTGGCCTCTGCGGCAGAGGCTTCTCCGAACCCAAGACCGACTCATCGAACCTCTAAGGTTCGATAGAACCTGGGTTAAGAACCACTGTTTTAGAGGTTTATATGAGATAATGAGTTCTGTATATAAATGCTACTTATATAGGATAGAGTTAACAAACATAGCTTATTGGAGATGCATTGGCTACCATACTCACAGAGACATGTCATTATCTTCAGTCACTTCACTGTCATATATTTCTTCTGCAAGTAATGACAATACTTTTGGCTCTCAGCATAGGCCGTTTTAAGTCCAGGTAAAAGAGAGTGTAACTATTGTAACCAGGGAATGGTGTTATCAAAGCAGTGTCATTGTCTCAACCAAGCGGTGTCACCACCCAAATGCACAGGGCAGTGAAGCAGGGCTCCCCAGAGCAGATGACATCATCAAAATTAAGTTTGTCACCATTTCTATTGCAAGGAATCCTGTTTGTTTCCCTATCATTTTCCATATTTTTGAATGCTAAATATAGTGCATTTATTAAGTAAAACTCAATTTATAAATTCATGTCCCCCCAGTTAATAATCATACAGTGAGTGAAGCATTTTCTGTGACTGTGATCACTGCACTGCACTGCACTTACAACTTCAGCTACAGTGTCAGCTCTGTCCTCCCTACCCATTTTAAATCTGATATCAGTCCAGTTTTTATTTGACCATAAATACATATGTTTATGTGTATGATATATTTTCAAAATAGGTTCATAAACCATTTTTGTAGACCCTCTAAGGGGTTCTGATTCCAAGTTACCTTAGAACAATCTCAGATTCACAGGAGCCCTTAGTGCAAACACAAAGGACACTTCTCTCAAGATGGGAGAAACTGCAAGACAGAATGACATGTATGGTAACATTTATGTAGATGTGCTGTAAGTATACATGTCCAATGTCAAAAACAACCAGGAATCCCTGAGTAATCTAAAAACAATAGCAAGTGAGCCAAAAATTGACTGATTTTAAAACATTTTGCAAAAAAACATAAATGTCTAGAAAGGGTTAGGCCTCACAATAATCAGCTAATACAATCCTATACTTGTAAATACCACTCACAAATAGGCTAAGATATTATTTTTCACCAAGAAAATAAACACTTGTCTTTGGATTGACTCCCATTTGGCAGAACCAGGGCGAAGCATTTATTGCTATTCTACTGTTCTTTGCAAAATCAATCCAAAGGACCAACTCTGTAGAAGACTCATCTCCTTGTTTCTCTGGTATGCTACACTCTAAAAATGAACTAATGTGAAAAAAGAAAATGAAAGAGACACAGAGAGAGGCGAAGACAAATGCTACAGAAACCAGTCCTTCCAAACGTCAAATCACTGTTGCTCTTCTCTTGGAATTCCCCTAGAGTTATTTAGGACAAGAATCTGGACCACTGAGATCAAAGCCTGGAAGAACAAAGAAAGTCAGAGTGATAAACAGCCTACTAGCAAGAAATCTCAAACAAACACTGACAGTTTGTAGAATGACTGAGATAAAAATCAGCTGTTCAAACTAATCTCTCATTTCTTCCATTAAAGTAAAGAGGAAGCTTTCTGTGTCCCTGGTGAGAGCTGAGCACCCTCAGCCTGAGTACTTTCTTAAAGTGGAAGAACTATAATGTTTTAGCTCATTTATACTCACAGTCAAATAAGGTCTTTCTCGCTTCCCCCTCAAGGAATAATAATTCCTTGAAGGGAGAGCCCTGGCTATTTTCACTGTAGACCTCCTGAAACTGAATAAACCATAATTTTTTTAATACAGTAGTCCTCCCTTATCTGCAGTCAACTGCAGTCCAAAAAATATTAAATAGGAAATTCCAGAAATAAACAATTCATAAGTTTTATATTGCAGACAGTGCTGAGTAGGATGATGAAATCTGCGCTATCTCAACTGGGACATGAACATCACTTTGTCCAGCATATGGAAGCTGTTATTTCTCCTGCCTGGTAGTCACCTAGTGGCCACCTTGGTTATCAGATCACTGTGTCATTATTGCAGTGTTTGTATTCAAGTATCTCTTATTTTACTTAATAATGGCCCAAAGGACAAAAGTAGTGATATTGGCAATACAAATGTGTCAAAGAGAACTGTAAATATGTCATCTAAGTGAAAAGGTGAAAGTTCTACATTCAGTAAGGAAAGAAAAAAGAATCATAGGCTGAGGTTGGTAAGATTTTTGATAAGAACAAATCTTCTATCCATGAAATTGCCTAATTTATAAATTAAACTTCATCATAGGCATGTATGCATAGGAAAAAAAACAGTAGATATAGGGTTTGGTATTTTTTGTGATTTCAGGCATCCACTAGAGGTCTTGGAACATATCATGAATAAAGGGGTTCTTGTATTATCAACCCCACTAATTGCTTCATGATCCCAAAACTGGTCAAGCAAAAAAATAAATAAATAAAAATAAAAATAATAAAAAATAAAGAAAATGTCTCCTTGATTTGTTCCATTTCCTAATTATCTGGGCAAATAAAATATCATGTAGAAGAGGGTCTCAAAACACATCTCTGTATGGAAATAAAATGCCTTTGGTTTTTTGTTGTTGTTTGTTTTTAATAACTGAGCCAATTTCCTTGAAATTTCTTCATCCTTTTGGGTAATGAAGAGTGGGTTACAGTGACTATAATTTAATCTAATTGGTTAACCTTAGTTCAACTTAATAATTAAAACAACTTTGGTAGGTAGCTGTATTTCTGATTGAGCTATAATTGGATCACTCAAGAAAAAGTTCTACCCTCTGTCCCTGCTCTTCTCTGAGAAGACATCTTGGTGTTTAGGGCACGTAGCTTTGTGTTGGGTAAGAAATTACAAGGCTTTTTCAATCTGCATGGTTCCTTCAGGATCCTTGCAAGTGTCTGTTCCAGAGTGGCTAGACTAGTTGTTCTCAGACTGCTGACACCTAAGAAGCTAAGGAAGCCATTCAGCTCTCTCACTGTGCTGTATTGGCACAGTGGTGCTAAAATTCTTCATATCACATGATCTTCTTACCCTAAACCAAGATTGGATGCCCCACCAGTCATATCGGCAGCTGTTTCCCCTCACTGGACAAATATGGTCCTTTACCTGCTATATTTAGACTGTGGAGAGGAAGCATGACCATGCCAGGCTAAGAAGCTTGCCCTTTTGATGCCATGTTGGAAGAGGCCTGGTTTGAGCCTTCTCCTGAAAGATGGCAGCACTCCTATAAAAGCACATCAATAGTATGTCAGGAAAAATACAACACTAGTTCCTGTGTCCTAAGAAACTCCTTCCTCCCTTGGGACCCAGTAATAATTGTGGTAATGATGGAAGGCACTTAAGGACAAGAACCCTGATTTATCAATGTTCTATTTGTTTTTTCTGTGCATGGCTTTATTTTCTCTTGCCTATAAGCCCGGGATACCATAAGGAGCAGATTTTAGTTCTGTCATATACTTTTCAGTCAACCTGATGGTAGAGAGTCCTAGTCAGAGAGAATATTATTTCTATAATACAGAAAATAGTTTATGATCTAGATTTTGAAAGCTTGATTTGATATACTAAAGGAATTTACAAAATTATATCTCTACTCAAAAGACTGGTTTTCTGGATATGTTCTCAACTGAAAATCTAAGTGGACAATAAATTCTGAATATAGATCTTTTTCTAGGGTTATTTTAATATTCCCTGCAGCACAAAAACTCAAAGCATCATTGGGTGGGAAGTCTCAGAGAAAATAGACTGATACAGAATAATATATCTGATAACATGTTTTAATATATGATCCACATTATACTTTGGACTAAGAGTTTTATTTTATTTTATTTATTTTTAGGAAGAGATAGAGACAAACAGACAGGGACCGACAGATGAGAAGCATCAACTCATAGTTGCAGCACCTTAGTTGTTCATTGATTGCTTTTCATATGTACCTTGACCAGGGGGATCCAGCCAAGCCAGTGACCCCTTGCTCAAGCCAGCAACCTTGGGTTCAAGCCAGAGACCTTGGGGTAATGTCTATGATCCCACACTCAAGCTGGTGAGCCTGTGCACAAACTGGTGACCTTGGGGTTTCAAACCTTGGTTCTCTGTGTCCTGGTCTGACACTCTATTCACTGCCCCACTGCCTGGTCAGGTGAACTAAGAATTTTAAATACATAAAAGTGTATAAGGTTTGATAGCACAGCTTTATCTTCACCACACCTTCCATGTTGAAGAAAATCATGACACCACAACTTCCATGTTGATCCATCATCTTGCATAATGAGGAGCATATATCTGAGAAGTCTTTTGAGATGCTGAGCTATGTCACCCAGAAAGAGGTGGTGAAAACTAATGAGTAACACTGACCAATCCAAACTCAGGAAAAAACTGAACTTCCCAAAAGAATAAAGCGTGGCTATTTGCACTTTCTTAATTTTTTATTGAATTTATTGGTATGACATTGGTTAATAAAATTATATAAGTGTCATATATACAATTATATAATACATCATCTGTATATTTTATTGTGTGTTTACCACCCCAAGTCAAGTCTCCTTCCATCACTATTTATCCCTTGCTTTACCATCTTCTACACCCCCTTGATCCTCTGATAATCATCATACTATTGTCTATGTCTGAGGTTTTTTTCCTTTAACTTCTTCATAGTTTTCATACAACTTCTTAATTCCCCTTTGCCTCTAACAGCTGTCAGTACGTTCTCTGTAACTATAAGCCTGTTTCTACTTAGTTGGATTATTTTATTCATTAGATTTCACATATGAGTGAAATCATATTGTACTTGTCTTTCTCTAATGGCTTATTTCACTTAGCATAATGCTTTCCAGGTCTCTCCATGCTGTCACAAATGATAAGATTTACTTCTTTTTTATAGCCAAGTAGTATTCCATTGTGTGAATATTCCACAGCATTTTGTTCACTCAGTTACTGATGGACATTTGGATTATTTCTAAATCTTAGCTATTGTACATAATGCTTTAATTAACATAGCAGTACATATATTCTTTCAAATTAGTGTTTCAGGCTTCTTAAGATATATTTCCAGAAATGGAATGGCTAGGTCATGAGGCAGTTCCATTTTTAACTATTTGAAGAACCTATAGACTGTTTCCCATAGTGGCTGCACCAATCTGCATTTCCATCAACAGTGTACAAAGGTTCCCTTTTCTCTACACCCTCACCAACACTTGTTTGTTGATTTATGACAGGTATGAGGTGATATCTCATTGTAGGTTTAATTTGCATTTCCAATGATTAGTGACATTGAGCATCTTTTCATACATCTATTGGCCATCTTTATGTCCTCTTTGGAGAAATATCTATTCAGGTCCTTAGCTCATTTTTAATTGGAATGTTTGTGTTTTGTGGTGTTGAGTTTTATAAATTCTTTATAAAATCTTGATATTAAACCTCATCAGATGTATCACGAATATGTTCTCCCACTTAGTGGGTTGTCTTTTCATTTTGTTTATATCTTTTGCTGTGAAAAATGTTTTAATTTGATGTAGTTCTATTTGTTTATATGTTTCTTTTGTTTCCCTTGTCTGAGGAGACATAATATCAGAAAATATATTGTTACAAGGGTGGCTACTTTCCACTACCTTATTCTTACAAATGTTTAACAAGTCAAGAGAATAAAACATGCAGTTAAAGAGTAGCAAGAAGAAAGAAAAAATTACAGAAGGTTTTCAGGGCTATAAACACAAAGGCTGGCTAGGGTAGAGCAAAGAAGAAAGTCCTTGGTGTGATGTTGCTAAACCATCTATTCCAGTGAAGTGTAGCCACCTGCTTCCTGAGGAAAGCAATTCACAAAAATTTGAAATTACACAGAGATATCATCTCTATGGGGGTTTTGGTGTGGCTAGAAGAAACTGTGCCAAAAGAATGCCCTAGAGTCATGGGCATTCAGAATATCTCATAAAGATCTATTGTGTTTCTGGGAGAAGGAAGCTCAGTTGCCTTTTTATTTATTGTTTAGAACTTCTGGCATTTAACATAAATTTTGTGACTGGCTTTTCACTCTTCTAAAACAAACCAGGATACTACAAAGTTACATTTGTAGTCATAAATTACTTTATGTTTTCTAAGTGGGCTCTGGGTCTGATCAGTTTATAGTCAAGGTCAGCTGAATCTGCCTCTCCCTATTTTTCTGTGAGTTTGAAAGACACACAGGTTGGATGTATGCTGCAGGAAATAGGAAAATGATGCATCAGAAGCAACTTTTACCTAGATGGAGAGAATTAAAGTCCTGCATACCTTTAAAACTAGAGGAAACAAAAGTTTAATACCCCTCCTCTTGTCTCCACTAATTGTGAACCTGATAGAAACAATCTTCTTCCTTCAATGGTTATGACTGTTGTCATTCATAAAGTAGAGCTTCATGAGAAAACCTCTTATGGAGCATCGAGGAACAAGCCAATATTAACTATAAAAATTATTTCAAGAAAACCTATATTCTTCTCCCTTTCCCAAAGTGAAAATGATATTAATATGCTGTGTATAATTGAATCAACCAAATATCAATGTTCTTAGAAAAAAGAATGTAATCTTAAACATTTAAGCAATTTTGCCAAGGACAAATAATTCTTGTCAATTAAAATTATTTTAAAATATATTAATTTTAAATTAATTATTAATTTAAAATATATTAATTATATCATGCATTTATTTTAAATTTACTAAGTAACTACTAGGTGTGAGACATTTTTCTAGGTTTGGGGGAATATAACAATTAACAAAACATGAAACTCTGTGACCTAAGATTAATTATTTTCCCACCCCATGATAGCTGCTAGAAAGCTTAGAGAAATATTTCTGCCCTATTTCAGTTAACTATATATGACCTTTAAGCAGAACATTTTATCAGTCTCATTTGTGGCTCCCTCCAATTTTCCTACCTTTCTTTTCTTTTCTGTTACAATTTTATTACTTAGTCTCACTTTGGTTATTTTATCACTCAGAAACCACTAAATATCTTCTTTTGGAAAAACATTAGAAAAAATGTAATTAAATTTAAAAATCCCTTGATCTAAAGTACTTTTTCTGAGCTTCAAATCAACTAATTGAATTTGTATTTTTTGATGCTCCATAAACATCGCAAGTTATAAACACAAAGGCAATCATATTTTTTCCCAAAATCCTATTCATTCATGTCATGTATTTCCTAGAATGGTAAAGCTATCACATTCTACCACAATTAACCAATACAGAATCCTGTGTGTGATCCTCAAATCCTTCCCTTCCATTGTCCAACCTATGTTATCATTATACTCTCTAAACTTTCTTTAAATATATTACTTTTTCCTGAATTATCACCAGCACTATCTTTAAAGATTCTCAGACCTAGCTATGGAGATTCTTGCATTATGCTGTTTACTTCCCTTCATTCTTTAAAGAGATAAATCCTTTAAAAATATATATACAAATCTTATCATACCACTTCACTGCTCAGTGTTTCATTGAACAAACCCTGCTTCTTCAAAAATAGGCCCCATCTTTCTAATGAAATGTGTTTTTAACTTGACTCATTACTAATAGATGTAAATTTAAATATATGTTTTTTACTTTTATTACAAACATTTTAATTTAAAAATAATTATCAATTCATTTAAGACCATGCCTATTGGCTCAGTGGATAGAGCGTTAGCTTGGCATGTGGACATCTTGGGTATGATTGCCAGTAAGGGCACACGTGGTAAGTGACCATCTGATTTTTCCCCCCTTCAACTCCCCAGTTCTCTTTCTTCACCTCTTGTAGCCAGTGACTCAATTGGTTCAAGTGTAGGGTTTTTGGTGCTAGGGATAGCTCGGTTGATTCAAGCATTGGCCCCAGACAGGGGTAGCCAGGTAGATCCCGGTTGAGGAACATGTGAAAGTCTGCCTCACTATCTCCCCTTCTCGCACTTAAAAAAAATCATTTGAGAGGTTAGGGATTCAGGAAAAAGGTAATAATAAAAATGCTTTTTTTTAACTTGTCAATCAATGAGTCATGGTACTTTCCTTTAAAAAAACAATTGTAGCTAAATTAGATGAAGTTCCACTGGTGATTAGTAAAGTAATGATTCACCTTTAAACAGGTTCTTACTTACATATAAAAGCTAAAAATAAAATTTTATAAGTCAATGTTCAGAGAAAAAAGATAAAAATGAAGAAAACAAAAGATTAAATATGTAAGATTATGTCAGATGGACAAATTATGAAGAAAATACTTTTAAAAGAAGAAGAAAAGCAATAAAGAAGATAATTTAAGAGTGAAAGAAATAGACATACTTTTATTGTTTTTTTAATTTTCTATTATACATTAACCAGTTTAGTCTTCTCAAAAATGTTTAGCTTAATATTATTAGCATGCATTCAGTTTTGTGTATCATCCCATACATTTCATACATTTAAAGTTTATTATAAAATTATTACTTAATGCAATTTAACACTGTGTTTTAGCTAATAAAAGCCATATTTAAGAATACCCAATACCTATTCCTAACAGTTCCTATGCATGACAGATTCTTTGTGAACTTTTTACCTTTTAATTAAAATTTTATTTGTCATTAAATACTTACTGGGTTTTTATATTTCTTTAGGTGACAATTTTACTGAGTTGAATAATATCACCCCAAGAGTCGCATCTACCCAAAAATTCATAATGTGATCTTATTTGGAAATGGTGTTTGCTTGAGTTGGGCCCAGAGAAAACTTGGACAAAGACACATACACGCACACACAGGGATGAACCCATGAGACATCTAAGACAGAGATTGGAGAGATGCTTCCATATCAAGAAATAATAAGGATTGTCATCTGCCACTAGGAGGGAGGTATGAAGCAGATCCTTTCCTAGAGCCTTCAGATTATAAGATTTCAAGCATCCAGAACTGTAAGAAAATAATTTCTTGTTTTTAATATTTTCTTCTTTCTTTTAAGTGAAAAGAGGGGAGACTTTTGCATGAACTGAGACCAGAATCCACCTGGCAAGGCCCCTATTGGGCAATGCTCTGCCCATCTTGGGCCATTGCTTGGCAACCAACCTATTTTTATCAACCTATGGTGGAGGTTCCACCCAGCCATTCTCAGCACCTGGGGCCAACTAGCTGCAACCAATCACCAATCAAGACATGGCTGCAGGAGGAGAGGAAAGAGAGAGAGAGAAAGAGAGAAGGCAGAGGAGAAAGGGTGGAGAAGCAGATGCTTGTTTCTCCTGTGTGCCCTAATCAGGAAGTGAACTCGTGATATCCACACTCAAACCTGCATTCTACTACTGAGCCAAATTGCCAGGGCCATAATTTTCTGTTTTTCAAGCTAATCAGTTTGTGATCATTTGTTATGGCAGACTCGGGAAACTGATACAATAATAAAATTCTTCTTTACATTAAATTACTCTGAGATTGAGTAGTTATGCTGAATTTGTTTATAAAATCAGAAAAACACATTTACAAAAAACAATTATATAGAGGTATGACTTTATATAGAGGTAGACCATCACCTCCCTAAATTGTATTATTTTACTTGCCCTAAAACTAAAAAAAAAAAATCAAAAGATATAGTTTATAATATCTGGGCAATTGAAACTGGATCGAGTAACTCAATTCAATTCAGATTCCCTTACTTTTATCCAATTCCCACCTCACTCCCTGTAAACCAGACAGGACTCAGTCTCAGGGCCAGCTGCCTTTAACATTACCAGAGGCTCTTTACCACTTCCTGTGAGAATGGGTTAAATGTCACTCAAGTGAACTTTGGAAATATTTTGATATAAATAACTTAAAATTGACTAATTTTTTAAAGGAAGAAGAAACCTGGGAAAACATTTATTTTATTCCTCTCATTTTCAAGACAAGAAAGCTAGGATCAAAAAAGCTGAAGTAGCTTTTCTTGGTTATACAAATAATTAGTGACAGAATAATATCTTGAACCTAGATCTTCAAATTTTTCAAACTGTCTTTCCACTGCACTTACCATCTGGAGTGAATGGCTTGATCTAACTAACTTCTCTTCACCATATCTCATGTTAGAAGAAGTAGTAAAATGTGTTTTCTTTGGTTTCACTTGCAGTAAAATCTCCCTATTATAAGCCTTCAAATAATATTTTTAATATGCTAAAATGTACTTATAAATAAATAATACATTCAGCATAACTCTTCTTTTTCTTAAGAGAATTGTATTGTTGGTAGCAAATGCTAGATTGACAGACTTGAAAACTTGTTTTCAAATTATTATTACCAGAATATTTAGATTACAAAAAGTACATGAAATAATTTTATTTATGCTTACCAGTTTAGGTCATTTTTAAAATATGTCAGGGGATTGAGAGTAGCTTCTAAAAAAGAGACTGAAATTACAAACTGTGTATATATAACCAACAAAGATGTTATAGTAAAACACACACATGTAGAAATGTAATAAAGCACACACATATACACACACTGTCACATATATAGAAATGACAGAAGCAAAACTGGCTTGAGAAACAGAAATGCTCACTTAGAAATTTACCATAAATTTGAAGTTGTAATCATTGGCTAAATTCTAGTCCAGCTCGATGCCAGGAAGAAAAATAACAGCAAAGAGAATGTAATTAATCACTATGTTTACATACTATCATTTTTCTATGTAAAGAGCTACCCTGGTGAGTGTTATAACACTTGTCAGTGATTTCTAATTAGTGTTTCTTCCTCTAAATGCTTGACTCCGTTTTCAATTACAATTGTTTGTGTATCTTAACTACTGTACTAGATATGCTCGCATGAGGTCTGCTACATTTTAAGCATAACTATCAACCCTCAACACCCCAACCTAGGTAAGCAGAATCATGCTGTCCTCTGTGTTGGTGTGACAATTTCTTGGACTTGATATGGATATCTAAAAATGACCCAATTATTGACTGCCCTCATAAAAACAAATTAAACTTCTTCCTCAGATAGCCCCCAGAAACAACAAACTCCATTGCAATACTTTTGCAATAACCCAGCCTTTAATATAGTCATTCCTTAAGAGATCTACCAACATCTCTGGGAGCAAAGGAATAAGAGATAACTAAAAGGGAAAACATATGTCAGCAAATAACTTGAACACATAATGTGGAATGAACTTTCTCCTTCATGCATATAATTGCAGTAAGTGGTGAATATCCAGAAATGCAAATACTGTATTTTATATGCTTTTCTATATTTTCTTTACCAACAGAATCCTAATTTTCTTGACGGTGACAATAGGTGAACATTTTTTCAATTGTTTTGAAAGTAGATTGATTTCATATGCAAGAAAATGTTTCTGAATCCAACTTTATAATATGTTCTCACTGCCTTTTTGAAAATATAAGCATTCAAGAAATTTTCATTAATAATTAATAATTTTTAAAAATAAATTTATCTGTTGAATAGTATTTATTATTACTATCCAGAGGTCAAAGAATTATTGCTGAAAGTACAATTTTTATTCCTATATATAACCCAGAAATAAGAGTTTATTTGAAGAAACAATCAATTAAGTAATTATGGGACTACACAGAAGATGTTGAAGATGTTTTGGGTTTTTGTTTTTTTTTATTACTTTCAGCAAACTTAACTACTCCTTTTATCTATACAGAAGATACATGGTCACATATGATAGGTCTGAAATAATAGCCTTATTTTTTGTATGTTTTTATAAAGAATTATACCAAATTATGTTTTAGGTTATAAATTAGTGTGATAAAATTGTTAAATTGGCATTGTAAATTGATTTACTCTTTTTGGAGAAAAATTTGCAATTTTTATTAAATATTTTTAATAACTATAATTTATCAAATGCTCAAAATATACTAGGCACTACTCTAAGCACATCAAGCCATTCCTATAACTCTATAAGAGAGGTACTAATGTATTTCAATGAATCTAAAAAGGCATTAATTGTAAGGGGCACATTTATGTTCTGTATATTCAAGAGAAAGAAAAAAACAACAGTGAACTTTATTATGTACAACATTTTCTTGTCATTTATAATTTCTATTGTTAGTTACTCAAAGAATTCTTTTCTATTTAGACATTGACTTTATCCTATATTATTCTTATGCAGACATAAACATTGAATATATAAATCAAATCAATTGGTTTGGATCTTTATATTTGAGGTCAAATTCTTGTTAAATACATTTGACAAAGTTAACAAGTTTCTTTTTTCTGACAAATATTATTTGCTTCCATCAAGATTGTTGGTCGCCTGACCAGGCGGTGGTGCAGTGGATAGAGCGTCGGACTGGGATGTGGAAGACCCAGGTTCAAGACCCCAAGCTTGCCAGCTTGAGCGCAGGCCCATCTGGCTTGAGCAAAAGCTCACCAGCTTGGACCCAAGGTCACTGGCTCCAGCAAGGGGTGGCTCGGTCTGCTGAAGGCCCGCGGTCAAGGCACATGTGAGAAAGTAATCAATGAGCAACTAAGGTGTTGCAATGACAACGAAAAACTAATGATTGATGCTTTTCACCTCTCTCTGTTCCTCTCTCTGACTCTCTCTCTGTCACTGTAAAAAAAGAAAAAAAAGATTGTTGGTGACACAATATTTCTTTATAGAATTTACTTCTATTATCTCCATGGTTTCCCTGTAGGTTTTTGACACTCTTTTGGCAACTTTTGTTACTAAAAGTTTTTTAATTTTAATAAAGATATCACAAGATATTCAGACAACTACCAGGACTCACAGTCCTGCCTTTAAGGCCCTTAAATGGCTTGTTGAGGGTTTATAGGTGGTCTAGTCATGGAACCAATAAACAACCTAAGTGCACATATGTCAGCAATGACATCTGTGTCATGCTGCTGGCTGGCTGGCTGACAATGATTGTTAAAATAGCACCAATGGTGAGATAGATTCCAACCTCAGAAATATTAAATTGTGAAAATAATTGATATACTAGCAGTCAGAAATAATGAAAGACAGCTTTGTGTAGTGTTCTGCAGTCAGATTTTATGAGTACTGTGCTCACGCAAGAATACTATATAGCTATTAAATATAACAAAATAAGTCTCCATGCTAACATGGAACAATAATCAAGCTATATTAAATGAAAAAGCAAGCTTTAGAACAGAATAGTCCCATATTAAAAATAATTTACAAAGCAAATGAACACTCATACACATGTATTCATATATTCATAAGTGTACATATGTGTTTAAGTATTGTTTTTATAAATTCTAAAAACATTTATAAACAGAAAAAATGAAACTATTATGAGACTATATTTATATTTAATATATTTATTAGGTATGTATTATAATATAAAACTATCTACCAATAAAATGCTAGGAAAATAGGCCTTGGTTTGGTTGCTCAGTGGATAAAGCATCTACTCCAGGGCACCAGAGGTTATGGTTTCAACCCTCAGTCAGGCCACATACAAGAAACAATCAATGAGTGCACAACTAAATGTAACAAGTGAAACAAGTTGATGCTTCTCTAGCTCTCGCCCTTCGCCTTTCTCTCTCTCTTTCTCTCAAATCAATAGGAAAAAAATGTCATGTTAGGAAAATAAAAGAAATGTAACAATCTGAGCAATATCTTTCCTAAGTGCTTAATTTAAAATAAAATAGTCTTAGTCAACTTTTTTCTCATTTAATAGTCACTATAAATATGTCAGTGTATTCCTTCAACATCCTTTGACATTCCTTATTTATTCTCTATATCCTTTCCCAAATTTTTATGTCTAAATGGGGAGTTTTCCATCCCCAACATCAGCTATCTAATTATAGCAGATGCCACCACTTCCCATAGTACAAGCAGTCTGACTAAAAAATGTTGCTCATTTCTGAGCTCATTCTCTGAAATATGAATTCAAACAACCAACTTTAATCACTTACACAAATGAGGTTTGGGAAACTGCTCCCCTCTGCTTGAACTTCTGCTTCTCTTGTGTCCAGATCAAGTAGAAGACGAGCAATAAAGGTATTTGATATATGGATGCTATCTTCAGTCAAGCCACAGACCTTATCATTAAAAACACATTTTGAATTTGTATGTGATTTTCAAATATTTCACTTCCACGTAAGCAAAATTTATTGTACAGAAAAACCAAAAGTAATAGAAGCTAACAGATGAACAAACTGTAAGGTGAGATGGCATGTTATGCTTAGAAAATGTTTATTTTTTAATGTTAGCTCAGAGTAATTTATAAAATACTTTGTGTATTACCACTGAAGAGAAGGAATAAAATGAGAAACTTACAATGACTTGCAATCAGCAGTATTTCTGCATCTCCATTTCTTAAGGCATCTTGGCTGTCAACTAAGAGTAAGTTTTCTCTCATGAAGCTCTGCATATTCATCTTTAATTGATTTTTTGTGCAGACACTAAAACGTAGGTCTCTTAACACAAACATCTTGACATCTTTATTGTTAGCATAAAATGCACAAATTGGTACAAGCCTTTAGAGAGGTAACTTTAAAAAATACCCTTATGCAGATTTCTGAATTAACATTATACTCTTAAGAACTAAAAATATGGAAATCTTAATGTAGGATTAGAACTTTAAAGTGGTTTACAAAGATTATCTAGTTATATTCCATAAATCCACTCTCCAGGAAGGAACAGGAAAGCTCTAGCTTACAGCAATTGCCACTGTCTATTGTCTACGGTATAAATATTACTCTATGGCTCATTTAAACTCCCAAAATTTTCATATCTACCTCCCAAAATTCCTGAGTAATTAACAATAGACCAGCCCCAGCACATGACCACATGCCATTCTTAAACTTTGTAACAGAAATTATTACCCACTCTTGTAGATGTTTAAACTGAGACAGAAACTAATCAAATAATTTTCCCACATTTGTACTGTTATTTGGAGATCAGGGGTTGCCTTTCTTCACTTTATGCTTTTGCATATGTATTATAATTTTAATCTGTTTCAAAGAAAAGTGCAAATTAGCAACCAAAGAATACACTGAATCAGAAAGAATACTCAAAGCCAAACTTTCCTATGGTGTGCTATTTGCCTAAAAGAAACCTGCCACAGTAATGGATTCCAATGGGGTGTATAACTGAGCAGTTAAAAAAATACTCTAGCCTGGAAACAGAACTGACAAAGTTTTAATACATACTTGACATCTTTTTTTAATATTGTTTTAAACTGTGTTTAGCAGCTATAAAATAAGAGTTAATTAAGTGTATAAAGTTGCTGGGTTTATAACATGATAATATTTGAGTGGGAAAAAGTGAATAACTTTCTATAATTATTATTAATCAGTAACAAGTATCATCTCTCAATATTATAAATATTTCTTTAAAAGGGTAAAAAAGAATGACTCTTAAGAAGATTTAGCAAAATGGGCCAGAGAAAGGATTTAGAAAGAACTGCATAGATGACTTTTTCATATTAATTACAAGCATTATCTTTTCAAGAAAGTCATGGAAATGAAGCTATTTCAGAAGAAAGCTAATATAGTAGAAAGAAAAAATACTGAGCATGTAAATTATTTGGCACTGAAATGGGAGAATGAATCCCAGGATTTCTACCTATGATCTGTATACCTATTAAAAAGTTGCTGAGTATTTTTTCTGAGTAAAAAAAGAAAATAATTCCTGACCAAATTCATGAATTCATGTGATATAATAATAGCTTATTTTTTAAATCAATTTGAATGTGCTAAGTGATTCAGATACACTGTTCATATAATTTTCTTAACTCCCTGAGGGAGTTTCTAGCTCGTTTTCCTGATGGGAGTTCTACTTGAACACAACCCCCAACTGGTAGAAAAGCTCAGGAGCCAGGGCTTCTCACCTCCAAACCTTCTGATTCATCACTCCACATTTTATACACATATTAATGAGCACTTCTAAAACTGATGTGATGATGTCATTACCTGCAAGAGATTGTGGTTTCTTGAGATCTGGAACTGTGTCATACTCCTCTCTGTATCACACTAACTATGTAAATAAAAACAGGAATGAATGAGTGGTTATTGACAATAGCTGTATATAATAAATACTGTACTGTGAATACTGCCATAAACCCAGAATCTAGTTGTGTTCTGTTAAATGTTTTAAAAATCTTGTGAATTTAAAAGAAATAAGTTTGAGTGGTGATCAGTAAGGTAATTAATAATATTTACTACCCAAATGTAAATATGTCAATGTGTAAGGGATTTATTTTTTTGTTAAGTCTTTGATTGTTTGTTTCGTAATTGGAAGAACTTTGCTTTGAATACTTTTGAAACATTGCTTTACAATGCCTTTCCTTTCTAAGTTTTGAAAATGTAAAACAGTCTTATTTCTGCCTCTGACCACCTGTGTATATAGCTCAAAATAATAAATTCCAACTATAGAAATTTATATATATATATATTCACCTTGACAAGAACTCACAATGAGACATTGGATAGAAAAAAAGATACTGTTGCATGTAAGTCTACAAGTTAGCATTAAAGATAAAAAGTAACTTAATGGAATTTTGCTTAGCTTCATCTTTTTTGTTTGATTTTTTTCACTATTTTCTATTGATTTTTGTAGAGAGAGAGGAAATGGGGAAGAGAGAGAGAGAGAGAGATCAATTTATTGTTCCACTTATTTATGTATTTACTGGTTGATTCTCCTATGTGTCCTGACCGGGGATTGAACCCTCAACCTTGCCATGTCGGGATGATGCTGTAACCAACTGAGACACCAGGCCAGAGTGCTTCCAGAGTTCTTTTTCACTATTTCTGTAGTTGGGATTTATTATTTTGAGCTAATAAGACCAACATTGTTAGAATGATCTCTGTTTAGCAGTTAATATTTCTCTTCCGTTACACCTCACATATATGAAATTTTATACTCCGAATCACACAGGAGATTACTACAATTCATTATTTTATAAAAACAAAAACAACAGGTAACAAACAATACATATCCTACTACAATGGATTAGAATGGCATGCTTCTTTTTTACAGGGCAAAAAATTGTAATTTTCCTCTTTATAAATTATTCTTAGCTTTAAAAATTATATAGTAAATAAGCTTAATAAACATGCTGAATATGCATTGATGTAATGTTCAGTCATTTAAATGGTTTTTTTTCTCTACGCAACCCTTCAGTGTATAATATGGTATTGACAAGAAAACAGAGAGGGTGATGGAGAGGGAAATAGAGAATGTGGTTTTCATTTTATCCACCCTTAGGCATTAATTTTTAGTATTAATCTGAGATATTTTGAAGAAAATTTAAAGAAATATTTTCCCTTAAGAACTAGCAAGCATAATTTACTCAATGGAGGGGGATGAGTTAGAATAATACATAGAATTTCTTGTGTTTTGTAAAACTAGCAACATATAAACCCCCTACCCCTTATTCAGCATTTAATCCAGTGAGTAGGTTCAGCAGCCATATTAACAAAAGAGGTTAACAAATAGTTTCTCGAACTTCTTATAGATGAAATTCATAGATGGACTGTGAATCAGAGATTTGTGTTACTGTAACTGGGAAAAATCATGCTATATTACGGATTTACTGACATTAGCCTGATTAGCCGTAAAGCAGAGCTCAGTAAAAATATACTAACAAAGTTAACTTATATAAGAATTTCTGTAAGATGTTAAATCCAGTTTGTTGCTCAAGAAACATATAATAGTCGATCTTGTGCTATCCCCTCTGGCCAAGTTTTTGTTACAGGTGAAAGCCTATTCTCCTTTGGCTGACACACATCAAGGGTTAACATCTCAGCAAGAAGAATAACCGCTTCTCCTTACTCCACCACAGTGAGGCCTGTAGTTCTGATTCTCCTTCAAGGCCAAGAAGACAGCCTGACTGTGGGAATCTGTGGACACTTTTTAAGTTACTTGCTAGCTTCAATTTCTTTAACAACTAAAAATATGAATTCTGGCTTTCAGATAGGCCAGCTTCAGGAGATGTACTGGCCTTTATCCACTTAGCTAAACAAATTGTGCTGTCCCCGCAGTAGAGAACTCTCAACCCATTCATTCTTTTGTTCTAGTTTTGCTTATTTAACCTTGTCCCCCCTTATAAAAACCTCTGCATGACCTGTACCAAAAGAGAGAAATGAGTTTTTGAGGACAGGAGTCCTCCCATCTTCACAGGTGGCTGGCACTTGAATAAACCTCTTTTCTTCTCACCAGCACCTGTGTCATATAATTGATTTTCATGATGACACGCAGCCAGACCTGTGTTCATTTTTCTGGTTTCACTACATCTATCTTGATAAAGTAGATCATGACCACATTCATTATAAAACTTCTCCATGGTTTGCACACCCAGCATATTGGCCCTGACTGAACAGATTATGAGATTCTATTACTGCCCATCACATTCATAATCTGGGTACTCCTAGACAAATAATTTTATGTTTAGCCAGTTTCAACCCAAGAATAACATAATCACAATTTCATATTATGTTTTATAACCACAGTTCACTAGATTAAGAAATCTAAACTCTGATCTTCCCTAGGACTCACTCCTCAAGGATTTGAAACAGCTTAGAAAATACAAAGATTGGAAGTGGGGATGGGAGGGAAGTGGGAGGGCATAATTGCAGCCAATACGACATCTTTGTGGAGTCATTTTACTCTGTCAGCACAGTAAATAAAGAGAATAAATAAAGAGAGTTTAATGAAGTACAATTGGGGTATTTTACAAGCCCCTTAGAGCTTAGCCAACTATGAGTAACCTCTCTGGGAAATAACTCAAAGGAAGCAGAAGACTGCAATAAGGTTTCAGTCCTCTCTAGTCTTCCAGTAGAATGACTGTTCTGCAGGCCAGGCTTATTGGAAACTCTGAAGAAGAGAGAGTTCTTATCTACTCTGAGGGTCTCTAGATTTGGATATGGCCAATGCTCCAGAACTTTAATCTGATGAGAGAACTGCAGAGGAATGATTCGCATATTAGCAGCTTTGTAAAGGACCATAACATATTGTTGTAAGGGATACATCCTGGCTGGCTGGCTGATTCCTTTCCAGACTTTCCTTGTAAGATTCTGTTCTCCAGGCTAGAAAAGATATAAAACTGTGAAACAAGCTTATCAAAGTGAACCAAGAAATGGCCCAGCAAAGGACTCAGTAGAAAAGAACACTAGAAATCAGTTCTATCAGAAAGGAGATAGTAGAGTACATTTGGACATCTCTGATTAGAATTGTAAGATCAATGGAACCACAAAAAGCAATAGCACATTGGACACTGCTACAAGGGAATAATGGTGTATAAATGACAAGGGTTTGCTTGCTTCAATCAATCTATGCATTCATGTATCAAGAAACACTCACTCTATGCCTTGTACGTGTTGCATGGAGAGGAAACACTTTTCAAATTGTTATGTTTAGGAAAAGTCACGAGCTATAGTATACTCTACAATATAGTATTAATGAGTAAATAAACAAGAATAAAGCTAATGACATGTTAAAGTAAGGAGATAATCATTTACTGCTAAAATCTTCAGAGAGGACTCATTAATGAGTAGAATTTGAGCTGGTTTTGATAGATGAACAGATATAACAAAGGAGGAGTTTCATTAAGTATAAATACTCCAGGTATGGTGACATACAGAAAAACAGGAAAGCAGAAACACATAAAGAGTATTACAATGTGTGTGTGGGTATGATGAGCATGTATACAATAATATATGCATATGCACATACGTTGAGATCTATCATCTATCTATCTATCTATCTATCTATCATCTATCTATCATCTATCTATCTATCCATCCATGCTTTCTCTTCTTGTTCTTCTGTTCCAATTCTATTTCCTTTTCTTGACTGAAGCACCATTTACTAGTTTTGTGACCTTGGGTAAATAATTTACCCTCTCCTAGTCTCAGTTCTCTTAACTGAAACATAAAAATAATAATTGTTCCTAACTGAGTTGTGGTATAAATTAAAATAAGTGCGAATAGGCTTGAAACAGAAATTGAATGCTTCTTAAGCATTCAAAACATGTGTGCTGATATAATAATTTTTTTATCATCTCTTTAGGTCACATATCCTTCACTCTCTTATGTTCCATTTATCAGAATTTGAGCTCCATGAGGGCAGAAACTGTATTTGCCATTTTGACTGTAAGCATCTAGCACATTGCCAGGTGTATAGTTAGTGTCCATGATTGTCTTCTGAATGTTGAACAGATTTCTAACTCTATACAATTATATGCTCATTTATGTAGAATAGATTTCCAAGTTCACATGCTCACTTTCTCAGACTTTCTCTTCCTGGACTGCTTTGTGTTCTTCCTTTCCTGATGCTATTGTCATTGCTTCTCTTTTGTTGTATTTAGACTACTGGTTTTGTGATCCACAATGTTAGTTTAACCTACAGAATTTAAGAGCAAGGAGAAATAGTAATGAGTAATACATGATTCTGGCTCTGACCTCCCAATTCCATATAACAAGTTAGGTCTGCTCATGTGTGAACTCTTTCATAAATTTACAAAGAGTACCTAGTTAACATGTCTTGTAAATTCTACTCCCTTTTACTTACATTTCTGCCTTAAAACAATGGGTTGCCTATAGAAGGTAAAGTAGCATTATGCCTGCTTATACCGTGGAAAAGATCTATTAGCATCCACACACTCTGGATGGTTTAGGCTAAATTAAAAGATTATTTTCTTCTCCAGCTATTTGGATTACCAAAAATGTTAGCCATGTAAGATAACTTTGCCTTTTCTGACTTTATAAAGTTGCTTGCTTATTACCTTTTTTATCTGAATCCTGTAGGCAGATTCTAATTTGGCCCTGCAAAAAAATCTGTTTGGCCCTGGGCTGAGGGAAGATGTTAATTTTCATGACTGTTTTAGAACACATCAAAATTCAGTAGGCATTTTTTTTCGGGATTTCAAAGCAATATGCTTAAAACATGCAATTTAGAACTAGAACATATACAGCATTTAAAAATATTCAGGTTCTACCAAGAATCCATCCGGTCTATTATTGCAATAAGTAGGGAATAAAGATATCTTTATCTGGTTGTGAATGAATCTACTTAGAAAAAAGTTTGAAGCAAAATTTTCTCTTTTAATTCTACAGAGGTTTTCTAGCTTTAACAGTAGAAATTTGGTGTAGTTAAAAAAGGAGAAATTATAAAATTGAATATGCATTAAGCATTTCTCAAAAAATAATTTTAAAAGAAAATGATTTATAGTCCTTACAATTTGTCTTTAATATATCTCAGGTAACACTTCTAGCTTAGTCAACAAATATAACAAAAAATGAATGAGAATATGATTCCTTTCATCATGAAGGTCTGTTAAATGGACATGTTGAACATTTCCACAGCTTCATTCACAATACAGGGTGGGGCAGAAATAGGTGTACAGTTGTGAGTACATAAAACAGTTTGTTCTTGTATTATTATTTATTAATTATTCTATAATTTTTATATGAACAACTGTAAGCCTACTTTTGTCCAACGCTTTATTTGTGCTTTTATTTCAGGCAACAGAGACTCCTCCATAAGACTTTTAAAAATCCACTTTTAAAAGTGGTCTAAAAGAAATGAAATTGTAATTATCTACCTGTATGCAGGAATGCACTTTTAATCAGTCTAAATGAATTTGTTCCTTTTGGGTTTGCACTGTCCTGTCGTGCAAGAATACCAAAAGTTGGAGGCTGACTGGAAGCATGATTTTTAGTTGAAAGTGTTGTTTTTAGCTGATGTTTTTGAAATATAGTCAGTTACTTTCTGCCCTCCCACCCAAAGTCTACATATTTCTATTATCAAAATTAGATAAAAAATGAAATATTGAATACTCCTATACTCATATAAAGATTTCTGAAAGTTCAGTTTAAAAATAAAAATAAAAAGGAAAGAAATGTGCAATTGTAACTTTTAGGGCCATTTTCTTAGGTGCAAATGAGCTGTTGCTGGCTTTGGCCTCATTCACTTTAATGTTGCTGCTAGAATGAAGCAACAATTTACAGCTTTTCAGAGGCAACTAGATTTCTATCGGGCATTTATTTGCAGAAAGCTCAGCCATTGCTGAGACATTGCTACTTTCTAGAGATCAATGCTCTATAAACACAATAATTAACATAATTTGAGGGTCTACTGTGTACCATTCTCTCTGCTAAGAACTTTCTACATATCGCCTCCTTTAATTTCACTATGACTCATAACACAAGTACCACTGAAACCTCCTTTCCAGGAAGAAGGAAGGTGAGACTCAGAGAGTAAGTAGTCCAACAAATCACAGGGAGAAACAAGCAAAACTGAGGTCTGAACACACACAGATCTACCCCAGGGCTTTCAGCCCACTACCAAGCTACTTTGCCTCCCTTTCATTATGCTGATGGTATAAAAAACTGAAAGAAATCTTAACTTTTCAAAGCAACAAAGCAAATTCTAATGAAGTGAAATGTGGAGGGATAGGTAAGTGAATGCAACAGTCAAAGCAAAGGATGGGGAGAACTAGCCTTAGCAATAGCCAGCACGTGGGAGTTTACCTGGCCGTCAGCTAAAATGTGGCGCACCCAAACAGGGTCAGCCAAAGAAAATATTTTAATATATTAGAAAAGCAAAAGTCAGATAATACCATAAACCTGGGAACTCAGGGAAATGCAGCAACAAGAAGATGTACCTAGCATCCAACCAAAAGAAATAAGATAGTACAAAGAGACATACACATGATGTTTTAGCAGTAAGTACAGGTACTTCAGATGATAGGAAATCAAACATCCAGGTGCCCACTAATCTTAGGATCAGAATTGATCCTAATTAGTCAAACCTTTTGAAGCTCTCTTTGTAAATGCTTTCAAAGTTCATGGTGAAAAGTCATTGAGAGTGCATTCACATATTACTAGGTAAGTTTAAGTATTGTCCTAGGTAAAATTTTTGAAATTGTTTGATTTTAATAAAGTTAAAACTGAATTGAATTAGTTTAGTATTCACAGTTGTATAAGTTTTATAAGGCTTCCATACCAAAACACCACAAACTGGTTGTCTTATAAACAAATGTATCCTTCCACAGTTCGGTAGGTTAGAAGTCTAAGATCAAGGTGTTAGCGGGGATCATTTCTTCTGAGGCTATTCCCCTTGGCTAACAGAAGTCAGCCTTGTCTCTGTGTCTTCACATGATCTTTGCTCTCTGAGTATGCCTTCCTGCTTTCTCTTCTATTTTGTCCTAAGCTTTCCTTCAAATAAGGATACCATAAGATTGTCTAGTGTCTACCCTAACAATATCATTTTAACTTAATTACCTCTTCATAGACCTTATCTCTAATTACAGTCACCTTCTGAGGTACTGGTTTTAGGGCTCCAACATATGAATTTTAAGAGTACTCAATTCAGCTCCTAACAGTGTTCACCAAATCATGAGATGTGTTCTGATTTCTTTTTGGGCTGGCTCAAATTATCCAGCAAATCTTTAGTGACACACAGGCTTAAAATATTACAAAGAAATAAATAAGGAAATAAATAGATAAGTAAAGAAAATGTAAACATAAAAAATAATATTGAAAGTCGTTTTAATTAAACAAATAATCTCACAGTATTACTGCCACATTCTGCATACTATTTCTTTGCTGTGTTTTAATTAAAAGACAGACTCATTGGACAGATTCTTGAAAGAGCCCCAATTATTTTTTTTATATGTAATAAAAAAATAATTGCTGCCATTCAAAATCTATGGTGTTCTAGGCACTGTTGATAGATCTTTTAAATATATTATTCACTTATTGTCACAACAGTTCTATGAAGTAGAGATTGATATCCCTATCTTACTAATGATAAACCCAAGGGTTAATAATTTTAAAAACTCTGCCCCCAAATACATGCTAGTAAGTGATAGAGCCTAGATTCTAGCACAAACCTGCTGGCCATGAAGGCCCATGATTTTTTTTTACCAGTAATCGAACTATCTCCTGAGGTCTCAGCATAGTCATTCAAACCTAGTAATGCTCAATTCTGTCAGATGAGATATTTCTATAACTGGGTAAGAATATCAAGGGTAAAAATCATATTGTAAATATAACTTCTACTTATATTTATTGATTACCTAGGATGTCTTAAGTACTATTTTAGGCACTGAGGTTAGAGTAACGAATAAGACATATCCTTCAAGAAACTCACAATCTGGCCTGACCAGGCGGTGGCACAGTGGATAGAGCGTCGGACTGGGATGCAGAAGACCCAGTTTCGAGACCCCAAGCTCACCAGCTTGAGTGCAGGCCCATCTGGCTTGAGCAAAAGCTCACCAGGTTGGACCCAAGGTTGCTGGCTCCAGCAAGGGGTGATTTGGTCTGCTGAAGGCCCACGGTCAAGGCACATGTGGGAAAGCAATCAATGAACAACTATGGTGTCGCAAGGGCAATGAAAAACTAATGATTCATGCTTCTCGCCTTTCTCCATTCCTGTCTGTCTGTCCTTATTTATCCTTCTCTCTGACTCTCTCTCTGTCCCTGTAAAAAAAAAGAAAGAAAGAAACTCACAATCTGGCAATCTGGTGGGAAAGCCATTTAAACAACAAATTACAATGGAACAAAGTTAAATCCTAGAGACATTCATTCAATCTGCATGTTGCCTACAGCACTTTTTATTAAAAGTATAAAAGTCTTCTAGATTATAAAATACACTAAATTCTGCAGTGAACATCATTTTTCAATAAAATTGAAAAAAACTAGACAAATGGCAAGAAATCCTGATTGCACATTCTTAAATCACAGTTCTATCACATTCTATTTCAGTAAATTACAACAAAGCTCAGCTGAATTGTTTCATTTAACTTTTACTATAACATTTTTACAAACCAGTTTCTGATCAATGATGCCTTGGCTATGGAACTGAGTACACGATAATACTTTTCTTTTTATACTTTGAAATCTAGCCCTCTATTTACCAAGCATAAAGGCAAATGCCAGTTAAATTACTCTTAGTTCCATCTTTCTGATGTTCAAGTGCAGGAACAATTATCTCAATCAATATTTAATGGCCTAATCCTAAACAGAAAGTTCCACAGTGTAGGCAATAGTCCTGTTAACATGCTGTTAATTTTCAAGCAGAGAGGCAAAAATGGCCTATACAGTTACTGAAGATGCACAGCAGTACATTTCCCTAAGGTAAAATTCTCTCTGCATTCTCCAGTCTACCTTCATTGACAATAAGGGAATTAGAAACATTTCAGAGCTGTATTCAGTGGGTTAAGCTTTTTCACTCTTTAAAATTCATGGAAAGTATAAAGCTTTCCTTTTCTCCGTGTTTTGAAAAACAAGATTTTGCATCTCCCCAATTCAAGTCACATTTATCATGACCCTACCTACCTGCAATTTTATTCTGTTTGGTTTGGTCTTTTGCTGATTTAATACTTTAAACAGCCATTATTATCTAACATGAGTCATTGCCTAACTAGTTAAAATCTAAACCACTGACTTCAATTAGAAATCTTTCTATAAAATATAAAATATGAATATCAACATAACAAAAGTTACAAGAAATTTTAATGCAACTAATTTTTACAACTACACCATGAATAGAGAGAACTTCAGTAACATAAATAATTTCACTGAGAATATCACAGTAGTGATGATTAGTTCTCTTTTTCTATTCTTTTAAAAAGATTGAAGACTGGAGTAGAGGGATGTGGGAGGAACTCTTCCACTAATACATTCCTTTGGGAGAAAACTTAGAGGAAATGTGGGCAGGGAATTATGTCAAGATTCAAAGAGCAATAGTAACAGCAGAAGAAACAAATGATCTTTCTTTACATGTTTATTAAGAGGCTAAATACAGTCTTGGCAGTTGTACTTGAGAATGAAGTTTATATTATCCTTCTTAGAACTTCAAGTTTGACCTTAAAAATTATCTAACCTCCTGTAAGTCTGCTACAATTGATTTTTAAACTCAACTTAATTTTGATTTTCCACTAAATAGAAAATTTCAGCAAGGTTCCCACTTAAAGATGATATAGTACTTAAAATGCTTTCAGGATACTTCCATTACTTTTCTTCTATTTTTACACTTCATGAGTATTCAGAATTTCAAGTGTTAAGTAAGAGTCAAACAGCTTTACAATATTAAAGAAAAAAGCTGAAATACATTTCTCCTAATATAAAGGTAATAAATATCAAACTCTTCAGAGTTGTTCAACTGGTAATCTGGTTAACTTGCGTGAACATGGTAATATATATACTCACTTTTTACAGATTTGAGGGGAAAGGATGTCATGTTTTTATACAATTCTCTAGTTCTTACAAGGGGGAGTACAAAATGTCCTTGTAAGAATATTTCTTGTTCCTTTGCCAAATACAGTTTTTAAGTACTATGTTTACATAGTGATCTGCCATGTTTATATAGTAGAACTCAGGGGCAGACATCTCTCATCTGTGAGAAGGATGGTCATGCCCATAAGCCTATCTATTGTATAAATTATTTGGAGTAGATTAGAATCTTTCTCCATAAATGTTCATCAACTTAAAAGCAGAGTCAGGTTTAATGTAAAATGGAGAAGTAGATGACTGCCTTTAAAATTCTTCCCTTCCTGTTAGCCCGCATCAGGAATCTGGAGACTGTTGATTGTCTGGTATATTTCATTCTATATCTGACCTAGACAGTTTCTGTTCACGACTTTCTCTTTTTTCATTCAACATTTATTGAGTACCTACTATGTGTTGTCAGGCAGTGCTCCAGGTAGGTATTTGCATCATATCAATGAACCAAATAGAGATTCCTGGCCCCAGGAAGCTTACATTCTAAGAATGAAAATAGGAAAAAAATAATGTAATAAGTGGGTGAATTATATAGGCAGATAATAAGGCTATGGGGGAAAAAAAGGTAAAGCATGGTAAAGAGGATGAGGATTGTAGGGGTGGGAGGTATAGGAAGAGAATTATATTTTCAAATAGAGAGGCCAAGACAGGCCACATGGAGATGGTAGCTTCTGAGTAAAGAGGCCATGTGGAAGTCTGGGAGAGAGCTCCAAGGAGGAAAGGGCCAATGCCCAAAGGATCTAAGGTTGGGGTAAGCATGGTAGGTTTGAAGAACTACACAGACACCACTGTGACTGAGATAGAGTGAATAAAAAGAGGAATAGGAAAAGAGGTGAGAAAAAAGAAAATATACTGAGGGAGGAGGGAGGAATGGAAATCCTGGGAGGCACTGAGAAGCATTTTTTTTTTTTTTTGTATTTTTCCAAAGTTAGAAGTTGGGAAGCAGTCAGACAAACTCCCACATGCCCACCAGGGGGCAATCCTCTGCCCATCTGGGATATCACTCTGTTACAACTGGAGCCATTCTAGCACCTGAGAAGGAGGCCATGGAGCCGTCCTCAGCACCCAGGCCAACTTTGCTCCAATGGAGCCTTTGCTGCAGGAGGGGAACAGAGAAATAGAGAGAAAGGAGAGGGGGAATGGTGGAGAAGCAGATGAGTGCTTCTTCTGTGTGCCCTGGTTGGGAATTGAATCCAGATTTCCACACGCCAGGCTGATGCTCTACCACTGAGCCAACCAGCCAGGGCCGGCACTGTGAAGCTTTGGCTTTTAATCTGTCTTATATCTGATTTCATAAAGTTCCATGCATTTTTAAGGCTTAGAGATAATGAGATTGGTGATATATTGATTTTTTCATTCATTGAATTCTTTATTTATCCATTCATTCAACAAACACTGTTTATGGAGATTATAATACTACTAAGCATGACAAACCTAACTTGCATGACATGAAGAATATAACACTAAGCAAAAGGAAATGTAATCCCTGTTCTCAGGGAGTTTATGATCTAGTGAAAAAGATATACAGGAATGTGATAGTCACAGGAGTAGTGCTATGAAATCAATGAGGCAAAGGCATGTGGTGCTGTGGGAGTCTGGGATAAGGGAATTTGACTTAGTCATGAGGGTCAGAAAACACTGTACTGAGAAAGCAGCAATTAAGTGGCAAGTGAAAGATAAACAGGGCTCTGGCCAGTTGGCTCAGTGGTAGAGCATCTGCCCAGGATGTGGATGTCCTGGGTTTAATTCTCAGTCAAGGCACACAGGAGAAGCACCATCTGCTTCTCCAGCCCTCCCCCTCTCACTTCTCTCTCTCTCTTTCTCTCTCTCTCTCTTCTCTTCCCACAGCCATAACTCAATTAAAGCAAGTTGGCCCCAGGTGCTGAGGATGGCTCCATGGCCTCCACCTCAGATGTTAAGAAGAGCTCAGTGCTGAGCAACAAAGCAATGCACCAGATGGGCAGAGCATCACCCCCTAGTGGGCTTGCCAGGTGGACCCTGTCAGGATGCATGTGGGACTCTGTGTCTGCCCCCCTCCTCTCAATGAATTGAAGGAAGGAGAAGGAAGGAAGGAAGGAAGGAAGGAAGGAAGGAAGGAAGGAAGGAAGGAAGGAAGGAAGAAAATCAAGCACTAACTAGTTCGTCTAGAAGTGTTTAGGGGAACAGCAAATGCCAGGCAGAAGGGTGACTACAAAAAACTTAAAGAAGGTAGAATGATTGTAGACCAAACAGCTGGAGTTTAACAGGGACAAATATGGAGAGGTGGGTACAAAGGTGCAGACTGAACGTGTTGGGGCACAAAAACCAAACAATAGCAGTTTGTCTTTATCCTAAGCCCAATGGAAGTCAGTAAAAGATATTAAGTAAGGTAGTGACCTGATCAAATTTAAGTTCTAAAGGTCACTAGTCCATATTAAATATGTATTAGTGAGTTTAAATAATTCTTCTAGATAATTTGTTAGCATTTGAAGAGAGCCTTATAGAGATTATTCTGAACCCAGGAAGATTCTGGTGGGAATTTTAAATACTGTAACAAGCTGATGAGAAAAAATAAGTTGGGTATGGAAATTATTGAGCAGCCCATTAATTAAGTCAAGGAATAAAGTCAGATTCTATGTATTAAGCCTGTAAAATATGGCTTTCATTAAACTATTAATATGTCAGTGAAGAATAAAATATTGGTTTAATGTGAACACTAAATCCCTTCCATTTTGATAGGCATTTTGAGACCTAATAATATTAAGTGACTAACCCAAGATCACAAAGAAATTTTGTAGCAGTTCATCTAGCATAAATTGTTTTAAAAAAATAATAATAAAATGCTTCCCATAGTGTCTGCACTAATCTACATCCCCACCAACAAAGCACAAAGGTCTCTTTTTCTCCACATCCTCACATCCTCACCAACACTTGTTGTTTGTTGATTTATTGATAATAGCCATTCTGACAGGTGTGAAATAATATTTGATTGTGACTTTAATTTGCATTTTTCTGATTCTTAGTGATGTTGAGCATCTTTACATATGTCTATTGGCCATTTGTATGTTCTCTTTGGAGAAACGTCTATTCAGGTCCTTGGTTCATTTTTATATTGGATTGTTTGTTTTTTTCTGTATAATAGTTCTTTATAGATTTTGAATATTAACTCCTTAACAGATATATCATTGAAGAATATGTTCTTTCTTTCAGTGGGTTATCTTTTCTTTTTGTTAATGGTTTCCTTTGCTAGGCAAAAACATTTTTGTTTGCTCTAGCCCCATTTGGTTATTTTTCTTTTGTTTTCCTTGTCCAAATAAATATTTTCAGAAAAAAAGTATTGCTATAAGATATATCTTAAGCTTTTACTGCCTATGTTTTCCTTCAGGATTTTTAATGTTTCTAATCTATCATTTAAGTCTTTAATCCAGTTTGAGTTTTTTCTTATGTATGGTATAAGAAGGTGGTCTGATTTACTTTTTTTCTTTTTGGCATGTGTCTGTCCAATTTTCCCAGCACCACTTGTTGCATAGACTACTGTTACCCCAGTGTAGGTTCTTGCCTCTTTTGTCAAATATTAATTGACTATAAAGTTGTGGACTTATTTCTGGGATCTCTATTCTGTTCCAGTGTCTATATGCCTGTTTTTATGCCAGTGCCATGCTGTTTGGTTATTATGGCCTTGTAGTACAATTTGATATCAGGTAGCTAAGTGAAATAAGCCAGTTAGAGAAAGACAAGTATCATGTGATTTCACTTATACATGGAAACTAATGAACAACATTAACAAACAAGATAGAAACAAATTTATAGATACAGAGAACAGACTGACAACTCTCAGAGAGGAGAGGGTATTGGGAAGCTGAGTGAAAAGTTGAAGAGATTAAGTAAAATTTTTTTTAAAAAATCATAGACACAGATAACAGTATGGTGTTTACCAGAGGGAAAGGGGGTGAGGTAGAAGAGGGTAAAAGAAGATAAATGGTGCTGAAAGGAGACAAAATGGGATGGTGTACACACAATACAGTATACAAATGATCTATTACAGAATTGTACAACTGAGACCTATATAATGTTATTAACCAATGTCACCCTAATAAATTCAATTTAAAAAAATAAAGTGTAGATAGATTTTTTTAAAAAGTAAAATGGTCAAATTAATTTAAGACTCAAACTAGAAGGTATGGTCATCTTAATGACTCCTAATTCTTCTGTTTGTACTTCTAAAACATTACGGAACACTTATGTCCATGCAGCCTTAAAAATCCCACTTTTCTCTTGGCATAGTTAATAGATACCAGTCAATTGTCTTATCTGAAATATCATTTTCACAGTTGTGTATTGAGTCTCCTCAAATTATTCCTCAGTGGGAAAGCTCTTTGGAGTATTCCCTCCCTCCCTGAAGAGCACTAACCCCTCCTACCATTACCAGTGACACACACATTTAATTCAGTCAACAAATATTTATTGAACATCAACTATATACCAGACAGTCTGATAAGATGCAAAGATTTAAAAAATTAAATTTTTAGACTCCAGAAATTTAGTGTAGTGAGAGTGACTGGCAAGTAAATGAATGGTAAAAAAAACAATGTCACAGCTTCCTTTAGAGTTGGACACAAGATGCTGTGGAACAAGACAAATATCATGCCTGAGTGTGCCACAGAAGAAGGAAGCTCACAGAACTGACATAAATGGTCAGTTCTGACGAACTTGGAATAGTTTACTAATCAGACAAGGAGTAAGGGTATTTGAGGCAAATAGAACTGCATGAATAATGGCTGAATAATGGCTGCTTCAAACAGCATGGACAGCTACAACATGGAGTAGGTAGAGGAAAGTAAAGCATGATGAGACTACAAAAGTAATGAGCCACAGGTCTTAGAAGAAATTTTATGCCATTCTAAGGATTTGGGACTTTCTCCTTAAGGCAACAGTAAAACTGAGAAGGTTTATTAACAGATGTAAGAGGTAAGGTAAGATAAGGGGAAACTGATAAATTTGTATCATTGTTATAGTTTGGAAATATCCTTGTATTCCTAGCTTAGTTATTATATGCTTTACACATTGACAGAATATGCTTATTGAATATGACAACTAGATTGACATTCATTCTGAATTATCATTGTACTGATATATAAAAACAGTCATTATTTTATTTATACTGATCAACACTACATCACATAAAAATTCTCTATTAAATAATCTGGTATTATACCTTAAGGTTACATTATTTCTAAAAAGTATCAAATGGTACTCATGTAATCTGGAAGAGTTATATGATAAATTGCCTTCAAGGGAAGAATTTGCTGACCATAAAAAAGGTCGATAAAATATCATGGTGTATCTGTTTAGAGCATGTTGGCAAACAGTGAATAAGTTAAATAAAAAAGTGAATGCCATGATTAGCAATACTAAGCCTTAAACAAAATAATATTGAATAGATAAACCTCCCAACTCATTATAATCAGAGAGATCTATGAGTCAAAAGCACTGCTGCCTAGAAAAGAGATGACAGAATTAGAGAGAGCTCATTAGAAATAAGGATCCTCAAATATTGCAAATGCAGTAACTGGTAAAATAGCAGTGATATTCACTGAAACATTCAAAGAATGGCTCTTTAACTATTGTAAGACTTATTTTTAGGTGAGAGGAGAGGAGATAGTGAGAGAGATTCCCACATGTACCCCAACTGGGATGTACCCAGCAACCCCCATCTAGAGCCAATATTTGAATCAACCAAGCTATCCTCAGTGCCCCGGGCTGACACTCAAACCAATCAAGCCACCAGCTGTGGGAGGAGGATCAGGAGAGAAGGGGTAGAGGAAGGAAGAGAGAAGCAGATGGTTGCTTCTCCTGTATGCCCTGACTAGAAATTGAACCAGAAATATCCATATACTGGTCAATGCTCTATCCACAGAGCCAACCAGACAGGGCTTATAAGATTTTTTAATGAAAGAATATTTATTGAACACATAATACTCATAGATTTTTCAATTATTTAAATTATTGTCATATATAGTTCTTAACTATGTCTTTGTGTGTGGTGTGTATGTATTAAATTTTGCTATTGTACTATAAAATATACCTCTTCTGATGTTCCCATTATCTCTTTGATCATCCCAAGAGATCTGGTATAGCCTAGGTAATTTTCTTCAACTTATTTTCATTCTAAAGCAAAACAGCTTCCACTAGGGTAAGTAAATTACTAAATTTTTTTATACATGACAACAAATATGTAAAATTTATGCCTTTCAATGACATTTAGGACTTAATGTCAACATTAATCAGAGAGGTTTTCTCTTCTGTCAGTGGAACCAAAACACAAGAGAAAGTCCTTAATGTTAGATTATATTTTGTTATATTTTTTCAGGATTAAATTTGTCAATTTAGCTTTTTGAAGTGAAGTAAATGAATAGAGAATTAAAATTTTTAAGTTGGATTGAGCATTTATCATTTATTTAGAACATTATGCTTTTATTTAAAAATTACATTAAAACGCTGCTGAAAATTAGTAGTTTACACCTATACACACATAATATGATTATAGTGAAATAAAACAGATGCCACAAAATTAATTTTATATCTGTATGCTTAAATGTCCATGCCTTGCTTCTTCCACCCTTACATTGTATTGCTTTACACTTATAATTAGGATACAAAACAGTTCTATCATCCCTAAAATAATTACAACCTTCCTTTAAGTCAACACCAGCAACCTCTGCTATTCTCCACCACTATATTTTTTCTTTCTAAAATGTCATATAAATGGACTCAAATAGTATAAAACTTTTGAGATTGGCTTCTTTCACCCAGCATAATGTCATTTGTAAAATTCATCTAAGTAACTGGATGTATCAATAGTGTATTTATTTTTATTGCTCAGAAGTAGTCCATGGTAAGGTTACACCACTGTGGGGGGCTTTGGGTTGTTTTCATTTTAGGAGAGTAACATGCAAGGCTACTATCAACATTCATCTGCAGGCATTTGTGTCAACATGAAGTTTAATTTTTATATAAACATCAGGACTGATATTGCTCATTCATATTATAGGTAAATAATTGACTTCCTAAGAAACTGCCAAACTGTTTTCCAGAATGGATATACTATTTTGCATTCCTACCAGCAATATGTGAGTTTCATTTGCTCCACAGTATCACTGGCACTTGGTATTGTCTACTTTTATTTAAGCCCTTCTAATAGATAAGAGGTATTTCATCGAGGTCTAATCTGAATTTCCATTGAGGCTATAAATATTATAAATATTGTACATCTTTTTATGAATATATCTTCTGTGATCATTTTAACTGTATTTTATGTCTTTCCTTTTTGTGTGTATGACTGCTTTTAAATTATTGATATCATGCTGCTTTTTCTCTGTGATTGAGAGAACTTAAAAAATTTCTGGAATAAGTGTGGATATAAGTGAGTATAAATACCTAAATTAAATTCAGTCCAAAATAAAGTAATAAAATCTCCACAATTTTTACTTTTGATTATTTTAGCCTTTTCCTGGGTATGTTTTGTGGTCTTGAAAGATAGATATAAAGCTATCATTTTCTTTTCTTATTTCTAAGTCTCATATTTTCTAAGTTCTGGAATAAAATCTAGAAAAGACAATCCAGTGAATCACTGAAAAGAGACAAAATGATACATTCAACAAAGAATCCCATGGAATTATTCTTTTGAAATAGACAGTCTTTGTGTTTACTTGGCTCTGCCAATTGCATTCTGTAATTCCTGTTCTCTGCCAGCTCTGGAGAGAGTTGTAGCCAAATAACTGGATTTTTGATCTAGTTGTCACCAAAAAGTTTGAGAGCAGTCCCTCAAGCATTAGAACCATAAAAAACATTTACAGTGGAATCATAAAAAGCCAGTTTAACTAAATTAGTTCTGCATTAAAACCATGATTTAGACCAGGCTCATAAAAAACAGAAATCTTGTTGCAAACCTGGGATTATTTCAAATGAAGTAATTCTTGCTCTGAGTAGCTTCCATAAAAATTTTGGTAAAATATGATAGTTTCAATTAACTTTTCACTTAAACTTATGCATGTAAAATACATAGTTAAAAGCAAAACTCAAAGAAAACTATATTACATAGACAAAAATGTCCCTGTCACCTTTCCATTAAGAAGTTAGGACAAATACTCTGCTAGTTCATAACGTTAGATCATTGTACTTGGTGCACTTTGAATGAAATGTTTGACTGCCAAGTCTATGCATCTAAGCTTCTAAAATCAAGAGGATTTAGTAAAAGCTTTGAAGAGGTCTGTGTGTATTTTTTTAAGCTTGTCCAAGGGATTAGGACTATCTGGTTCCAGAAAAGTGAGTGGCTTCCTGACCCTATTGGTCTTCCCCTCTCCAATTTAGTTAAAGAAGGTTTACCTGAGGCCAGTCTTTGATATAGCAGAATTTCAAAAGCAAGAAGAAAACCTTACATCTCTTATACTTGTTTATGAGACCTAAATTTCTTTAGGAGAGAAAGAATTGAGTTAGGATATTGGAAGAAAAGGAATAATGGGAGGAAAAAGGGATGGAGTAGGGAGAGAAGGGAAAGGGAAAAAGAGAGGGGAAGAAAAGAAAGAAAAATAAAATGGGAAGAAAGAAAGAGAAAGAAAGAAAGAAAGAAAGAAAGAAAGAAAGAAAGAAAGAAAGAAAGAAAGAAAGAAAGAAAGAAAGAAAAGAAGGAAGAAAGAAAAGGAAAGGAGTCAGAACAGGAGGTGGTGCAGTGGATAGAGCATTGGACTGGGACACAGAGGACCCAGGTTTGAAACCCTGAGGTTGCCAGCTTGAGTGAAGGCTCATCCAGCTTGAGCATAGTTTCACCAGTTTGAGCACGGGATCGCTGACTTGAGCATGGGATTATAGACATGACCGCATGGTCGCTGGCTTGAAATCCAAGGTCACTGGCTTGAGCAAGGGGTTACTCACTGTTGGAGCCCCTTCCCCCAGTCAAGGCACATATGGGAAAACAATCAATTAACACCTAAGGTGCTGCAACAAAAAATTGGTGCTTCTCATCTCTCTTCCTGTCTGTCTATCCTTATCAGTCCCTCTCTCTGTCTCTCTTTCTGTCTCTGCCACAAGAAAAAAAATAAAAGAAAGAAAAGATAGAGGAAGAGAGGGAAGGAGAGAGAAAGGAAGGAGGAAGGAAGGAAGGAAGGAAAGAAGGAAGGAAGGAAGGAAGGGAGGGAGGGAGGAAATGAAGGAAAGAGGGTAGGAGGAAGGGAGAAGAAAGAGATATCTGGAACACAATGGAAGTTCAGTAAGTATTTGTGGAGTGAATGAATGAGTGAATATTAATTAAAAGACAGCATTATAGTGTGAATACGTAGATTTAATCAATGTACAAACAATGAATACTACAGTACTTTTGCTAGATAAGGTGTGAATGCTAGCAGAGAAGTAAATAAATGGGGAAAAGACTGCTCCTGAATGTCAGGGAAGGGTACTGGAATAGACAAAGATGAAAAGTAAGTCGTGGTGGATTGGCTCAGTGGTAGAGTATTGGCCCAGTGTATGGAAGTCCTGGGTTTGATTCCTGTTTAGTGCACACAGAAAAGACCATCTGTTTCTCCACCCCTCTCACTCTCTCTCTAACTTTCTCTCTCTTTTCCTCCTGCAGCCATGGCTCAAATGGTTCAAGCAAGTTGGCCCCAGGTGCTAAGAATGACTCCATGCCTTCACTTCAGGTACTAAAATAGCTAGGTTGCCTGAGCAATAAAGCAGTAGCTCAGAGGGGCAGAACTTTCCCTGATAAGGGTTTTGCAGGATTAGGATGCAGGCAGGAATCTGTCTCTGCCTTCCTGCCTCTCACTTAATAGGAAAAAAGAAATGACAAATAGTTTTCTAAGGAGTACATTAAAGTTGTCAGTAGTTTGCATGATTTTACCTAGAGCTGGCCCAGTTTAATTTGATCTATAGATTAATACTTGTTTGATGTGGTATAGCACATTTATAAGCACAGATTCCAAAAGCAGATTTTCTGGGTTGAAATCCTGTCACCAATCATTCACTGTCTGTCCATAAGCCTTACCATTTCTGTGCCTTAGTTTTTTCATATGTTCAATGGAGATAATAGTGTTACCTATATAATAATACAGTGGTACCTTGAGATACAAGCAGACCAATATACAAATTTTTTAAGATATGAGCTGCAATTCGGTCCATAATTTTGTTTGAGATCTGAGTGAAATTCCAAGATACGAGTTGTGATTCGGGAAGCTGCTGCTAGTTGGCGCATTGGTGCACGGGTCCAGTATCAGCATCACAACACCAGCATCTCATACTTTCTCACGTGTTACCCGCAGAATCAAGTCAAATCTGGTGCACCAATTTTTTCTTGCATCATTTTTGCATTTTTTACTAAATTTTTTTGTGTGCTATCATGGGGCTGAAGAAAGTGAGTGTAAAGGACAGTGGTGAGAAGAAGAGAATGATGTCAACAGAAGTAAAGCAAGAAATAATTGAAAAACATGAGCATGGTGTATGAGTGAACTGACAAGGCTGTACGACCGCAATACATCTACAACTTGTACCATCCTTAAACAAAAGGATGCCATCAAAAGCACAAATTCAAAGAAAAGAACTACAATTCTGTCCCAATTAAGGACAAATATCCATGAAAAAATGGAGAAGCTTCTGCTGGTGTGGGTGAAAGAGAAAGAGCTGGCAGGAGATACAGTGACAGAGACTGTAATATGCAAAAAGGCACGTATTATTTACAGCGACTTGAAGAAGAAAGAACTGTCATCCTCAAAAGAGGCAGCAGAAGATATGTTTAAGGCAAGTCACGACTGGTTTGAAAATTTCAAGAAGAGATCTGGCATCCACTTGGTGGCGAGGCATGGTGAAGCTGCAAGTGCTGATGTTAAGGCAGCTGAAGAGTACATTGCACATTTTGCAGTGCTTATCACAAAGGAAGGCTACATCCCCCAACAAGTGTTCAACTGTGATGAAACAGGATTGTTTCAGGAAAAAATGCCCCAGAGGACTTTCATAACCGCAGAGGAGAAGAAGCTGCCAGGCCATAAACCCATGAAGGACCGTCTGACTCTTGCATTGTGTGTAAATGCTAGTGGTGACTGTAAAGCCACTGCTAGTGTATCATTCTGAAAATCCTCAAGCCTTTAAGACTCACAAGATTCTTAAAAGAAAAACTGCAGGTTATGTGGCACACCAATGCTAGGGCATGGGTTATGTGGCAGTTTTTTATTGAATGGGTAAATTTCGTCTTTGGTCCTGCAGTGAAGAAATATCTTCAAGAAAATAAACTCCTGATGAAAGCATTACTAATACATGAAAATGCTCCAGGCCACCCACCTGGTCTTAAAGATGACATTCTTGATGAGTTTAAATTTGTGAAAGTCCTCTACCTCCCACCCAACACGACTTCAATCTTACAACCTTTGAATCAGAAGATCATTTCCAACTTTAAAAACCTTTACACAAAGCACTTGTTCCGCCACTGCTTTGAGGTGACTGAGAATACAACTTTAACCCTTTGAGAGTTTTGGAAAGATCACTACAACATCGTGATATGTTTACACATTATTGACTTGGCATGGCAAGAGGTTACAAGAAGAACCTTGGACTCGGCATGGAAAAAATTATGGCCTGATGTTGTTGCAGACAGGGACTTTGAAGGATTCGAACCAGAGACCAAGACCGAGGTAGAAGCGTTGGAGGAGATTGTGTCCCTTGGGAAGTCGATGGGTCTGGAGGTAGATGAGGATGACGTAAAGGAGCTCGTCGAGGAACATGAGGAGAAACTCTCAACTGAGCAGTAAAAGGAGCTATAGATGATGCAGCATACGGAGCTTCTGCAAGTGATTAGTAGTGAGGAGGAGGTAGAGTCAGGGAAGTAATTTCTACAAGTGAAATTAAAGACATGCTGGCAATGTGGGAGAAGCTTTCAAGTTTCATTGAAAAGAAGCACCCAGAAAAAGTTTCAACTGGTCGTGCTTCAGCACTTTTTAATGACACTTGTTTGTCACATTTCTGTAACATTTTAAAAGGCAGGCAAAAGCAAACCTCTTTGGATAGATTTTTATTCAAAAGTCCTGCAAGTGAAAGTGTCAAAAGTGCAGCCAAAAAGGCAAAAACAGATAATGATTAAATGAAAAATAAGTAATGTTAAGCTTAGGTTAAGTTTAAAGTTAAGAAAGTGCAGTTTTTTACAATTAAGTTTTTGTGGTTTTATTTTAAGTAGGGAAAGTGCAGTTTTAGTTTTGTTTAAAGTAAAGAAAATGCAGTTTTAGTTTACATTTAGTGTTAAGAAAGTACAGTTTTAGTTTACGTGTCCACAGTGCCTGCATCTCTTCCTCCCTCCCTCCTTCTCCACGGTTCACCTCCATTAGCCGCACTAGTCTTTCTCCAAGGTAAGAATACAGTACTAAATAACACTTTTTTCTTTTATTTCATATATTCGTTATGAATTGGCAAAGTACACATATGTGTTTCTTAATTAAAAACTTGTCTTTTTTCATAATTTAGGATGGTTTGGGGATGTTTCATTGGGCTGGAACAGATTAAATCTATTTCAGTTATTTTAAATGGGAAAAATTCATTTGATATACAAGTTGACTGACTTACGAGCTTGGTTACAAAACTAATTAAACTCATATCTCAAGGTACCACTGTATTGTTATGAAGATTAAGAGTTAATAAAAGTAAAACAGTACAGTAAGCATAGTGAATTCTTAATGTGTTGGTTCTTATTATTCAGTAACTAAATTATGAAATATAAAACATATATGAACATTTTGTCCAGGTAACATAAAGAAAAAGTGAGGTTATCCCTCTGTAATTATGGATTTTCAAAATGTTGAGTTGAATTTATTAATAGAAATATTTCCTTTGTAATTAGTTAATTGGTTTTCCAGAAAAATTAACTTCCTCTCAGTTAAAGCACCATTTCTTTTGTTAGACAAGGGCTTCCAGAGATAAGAGTAATAAAAGGTCTTAAAACTGCAGAGATGAGAAATACACAAGGTGAAATTATTCTTATGTTAGCAAGAGAGGCAATCCTCACAGCTCCTGTTGGTGACTGACAGCTGTTGAATAAAGCCAACTGTCAATATAGGAATAAGCAACTTGCTATATCTCATGTCTGGAACACAATTGCCAATAATTTATTGCCAGAAAACTATGGAGACAACTATTCTCTCTCAGTAAAGTGATATTGAATGCATTCGGGGCAGGAGGGGGAATCGCATGTCTTTTGAGTTGTAATTTGGCCATAATATCTAAAGTTAATGTTCTTAAGATTTTAAAAATTATTGGCAATGATGAGAAAAGAAGACCATATTTTTACATTTTAACTTTGACCCAAAGAGAAAAAACCCAGAAGAGTTGGCAGAAAAAGCAATTGGAAAGGATTCAACTCTTCCAAATATTTGTCAATGTAGAAATGATTTTGAGCGCATGTGATGAGGAAATTCCACAGACTTAGTTGGCATGGATTAAAAAAATAACACAAAAAATTGAGGAAATGTAGTCCATGCAGAATCAAAAAGGTTGAACTGCCCTAAGAAGACTGTACAATATAGTATATATTAAATTTCTAATGTCTTACTTACTAACAAGTTTTCAATATAACCTGTTTATTATTGTAATAAGGTCAACCATGAATCAACCAACAGTTAGTACCCAGGGCAAAAGAAAATCTTTCCATTGATTGCTGCAAAAGCATTCAAAAATACCAATTGATCACTAGTGATCTTTGGTACAGCAAAGTTTCATTCCTTTAGGGATTTGCTTAACCACAGACTTTCTCTGGAACCAATCTCATAATGCAGTATCCCTTTGGATTTTCAGTAACCTCATTAATGGCTGCCCTGTGCTCCCTGTCTACTTTTAATTTCTTCTACTAATAGAAATACTTCATAATAGAAGATTTAATTAACTGAGTTTCCAAAAAGCTATTTCCAGTGAACTGGGAACATTAGCTTTAATTTTATTGTTCAAGACTGAACATCCCCTTTTTACAACAGATTAAATGCAGCAGGAAAACAACAGTTTAACCACACTAAGGTGTGGGAACCCACCAGCCAAAGTCAATGGTGCTGCTGAGAAGACAAAGGTTGTGGCAGTCTGATCTGAGGGGAGGGCCCTGCTGGAAGTTTTTTGTCCTTTCCTTAACTTGTGTGACTCTTAACAGGGCTCGTTCATGTCTATAGGAACTCTGAGTGTAGATCAGCTCTCTACCAAGAGCAAAGCATCATAGTAAGTGTGCAAGAAGGAGGATCTTTCTTGTCTCCATCCTCCCAAATATGTAAGAAGTTTTTCAGACCCATTAGAAATGTACCTTTTACAGTTAGGTCCTGTTTTCAAGAAACAGTTCCTGTTTTCATGGGGCAGTGTTAAAGGGAGAGGGCAGAAAAACTAGCATGACTGTAAAACAGAGAAGTCTTAAGGGCAATCAGCTAACTATTGAGGCAGAAAATTTTTCCTACAGCATTTATTAATTTATATCCTTTGAGGTTGACCTGACATAAGCTTGTCACACTCATAATTTGGTTTATTTATTTGACAAACTGATAGAGCACCTGGTGAGTTGTCCCAATCCCACACATACACACATATTTGGGGCAAGGATATCCCTTGTTTAAACTGTGTCTTTAAAACCTTTATGGAGATTAGCTGCTGAATATTATTACACACTAGCCATTTTTCAAATTTAATATCTTTCACAGTTTTACCTTTTTTCTCTCATTTATCAAATGAAATTAGACCACATTACAGACTAATACCTTATGAATTGCATTTATTAGATCAGAGCCAATTTGAGTCATGGATGCATATGTACCCAGAAGCACTAATGTCCTGTGAAAAAGCAGAATGGTGGCTTGGAGGTTTATAGCACCAAATAGCTTTTCATCTGTGAAAGACCTCGGTTCAGTTCTTTGCTTTCAACCTGAGTAAAACTGACATTCATGGCTAAACCATAACTTGTATCACCAAAACCTAATTGGAGGTTCACTTCAAATGTGGAAACTGAACAAAGAATTCAGCCAAATGTTGCAAATTTCTGTAAAAGTGGAAATCATGAGTCTTAACCTGGTTCTGACTCCACTATGCAAAGACTAAGAACAGAAACTTGTGTGTAAGACCTCTAAAATTTACTCATCTATCAAAACAGAAAATTTTTCATCCATATTATTTAAAAAATACTTGATAGAGTTCACAAGAACAAAGCTTCAAAGACAAACACAAACTAAAAATCTTTTATTTGGAAAGGTTTAAATATTGTAGCTTTTATTGTGTTTGGACCTTTGCAGTAACTGATTTAAGAGTTAACTTTTGTAGGAGTTTACTGCTCCCCCAAATAATTCATTACCGATGGTTATTCTTTCTGTCTTCGCAATTAATCGGGTTTGAAAGTGCTTCATTTGGTGCATTTGTATTGTTTAAATAAATCTGGAAACACTAACCCTGTCACATTCAGGGGTCGAGTGTGGGAATGAATCTGTAGACACAGAGGGTAAAATACTTCAAGGCGTATCCCCAAGAGATTTCCAGCTGGACAATCAGAATTTATTTTCCAAGAGGAGGGTATCCTTGTGCAAGGGAGCCCTATGGTGTGTTATAAGGTCTCCTTATCCTGTCTCAGCAAATTGCATAAATCATGGCAATAAAGTCTTCCTATTCAGCATGTTAGGGGTACAGAAAGCTGACCCGCTTTTGACCTCTTATTTGGGGCCTCAACTGACCCTAACTTAGAAGTTCAAACAGTCAATTGCAGGTCACTGAGGGCAGTCTCACAGTCTTTTTAATTCCACTAGGGCTGCAAGGTTAAACTTATGCAGCACAGGTATTTTCCTAGTTTTTTGGGATGTGTGTAGGCTCATGGAATCGACACCAGGCTGACTAAAGGAGGAAAAAAAGAGAGAGAAAGAAAAAACAAACGAAGCCAGTGAGTCGGTGTCCTCCTAAGCAGCCCCACTTTAGTATACACCAAGCCGGTCATTTATCAGTATAATAGATCTACAGACAACCTTAAACAATTGTCAAACATTCTTTTAAAAGCCATTAGTTTTTCAACTAATATATATCTGTTTTGTGCATTTGTTGAACCCTTCACTTGTCACTGTGAACGGCCTGTTAAACTAAGCAGAGGCCTGATCAGTTTTCAGTGAGCGCTGAGCCTCAGGGTTCACCTGGGTCAGCCACAAGATTTATGAGGCCTAGTGCCAGTATCTGATTGGGACTGTTAGTGCTAAAGAAAGCTGACACTTCCTCCCTTTCCCTCCTCCTCAAGCTCGGCGCACAAAGTCCACTGACTTAACTTGGACATTCCCACTGGCTTCCTAAGAGGCAGCAGAATTGATGACCTGTACAGACACCAAAGTGGACATCAATAAAAAAAGATGGATGCGGACAAGTGGAGTGACATGCCTCATTGCTGAGGGAACTGGCGAGGGGAGAGAAAAGGTTAAAAAAACACTGGAAAGTTATTTATATAAGCTTCAAGGACAAGGATTTTGTCACTACTTGCCTAAGAATTTGCTCTTAAAATATTCTTTCCTCTGGTTTCTATCCTCTGGTTGGCAAAAAAAAAAAGTCTGGGGAGTAATTGCTACATAGTTTTATTTGTTGGCTTACCTTCAGAAATTTTTATCAATCTTTTTTTGGTCACAAAAGAGTGATACCATAATACGGACTAAGAACTGTTGAGACACATGCAAGAAAAATGTAAGGTACACGATTGATTAAGCATTATCATTATGCTTCTTAATTAATATAGTTAAAAGCTGAGGAGATTGTATTTTCTATAAACTGGTAGATGTAAATGCTCTAAATAATATGCTCATTTTGAAGCATCTCCCAAAGAACGACCCTGACATACCAGGATGTACGCTCTTGAATTTGGAATAGTTGACAAATGGGAAATGAATAAAAGTAACAGGATTAGGCATTAGTATACTGAGTGTGATTCTATTTTAAGGCGCTCGTGAGAAAAATTATTTGGTGGCTTATTTCGCACTCTAAATTAGATAAAAAAAAAAAAAACAAGTAAAATGAATAAAAAATTATTAACATTTTTCTTCCATTCCTGATGTATTTATTTGGCTTCTAGATTGTTTTGTGCATGTTTATGTATTATGTAAATGAGATTTAAATCTAAATGTGATCAGTGAGAGGTTGGGAGTGATCTTGTGCTCAGCCATAGCATAAGAAATGGCAATCTCCCTACATCACAATATTTACAAGTGCTTCTTCCATACTCACTCAGCCTTGATTTAGCTGTTTTCTTCAGTATCTGTTGGTCTGTTATTCAATAGCAGGAAAAAATTGCAAAACATAAAAATTCCATTTTTAGTAATTTCAGGTGTTCCAGATGATAATAGTTTGTTCTATTAAGATAAACCCTTTTTAGGTTCAAAGTCAAGACAAAAACTAATGCTGTCATATTGTCCCTTTTATGTGCCGAACCTGAACTTGACATATTTAGTTGGAGTTTGAAGTTCTTACCATTTCAGCACTGTTAAAATAGGTCAGTTTCACAGTACACAATCTAATGTCTCTCACTATTTCTGGCTATGGCAGTTGAATAGGGTTTGCACTAATATCACAACAGAGCTTGTGATGAAGTGAAGAAAGGGCGTTGTTATCTCTGATGATTTTGTGTACTAGGTGAGAATAACCATCTTATCCAGAAACTAAAAACCTAAGTGAGGATGTCTGTGGAATCCACACTGTCTTCTGCCCAGTTTCAGACTAGTTTCCAATGCACTGCTATATCCAGTATACATACAGCAACTTTTGAACATGAAGGTTTATTGTTAAAGTCAATCACCATTTTTCTTCTAAAGTAGTATATATATTATACTGTACTAATAAATGTGGCATTCAAAAATGACATTTCCAGGGGCTCAGTATCATCTGCTTAAGAGAGGACTTGAGGTCCTAGAGAGTTCAAGTTAACTCCAATTCTTCCACGGCTAACTCTGGATCCTCTATCTGCCAGCACACTTCTGATCCTCTCTTACTAATAAACTGACAACATAGATTTCCTATAAGCTTCAGGTGGTATTATTTTAAAAGTTTATTCAGCTTGCTCAGGATTGGAATCTAGTGTGGTCCTTTCTGGGTAATCTAACACATATCTGTGCTGGGACATCTTGACCGAAAAAGTTTTAAGGAGACATCATTTGGATATATCTGAATAATATGGAGGAATTCTGAAATTCTTAATTCAGGGTACAAGCATGTAAGAAGATTCTGGAGCTAAATTAACTGCATTCTGCTTCACAAATGAACAAGTTTGTTTTCTCAAGCTCTGGACTCAAATTAATGTCAATCTGCTTGAGGGGCTGACCTTGGTCTTTTCTGGGCTGAGAATGGATGTCAAAGGAAAGTACCTTTTTCTAGCCTCATGGGATTCTGGGAAGTGACATTCCAGGGTTTCTCTAGTTTGAGGCAAATAATTGGTTATGTCTCACTGATCTAAAAGAAACATCTTAACAAAGTCTTCTTGGTATCATTTTAATGCAATAAAAAACTTTCTTGGAATTTAAAATCATAGAATCATAGTTATTTTTAAAAATCATGCATTTTACCAAAATACAAATATACTTGGATATATAAAAAAGAGGATAAAAATAATTTAAGATAAATACCAAAAATATGCCAATTCTCTGATTGTTTTTCCATTAAGAAGAGAATCATAGGCCTGACCTGTGGTGATACAGTGGATAAAGCATCAACCTGGAATGCTGAGGTTTCCGGTTCAAAACCCTAGGCTTGCCTGGTCAAGGCACATACAGGAAGCAACTATGAGAAGTTGATGCTTCCTGCTTCTCTCCCACCTCTTTCTCTCTCTTCTCTCCTCTATAAATAAATAAATAAATAAATAAATAAATAAATAAATAAATTTTTAAAATAAAAAAGAAGAGAATTATACTAAAATAAATCAAATCACTACCACTATGTTGACATTTTATGTTACTTTTCAGTTTAAAATATCAAACATTATAACAATTATGTATAAAATAAATAAAAGGATTAGGGATTAAATTAGAGAACCAATCAATACTAATAATTTAGTGGAATTACAACCAAGTGAATTCTCAAATTTATTAATTAGTGTAGATGTCTCAAATGAAGGATTGAATTGTAAAGTTGATATCTCAATCTAAATCTCAGTATTATATGAAAGTATATATCTGCATACTTTATATTTTCCTCTCTGAAGACAGATCATAAAATGACCAGATACCAATACCAATACGTATGCTAGTCTACTCAGGTGTCTTCCCATAAGCAAAGTGTTCCAAGCATGTTAATGATTTCGCAAATATACCTCAACCAGAAGGTCAGGGAGGAGTGGAGGACTCAGAAGGTCTCTCAGAATTAAAATAGCAACAAATCCAGTGTCAAACTATTTTATTCAGAAAATGCGGCTTAGTTCTCTGGCATTGACAAAGCATTATCAGAATGAATCAGCAGAGAATACTTTTGAAGGTTTCTGTGTTTTAAATACAATTTGATTACTTCCTATCAATCAAGTTTATACTAAATATCTGCTCAATTTCTAGTGATTAGGCATTTCTGGAATAAAAGAATTCTTCACAGGGTCCTTAACAACAATGAACCATTTAGTACATTACCACAGCAAGATAATCTTTTGCTGCCACAATGATCAAAATTTTTATTTTCACTCAAAATGTGTCTCAATAAAATAAACATTTGCTAGAAAATTCCTTCTTAAGCTATTTGAACTCCAAGTAAAACATTCATTTGACAAAATTGCTATTTTATAAGGAAAATAATTTTTCAAAGTAAATGCAATTAAAGATAGCCTGTCTATTTTTTAAATGGAAATAGAACTTCAGTTACTTTAAAGAATAAACTACTATTGCTTATTATTATTACCTTTGTAGTAAGGAAGAGGAACAAGAGGAGAAGGTGATAGAGGAAGAAAAAAAAAAAGAGAAAGGTGTTTTATTTTGCCCAGCATTATCGAAGGCTGTCATCAATAGTTTCACTAAAATGTCTGTTTTACCTTTTCCTGGGATTCTTTAATTAGTTCACCAAAACCATGTGATAATAATTTTGGACAAATAGTACAACCAAAGTTGAAAAGATGGCAGTTATATAGTTAATTTCATTAAATGGCTGCCTGCATTGATTCAGTAATAAGACAGATATATCATTACTAGAACACAGAGTACCCCACTCTGATCATGTAATCCACACTACCATCTTCATAATCCACATGGACCATCCCACTTAATTTAATGTTCAGGCGCTTATAACCATTAAGATTATACCCATAATTGTCTGGTGGTTATAACAGCCTTCTTTCCCAGGCTGGCATCCAATTTGTATTTTTCACCAGACACAGCCAATATTCAAAAGCACAGAAATTTCTCTTTTAAAAAAAGAAATTACTTTCAACTACTTATTCTATTCTGCTGTGATAAAAAAAAAAATCTATACTGTAAAGTGTGGGTAATATTTTGCATTGTCTATTCCCAGAATAACTTTTGAAACTATGTTGTAGCTCCCGATTATGTGTATACTCATTTGACTAACAAAACTTATACCTTAGTAAACAGCAAGTCTGCATATTAGATTAGAAAAAGATATACAATAAAAAAACACAGTTTCTAAAAACGAAGAAAAAAAGAAAAGCTTGAAGTACAAATAGGAGAATGGGATTTTGCCCCCTATACCAGTGGGTTGCTTCTGCCACCAAGATTTTTCTCATTTCCATGAATTGCTTTTTTGATTAGGACAGTGGTAGTCAACCTTTTTATACCTACCGCCCACTTTTATATCTCTGTTAGTAGTAAAATTTTCTAACTGCCCACTGGTTCCACAGTAATGGTAAGAAAGTAACTTTATTTTATAAAATTTATAAAGCAGAGTTACAGCATGTTAAAGCATATAATAATAATTACTTACCAAGTACTTTATGTTGGATTTTTGCTAAGTTTGGCAGAATAAGTCTTTATAAAACAACTTATTATAGTTAAATCTATCTTTCTATTTATACTTTGGTTGCTCTGCTACCGCCCACCATGAAAGCTGAGCTGGAACGCCCACTAGTGGGCAGTAGGGACCAGGTTGACTACCACTGGTTAAGATGTTCTGGGGAAACAAAAGCAAAGGGTAGAGCATCACTTGCTGGACATGACAGATGGCTCTTCCTTAATGGGTTATAAAAGAAATGTGGCATCCAAAGTATTACTTTATGGAACACAAAAGGAGAATGCTAAGCAATGCTATAGATTTTATCTAATATGCCCATTTTGCCTATTTGTAGAACAATTATCATTTTACTATTATAATTATTGACACATTTCTAAGGAGCAGAGTAATTAACCTTGAAAAGATTAGGTAAATGCAAATCCAAGTGCCTTTTATGTTTAAATCATTATTAAGAATGAATGTCCTTAGAGCAAAGCCTCTGGTCAGTAAAAGGGGAAATTCATAACTAAATGGTCTAGTCATATTATATAAGAGTTTTCTTCAACCCCCAAAAAATTCCATTAGCAATAAGAAATTTTGTGTTTGCTACTTTAAAGCAGGTATTCCATAAAATATTTCTTATGAAAATTAAACAAAGCATATTTACCTTAGTGAAGTTACAGGTTAATATATATATATATATATATATATATATATATATATATATATATATATATATAGTCATTCCCTCTACAGGTTATGATACATTTTTAAATCATGATGATGATATATATTCATTGCAAAACAAAAACACTAGAAAGCCCAAAATTAATCATAACCAAAATTCTGGTAAACATTCTTTCAGAATATATATATATATATCTGAAAAACTAAAATAAAAAACATACATGCCCACGAAAGCATTCTTTAAAAAGTATAATTATATTATTCTACAAGCTATTTTTAAACTCAATAGTATGTCAAGGACACAGTTTCATGCTAATAAATACTGAGTGGTAGCATCATTTTAAATCACTACATAGTAGTCCATTTGTTAATTTTCTTTATCATCTCCATATTTATAGAATTATAAGTTTTTTCAAATTACCATTTAGCTTACACTTTTGGTACCACTTTTTACTGTATATTTCTAAAGAAAGAGAAAGTAATACATCCAAAATATTTTGTTACATACTACCAAACTGTCCTGCACAAGGGAAAATTCTATTTACTTTGCTCTAATTTACATGATCGGTTTCTTCATACATTAAACTAACCAGGTTTTCTTTTTGCCACTCAGGTAAAAAAAAAAAAAGATAGCTTGTTACTCTTTTTATTTCTACATCTTTGATACAAAAGAGAGATTTCCATTTCTTTGTTTGTGAGCTCTGCTATTTTGATGCTCAGTTTTCCTAACTTACCAGAAAATATCTTTTTTTAAAACATTACAGCTTTTAACATTTCATATCTCACGTGCATTATTATTTTTCCCAACTTATCATTCATCTTTTTAAATTATTTATAATGAGTTTTGGTCATTAGATATTTTTGAAATTTAAGAAATCAGTTTTTTCTTTTTTATGGTTTCCAGTCCACATGACATGTTACAAAAGTATTCACACATGCTTTCTTCTAAAATTGTATAGTTTTATACTACACATTAGAGTTCATATAAACTGCTTCTATAGTGTAAAGCCAGTAGCCACGGCCACCATGACAGCCACCTGGCTCATGCAGGTTCGCATTAGATTCGGACAGACAGCAATGAAATAACGGAGCCAAGAACTGGTGGGCCATTAGCTTTAATTCTAGCTCACACCCAGTGGGCAAGTAAAACACACACTGGGCTCCAAAACCCACTCATTCAGTGCTCCCAAAGCCACTGATTTATCCGAGTTTCCTAGAATCAAAGATTCCTAGCTCACCAGTCTTATTCACCTCTGTTCCTCATCTCCTTCTCCCTGTGCAAACTCTGCACAAACTGGCTTCTTCCTCAGCACTTCACCATCTTGGCTGCTTCTCCTGGCCTCCACGTGGCCTTTCTCTCCTCTCCTCTTTGCTGTCCTCCTAGAACATAATCCCTCTTCCCCCAAACAACAACGTGATCTCTCTTTCATTTGAAAGTTTTTGGCACGAAAGCCCTCCCCCAACACACATTAATATAATCATGCCCATCTCAAGCAGGAAGGGCAACTAAGATTATCACCTGAGCAACGGGCTTCAACGTGGGCAGTGCCATCTTAAAAAAAGTGATCATAATATATTTTATCTGCCCAACATATAGGAAGCTTCATTGCCATAAAAATCACATACTTTATAAAATATTGAACCTATTTTTAAGGTAGATGGTACTATTTCAATGTAAGACAAGATTTTTTATTATTGTCACGCTACTTGTTGAATATATTTTAAACAGGTTGTTTACTTGAAATGTTATTTTGTGCCTTCAAAAACTTACTTATATTCTACATTTATTTTTTTGGCTTATGTAGTTAGCTTTTATTGTTGTAAAGCCAGTGGCCAAGGCCACCATCATAGCCGCCTGGCCAGTGCAGGTTCGCATTTGATTCAGACAGTCGGTAATGAAACAACGGAGCCAAGAACTGGTGAGCCATCAGTTTTAATCCTAGCTTGCACCCGGCAGGCAAGTAAAAACACACACTGGGCTCCAAAACCCACACATTCAGTGCTCACAAAGCTACTGACTTATCCGAGTTTCCTAACATCAAAGGTTTCTAGCTCACCAGACTCATTCACCTCTGTTTCCCATCTCCTTCTCTCTGCACAAACTCTGCACAAACTGGTTTTTTCCTCAGTACTCTGCCATCTTGGCTGCTTCTGCTGGCCTCCAAATGGCCTTAATCTGCTCTCCTCTCTAATGCTAACCTCAGGAACCCAGAGAGAGAAAGCTCCTGGTCTGCCCCACTTTATAGTATAGAAATCCAACCCTTTAATCCAATCTACAAAGAAGTCTCTGATACAAAATCACTTTCTGAGACATAATAGGAGGATTCCTCATGAGAGTACACCACCCCACATCATCCAATCAGTCAAGGGTGTGGGGAAAAGCTTACTCTTAAAACTAAGCCTTAGGCTATCCTGACCCGGCCTGTCCACAGCCTGTCCCCCAACACACATTAATATCAATGGACTTGCACGTGGGCAGCACCATCTTTAACAAAGTGAGCATAATATATTTTTTCTGCCCAACAATTGTTTTTAATTTTAGGTCCCTGAAAACATTACACAGTTCAAACAGCAAGGGGGCTAAAGTTTGCTTAAGAAAAAAGAAAGAACCCTCAAACCTACTTATTAATATGCTATTATATGCAATATTTTTCTCTCAAATAATCCAAAGTAGAAAACATTTTCTTTGATATTTTTTCTTTATTCTTCTTGTACTTATAGAATTTAAGATCTTGTCATCTTAAAATTTGTAATTGACTTCTTTTTAGACTTTGCAAAATAATTATAATATCATGGAATCTATCAAAATCAAACATTTTAAGAAGCTTCTAGATCATGTTTTTAGTTATACAAACTAAATAGCCCCAATTACACTTTCTTATCCTATTGAACCTTTAAACTTTTACATCACTGGAAAAGCTTAGTGTTATATTTTAAATTAATCTAACGCTATGCAGTCTGTTTTGTCCAGGACAAAGACCAGGAAACTCTCTTTTCCTGTGTCTTTAAACTAGTACATAACTTCTGTTTTAGGGCCTACTGACAACTGTAATGGGTAATTTACAACCTACAGGGCTTCTGGATTAAATAACAGAGGTTCTGTAAACCAACAGGCTTCAGGCTTCGGTGAAAGCACCAGTAATTTGTTTATTGCCCTTTCTCAGTTCCTCAATTACAATTGATCTCTACTAAACAGTCTAGTGTTTCTAATTGTTTGTAAAGAGAAAAAATAACTTAATCTTTATAGGCATCTCCTAGCCTAGTATTTGTCTTTATAATTCAGTACCATAATCTCACCTAAACACAGATAAATGGAATCCATACACCTAACCATAGCAAGTACTTTTAAAATTAATTTATAAACAACCAAAGTTGAAGGAGCTGTGTTGGGAACAGAAGAAATGGTGACTGATTGTATCTGATATTGAGCCAATGACAGACAAACAAGAGCATTTGATTAGAGCTCTTGTCCTGCCAGATTACAATTTGAATTCTACTGATAGGAGTTTAATCAGGACTTAATCTTCTTATCATGTCTAGGGTGCTGACCAACTTTAAGTACTTAACATAATACAGAACCCCTACTGGCATTTCCACTTCAGAGCCTGAAGTGCAGTGCTTAGGTGTCTCCTAATCTTATTTTTTTTCCATTAATAGTGTTGAAAAGAAATATTTGTCATCATCAACTAAGCATGTCCTAATTTAGTCTGTTTAACTTCTAAACTGTTTTAGAAAGCTTTGACTTATTTATACTAAACCTTCATTTTCTTGTCTCACTGTGTTAGAAATTGAAAATATACTAATTATATGCATACATGTGTATGTGCAAAGCATGTCTTAATGTACATTTAAGGTTTGAATTGTTTGTTTGAGAGAGTTTTGATTTATTTATTCTAAACCTTTGTTTTCTTGACTCAAAATTCTCAAAATTAAATATACAAATATACATAGATATGTGTTTGTACAATATGTATTTTAAATTCTAGCTTCTTGCTTTAATAGAGTATGTTATTTGAATGTCCAAGTGGACAAATAGTACATCAAAACACAAAACAAAACCATCCTCAAAAAATTTTTAAATTATACATGTTGGGCAGATAAAATATGATATGCTCACTTTGTTAAAAGATGGCGCTGCCCACATGGAAGTTCGTTGATATTAATGTGTGTTCTGGAACAGGCTGTGGGCAGGCCGGGTCGTTATAGCCTAAGGCTTAGTTTAAGAGTAAGCTCTTTCCCACACCCTTGACTGATTGGATGATGTAGGGTGGTGCACTCTCCTTAGGAATCCCATTATGCCTCGGATGGGTGGCTTTGTATCAGAGACTTTCTTGTATATATAATTGGATTAAAGGTTTGGATTTTCTAGGCTATAAACTGGGGCAGTCTGGGAGCTTGATCTCTCTTTCTTGGTTCTTGGTTCCTGAGGTATTAGAGAGGAGAGCAGATTAAGGCCATGTGGAGGAGAAGCAGCCAAGATGGCAGAGTGCTGAGGAAGAAGTCAGTTTGTTAAGAGTTTGTAAAGGAGGAGATGGGAAACAGAGGTGAATAAGTCTGGTGAGCTAGAAACCTTTGATTCTAGGAAACTTGAATAAGTCAGTACCTTTGTGAGCACCGAATGTATGGGTTTTGGAGGCCAGTGTATGTTTTTGCTTGCCCGCCGGGTGCAAGCTAGAATTAAAGCTGATGGCTCACCAGTTTGTGGCTCCTGTGTTTCATTACCGACTGTTCGAATCTAAGGCGAACCTGCACGGGTCAGGCTGCTGTGATGGTGGCCTTGACTACTGGCTTTACAATACATTACAGGAAAATTCAATTACAACTTTTATATATCACTCCCTAATTTAGTGAGTATTCGACTTTTCCACATTCAAATTCTTTCTTTAGTCCTTAAGCAGCCTAATGAGAGAGAAAAGGTATGGTTACTGTCCATTTGCTTTAGGTTAAAATCACTTACTTCACTATAAAGGATCCTCCTGAGGACTACCTATCCATACTTGTTTTGGTTTTCTTTTTTCCAAATGTAAACACTTGTCATATAAATTGTTTTCATTTCTCCATAACAAATGTAAGTTACCTTTTAAAAAATTGAATATTAATAATAAAATTGATACCTCAAATAATTAAAACTATATAAATAAGATATTATGTATCTAGAAATAAGAATTTTTACATTTGGTGTCTAATATACTTTTATTAGAATTTTAATTACTTCAAATGCTTTAAGTCTACTTAATATTATGGCAACATATGCCAAAATAATGCATAACACCTCTATTTTGTCTAAAGTACTTCTACTGCAAGGTACTAATTTTAGAGACAAAAGATATTTTACTATTTGGAAAGACTAGTAAACTTAAATATTCAACTCAATTCAAATTAATCTTTTATAAAAGAAATTGTTTAAAACCAAACAGAAAAATTTTCTTCAATTATTTTATTTCTGTATTATTTTATTATTTAAATTTTGCTCAACTCAAAATATTTTACTTTGGAAGTTTTATTTTTGGTGTGTTTTCTGAAATAAATTTATTCATTCCTAGCTGTAAATATAACCATAAGGCTAAATCAAATTTTAAATATCAAACCATTCATGTTACAATCACTGATTAACTTTAGTAAGATATTCTCATTTGAAATAGAGGCTTGAGACCAACTACATACTTAAAAGTTAAAGAAGGCAAAAGCATCTTAAATGTTGCTTAATTTAAAAAAAAAAAATGTTCAGCAATTTTATTTTCTTAATTTCTACAAACATCCATAAATAATGCTTTTTTATTTCATTTAACTAAGAAAGTGATCTGTGTTATATACACCTGTACTATCATATACATAAAATTTTAAGAAATAAATTAAATAGATTGTAAATGACACTAACTGTTGGGCAGATAAAATATATTATGCTCACTTTGTTAAAGATGGCATTGCCCACATGGAAGTTCGTTGATATTAATGTGTGTTTGGGAACAGGCTGTGGGCAGGCTGGGTCGTTATAGCCTAAGGCTTGGTTTTAAGAGTAACCTTTCCCCACACCCTTGACTGATTGGATGATGTAGGGTGGTGCACTCTCTTGAAGAATCCCATTATACAGAGACTTCCTTGTTTGTATAATTGGATTAAAGGTTTTGATTCTACGGTATAAAGTGGGAGAGACCAGTAGCTTGATCTCTCTCTCTCGGTTCCTGGGTTCCTGAAGTATTAGAGAGGATAGCAGATTAAGACCACATGAAGGCCAGGAGAAGCAGCCAAGATGGCACAGTGCTGAGGGAGAAGCCAGTTTGTTAAGAGTTTGTGCTGGAGGAAATGGGGAACAGAGGTGAATAAGTCTGGTGAGCTAGAAACCTTTGATTTTAGGAAACTCGGATAAGTCAGTAGCTTTGTGAGCACTGAATGTGTGGGTTTTGGAGCCCAGTGTGTGTTTTTGCTTGCCCGCCGGGTGCAAGCTAGAATTAAAGCTGATGGCTCACCAGTTCTTGGCTCCGTTGTTTCATTACCGACTGTTCGAATCTAATGTGAACCTGCATTGGCCAGGCGGCTCTGATGGTGGCCTCAACTACTGGCTTTACACTAACCCTTTATAAAAAATATGTATTAAATATATTTTATAAGTCCATTTTAATAATGTATTTTAGACAAATACATAACACAAAACTTGATTTATGAAATAATGTTCCAATATTGGAGTTGCTGATAGATAAGATTCATTAAATTTAAATTTGGAAAGCTCAAGCATCTCAAAAATGGGTAATACTGAGCTAAATACCAGTGTTGGCTAAGTAATACTGAGGCATAAACAGGGAAAAATAAAATGAAAGTCTATTATTTCTTGACTATGAATGCTTTCTAAAGTAACCCAGATGCTTCTCTTTTATTTGAATATTGCTTTTTGTTTCGTCTAATTCTTCTGTGCTTAAAAACCACAACTTCAGTCAATCAGTAAACAGGATCATTACTTCTAAGTGTTTCAGATTTTAAATCAAGGGTTTCATTTAATTTTCCTAGCAGAATAATGCATATAGATGAGGATGTCAAATTGCAAATAACCTGTATTAGAATAGCGTTTACAGTGCTTATGGTAAGTAATCAACATTATTGACTTAGCTCAAGAATTTAAAATGCTGAAAAACACTAACAGAATAAATTGATTGGATGAATAGAGAAGTACATCACTGTGTTAAGATCTGAAATAAAACTGAAACACATTATATGACTTGGTGTTTTTAAAGTGCATTTGCACATATAGATATGCACGTAGATGGATAATGTGGGCATTATTGATTTAAATCCTCTATTGGGATTAAAGGGAGAATGCCTAGTTTCATTTCAACGGTAATGTTGGTATTCATTATCAATATGATAAAACACAAATTGGTGGCTCTGTAATGCAGATTTAATGCCCCTGCTGAACTTTTATCCATTAGTAACTAATGGCTATTCCTGTGTACCTTCTATGACCCAAATGCTCATTTCATCTTCTTCTCTGTGATCATCATGGTAATACAGGATATTATTTTGTAAAAAATTGAAAATACTTTATTTTTAAATAAAGAACTTACATCTGTAAGCATGTCTTTTTTTTTTTTTTTTTTTTTTTTTTACAGGGACAGAGAGGGTCAGAGAGAGGGATAGACAGACAGGAACGGAGAAAGGTGAAAACCATCAATCATTAGTTTTTCGTTGCCGTTGCAACACTATAGTTGTTCATTGATTGCTCTCTCACACGTGCCTTGACCACGGACCTTCAGCAGACCAAGCAACCCCTTGCTAGAGCCAGCGACCTTGGGTCCAAGCTGACAAGCTTTTTCTCAAGCCAGATGGGCCCATGCTCAAGCTGGTGAGCTTGGGGTCTCGAACCTGGGTATTCCGCATCCCAGTTCGACGCTCTATCCACTGCATCACCGCCTGGTCAGGCTGTAAGCATGTCTTTAATCTATGCTTTTCATGTCAGCATTCTCAAAAAGAATCTTGTTCTGAGTTCATAAAATAGAAGTGAAATATTTCTTAACTTGCAATAGTTAATAAGAAAAATACTTGTAGAAATTATTAAAGTGAAACATTTCTTCTCAAAATAGTTTATATTTTTAACATATATACATAAAGTATTTCCTTTTCATTATTAAAAATTATTTTATCATGATAAATCTATTCTTTGAATTGCTTTTCTCTATTCGATATAGCAGCACTTTATTTTTAGGATAGTTTTCAACAACTAAGTTGGATTTATTTTAAAGAAAGAAGAGTACAAAAACTCTTATTAATTTATTTTAATTAAGCCCATTGCAATAATCCCTGGGGAGAAAACAATTAAACATTGAATAAAAAACAATAAAAAATCAAGTTCATTTCCTCTTTGCAGTTGAGTTTCCTTAGTCATCTCTTTTTCTCAAAATAAAAGCTTTAAATCTTGAAGATCTTTTCAGTAAAATAGCATAGTTTTAAATGAGGTTATAATACTAATATTTATTTTTGCATGTCTACTGTATACAAGACACTATTCTAATTACTTAATGTACTTGCATATTTTCCTAAACTTATAATATAAAGAAATAACCCAATTATAAAATGGACACAGGATATGAATACTTTTCTGAAGATATACAAATAGGCAAGAAGCACATGAAAGATACTCAAGATTATTAGCTATCAGGAAAATGCAATTAAAGTCATGATGAGATTGGACTTCACACCCTATAATGGCTATAATCAAAATTTCAGGTTAATAGCAAGTGTTGGCAAGGATGTGAAAAAATTGAAACTCACATACTGGCCCTGGATGGTTGTTTGTTCAGTAGTAGAGCATCAGCCCAGCATGTGAATGTCCTGGGTTTGATTACTGGTCAGAGCACACAAGAGAAACTATCATCTCCAACCTTCCTCCTCTTGCTTCTCTCTCTCTTTCTCTCTCTCTTTCTCTCTTCTACAACTATGGCTCAATTGGAGTGAGTTGGCCCTTTGGCCCTGGGCACTAAGGATGGCTCCATTGCCTCCACCTCAGTCACTAAGAACTCAATTGCTGAGCAACGAAGCAATGCACCAGAGAGGCAGAGCATAACCCCCTAGTGGGCTTGCCAGGTGGATTCCAGTCTGGGTGCATGTGGGAGTTTGTCTCTCTGCCTCCCCTCCTTTCACTGAATAAGAAAAAAATAATGGGAGGTGAGAGAGAGAAACTCACATATCCTGCTGGTAGGAAAAAAAAATGGTGCATCTCCTTTGGAAAACTATTTAGAATTTCCTTAAAAGGTTATACACAGAGTTGCCATATGAAATTTCTATTCCTAGGTATATACCCAAAAAATCAGAACACATGTTTATAAAAAACTTATATAGATGTTCATAAATAGTCAAAGAGTAGAAACAACCCAAATGTCTATTAACTCATGAGTAGATAAATAAAATATAGTATATCTATGCAATAAAATATTATTTGAAAACAAATAAATGAACAAAAATGATGACATAGTACATGATTTTATTTATATAAAATTTTCAGAATAAACAAATCTAGTAAAACAGAAGGGTAGTGGTTGCCAAAGACTGATGAGGTTGGGGAATGGACAGGAGCTTTTAATGGGAATGAATTTCTTTTTGAGGTAATGAGAATGTTCTAAAATATTTTGGTAACGGTTGCACAACTCTGTGAAGACATTTAAAAACCATTGACTTGAACACTTTAAATGGGCAAACTGTATGTTATGTCAATTATATCTCAATAAAGCTGTGAGAGTGAGATACATATTTTCTAAAGACAGCAAAAACATAGAGGTTAAATAATTTGTGTAAAGTGATGGTGAGAAGTAATTCAGATTAACCCATGAAACCTGGGTCCAAAATACATATATACACTCACTAAGCTTATTAACTCTGTTGATGGCAATTTCACTCTTCAGTGGGATGACTAATTTCATTGAATCAAATATTTTTCTTACAAAGCTACTCCTCAACTTCACTCCAAATGAAAGTTTTCTGAGTAAACACAATTCTTTCTCTAATAAAAAAGTATGAAAAGACAATAGGAACAGAATAAGAAGACAAACCACACAATGGGAGAACATATTCGACAGCACATCTGATAAGGGGTTAATAACTAAAATTTATAAAGAACTTATAAAACGCAACACCAGGAAGACAAACAACCCAATCAAAAAATGGGCAAAAGAAATGAATAGAAATTTCTCCAAAGAGGACATACAGATGGCCAATAGGCATATGAAAAAATGCTCAACATCACTAATCATTAGAGAAATGCAAATTAAAACCACAATGAGATATCACCTCACACCAGTCAGAATGGCACTTATCAGCAAAACAACACAGAATAAGTGCTGGCGAGGATGTGGAGAAAAGGGAACCCTTCTGCACTGCTGGTGGGAATGCAGACTGGTGCAGCCACTGTGGAAAACAGTTTGGAGATTCCTCAGAAAATTAAAAATTGAACTGCCTTTTGACCCAGCTATCCCACTTTTAGGAATATACCCTAAGAACACCATAGCACTGTTCGAAAAGAAGAAATGCGCCCCCATGTTCGTGGCAGCATTGTTCACAATAGCGAAGATCTGGAAACAGCCCAAGTGTCCGTCAGAAGACGAGTGGATTAAAAAGCTATGGTACATATATACTATGGAATACTACTCAGCCATAAGAAACGATGACATCGGATCATTTATAACAAAATGGATGTACCTTGATAACATTATACGGAGTGAAATAAGTAAATCAGAAAAAAAGAAAAACTGAGAACAGCACGATTACATACATAGGTGGGACATGAAAGTGAGGGTATGAGACATGGACAAGAGAGTGTTGGTTATGGGATGGGGGGAGGGAGGGAAAAGTGGGATAGGGAGGAGGGGAGGGACACAGAGAAAACCAGATTGAAGGTGACAGAGGACAATTTGACTTTTGGTGATGGGTATGCAACACAATTGAATGATAAGATAACCTGGAGATGTTTTCATTGTACATATGTACCCTGATTTATTGGTGTCACCTCATTAGAATTAATAATAATAAAATATATATTAAAATTTAAAAAAAAAAAAAAAAAAATAGGCCAAGGGCCACATTTGGCCTTTAAAAAAAAAAAAAAAAAAAAAAAAAGTATGATGATGGTAAATAACAATGTTAAATAAGTCATTTCGAGGTATTAATAAACAGTGGTACCTTAGATATGAATTTAATTTATTCTGTAACTGAGCTCATCAGTCAACTTGTATATCAAACTGCCGTGACTGAGCCCGTGGGCCAACGCGCCAACTAGCGGCAGCTTTCTGAATCATGACTCGTATCTCGGAATTTTGCTCGGATCTCAAACAAAAATACAGACTGAGTCACAGCTCTTACCTTTAAAAAATATTATATGTTGGTCTGTTTGTATCTCGAAGTATCACTGTAGTTAATTTTGAATGTTCAGAATCTTAATAAATCAGGATAGCCTGCCAAGAATAGAGCATATTTAATTGCTAACAACAGCAGATTCTCTGTACATTAAGAATTTGTATTTTAGTCTGACCAGGCGGTGTCGCCTTGGATAGTGCATTGGACTGGGATGCAGAAGACTCAGGTTTGAAACCCCGAGGTCACCAGCTTGAGTGTATGCTCATCTGGTTTGAACAAGGCTCTCCAGCTTGAGCCCAAAGTCACTGGCTTGAGCATGGGGTCACTTGGTCTGCTGTAGCCCCCTGGTCAAGGCACATATGAGAAAGCAATCAATGAACAACTAAGGTGCTGCAACAAAGAATTGATGCTTCTCATTTCTCTCTTCCTGTTTGTCTGTCCCTATCTATCCCTCTCTCTGTCTCTGTCACACAAAAAAAAGAAAGGAATTTACATTTTATTACATTAAACAAAAATATTTGTAGTTTTTTATTTTTTATTTCACATCTACCATCCAGATACCTCATGGAGCCTATCCCCTGGGACTCTGACAATTCCTGATCTGTCATCAGGCTACAGACCCTGCTGCTTTTAGAACTGATCACAGCTACTTTAAACAAAAAGTTCTGTGTGAAGGTGGTTATAGGACTATTGTATATTAATTATAATATAATATATAATAATTTAATGTCAGTTGTATCACTTTCCCTTTGAGAAATGCAGTTGTTGTTTTGCTTAAGTTGGATTAATAAGATTTTTATATTTATTAACTATAATCGATAAATTTTGGCTTGGGGTCAATCATTTCAGCCCTTGAAGAGATAAGATATTTGGATATTAGTATTGTTTATTTCTTAAAAAGACTTTTTATACTTTAAGATGGAAATATCACTGTTCCAGATTGGTTATTTTGAACAGTGAAATGACTTTCAGATTCATAGAATCTCTATCACATGCTTGTAAATAAGTACAAAGTAGTAATCTAATCCTCCTACTCCATATACTTACAGGAAGAAAATAAATGCCTTGTTTGCCTATTTGATCTTCCTACACTTTCTCCCTAGGAGCATTAGATTTCCATTCAGTTCTGTTGGTGTTGAAAAACTTAATTCTTCTGCTGTGGGCTAGACCAGGGATATGCTCCAGGAAGCAGGACCTGAGTCTATTTCTAGTCCCATGTTATTACTGCTGCTGGAGATGCTCAGAAAAGCTGTATCTTGGGTGTCTTGCATTTGTTTGGGATCATTACCCCAGCAGCTAGAGTATTTCAGTCTTCACGTTTTCCCAGTAGACACAATTTTGTATAATCATTGATGTGAGCCTCTTGTTGATGATGGCTCCAACCACTGTGGAGGTGAATGCAGTTCTACCTGTAAGTCCTGCTCAGACCATGTCAGGCAGCTTGTCTACCACTCAGTTGGGTTTATTGTACTCCTACCTGCTATTTACTCTTATATGTTGGGAAGGATTTTTGTGCTCCTGCCTAATAGCAAATTTAGAGAAAAAGAAGTGTTAAGTAGATATTTTCCCCTCCAGAAATTTTTAATATTATTGTATCAAAAAAGAAAAGTGTAAAATGTAAAATGCATTAAAGTGTCATCATTTGACTCTAAACATTAGTCTGTGTTTGAAACGCATTTTATCAGTACGACAGGTTCAAAATCCTTTATCCACAATTCTAATACCCAAACAGATCTGAAACCAAATATTTTCATAAGGTGATTCTAAAATTCATTTTGTGGCAAAAACTGACTCATTCATAAGGTTATTTATCCACATAGTGTGAATTCTCATATATGTTATTTCAGTAATATTTATGTTTGTTTTCCATATGTTGACCCAGCCCCCCTGACAATGCATATAATACATGGTATATAAACTCTTTAAATGTTAAAAATTCTAAATTATGATAGCACATCTGGCTTCAAAGCTTTCATAAAAAGAATCATGGATTAATAACTATATAGCAGAATGCTAGTGCTAACTTAGGAGCTATGCCTAATATGTGTATATAATGCATATACATACTTATGAATATACAGAATTGAAGTAAGTAAAAAATCAGAAGAAAAATTAAGAATATGTTGAACTCCAAGCTATATTCATAATTATGTTATATTGAAGAAAATAAAAAACATAAATTAACAAAAACAGGGTATTGACTAAATATATTCAGGCACAACTGTAAAAGGGATCCATAAAAATGATACTATTATAGAGCATTTGGTGACATGAGAAAAGTTTATAGTACATTATTAATAAAAAAGCAGGTAAGCAACAGGTGGAATAAAATACTACTTTTATAAAACTACCTATATGCAAATACAGAAATTACTGTGAACAAATATACAATAGACTAATGCTTATTTCTGGACAATGATTTTTCAATGGTTTCTATTTTCTAACCTTTGGTTTATTTTTAATTTTTTCTATAAATTTTTATTTTTCATATCTATGAAATATCATAATTATATATATAGTTCTTAGTTTTTGTTTGTTAAAGGTTAAGGGTACATGAAAAGAAAATCTGGACACATATATAAGGGAAAAACAGACATCTGAGCCCCAAATGCTGAACAATTGCTTGCTCTACCTTGGCCATATATACGAGGAGCTGGTGCAGTGTTTGTTTGCTCCTGATGGGTAACAGTCATCTCATGAAAAGAGAATTACACAGAAAAACAGAGAGACCTTAGCATTTATGGGCTGTGCTTTGTATACAAAGATGATGTTATTGACTCCCTGACACCGAGAAAATTTTAGTATTTCTTCATGGCTGCAGTTACCTAATTTGGGAAATGAACCAGACACCATAGCTTCATCAAGATTATAGCTGTAGACATAAAGTGCTGTGGCTGCCAACTTATTTTTCAGCTTCTATTGCATTAGCAAAGCAATAATGTACAGTCCTAAACTCCCATTCTCTTTAAAATGTATATGTTCTTTAAATAAATAGTATTTTAAAATTAAGAATGTAAACACTACTCTCACTCAGCACACTATGGGTGACATCATCTTTGTTGTTGGGCTACAATATTTTAATAAGCATATAAAATATCATTTGATTGAAGTGCTGCAAACAGAAAAAATCTTCAGTGGGAATAAGCCATCCAAATAGCCTTTGTGAGTTTATATCTTTGATTTTGGAGGCCAATCTAAATATTGATCTAAATTGCCCATACAAATCTCCAGGTCTCCAGAACACATAAATCCATATGCAGCATAATTTCTTCTAGATTGGGAGCTAATATGAAGGTGATAACATTTTGTTAATATATCAGCAAATATATATTTAATATCTTTAGTATAAATAATCTCTCTATTTTTTTTTCTCTTTTTGAAGGCCAAAGCACAGATCCTTGGAGATCTCCTGTACTTGGGGAACTTATATTCTACTTGGAAAGAGTAAATATCTATGGGAAGTAAAATTATAATACAAAAATTCAAAATAATGTAAATCAAAAGAGGTCTCAAGGCTGTACATGAATGAATGTCAAATAAGTCAAGGCATTGTTGATTTCTGGGGTTCAGAGGTGCATAATGCAAGAGCATGCAGGAGGCAGGGCTTCTTCAAACAAGCTCTGAAGAAAATGCAGGAGTTGAACTTAGAGGAGGATGCGCATTGCAGATGGGGAGAGTAGAAGGGATCAAGAGTCAGAATTGAGAACAAGGATGCTATAATAGCTAAGATTCCTTGGGAGTTCACTATGTGGCTGACATTGTTATTTCATTTAATTCTCACAAAAACTCTATGAGATTAGTACTACTATGAGCTCATTCATGACCACTCTACCTAAAATGGCCTTCCCAGTAGTCTGCTCCCCTGATTCACTTACTTTATGACACTTTCATGATCAAAACATGTCTTACTTATTAACTTATTTTATGCCTTTAATGCAAGCTCCAGGAAAGCTAAGACTTGTTTAACCAGTATATCCCTAGATCTTGAGACCATTCTCGGCCCAGTTTCACACACAAACATACTTATGAAGAGTATTATCTCCTTTGACATATGAGGACCCTGATGCACTGAAAACCTATATAACCAGCCCTATGCTACACAGTCAGGGCTTTCTTTATTCCAGAACTGTATATTACATTATCTTTTATTGAACCATTAGAAAACAAATAGATCCCAAAGACTACACACAGGTGCAAAAAATAAATCTTCTATTGCAACACAGAACTCATGGTGCAGTATGAGTTTTGATACATGTAAGAAGGAACATGATACCTAAACAGATTAAAATGACAGGGCATTGATTATCAAATGGTGATTCCAGGACTTTAGAATTGATAATTAAAAATCATAGGATATAAATAAAAAAGGAAAAAAAATAGAAAAGAAAACAAGTAGATCCCTTTCAGAGAACATACACATTTTCTTATGTTTCTTGTTTTAATTATTTATTGTTCATTGCATCCTAAAAGTAGGAAATAAAACTACAATCAACAGTTAGTGTCAGACTATACAGGCATTGATTTTCAGGTTAAGATTTCTGTATTTGGCTTTGGCTGGTTGGCTCAGTGGTAGAGTTTTGGTCAGCGTGTGGATATCCTGGGTTTGATTCTGAGTCAGGGCACACAGGAGAAGTGCCCATCTGCTTCTCCACCTTCCCCCCTTTTGCTTCTCTTTTTCTTTTCTTCTCCCTCATACAGCCATGGTTCAATTGGAGTGAGTTGACCCCAGGAACTGAAGATGGCTCCAGGCGTTAAAAAAATGGCTCCAGTTGCAATGGAGCAAGGGCCCCAAATAAGCAGAGCATCACCCCCTACTGGGTTTGCCCGGTCTGGGTGCATGTGGGAGTCTGTCTCTGTCCCCCCTCCTCTCATTAAATTATATATAAAAAAATATTTCTGACTTTTATCATGTGCTATTATAGAATATAAACAGATTTGGGAAAAATTAATCTTTGTCAGATTATATAGGTTGGGATGAGGGAAACTAAGTTTAAAACCAGGACTTTATGAGGTTGCTGAAAACAGTCATGGGCATATATGAAAGGTTTAAACAGTGTATGGAAAGAGAGGAAAAACAATAAAATTATAATAAAAATTTTATTTTTGTTATGCAAGTCTCTGTGCCTGAAAAGACTTCCACACACATGTCTATAGAAACTTTAGTCTCCAAGACTGGCATAAATCTAGACCAGGGGTGCCCATAGTTTTTCAGCTTGTGAGCTACTTATAAGATAACCAAGTCAAAATGATCTACCAACAATAAAAATGCAAAACATAAATTTATTTCTTCTATATTATCATTATTTAAGTTACTATTATTACTATTTAATATTGTGTATTCTTCTTTCACCTTCTCCTTCTCAGCTCTCTTTTCGGAGGAAAGTCAATGTCATAGTTTTTATGAACAGTCTGAAAAAGCCGCTTCACATTTCCCTTCTTTGGAATAGCAATGGCACATAGACAGATGAGGCAAATGCACTTAGAATATGACATAGTGAAAAAAATCCCCTCCCATTCTGTATGAAAGTGGTAGGTTTTAGGCTTCTTACTCGGACCAGCTACAGCACTCATTTTTATACCCTTTGTTGTATTTAGTTTAAATAAATTGAAGGCTAACTATGCAGCAATGTAACTGAACAAGTTAGCGCAGCTTAACGCGCATGCGTAGGGTGTCAAAAGTTCAGACGTCAGATTGGTTATTCTGTATACCAATCAAAAGACAAACGTCATTTTTTTTTATTAAATATATATTTTATTATTATTAATTCTAATGGGGTGACACCAATAAATCAGGGTACATAGGTACAATGAAAACATCTCCAGGTTATCTTATCATTCAATTGTGTTGCATACCCATCACCAAAAGTCAAATTGTCCTCTGTCACCTTCTATCTGGTTTTCCCTGTGTCCCTCCCCTCCTCCCTATCCCACTCTTCCCTCCCTCCCCCCATCCCATAACCACCACTCTCTTGTCTATGTTTCATACCCTCACTTTCATGTCCCACCTATGTATGTAATCGTGCTGTTCTCAGTTTTTCTTTTTTTTTCTGATTTACTTATTTCACTCCGTATAATGTTATCAAGGTACATCCATTTTGATATAAATGATCCGATGTCATCGTTTCTTATGGCTGAGTAGTATTCCATAGTATATATGTACCATGGCTTTTTAATCCACTCGTCTTCTGACGGACACTTGGGCTGGTTCCAGATCTTTGCTATTGTGAACAATGCTGCCACGAACATGGGGGCGCATTTCTTCTTTTCGAACAGTGCTATGGTGTTCTTAGGGTATATTCCTAAAAGTGGGATAGCTGGGTCAAAAGGCAGTTCAATTTTTAATTTTCTGAGGAATCTCCCAAATGTTTTCCACAGTGGCTGCACCAGTCTGCATTCCCACCAGCAGTGCAGAAGGGTTCCCTTTTCTCCACATCCTCGCCAGCACTTATTCTGTGTTGTTTTGCTGATAAGTGCCATTCTGACTGGTGTGAGGTGATATCTCATTGTGGTTTTAATTTGCATTTCTCTAATGATTAGTGATGTTGAGCATTTTTTCATATGCCTATTGGCCATCTGTATGTCCTCTTTGGAGAAATTTCTATTCATTTCTTATGCCCATTTTTTGATTGGGTTGTTTGTCTTCCCGGTGTTGCGTTTTATAAGTTCTTTATAAATTTTAGTTATTAACCCCTTATCCGACGTGCTGTCGAATATGTTCTCCCATTGTGTGGTTTGTCTTTTTATTCTGTTCCTATTGTCTTTAGCTGTGCAAAAACTTTTTAGTTTGATATAGTCCCATTTGTTTATCTTGCCTTTTATTTCAGTTGCCCGTGGAGATAAATCGTCAAATATACCGCTGCTACAGATGTCGGAGAGCTTGCTGCCTATGTTTTCTTCTAAGATGCTTATGGTTTCACGGCTTACATTTAAGTCTTTTATCCATTTTGAGTTTGTATTTGTGAATGGTGTAAGTTGATGGTCTAGTTTCATTTTTTTGCAGGTAGATGTCCAATTTTCCCAACACCATTTGTTAAAGAGGCTGTCTTTACTCCATTGTATGTTCTTTCCTCCTTTGTCAAATATCAGTTGTCCATAAAGCTGTGGGTTTATTTCTGGGTTCTCTGTTCTGTTCCATTGATCTATGTGCCTGTTCTTATGCCAGTACCAGGCTGTCTTGAGTATAATGGCCTTATAGTAAACCTTGATATCTGGAAGCGTGATACCTTCTGCTTTATTTTTTCCTTTTAAGATTGCTGAGGCTATTCTTGTTCTTTTTTGGTTCCATATAAATTTTTGGAATATGTGTTCTATATCTTTGAAGTAAGTCATTGGTATTTTAATTGGTATTGCATTGAATTTATAAATTGCTTTTGGTAATATAGACATTTTAATGATGTTTATTCTTCCTAGCCATGAGCACGGTATATGCTTCCATCTGTTTGTATCTTCCTTGATTTCTTTTATCAATGTTCTATAATTTTCCGAGTACAAGTCCTTAACCTCCTTGGTTAAATTTACTCCTAGGTACTTTATTTTTTTGGCTGCAATAGTGAAGGGGATTGTTTCCTTAATTTCTTTTGCTGATATTTCATTGTTGGTGTATAGAAATGCATCTGATTTCTGAGTATTAATTTTATATCCTGCCACCTTGCTGAAATCATTTATAAGGTCCAGTAGTTTTTTGACTGAGACTTTAGGGTTTTCAATATACAATATCATATCATCTGCAAATAATGACAGTTTTACTTCTTCTTTTCCAATTTGTATGCCTTTTATTTCTTCTTCTTGTCTGATTGCTGTAGCTAGGACTTCCAGAACTATGTTGAATAAGAGTGGTGAAAGTGGGCAACCCTGCCTGGTTCCTGATCTTAAGGGGATTGCTTTTAATCTTTGTCCATTTAGTATGATGTTTGCCGTCGGTTTATCGTAGATGGCCTTTATCATGTTAAGGAATGATCCCTGTATTCCCACTTTACTGAGAGTTTTGAGCATGAATGGGTGCTGGATTTTATCAAATGCCTTTTCTGCATCTATTGAAATTATCATGTGATTTTTGTCCTTCCTTTTGTTTATGTGGTGAATCACATTGATTGATTTGCGAATATTGAACCAGCCTTGCCTCTCCAGAATAAATCCCACTTGATCGTGGTGTATGATTTTTTTCATATATTGCTGGATCCAGTTGGCTAATATTTTGTTGAGAATTTTAGCATCTAAATTCATCAGGGATATAGGCCTATAATTTTCTTTCTTTGTGTTGTCTTTGCCCGGTTTTGGGATCAGAATTATGCTCGCCTCATAAAAGAAATTTGGAAGTCTTCTTTCCTCTTGAATTTTTTGAAATAGCTTGAGGAGGATAGGAGTTAGTTCTTCTTTGAATTTTTGATAGAATTCACTTGTGAAGCCATCAGGCCCAGGACTTTTCTTTTTTGGGAGTTTTTTGATAACTGTTTCGATCTCATTTGCTGTAATTGGTCTGTTTAGGTGTTCTGATTCTTCCAGATTGATTTTTGGAAGGTTATATGATTCAAGAAATTTGTCCATTTCACCAAGATTGTCTAATTTTTTGGCATATAGTTCTTCATAGTATTTTCTTACAATGCTTTGTATTTCTGTTGTGTCAGTTGTTATTTCTCCACTGTCCTTTCTAATTTTATTTATTTGAGTCCTCTCTCTTTTTTTCTTGGTGAGTCTAGTTAAAGGTTCATCAATCTTGTTTACCTTTTCAAAGAACCAGCTTCTTGTTTCATTGATCCTCTGTATTGTTTCCTTAGCCTCTATGTCATTTATTTCTGCTCTGACCTTTATTATTTCCTTCCTTCTACTTGTGTTGGGTTTTATTTGTTGTTGTTTTTCTAGTTCTTTTAGATGCAGGGTCAGGTTGCTTATTTGAGCTTTTTCTAGCTTCTTATGATATGCCTGTAGTGCAATAAACTTCCCTCTCAGAACTGCTTTTGCTGTCTCCCATAAATTTTGAGTTGATGTATGCTCATTATCATTTGTTTCTAGAAACTTTTTTATTTCTTCTTTGATCTCATTGTTAATCCATTCATTATTTAATAACATACTATTTAGTTTCCAAGTGTTTGAGTATTTTTCAGTTTTTCTTTTGTGGTTAATTTCTAGTTTCATGGAATTGTGATCAGAGAAAATGCTTGATATGATTTCAATCTTCTTAAATTTATTGAGACCATTTTTGTGTCCTAACATGTGGTCTATCCTAGAAAACGTACCATGAGCGCTTGAGAAGAATGTATATTCTACTGCTTTACGGTGAAAAGTTCTGAAGATATCTATTAAATCAAGTTGATCTAGTGTATCCTTTAAGTCTGCTGTTTCTTTATTAATTTTCTTTCTTGAGGATCTATCCAGTGTTGTTAGAGGGGTATTGAAATCCCCTACTATGATAGTATTGCTGTTAATCTCGCCCTTTATATCCATCAAAGTCTGCTTTATGTATGTCGAGGCTCCTATATTTGGTGCATAGATATTTACAATAGTTATATCTTCCTGTTGAATTGTTCCCTTTATCATTATGTAGTGTCCTCCTTTATCTCTTCCTACAGCCTTTGTTTTAAAGTCCATTTTGTCTGATATAAGTATTGCTACCCCTGCTTTTTTTTCATTTCCATTTGCATGAAATATTTTTTTCCATCCTTTTACCTTCAGTCTATGAGCATCTTTTGTTTTAAGGTGTGTCTCTTGTAGACAGCATATGTATGGGTCCTGTTTCTTTATCCATGCAGCTACCCTATGTCTTTTGATTGGATCATTTAATCCATTTACATTTAAGGTTATTATTGATATGTAGTTGTTTATTGCCATTTTATTCTTTAAAGCTGTATTCTTCTTTTGCTCTATTCATTCCTCCCTTTCAACTGTTCACAAGAGGCCCCTTAGTATCTCTTGCAGAATTGGTTTGGTTTTTATGAATTCCTTGAGGCTTTCTTTTTCTGGGAAGCTCTTTATTTCTCCTTCAATTTTAAACGTTAGCCTTGCTGGATAGAGTAGTCTTGGTTGTAGGTTCTTGTTCTGCATTACTTTGATTATTTCTTGCCATTCTCTTCTGGCCTCAAGTGTTTCTGTTGAGAAGTCCGATGTCATCCTTATGGGGGCTCCTTTGTAGGTGATAGCCTTTTTTTCCCTAGCAGCTTTTAAAATTTTTTCTTTATCCATTAGCTTTGGTATTTTAACTATGATGTGTCTTGGTGTAGATCTTTTTGGGTTTCTTTTTAATGGAGTTCTGTGTGCTTCTTGAATGTGTGGAGTGTTTCCCAGCCTTAATTTAGGAAAGTTTTCTGCTATGATTTGATTGAACAAAGTTTCCATTTCCTGTCCTCTCTCCTCTTCTTCAGGCACCCCTATGATGCGAATGTTGTTTCTCTTCATGTTGTCACAAAGCTCCCTTAGAGTTTCCTCACATTTTTTAAGTCTCTTTTCCTTTTTCTTCTCTGCTTCTGTGCCTTTGTTTATTGTGTCCTCTAACTCGCTTATTCGATCCTCAGCGTCATCCATCCTGCTTTTAATTCCTTCCATTGTGGTCTTCAGTTCTGATACTGTATTTGTCATTTCTGTCTGATTCTTTTTTATTATTTCAATTTCATTTTTTATACTTGTTATCTCTTTATTTAGGTGTTCATAATGACTATCCATTGTTGCTCTAATTTCTTTGAACATCCTAACTATCATTATTCTTAATTCTGCTTCTGGTAATTTGGTTATATCTGGTTCATTCAGGTCCTTCTCTGGGGATTGCTCTTGATTCATTTGGTTTGCATTCCTCTGCCTGCCCATTTTTTCTGTGTATAAGCAAGTTGTGGCCACTGGAGTCCAGTAGGTGTTGCCTTTGTGTTCTCTAGGTGTGGTCTATCTGCAGGCCCCCCACCCCCTCTGCTGGTGCCTAGGGTGGTTGGGTATGAGCGTTGCCAGCGCCGGCCCACTGTGGCTTTTGCTGTGATTTCTGCCTCTCCTCCGTGGGAGGGGCTGTCACTGAAGCCACAAGATTTGCACCAAGGGTAGAGGTGAGCACCTTTGCTCAGCTGCGGACCCAGCCTATTTCCGGACTTCCGCCCAGAACCAGCAGTCGGAGCCTGCTTGCTACATTTCCGCGGGTTAGGCGGGGCTTTTGACGTGCTCTCAGCTGTAAGCCTTTGCCCGGCGGAGCTTTAGCCCCGCCCTCGAGGCCAGGGCCCTTTGCGCAGGGTCGGAAACCAAGGTTTATTGGGGCGGGCGTGTTTGCTGGCTTCCGCTTAGCTGCGTACTTCCGCTTGTCCCGGACTCTACCCCGCCCCAGCGTTCGGAGCCCGCTCGTGCACGTATGAATTCTATCGCGTTTTCTCCAGCCGGATGGGGATAATAGCGTGGGCTCAGGTGCGAGCCTCCACTTGTCTCGGGGTCCACCCCGTTCCCGCGCTCGGAGCCCGCTCGCGCACGTATACTGGCCAACCGCGGTTTCTCCGGCCCGGGGTGTGGGGGGGTGGGGGGCTGGTAGCGTCAGCTCAGCCACGAGCCCCTGCCCGTCCCTGGTCCTAGCCCGGTCCCGTGGTAAGGGCCGGCTTGCGCAAGGCCTGCCTGTTCCTGGCCTCCCGCTTTGTCCCTGTAAGTGGGATTAAAGGCGGGCCCGCAGCTTCCGGACCGCTCTCGCGCTTCCCCTCCGACCCTCTGGGCTAGACCGATCTCCCACCGGCTTGGCCTCTGCCCACGCCGACAGAACCGCCTTTCAGCGTCCTGCCGCCCCAAAACCTTAAGCAGCCCTCAGCAGAGTAGGAAGGGACCTAATACTCCACACTGTAGGCCTGGGAGCTCCCTCACTTGTTTCACAGCTCTAAACTGTCCAAACGCCTCTTCTAGGCTCTGGGACTGCAGGCTGGGGCTTGGTTCCTGGGACCCAGGTCCCTCCCTCTCCACCAAACTTTCCTTCCGCCCCGCGGGTCTCTCCGGGCTGCCGTTTGCTCCTGGGAGCTGGGCAGCCCTCTTCGCGTTTTCGCTATTCCTACCAGTCTCAATGTGGCTTCTTCTGTGTTCCTTGGTTGAAGAGTCCACTTAGTTTTGTTCAAAGTTGGTTTGTCCAGGTGATGGTTCTTAAAATTGAGTTGTAATCCACTTTGGTTCTGGGAGTTGGAAGTTGGTACGTCCGCCTACTCTGTCGCCATCTTGCTCCTCCGACAAACGTCATTTTAATGTCATGCGATCTACCCACACTTCCTTCACAATCGACCAGTAGATCGCGATTGACGTATTGAACACCCCTGGTCAATACGTCGATCCTTCCATGAGAAGGATCTTTGGGGATTTCTTTGGGGATTTCTTCTCATGGAAGGAGCTCCTTCAGTAATGCTGGGCCCAAAGGCTTTAAAGTGCTTTGCTCACATTCACACAGTGTCATACTAACATGTAATGTAATGAATGACAGAAAAAGAAGTAAATGTGTAAGTCTTCCCAAAGCTCCTTGAGAGCAGAGAGTAGAGTTTATTCATTTCACTGTCAGCACCTACCATAGCATGGGTACTTATGACATTAATATTTATTGCATGGGCAAAGCAGATACTCTGAGATTCTCAGGTCTGGGTGTTGAAGAGAGGTGGCTATTCTGACAGAAGACTAGGCTGGAAAAATATCTTTGGAGTCACTGATATATAGATGCCTAGCAGAGGAGCCATGGAAAATGACCTCTACAATTTTAGACACTAAATATACACTGAAGTGATAGCCAGAGAGTCAAGTTGAAATGTTCCACTAGAAGCAAGAAGTAGAATATTGAAGTTCTGAAGACCAAGATTGAAGATGTGGGAATTAAATATTATTCACATAAAGATGAAAGTTGAAGATCTGAGAGTAGATGTAACCTTTAAATTCACAGCAGCTGTAACAACAAGAGACTAAAGAGCTAAATCAGGGCATAAACCCACAGGGAGGAAGCAAAGGGAGACAGCTATCCTGTGGAGGACTACAGAAAGAATAATACAACATAATCTCCTTGTCTATTTTTATGCAAATTTACTTTACAGAGCTTCTCTTTGCAAGTAGTATGTGTACTTCTTTTTACATTCAAAATTTAGCTTTTCTGAAAAGAAATCTTTGTAGGCATCAAGTTTCTCTTGCCCTCTCTGTCAGGTTGTTACCAAATTGTGAATTATGATTAAGATAGTTTAAAGATTTTTATCTGATCAGATATTACATAGTTACAAAAGTTTGCACAGAATGCACTAATTACAAGGAAATCATGCAAGCTTCAATTATTTCTTTTGATTATTATAAACATACATATTACATTTTTTTCCAGGGACAGAGAGAGGAATAGATAGGGACAGACAGACAGAAACGGAAAGAGGTGAGAAGCATCAATCATTAGTTTTTCGTTGCTGTCGACACCATAGTTGTTCATTGATTGCTTTCTTACATGTGTCTTGACCGCGGGCTTTCAGCAGACCAAGCAACCCCTTGCTGGAGCCAGTGACCTTGGGTCCAAGCTGATGAGCTTTTTTGCTCAAGCCAGATGGGCCCGCGCTCAAGCTGGCGAGCTCGGGGTCTCGAACCTGGGTCTTCCGCATCCCAGTCCGATGCTCTATCCACTGCACCACCGCCTGGTCAGGCCATACATATTGCATTTTTAAATTATCTAACAAATATTCAGTATCAACAGACCGAATTCACCAGCAAGGTATAAAATAGGTGTTACAACTATAGTTGTATTTATAAACTATCATATAGGATGATGTATGAAGCATTTCTCATAATAGCAGACTAAGTATCATAAAATATTAGTCAAGTACTAACATAGTCATTAATACTCCTCTTTAACAAAAGGCAATTTCACTGCCTCATTTACATTCCAAGTCTACTTTATAATTATGCTTTTTATTCATCTCTGAAAATTCCACTTAGTTTATTTTGGCAATTTCTTTTCACAAATGCCCTGGATGTTGTTAAATTTGATTAATAACTGTATAAGTATTATATATTATATGAATATATTTAACTGTAGGTGATTCTACTCATATTGTGGCAATCACTTTTTAACACCCTATTACATATTTAGAATTTATTTTATTGCAAGTAACTTTTAACCTCAATATTTTGCAACATTTCTTTATGATGTTAGTTTTATAAATAGAAGGATCTGTGGTCAGCCCCAGTTCTCTTCACATTGTTTTGGCCTGAGGCAAGCCTGAGGATGGAATCATTTCAGGTGGATCAGAACCCAGATAAATAACCATAAAAGTCTTGCAACAACATCTCCTCTTTGAAAATATACATTTTCAACTCTTTTCAATGCCAATGAAATATCAGAGTAAACAATTTCATTAAGCATGTGAAAGCATATTTTAAAGAAAGTACATTTGGCTGAAAATTATATGCATCTTTCTGCATCAGCCTTTTTTTTAATTTAAGGACAATCTTTCAATTAACTGAGCCTGCTGCTACATACTAAAATGTAGTTTGAGTTAACAGCAGTTTGATTGGACATTCAGAATTACAGCTCCTGGAAGTTCTTAAAAGGTCATCCACTCCTTCTCCCTGCACTTAAGCAATTAAAATTGCACTTAAATATGGAACGAAAGGACAGAAGGGAAAAAACAGATTTATTTACTGTTAGTACCAATATGAATACTACAAGGCCCCCATCTCAATGAGTTTACAGAATAACTTGGTTTATGGGCATATAAACAAATAACTGAAATAAAGCTTGCACAGTTTTTGCATAGTACCTAGCATGTAAGTGCTCAGGAAATAGCAGTCCTGATTTTAGCTCCTAATAAACTGCTCACCAAGTGCAAGAAGTCATCAAACTAATCTATAGTAGTCCAAAGAAAACATGCTTACATTTTAGTCTGAAGGATCTCAAAACAAAGTTACTATATTCATTGATTCATTCACATATTCGTTCCTGAAGGCATTAATTATAGCGTAGTAACTGAGAGTACTGACCATTGCAATTGTTTGGCTTCCAATCTAAGCTCTAACACATAACTAGCTGTTCTCTCATTAGTAAAACAGGGAGGTTGCTACTTCACAAGGGTGTTTTCAGAGTTGATAAATTTATATAAATTGATCTATGTAAAAGTGCCTGACAAAGAAAGTGCTTTAAAAATCCAGAGATTATTTTTTTCATCACCTATGTAGCCAGTGTTTACAGGGCAAAGTACTAGATGTCCTTGGGAACCAAAAAATACACTGTGTCCGTAAAGTCATGATGCACCAGTCACCAGTCAAAAGTGCACCATGACTTTACGGACACACCTGTATTATACCAGTAGCCCCAACCATACTCTCAGTGTTCTTCCCTGTCTCTCTGTGCCAGTCACACAGCATTCTTCAGTGTCCTTGACCTTGTCAGTTTGTTCCAGCCCATAACCTTTTACTTAGAACACACTCATTTCTTTTTTTACACAGCACTTACTAATTCCTTGTATTCAGGCCAACTATCCCTTTCTTGAAAAGCTTTTCCTGATTGGTTAGTTTAAACTCTGTTTTTTGGTTACCTGCTATCATACAACTGAGTTCCTTTACTACAGTTATGTCAGTTTGCAACTGTTCTATGACACTTTGATCAATGTTGGTCTTTACTTCAAGAGGATAAGCTTGAGGAGACCAAGCATCTTATCTATCTTTCTCAAAATTGTACCCCAGCTCCTTATGCAGTGCCCAGTGAAGTACATAGTAATCCTTCCACAAATAGTTATTGAAAAAATCAATGAATGTACTCATCATATTCTGATTCTAACAATATAAAATCTCCTACTTTAAATCCATAATAAAGATCAAGTCAGGCTAATGAGGCAAAGAAAGCAGCCACATGAGTCTATACAATGTGTTTTGGTTTTGATCCAGTATCTTGTTTTCGAGCCTAAGGCTATAAATATGACATCTCATTCAGGCTTTGACCATGAGTCCTGAGCTGACAGCTGGTGGATTTCATATTATAACAGATCTCCAAGGAGAAGCTTCTGAAACACTAACAATTTTTGCATTGGCTGTTACATTTGTTAGAGGTAAAACTTCTCAGCCCATGCAATATTATTTCTTAATCCATAATTTTTTTTAATTATAAAACCATACATGTATTTAGTAAAACAAAATTTAAACTAGTGCAGAATTGTATATAATGAAAAGTAAAATATGCTATTTCCAAACTATCTCTTATTCCATTACCAGAGGCAACTTCTTTCAATGATTTCTATTTTTACTTCTCTTTACAGTGATCAGTACTATACCTGTAAATGAAATATTTATATCTCTATGTCTTTATAACTTTTAGATAGAATCTACCAAATTCTTACTTACCTAAAATTATTATATTTATCAACAGTACCTAAATAAAAAATTTTAAGAAATAAATGGAAGGATTAAATTTTCTATTTTAAAATAAAGAAATTATACTATATGTTGAAAAATCTTTCTAGTATAAAAATAAACCAATTTTACTACCTCTCATCCCTTTTCTCTTCCTAATTCTTGTTTCTTCTGGTCATATAACATAATTTTAATTTTTCTAGTAGCTATATTTTGTCATGAAACATTAACTTCAAGCCTCTCTTCAGTCATTATTCATCATTGTTAGATGTATCTATTTACCATGTACTATGTAAGATAAAAAAATTAGTACATCTATTTGCTACCTTATTTTTTTGGCTAAACAACTCTTCATAATGTCAAAGTCTATAATATTTACATTCTATTTGATTTTTTTTACTTTCTAAGATACTTATTTTTTGCTTGTCTACAGATGAACTCAGAAATTTGAAAACAATATTTAGCATTTATAAAATCATTATTATTACATAGATAAGTTTTACTATGAAATTAACAAAGCAATTAGAGATTTTCCAGATTTTTATATGATACTGGTTTCCACCTAAATTTAAATTGTTAGATATCCACCAAAAATACATGTAGAGCATATACTTACTTAACTACCTTTTAAATAAAATACTCTGAATATCTTCTGTGAAATATATTCTAAGGAGAGAAAAGAATAGCAAAACAATCTTAAACCCCACTTACTAGTTTTATTTTTAATAGTAATAATAATGATGTTATTTTGAGGGTTACCAAGACTAAATGCTGCATTGCTCAATAAGATGTGTTCAGTGAATGTCACTCAAAATTTGGTCCTCCATGGCAAATGTATAAGTCTCATTACAAAACAATGGGAGGAGGAGAGCACAGAGATGCAGGTGGTAGTATCTAAACCCTTAGTATAGAAAGGAAAAAGAAAAATCTAGTACCCTTTCTTTTTTAATTTTAGTCAAAAAGTAACAATTGTATGTAATTTTATTCAAAGTCATTAATATGTTTATGCTGTTTAGTAATAAAATAGAGGAAGTTTAAAGAATGTATTGCTATATATGTTTTGAAGAATATGCCATGATGTTATTTCCAGACTACATGAAATTAGTCTGACCCAGAATCACACCTGTTGTATTCCTAAATAAGATGAATGATAAGCATTAAGCAAGTTCTCTATATATATTTGGAACTGACACCCAGAAAAACAATCTAAACATTTGGGTTTCAAAAGCATCATCTTTCTATATTTGGGGGACCATACATGTCACACAAGGCAGGTAGAAAAGTTAGCATTATGAATGATAAACTTTGAATGACAGAATAAAAATAATGAGATTTTTTTCAAATATGAGAATGAAAGATTATCATCTTTAAATTTTAACTCTACAAATTCAAGATGGGAGAAACCAGGTTTAATTGCTGTTAATTTTATTTGGTTTTATTTTATTTACTTTATTAATTTTTAGAAAATTGACCACAATTGAGAATGAGTCAACACATTATGATGTAGCTATGAAAGATAAATATAATCATGATCTTAAAGAAGATAAACACTAGCTAGAACAAGGTAAGTATCATTGCAGATCAAATCTACAGTTTAATTTCAGGCATACCATGTGAAAAAAAATGATATTTCTAAAGTAGAAATGATCAACATTCTTTTTTTTATTATAATTGATTGTATTTACATGGATTCAAGTGTCCCACGAAATACAACTCCCTCATCCCCCACCCCTGAGTCCCCCCACACCCATTTGTCCCTCTCCTCCTCAACACCCTAACCCCTTCCATCTAGGATTTGCCATCTTGCTATCTATATCTCTGTATTATGTATATATAATTTCATGAATCCCTTTACCTTCTCTAATCCCATCCCCTCATCCCCCCTCCCTCTGACCACTGACCCTCTGGTCTCTGTGATCTCTCCTCTGCCTCTATTTCATTCCTCAGTTCTCTTTGTTTTAAATGATCAACATTCTGACCTCATAGTTTCTTGACCTTTTCACCTTCAAAGACTTGCCCTCCAACTTTCTTCTTAGCCTCTACTCACATGGATGATGGGAGGCTGAGTACATAGTTTATCTGTTGATTGTCCTAAACTCTGCTGTTTATTAATATTACATGGAGAATGTAGTAAAATATATTTCTACTTGAGACTCACTCTAGAAAAATTAAAACATGATTGAGGTGAAGAGTGGGAGGAGATCTGGGCAATTTTGAAAGCTCCACAGATATTTCCAATGTGCTGTCAAAGCTAAGATTCCTTGTCTTAAAAAGATCCTATGGGTTTCATGAACAGGGATTAAAAATTCCCTGACAGTGTTGATGAGATGTGAAAGAGGTATGCTCTCTGAGTTCATGCATTTTCAAATTCCAACTTATTATAACTAAGTGGAAAAATATACTGAGCAATTTAGGCATTATATTCTGGGTACTTTCCCAAAACAATAACTTAGGCCCCAAGAATTTATAAACATTATTTATAAGACAAGGTAAAATAATACTTGGGTAATATTTTGATAGAAGGTTTCAAAGTCAATATTATAAATAAAGTCAATGAGATGGCTTTTTTCAGGTTAGAAAAAGGTGTTAGATGATTTACATACAAATATTTCATAATAAAAAAATGACCTACTAAAACATTGTTGTATTTTTTTTAAGACAGCTGTTTTAGCATGATAGTTTTGAATTACAAACATACACTACAGGGTTGAGAGGAATGAGAGAGGAAGTTAGTCTCACATGCATTGGCTGATAGAAGAAGACAGAAAGAATATAATTAAATGTAAAATAAATATACTCTTTGTTTTTTTAAAAATGAAGCAAGTGTTAAAAACTCTGGTAGATCTTTTAATCTGTTGCTATGCCAACAGAAAATTTTTAAATGGATTCAAGAAATGGGACAATTTTCAAGAATATAAGCACAACCTATTTCAAATGAGTAAAATTGTATTCATATTATCTGCCTCCCAAGAGGACAGAGTCTTGGGGGAATTAGTGCAGAATTAATGAATCAGGTTTTTTTCCTTCTAACCATATCAGGCATGAGGTACAGAATCTCAGCTTATATTTCTCTGAGACCTAGATCTGAATTTAGGTTAAAGTTTTTGGAGATTGTGGGCAGCGCTATTTCCCAGTGTGTAGGTAGCAGGACAGCATGTTTCTTCTTTTTTTAAGACTGATTAACACATAAAAGAAACAAAATAAATCTTTTTGACCTGTATTTCTCAGTATAATACCAAGGTGATATAGTTTTAAAATATCAAAACATCTTAATAAAATACAACTCATGGCCGGACCGGGCAGTGGCGCAGTGGATCAAACATTGGACTGGGACACGGAGGACCCAGGTTCAAAACCCTAAAGTCGCAGGCTTGAGCAAGGGCTCAAGACCATTAGCACAGAGATGCTGGCTTGAGTGTGGGATCATAGACATGACCCCATGGTCGCTGACTTGAGCCGAAAGTCTCTGGCTTGAAGTCCAAGGAAAATGGCTTCAGCCCAATGTCACTGGCTTGAGTAAGAGGTCGCTTGCTCTGCTGTAGCCCCTCGTCCCCATAAAGGCACATATGAGAAAGCAATCAACAAACAACTAAGGTGCTACAACCAAGAATTAATTGATGCTTCTCATCTCTCTCTCTTCCTGTCTGTCTGTCCCTGTCTCTCTCTTTCTCTGTCTGTCTGTCTCTCTCTCTCTGTCATCAATATATGTCTATATTATCATGTGTGCAAATTACTTTCTGAGTCAGATAAAAATAGGTATTATTTTCTGAAGGAGAAACAAAGATTAAAATGAAGGATGACCTGAAATCTACAAATCATAGAGAACTAAAATAATGAATTTTTTTAAATTCTATTTAGGTAAGACAGGATTTTAACAATTGGATAGTCAGTGCAATGATCAACTTCTTCACAGCTTTCTTACAAATGTATGCAGTCATTTCTTTTTCTGAAGTAAGTTGTATTTATTATAAAATACACTTAGGAAAACACTTTAGTACATCCAGAGAACATCTTTTGTACATCTTTTCCCAAGTGTAGAGCAAGTCAAGAACAGATTGCCTCAGCAAAATAAAGATGAAAATTTAGTTCAACTGCCTTTCCTGAAGGTATTTCTGTAAAGAAAAAACTAGATAATTCACAGTAATTTAAAAAAAAAAAAAAGTATTTTCAATTAAATGCTTGTCAGTGTGGGTGAGTCTGCCTTTCTGCCTATGAAAAAAAATTCTCTACTTCAGCATCTTTACAAATGTTTATTTTTAAATTACTTAATTATCAAGTGGAGTGACTATGAACTATGATTTTTTATATTGTGATCATTTTTTATACTGAAGCTGAAGAAACATCTGGGACTTGCATGAGGAGAGAAATAGGATTCTTTTTTTTCCTCTAGGTTTCTTTCATCTATTTTTAGCTTTTGCTATATTTTTTAAGCAGGTGGAGCTGAATAGGTCCACAAATACACTGTATGAACACACTTTTATATCCTGAGCATATTTACATAGAAAGATTACCTGTTGGCTATTAGATATCGCCAAATTTCACTTTATCTTTGTTTTCTGAATAGTGAGCCACCACTCTTACTTTCATTAATATTACATAACAAATGACAGCTTTATCATTACACTAGTGCCCTCAGTAATCAGCTGATGTGACCATGCATTTATCTAAGAAATATATGATCCACTTACACCTATTTATATATTTAATATACATTATTTTTTGGAATATCTAGATATCACAGAATACAGTTGTAGCTTAGTAAATTACAAAAAAAAAAAGATTTGGTGAACATTCATGATCATTATTTTCTTAAATATGCTTGATTGTCCAGTCTTATGTCACAAACTGTGACCCCTACCCCCCAAAAAATTAGCATTTTGGGAAAAAAATAATGAGCAATGAGCATGGTTGAATACAATCAAGAAAATATGGCCTTTATCATTGGCATTCAAACTTTTTAAAAAATATTTTTAAAAATTTTTTAAAGATTGTATTTATTCATTTTAAAGAGGAGAGAGAGAGAGAGAGAGAGAGAGAGAGAGAGAGAGAGAGAGAGAAAGAGGGGAGGAGGGAGCAGGAAGCATCAACTCGGATTTGTGCCTTGATGGGCAAACCCAGGGTTTCAAACTGGCAACCTGAGCGTTCCAGGTCAACGCTTCATCCACTGTGCCACAACTGGTCAGGTGGCATTCAGACTTTTAACTACAGAATATTTTTCTTCAGAACAGAGCCCAAGATATAAAAAGGTAAACACACAACAATCATCTTCACTGTTGGCACTCCCAACCCCCTAGATACCTCCAAAACGATCCACTATAGTTTGAAAACAACTAGCCTTAATTTTCCTTTTTATTCTTTCATTATGTTTTTCTAAGTTTTCCCATTTAATATGGAGTACATTTTAATCTGTAAAGATTTAAAAATGCCTCTACTATCTCAGTTCTTTTAGTCATGATTTTTCTGCATCTTCTATCTCACATTGTATTCAACTTGTCCATTCCTGTTTTCTCATCTGTTAAATGAGGATTAGGTAGTACTTAACTTTTGCAATATTATATTTGGACATTAAGCATATATAATATATAATTAATATTATTTAATATTGCACAGACCTATTTGTATATCATCTAGTTGTATTGCATGACATAATAAACTACATTTTTGTTTACATGTACAAAGTGCATTTGAATAATCAGCAGTAAATAAAGCATTTGTCAAATACAAAAATAAAAGCTTAAGGAGAGTTGATGAAATTTATCAGTGTGAAAATGACACGTTCTGTACAAAAGGCCAAAATATTATTTTCTATTTTGTTTCTAATTTTATGTTTGAAGCTATTCTATATTTTGTTGATTTTCAAGATTGAGTTATACCAAAGTTGAGTTGATTCAGGAAATGATTGTTCACAGAGCTTTGATTTTCTTTAAATGGACATTTCCAAAAGTCCAGAGGCTCAGCTACACAGGAGAAGATATTTGGGGTTTTTTTCCGTGCACTCTCGTTCCCAGGCAGTGTCATCTGCCACTTGTCAGGCACACTGCACTGTAGCTTGTTCTCATCAGCGTGGTCTGCCAGGATCCTGAGGAGCTTAACATTGTCTGCAAACCTAGTGATTTCATTGTTTACTTTATTTTCAGAACATTTCTAACATGTTTAAATATGGCAGCAGCCCTGGGCCTTCAGAGACACCTCTGTTTCTACTTCCTCCTACATTTTGTTTACTTTATATCCTTTAATGAGGACTGGGATCCTGATTGGTTTAACTCTTAGAATGCTTCCAAGGATATTTTTTCTTGGGAATGAGTAGGAAGAATGAAAATAATTTATGCCTAAATTCCCTTAGTGCTTAAATATATAGAGAAACATGAAATGGAAAAAAAAGAGAGAGAGAGAGAGAGAGAGAAAGAAAGAAAGAAACATGAAAGGAAAAGAGAATTAAATTGACAGAAATAGAAGGCCCAAGGCCAGAAGAAAGGCCAGTGCCTGGCTGTCAGAGAAGTCAGAGTTTTTTCTGCACTTCCATCATAATAGTTTCATTTTCTGTTTATAGGGTTATCTTAGGGGTTTCTAGTATCCTTTATATAATTTTGTGTAAACTTCACTGCTGCTCAGCTATCCCTCATTTAATGACAAAAGCAGTTCAAATCACAAAACTGCAATCTTGAAGAATTCATGAATGAAACCAAAGTTGTGTATGAAAACGTATAATGAACTGTTAGAATTTGGAGGGATCTCACACAAAAATTATATGCCAGAAAATTTTAAAACATGACCATTTATTTAATATCCCAAGTATTTCAAATAGAAACCTTTTCTATTTTCTCTATTCACTCAGAGGGTGAAAATAAAATCAACAAAAATTTCAAAGCAATAAATCCTTCTAGTTGAATGTGTTTAAAAAACTATTTTTAAAAACACTGTTTAAAAAACAAACAAAAAAGCCTTACTCTGTAGGAGATATTTATTACTGCATCGTCAATCTAAAAATTGATTTAAAAAATTCTAAAACTGAGTGGGTTAAATTCTACTTAAGAGGAAGTTCAAGTAAGGCCTACAAAAGCTTTTCTTACTATATGTCTTCAGAAATTTTTGTGTTGAAATGCTAAAATTTTAGCTAATGACTTAAAGTATAAAATTTAATTATGATTCAACAAATGTTTATTAAGTATTAACTATATGAAATTCACTGTGCTAAGTGTTGCGCTAAATTCTTTGGGAGATGCAACAGTATACAAATTATACAGATATCATTTCCTTAAAGAATATACAGTCTGTCCAGTCAAGAAAATATTACGTTTCCAGCCTGACCAGGTAGTGGTGCAGTGGATAATGCATCATCAGCCTGAAATGCAGAGCACTCAGGTTTGAAACCCTGAGGTCTCTAGCTTGAAAACAGGCTCACCAGCTAGAGCACGGGGTTGCATGCTTGAGTGTGGGATCATAGACACAACCCCGTGGTTGCTGGCTTGAGCCAGGAGGTTGCTGGCTTGAAGCCCAAGGTCTCTGCCTTGAGCAAAAGGTCACTAGCTCAGCTGGGGACCCCCGGTCAAGGCATATATGAGAAAGCAAACAATGGACAACTTAGGTGCCGCAACTATGAGTTGATGTTTCTTGTCTCTCTCTCTTCCTGTCTGCCTGCCCCTGCTCCCTTGTGTGCAAACGTGTTTATTATGTAAGGGTTACATCATAAGTGCTTTACCTGTGTTAATGCATTTAATCTTCACCACAACATTAAAATGTGGAAATTAAGCACAAAGAGGTTAAGTGACTTGTCCAAAACCACAAAGCTATTAAGTGATTGAACCAAGACTAAACCCAGAAACTCTAGACCTTACATTTACAGTCTGAATGGCTGATCCTCTCTATTCTGTCCAACAAAATTGCATGTTATGGCAATTAAAGTTAGAAAGTGCAATGAAAATTAAGAAAAAAACTAATAATCAAGGGCCAACATTGAGAACATATCTCACCTGGGTTGGCTAAGTTTCACTGTAACAGGAATTTGCATGAAACCCATAGAAGTTGACTTTTCCTTATAGTTCTTGGTCAAGACATTAAATTTTAATTATCTCAGTCACTGTAATAATAACATCCCATGTGTCATAGTTCATTCAGGCTGCTATAACAAAATGTCATAGACTGGGTGGCTTATGAACAACAGAAATTTCTTTCTTGCAGTTCTGGTGCTAAAAGTCTGAGATCAAAGTGCTTGCAGGTAATGTGAGAGAGCCCTCTTACAACTGCAGACTTTTCCTCCTTGTACCCTCATATGGATAGCTCTCTGGGACCTCTTTATATAAGTGCACTAATTCCATTTATGGGGGCACTGCCTTCATGACCTGAGGGCACTGACTTCATGACCCAATCACACCCTTACTATTATCACTTTGGGGATCAGATTCAACATATAAATTTGTGGTGGGGGGCACCAACATTCAGAACATGGCATTATTTTTACATGGTAGTTAATTTTTATTTATAGAGTATAGAAATTATTATTTCCACTTTATAGGTGACGAGATGAAGCCTCAAATAGTCAAGTATTTTTCCAAAGTTCCACAATAACTCAGTTGCAGAGCAGTCTCAAAGATAAATATTGACTTGTACCTTAACATAGAAGTATTTTAATAAGTAAAAATACGGTGGAATTTTAGACAAAAATTGAATAAAACACAAAGATTCAAGAACAGATAGGGTAAAAATGTGTAGGAGGAAGTTGTTTATAGTCCAGTTTGGAAGATGAAATTTATCTAGGAGATAAGATGTTGGTTTTGGTAGAGAAAAAATCCAACAGGCAACAAGAAATATGAGAATGTGACTTAGGGGAGTTGTTGGTGCTGGCAATAAGAAACTGGAAGTCATCTTGTACAAGTGATGACTGAAGCTCTGGGAAAAAGCAAAACTACTATGGAGGTAAAGTAGAGCTCGGGTTATTGAGGGAAGCCAAGAGACATGGCAATATGCAGGACAGGGGAAAGAAAAGAACACCATGGCTAAAATAAAGGGGAAATGATCATAGGACCAGAAAGTAGAATAACATAGTGTGTCCAACAAGACAATAAATGCTTTCAATAAGGACTGGAAGAATAAAATGTCAAATGGTATATTTTTTAACATACAAAAAAATAAAAAAGAGCCTGACAAGGCGGTGGCATAGTGGATAGAGCATCAGACTGGAATGTGGAAGACTTAGGTTCGACACCTTGAGGTCGCCAGCTTGAACGTGGGCTCATCTGGCTTGAGCAAAAAGCTCACCAGCTTGGCCCAAGGTCACTGGCTCGAGCAAGGGGTTACTTAGTCTGCTGAAGGCTCACTGTCAAGGCATATATGAGAAAGTAATCAATGAACAACTAAGGTGATGCAACAGAAAGCTGATGATTGATGCTTCTCATCTCTCTCCATTCCTGTCTGTTTGTCCCTGTCTATCCCTCTCTCTGTACCTGTAAAAAAAAAGAAAGAAAAAGGAAACATCATGTGCTTTTAAACAAATAGGTGCACACACACACAAAAAGCAGTCACATCAATTCTTTAAATGTCATTTACTTATAGTTATACAACATATCTTAGAAAACAACTTTATAAAGCATCATCAAAAAGTGCACATGACCTTGAACTTCTTTCTTGAGAGGAAAAAAATAAAACATACTTGTAGTCACAAAAAAATATTGACATTTTATAAGAATACTGTAAAGCCAGTTGCTAAGGACACCATCACAGCCGCCTGGCTCATGCAGGTTCTCATCATATTTGGATAATCGGTAATTAAACAACGGAGCAAAGAACTGGTGAGCCATCAGCTTTAATCCTAGCTTTCACCCAGCGGGCAAGTAAAAACACACACTGAGCTCCAAAACCCACACATTCAGTGTTCACAGAGCTACTGACTTATCCGAGTTTCCTAGAATCAAAGATTTCTAGCTCACCAGACTTAATCACCTCTGTTTCCCTTCTCCTTCTCAAGCACAAACTCTGCTCAAACTGGCTTCGCCCTCAGCACTCTCCCATCTTGGCTGCTTCTCCTGGCCTCCTCCACCTAGCCTTTCTCTGCTCTCCTTTCTAATGCTAAGCTCAGGAACCAAGAGAGCAAGCTCCCAGTCTACCCCACTTTATAGTACAGAAATCCAAACCTTTAATCCAATCTACAAACAAAGAAGTCTCTGATACAAAGTCACTTATCTGAGGCATAATGGGAGAATTCCTCATGAGAGTGTACCACCCCACATCGTCCAATCAGTCAAGGGTGTGGGGAAAAGCTTATTCTTAAAACTACGGCTTAGGCTATAATGACCAGGTCTGCCCACAGCCTGTCCCCCAACACATACTAATATCAACAGACTTGCACGTGGGCAGAGCCATCTTAACAAAGTGAGCATAATATATTTTATCTGCCCAACAATGCACCCCTATGTTCACCTTACTATCCACAATCTGCACCACCAGCATTCCTGTACAAGGAAATTAGGTACATTACACAAATTACAAATACATGATAAATCATCAATTTCAACAATTACAAACATACACTTCACCAATCTCTGAGCACTTTACCAAAAGTGCAAAATGTCCTCAGCCTTCTCTCTTGCCATTTGAAAGCCTTCCCGGGGCAGGGGGAGGGCCTCCAGCAAAGCCATCCCAACCCCCATCATGGTATTTCACATTGTCCAAAATCTGTAAGTCCATTCAACAAAGAAGCCAGTGCTCACTCTGGTCAGTCATAGTCCAGGAAATCAGTCCATGCACAAGGGGTGTTAGCCTCCCCCCTCATTCCTGCCATCATGGCAGGTCTCACACGATCCTAAAGTGAAGCATGTGGCAATGGCAGTCAGCATTTCCATCTCTGCTCTGGGGTGCATGATGGCATCCAACCCTATGTTCCAAAATTGCAGACTTACCTACCAGAAGTATAGCAACTCTTTGCTTCTGGGTTCTCACCTTCTGGAGACTGCGGATCACAACTCTAGATCGATTCTCCTCATCTTCCAAAGAAGAACTGAAAACATCAGCTCCTGCTACAGGGCTTGAGCCCCAGCCAACCACTGCCTTCTGCTCAGCAGGTCTTGCAGCTCCAGCCCCGGCCCCAGCCTCGGCCTCTCACCACTGCTGACTCTCCACAATGTCCAGGGCAATCTGCAACTCACACACCTGTGATTCCTTCTCCAGCAGCTGCTCTATTTCCAGGCAAATCTCACAAATCTGGTCAGCCTCCTTCTCCAGCGCTTTCTTCAGCTCCAGGGTTGGCATCTCTTTCTCCCACATTTTCTCTAGCTCCTTCCACTACTTGGTTTGCAGGTCCTGAGCAGCCTCTTCCACAGAGCTCTTGGCTTCCCCACTCATGGCTGTAAAAGTCAGCCAGCCACGGTCCCCAAAAGGACAGCCATGGGAAACCATAACAGCAGCCAGTCCTCTAATCCACCGCTCAAAGGTGGTGGCTCCATACTTATATTCGAATCCTGCCACAGACTATGCCAAATGTAAAGCCAGTGGCTAAGGCCACTATCACAACTGTCTGGCCAGTGCAGGTTTGCATTAGATTCGGACAGTCAGTAATAAACAACAAAGCCAAAAACTGGTGGACCATTATCTTTAATCCTAGCTTGCACCCAGTGGGCAAGTAAAAACACACACTGGGTTCCAAAACCCACTCATTCAGTGCTCACAAAGCTACAGACTTATTCGAGTTTCCTAGAATCAAAGATTTCTAGCTCACCAGCCTTATTCATCTCTGTTTCCCGTCTCCTTCTTTCTACCCAAACTGCACAAACTGGCTTCTTTCTCAGCATCCCACCATCTTGGCTGCCTCTCCTGGCCTCCTCCACGTGTCCCTTCTCTGCTCTGCTCTCTAATGCTAATCTCAGGAACCGAGAGAAGGCAAGCTCCCAGTCTGCCCCACTTTATAGTGTAGAAATCCAAACCTTTAATTCAATCTACAAACAAGGAAGTCTCTGATACAAAGTCACTTATCTGAGGCATAATGGGAGGATTTCTCATGAGAGTGCACCACCCCACATCATCCAATCAGTCAAGGGTGTGGGGAAAAGCTTACTCTTAAAACTAAGCCTTAGGCTATAACGACCCGGCCTGCCCACAGCCTACCCCCAACACATATTAATATCAACGGGCTTCCATGTGGGCAGTGCCATATTAACAAAGTGAATATAATATGTATTATCTGCCCAACAAATACTAAGCATGATAGTACTTTATTTTCTCCAATATACACCTGCTAATTTAAAGAGATGCACATGCAGATATATGCATATATTCAAGTCTCATATTCAGATAGTTTATCTCAAGAATCTTAGGTAAGAGACCTTCATCCTACACCTCTCAAAATATCTTTTCAACAAAGATTGCTTTAATCCGCCCCCCGAATGAGCTGTGGCCAATTGTCTGTTTCTTTTTCATCACACATGCTTACACATCTTATTATCCTAGCATCTCACTGAATCCTTACCAATTTTAACATACACACTGAAAAATTAAGTGCTGTTAGTACTTCAATTATACCTTCATTACATTCAGTACATGTCATTTTAATGTCTGGGATAAAGATTTTCCTCTGTCCTCTATATGCCTAAAATATTATTCTTAAAAAGAGACTTCCTTTCTTTTTCCTACTTAACCATCTTCTTCCTTCTTTCTCTTGCCTCTGATTTTTTGCCTTTGTTATTCTGTGAAAAAATTGAACATATATATCACATTGATATTTCTCCCTAATGATAGCAACACTTATTCCTGGAGGGTTTCTTAGCTAACCTGTTTCACCTGTGGCAGTTTTAGGTAAATCTCAGATTGGAATTTCTATAACTATCTAAATGGATCTTTCTCATCTTGCCCCTGGGCCTCTGAGGTATGGAATCTGTGGTGTGTTCTGATGCTATTCAATGATAAGGCAGGAGCAGAGATTAGATGTGTTCTGAACTGTATTCATGTTCTCTTTTTGGTTGCCTAGGAGAAGGAGGAAATCTTTAGAAAAATATTTCAGAAAATCTTTTTTGAGTTGATATGTAGCGCTTCTCTCTTTTTTATCCAAGGTGACAGTGTGTGTGAGATGTAAAGATGAGTTTGCTCAGGCAATTACCCCTTGTTGATAGCAGATTATTTCCTCTGGCAAACTCGAAAATCACTTGTTGGTGTATAAGTTACTGCTGTTCTGGGATGTAGTAATTTACTTTCCTGCCTTTTTTATGAGCACATTTATTTTAATCAGTGGAGTTCAGAATAGCTCTTTTTCATCTAGCTCCATCTTTTTTGGAGTTATGCACCTTCTAACATGTAACAAAGGAAGGTCCTTTTGCACACACAGAAGAAAAGAGGCAAGATATATTACTGAAAAAAATGGTCTTTGTACAGGAAATCATATTCCATGATCTTTGTTTTCATGGTAAAAATACAACATTTATTCTCTACAGCTCTAGTTCAAATTATTTTTCTGAGAAAACAATGTCTCACCTCGCAGAGCAACTCAACATTATCTTTCATTCTGGGGACTGATAACGTAGAATAGTTTCACATGTGGAATGAAGGAGCACATGAAAGAATTCAGGTTGGCAAAACCGATACAACTTTTAAGAAATATTGCAGGTTATATATATTACTGAATGCTTATAAAAAAAATAGTAAGCTGGAGAGTTTTATCCCCTTCATCATTTTGCAGATGAAAAAGGAAAGTGTCAAGAAAAGAAAAAGATAACTTTTCCATGGCAACTGGGAAATTTAATGGGAATAAAACAAATATTTTAACTATTATATAGTTTCTGCTAAGGAGAACCCTTAGCCATCTCCTCACAGAGCTCTTGATAATTCTAATAAAGATGTACAGAAAGCAAAACTCATTTTCTAATATCAGTCCCTTACAGTTTAAGTATAGATATCCACATGCATTACTTATGATAAAAATTTGATATATGATAAAGAGGTAGACATTCCAACTACTCCATTTCTCGGTACTTATATGAACAATATCCAAAAAACACTAATTCAAAAAGATATATGCCCTCCTATGTTCTCTGCAGCATGATTTACAAGAGGCTGAGACAGGGTAACAATACATGAATCCATCAATGGATGTATGGATAAAGAAGATGTGCATGTGCGTGCATGTGTGTGTGTGTGTGTGTGTATAAAATGGAATACAACTCTGCTATAAAATGAATGAAATCTTGCAATTTGTGACAATATGGATAAACCTTGGGGATATAATGCTAAGTAAAACAGTCAGAAGGAGAAAGACAAATACTTTATGATGTCATTTATATGTGGAATCTAAAATGTTGGGCAGATAAAATATATTATGCTCACTTTGTTAAAGATGGCGCTGCCCACGTGGAAGCCCATCTCCCAGGTGATGATATTAGTTGCCCTTCTTGTTTGGGATGGGCGTGATTATATTAATGTGTGTGGGGACAGGCTGGAAGCAGGCAGAGTCTATAGCCCAGGGCTTAATTTTAAGACTAAGCCTTTCCCACCCTTTTTGATTTAAGGTGGTGCACTCTCATGAAGAATCACATTATGCCTCAGATAAGTGACTTTGTATCAGAGACTTCCTTGTTTGTATATTGGATTAAAGATTTCAATTTCTTTACTATAAAGTAGGGCAGACCGGGAGCTTGCTCTCTTTCGGTTCCTGAGTGTAAAGCCAGTAGTTGCGGCTACCATCAGAGTGGCCTGACCTGTGCAGGTTCCCATTAGATTCGGACAGTTGGTAATGAAACACCGGAGCCAAGAACTGGTGAGCCATCAGCTTTAATTCTAACTTGCACCCAGCGGGCCATCCAGAACACACACTGGGCTCCCAAACCCACTCATTCAGTGCTCACAAAGCTACTGACTTATCCAAGTTTCCTAGAATCAAAAGGTTTCTAGCTCACCACACTTATACACCTCTGTTTCCCATCTCCTTCTCTCTACACAAACTCTGCACAAACTGGCTTCTTCCTCAGCATTCTGCCATCTTGGGTGCTTCTCCTCTCCTCCATGTTGCCTTAATCTGCTCTCCTCTCTAATACTAATCCCAGGAACTGAGAGAGAGTAAGCTCCTGGCCTGCCCCACTTTATAGTGTAGAAAATCCAAACCCTTAATCCAATCCACAAACAATAAAGTCTCTGGTACAGTCACTTATCTGAGGCATAATGAGATTCCTCAGGAGAGCACACCACCCCAAATCATTTAATCAGTCAAGGGTGTGGAGAAAAGCTTACTCTTAAAACTAAGCCTTATGCTATAACGACCCAACCTGCTTACATTACAGCCTTTCCCCCACACCCATCCCAAGCATAAGGGCAAATAATATCACCTGGGTGACGGGTTTCCATGTGGGCAATACCATCTTTAACAAAGTGAGCATAATATATTTTATCTGCCCAACACTGAGATTAGCATGGTAGAAGGGGTAAAGGGGGTCAATTGTATTTTGATGCATAGTAACTTTTAGGTTGATCACTTTGTAGCATATAAAGATATCAAATTATAATGCTGTACACTTGAAACATACAATTTTTTTAAAAAAAAGGTGGCTCGTTTTGTTTTCTCTGGGACATAGTAACAACGACCATGTTAGTGACTATTGGGCAGATAAAATATAATATGCTCACTTTGTTAAAGATGGAGCTGCCCACATGGAAGTAGGTTGATATTAATGTGTGTTCTGCAACAGGCTGTGGGCAGGCTGGGTCGTTGTAGCCTAAGGCTTAGTTTTAAGAGTAAGCTCTTCCCCACACCCTTGACTGATTGGATGATGTAGGGTGGTGCACTCTCCTGAGGAATCCCATTATACAGAGACTTCCTTGTTTGTATAATTGGATTAAAGGTTTTGATTCTACGGTATAAAGTGGGAGAGACCAGTAGCTTGCTCTCTCTTAGTTCCTGAGTCCCTGAAGTATTAGAAGAGAGGAGAGCAGAGTAAGGCCACATGGAGGAGAGGAGAAGCAGCCAAGATGGTGAAGTGCTGAGGAGGAAGCCAGTTTGTTAAGAGTTTGTGCAGGAGGAGATGGGAAACAGAGGTGAATAAGTCTGGTGAGCTAGAAACCTTTGATTCTAGAAAACTCGGATAAATCAGTAGCTTTGTGAGCACTGAATGTGTGGGTTTTGGAGCCCAGTGTGTGTTTTTGCTTGCCTGCCGGGTGCAAGCTAGAATTAAAGCTGATGACTCACCAGTTTTTGGCTCCATTGTTTCATTACCGACTGTCCAAATCCAATGTGAACCTGCACGGGCCAGGCGGCTGTGATGGCGGCCTTGACTACTGGCTTTACATTTGGAGTAGTCAGTGGCAGGATTCGATACAGATCAGCATGGAGCCGCCACCACCTCTGAGCGGTGGAGTAGAGAACTGGCTGCTGTTATGGTTTCCCATAGCTGTTTTTTTGGGGACTGTAGGCTGGCTGACTTTTACAGTCATGCGTGAGGAAACCGAGAGTTCTATGGAAGAGGCTGCCCAGAACCTGCAGGCTGAGCAGCAGAAGAAGCTGGAGGAAACGTGGGAGAAACAGATGCCGACCCTGGAGCTGAAGGAAGCGCTGGAGGAGGAGGCTGACCAGGTTTGAGAGATTCGCCTGGAAATGGAGCAGATGCTGGAGAAAGAATCACAGGTTCGTGAGTTGGAGATTGCCCTGGATGTTGTAGAGAGCCAGCAGCGGCATGAGGCTGGGGCTAAGGCCGGGGCCGGAGCTGCGGCTTGGGCTGGAGCTGCAAGGCCTGCTGAGCAGAAGGCAGCGGTGGCCCAGAGCTCGAGCCCAGCAGCAGGAGCTGATGTTTCCATTTCCTCTTTGGAGGATGAGAAGAATCCAGCTGGAGTTGCAATCCGCAGACTCCCGAAGGTAAACAGTGGCAGCTGTGGCAGGAAGATGAACAGAAATCCTGGGAGCCAGGCATGCTTCGCTGAGTGACCACTGAAATGGCAGGGAATGCCTGCTATGCTGCTGGTAGGTCTGCGATTTTGGGACATAGGGGTGGATGCCATCATGCACCCCAGAGCAGAGATGGAAATGCTGACTGCCATTGCCACATGCTTTTCTTTAGGACAGTGTGAGACTTGCCATGATGGCAGGAATGAGAGGGGAGGCTAAAGCCCTATGTGTGTGGACTGATTTCCTGGACTATGACCAGATGGACACAAGCTCCTTTGTTGAATGGACTTACGGATTTTGGACAATGTGAAATACCCTGATGGGGGTGGGGATGGCTTTGCTAGAGGCCCTCCTGCCCCGGGAAGCTTTTCCCATGGCTAGAAAGAAGGCTGAGGACATTTTGCGCTTTTGGCAAACTGCTCAGAGACTGGTGAAAAGTACCTTTGTAATTGTTGGAATTGTATGATTTGTGCTATTGCTGTTATTTGTGTAATGTATTTAATTTCCTCGTACAGGGATGCCGGTGGTGTAAATTGTGGGTAGTAAAGTGAGCATAGGGGTGGATTGTTGGGCAGATAAAATATAATATGCTCACTTTGTTAAAGATGGAGCTGCCCACATGGAAGTTCGTTGATATTAATGTGTGTTCTGGAACAGGCTGTGGGCAGGCTGGGTCATTGTAGCCTAAGGCTTAGTTTTAAGAGTAAGCTCTTCTCCACACCCTTGACTGATTGGATGATGTAGGGTGGTGCACTCTCCTGAGGAATCCCATTATACAGAGACTTCCTTGTTTGTATAATTGGATTAAAGGTTTTGATTCTATGGTATAAAGTGGGAGAGACCAGTAGCTTGCTCTCTCTTAGTTCCTGAGTTCCTAAATTATTAGAAGAGAGGAGAGCAGAGTAAGGCCACATGGAGGAGAGGAGAAGCAGCCAAGATGGTGAAGTGCTGAGGAGGAAGCCAGTTTGTTAAGAGTTTGTGCAGGAGAAGATGGGAAACAGAGGTGAATAAGTCTGGTGAGCTAGAAACCTTTGATTCTAGAAAACTCGGATAAATCAGTAGCTTTGTGAGCACTGAATGTGTGGGTTTTGGAGCCCAGTGTGTGTTTTTGCTTGCCCGCTGGGTGCAAGCTAGAAGTAAAGCTGATGGCTCACCAGTTTTTGGCTCCATTGTTTCATTACCAACTGTCCGAATCCAATGTGAACCTGCACGGGCCAGGCGGCTGTGATGGTGGCCTTGACTACTGGCTTTACAGTGACTCTACTCAGGTTTTTCCTGGGCATATGCACAGTTGCCTAATGGAGCACAGACACCAAAGGCTGAGAGCCATGCATTTTTGACAGTATCTGCTGCTGTTTATGTACGTTCCTGTTACTTTATTTTCAGTCATAAAACACTAAGTTAGACTTTTCCTCTCATCTTGAGGATTATTAAAAGGACAAAGGAAAACTAAAGATGTAGGAACATTTGGCTTTCTTGAAAATAAAAGGAATCTAATTTGAAAGCATTACTGCCTTTTGCTTCTTCCATATAAAGGTTGTAGTTAGTTGAAAGCAAAATATCACAGTAATTTTCTTGCTGAGAAAGAAAATTGGGAAAGAAAAATAATTAAAAATTACAAGATTATTTTACAAATAGTTCTATGACTCTTTTATACAAAATATATCTGGGCAAAGCAATAGTATAAATAAAATCACTCATGCAAATTTATAAGGCCAATTTCACATACATACATATTTGTGATAACATTTTCGCCTAAAAACCACAGGCATCTATTGTTAAATATATTAATAATTAAACAGAACAACACCAAAGGCTTTCACTCTTCTGTTGTTGAATAAGCAGACATTCTCTTATCTGTCTAGCAATAAATTTGCTTCCCATACCTTAGGTGATTGCAAGGAGATAGCCCAAATCTAGGCTGAAGAAGAAATCCATGGCATTTTTAAAATATAGTTTAAAAGAATCGAGTTTGCAAATCTATTCTCTTTAATAAACTTCCGTAAAACCTAGAAATATATACTAAATAAATGCTTCATTTTCTTTCATAAAAACTCTGTCCTGCCTGACCAGGCAGTGGTGCAGTGGGTAGGGCATTGGACTGGGACACAGAGGACCCAGCTTCTAAACTCTTGGAGGTCACCGACTTGAGTATAGGCTCATCCAGTTTGAGCATGGGCTCACCAGCTTGAGCACTGGCTTGAGAGTGGGATCATAGACATGACCCAATGGTCACTGGATTGAGACCAAAGGTTGTTTGCTTCAAGTCCAAGGTTGCTGGCTTGAGCAAGGGGTTACTCACTCTGCTGTAGCCCCGGTCAAGGCATATATAAGAAAGCAATCAATGAATAACTAAGGTACCCGTTGGGCAGATAAAATATATTATGCTCACTTTGTTAAAGATGGCGCTGCCCACGTGCAATTTTAAGAGTAAGCTTTTCCCCACACCCTTGACTGATTGGATGATGTAGGGTGGTACACTCTCATGAGGAATTCTCCCATTATGCCTCAGATAATTAACTTTGTATCAGAGACTTCCTTGTTTGTAGATTGGATTAAGGGTTTGGATTTTTACACTATAAAGTGGGACAGACCGGGAGCTTGCTCTCTTGGTTCCTGGGATTAGTATAGAGAGGAGAGCAGAGTAAGGCCACATGGAGGTCAGGAGAAGCAGCTAAGATGGCAGAATGCTGAGGAAGAAGCCAGATTGTGCAGAGTTTGTGTAGAGAGAAGGAGATGGGAAACAGAGATGAATAAGTATGGTGAGCTAGAAACCTTTTGATTCTAGGAAACTCAGATAAGTCAGTAGCTTTGTGAGCACTGAATGAGTGGGTTTTGGAGCCCAGTGTGTGTTTTTGCTTGCCCACCGGGTGCAAGCTAGAATCAAAGCTGATGGCTCACCAGTTCTTGGCTTCATTGTTTCATTACCGACTCTTTGAATCTAATGCAAACCTGTATGGGCCAGGCAGCTGTGATAATGGCCTTGGCAACTGGCTTTACAGTGCCACAATGAAGAATTGATGCTTCTCATCTCTCTTCCTGTCTCTCTTATCCTATCTGTCCTTCTTTCTAACTATCTGTCTCTGTAAATTTAAAAAATAACAAAACAAACACAAAACTCTGTACTATGAGAAAGTACAGATGTATATAGTATTGATATATCTATCAACTGTGTTTGTGATTATTGGTCTGATAGACAACTTGTTCAAAAAACTAATGATTAATATTACATAAATTGAATTATATAGCTTTTTGGTCTAATTTTTGATGAGTAATCAATTTAAATTGTAATATATTATAAATAGCACTTCCTATTATTTGACTGATATTTAAAAGTAATGAAATTGGTAAGAAGTATTTTATTTTAATGATATAATTGTAAAGCAGTTTGCCAATAAGAAGTACCATAAAAAATGAGACTATGAGACATGGACAAGAGAGTGGTGGTTACGGGGTGGGGGGGTGGGAGGGAAGGGTGAGATAGGGAGGAGGGGAGGGGCACAGGGAAAACCAGATAGAAGGTGACAGAGGACAATTTGACTTTGGGTGACAGGTATGCAACACAATTGAATGATAAAACAACCTGGAGATGTTTTCTTTGTACATATGTACCCTGATTTATTGGTGTCACCACATTAAAATTAATAATAATAAAATTAAATTTAAAAAAAAGAAGTACCATAAAATACTCAAATAATTAAGAGTAGTTAAATTATTTAATGGAGAAATTAAAATATCTGGAAGATTTTATTATGATTCCCTGATCAAATGAAGTTGAGAAAAGCAAAAAGGAATAACCAATAGAAAAACAGAACTACTTAATAGAGATCCCAGGAAAATAATAAAAATGAAAGAGATAAAAACACACAAAGACTGGTAATTTTCTCATAAAGAACATTATCATCTCACTAGTAAAAATATAATAGGAAGAACACTAAATCACATCTAGAAATTGCCTTCTTTTTTTCCATTCTGGAATCTCTCTCATACCACTGATCTGAGCAGTTTTGACAATAGCAGAGCTGGTTTTCCAAGTTACTCGATTTAATAATTTTAATACCAACCCAAATATATAGAATTAACAATCATCAATAAGAGTTAAATACAGATCCTAATAAAACTTTATATTATGTAGTTGGCCAGACAATTTTCTTAAACTTTAGCGTATTGACATAAGGAAGACATTTATCTACAAGAATTAAAATTATATAAATCAATGAGGGGGTTGCATGATGAGGAACTAGTCTCTGCTATTCATGTTTTCTCTTCCTGTTGTTTTAACTAATGGTGACGGGGAGAAATAGAATTTGCTTCAGGAAAAACTCCTTCCATTTAGTGATAAGAAAATCTCTGAAGCCCAACAGTTTGGGTTAAAACTCCTGGCCCTTCCTTTACCAGATTGTAACCTTGGGCAATTGTGGAATATTTTAGCCTTGGTTATCCCTTCTATGAAGAAAAGAGAGAAAAGACCCTGGCCAAGTAGCTCTATTGGTTGGAGTGTTGTCCCAATATGCCAAGGTTGGGTGTTTTATCAGGGTACATGTAAGAATCAACTAATGAATGAATAAAAATAGATAGAACTTATTAATATTTCTCTCTCTCAGATCAATAAAATTTTTAAATTTTTGAAGATCATTGAAAGAAATAATAATTATAAATTAAATTTGGTACTTTCTAAAAGACAATATATAAGGTTTTGAAAATTTTTACATTTTCTATCTTAGTATTTTTGTGGAAAGCAGGGCCCCATTCTTATATGTACACAGATAGAGCCACACATGCATGAACACACACACACACACACACACACACACACATACACATACTCTAAAATCAAAAAAAAGAGAAGGAGAAGATGGTGAAGAAGAAGGAGGAAGATAATTTCTTGTCTATAACAAGTAATAGCCTCATTTGAAAGTTAAATGAATTATTACATATACAACCTTTAGGATAATGCCCAGTAAATAGTAATTCTTTAGTAGATGTTGTAGATTCTCAATAACATACCCAGAGGCAGATTAAGGTCAGTTGAAGTTGAGGTTCCAGGTGCAGAAGAAAATATTGAGCCCCTTAAAAAAGAGAGAGAGACAGGGAAAATAAAAATACACATTAACCATATTTTTAAATAAATAAAAAATACTATGTGCTATTAAAGTTAAAATTGCACATATGAAACCAAACTTAGTGTCATTAGAAAAAATGTATAAAGTTGGGGTTTTGCAGGGCCCTTCAGAAGTCAGGGCCCAGGCTGTGCTCCTGGTGTGCCCGCCTTTAAATCCACCTCTGAACATACCAAAGGCAAAAATAAACCAGGAGAAGCAGTGGTGGCAACAATAATCTTCTACGTGCATAGAGTCTGATGTGGTTTTCACTGGGGAGGCTATCTTTGAAGGAGGCTGTATAATAACAGTGGAGCGTCAGAAAAATCTTGAGTTTTTATTGTTGTGGTTCTGCTATTACGTTTCTGTGTAGCCTTGGGTAAGTCACTTAATATCTGTATACCTCACTGTTCTTATCTAGAAAGGAATTCCAATTTGATGATTTATAGGTCTTTTGGAGGCCTTGCTTGGTTTATGCTGATAAAGCTGGGTTTTTACTGTTTTTTGTTTCTACCTCTCACAAGATTCAGACAATCACCCTGGCTGGTTGGCTCAGTGGTAGAGTGTCAGCCCAGAGTGTGGAAGTCCCAGGTTTGATTCCGGGTCAGGACACACAGGAGAAGGGTCCATCTGCTTCTCCACCCTTTCTCCCCTTCTTTCTCTCTATCTCTCTCTTCCCCTCCCACAGCCAAGGCTCCATTGGAGCAAAGTTGATCCCAGTGCTAAGGATGGCTTTGTGGTCTCTGCCACAGGCTTTAGAATGGCTCTGTTGCAACTCAGCAAGGGCCCCAGATGGGTAGAGCATTGCCCCCTAGTGGGCGTGCCGGGTGGATCCTGGTCGGGTACCTGTGGAAGCCTGTCTCTCTACCTCCCCACTTTTCACTTCAGAAAAAAACGATTCAGACAATCAACTGGAAGCAAGCTGATGGTGGAATATTGCAATGAAACAGATTTAGGTTCTCAAATGGAATGTCATTTTGTTCCTACACTCTCAGAGCACTCTGCATGTGGGGTTCTTATTCATCTGTACCAACAAATTATATGAACTAAAGACTGGTGTACCTCACCTTGGTGCTCTGATAGAATAAATTCCCACCACATAGTGAATTTTTAAGTTGAAACGTTTATACTATTTCCTTACAATGTATAAATTGTTACTTTATATTGGAGTGCCCAGAGGTAAATCGAAGATACCTATACAAAGTGAAACTGTTCCTCTAATAAAATCACTGATATGTTAAGGGGGGTTTTATTTTTGTTATTTATGCTGTTTTCTTTCATTTTTAAAGATGACACTATCCTTTATTACACATTCTGAATGTTATAGTTGTACGACTTATTTTCTTTCCATGACCCATTAAAGTAGCATAATGCTTTCTATATTTATACAACTCTTAGCACACAATCTATAGTTTTAAATATTTTTGCATTCTCTATCTGAGAGAAAAAAATGAGTTTTGTAGTGCAAAAAAAATTGGCCAATTATGTCATTTTTATCTTAGTTTCAACTTAGCTTTATCTTGGGCTTAGTAGCAACAAATGATAAAATGACAAATAAATTCTGACATTTCCTGCATAATCTACATTCTTGGCCATCAAATCTTTCTTTTACTAGCTTCTTAAGAAATGTTTTATGAAAAAGAAAGAAAACCTTAAACACGACTGCCAAACTAACCCATTCCATCCTGTGCGCCATGCTCCCGAGGCGCACTTGGAACTGAGAAGTACCAAGTGCCACAGTTTGTCTCCTTGTGACTCATGGCACCAGATGACAAGCAAGCCTCTGTCCTCCAACAGCACCAGAAACAGTGGAGGGTCCGGGTGGGCGTTCATGGCATGAAAAGACCAAGTGGGAGGCAAGATTCCAAGGCTCAGGCTTCCGGCACGTAATGCTATGCTGACAGATGGCATATTCTTGGCCAGAGTCCAAAGACCTAGGTCACCTAGTGAACTTTCCCTGACTCGGTGTTATGTCGATATCCCAGACATCCAGAGAAACAGGCCTCACTCATGAATCATTCTGCTAGAAGCTGCCCCTATGCATGTTTTCTGAATGAATGTTTGTAAAGGTATTTTTTCTTCAACTAAGTAAGACTGTTTAGCACTTTGTCGCAGAATTACTGTGGGTTGTATCAACACAGAAAGTATGCTTTATAATTTGGTCCTAATGAAGTTTTTGACCCATAAATCAATAAACCTGTTACAGATTGAATAATAATATTTGCTTCCTGAAAGCATGCATGGTATCAACAAGGTCACAGTTTACTGTCATTTTTAATAGGAAAAAAAAAACTGTCCTCAAGGGGCATTTAACATATTTTGACAAGGTGACCCACAATTATCCATTAACATTGTATTTGTCTAAGCCCTCCTGCATTGATATGCAGGGACCATGTAATAGTTCACTGATGTCTCACTTGGGGATGGAGAATAAGGCAAGTGGGACCTTTCCAAGGTCTTTCACAGCCAGAATAAATCTTGCTATTGTTGTATTGATTAAACATTTGTATAGTTAATCAACACTGCTCAGCCGTTTTAACCCACCATATGCAGTATACAAAAAAAGGAAAAAGAAAGAAAAGAAGTGCCTGGAAGAAAAACTATGAGGATATATTTTTCTTATTTTCAAATATAACAGAGAAAGTACGTCTTTCCATATGAAAGACTATTATTAGTAAAATATTATAGTGCTCAATGTGGTCTTGAATTTAAAAATACCAGGACTTTTCTGTTTTCCTTGACTTTAGTTTTCAACATTTTAAGTGGGTTAAAATCTTACATTCTTTGCAAGCATCAAGTTGTGTTCTTTGCAATCATCTAAATTCAGTTCATGCTTGATTTCTTCTTCAGATAGAATATTCCTGAAATTCAAAACAGATCTAATTGGAGTTCCATATTTAGGACTCACTCGATCATTTCTATCTCTAGATTGCCTTTCTTATCACGTGTACCAATATTCTGTTGTCTTTTCCCCTTATTTCTAGTCCCATTATCCCAATGCTTCACTCCCACTATTAGGTAATCAAGGTATCCATCAGTTTTTCAATGTTTAAAACCCTTAGTTTGGCTTTTCTTTATTTTCTTTATTTTTTCTTGTTGGGCAGATAAAATATAATATGCTCACTTTGTTAAAGATGGCACTGCCCACATGGAAACCCGTCACCCAGGTGATATTATTTGATACACCAATAAACAGAATGGCCTACCGTCCTCCGACTCTGCCATTTCTTCACCGTCAGCCCGAATCTAATGGGAACCTGCATGTGAATGGCCACGATGGCGGCTCCTGGCCTTACAACTGGCGTAGTTTGCGGCAGGATTCAGAGATCGGTATGGGGCCACCACCCCTGAGGGGTGGGGTAGAGGACTGGTTGCAGTTCTGGCTTCCCATGGCTATCCTTTTAGGAGCTGTGGGCTGCATATTTTTTACTCAAGAGGAAACCAAGAGTTCTGTGAAAGAAGCCACTCGAGGTCGAAAGCTTCAGTATGAATTGCAAATCGAACGGCAGAAAAGGCTGGAATTGGAGCGAGCACTGGAGAAGGAATTACGGGTTCGCGAGTTGCAGTTTGCCCTGGAAGCTGAACGTTTGCACCAGCAGTTGTTGGAGAAATAACTGCGGATTCAAGAGCTCGAGTCTCAGCTTCCGGCCAAAAGCCAGCAGCCACAGGAGCCTAAACTGTCGCCAAGGGAGCAGTAGCACCCATGCCGGTGGCCTGGTTTTGAGTCAGCGGGAGCAGGCACTTGCAACTCCTCTTCTGAGGATGAGAAGGCTCAGGCTGAAGCTGCCATACGCACACTGAGAGCCCGACCAGTGGTCGCCAAGAAGGTAAAAACCCAGCAACATAGAGTCCCTCAGGGGCAGCCACAGCCTCCTGCCCAGGTAATGGAACACTCTGTGGTCCGGCCCTATACCCAGGCAGAGCTGATGGAGTTAGGGGCACAATTTAGGCAGAAACCTACTGAATCCTTGGTAGCCTGGTTACTACGATTATGGGACATAGGAGTGGATGGCATCATCCGCTCCGGAACAGAGATGGAGAAATTGGCCGCCATTACTACACACTCCTCCTTGAGGCAGCGTCTTCAGAACTGCCATGGCAACCCAGGAGACCATACCCTATTAGAATGGGTGATGGCTGCCATTCGTATGGTCAGGCAGAATGCTGGAGAATTGCCAGGGGCAATGAGTCGGTGGCAGTGCTACAGTGAGTTAATAAAGGTCCTTCGGGAACTAGGTATGAAGAATGTTGTTTTTAACTCTGGGTCCCGTGGGCCAGATAAGGAAGTGTTTACGGCAAAAATGAGGGAATTTATTCTTGCTAGCGCCCCGTCAGCCCTTTTTGGGTCACTTGTGGCTATCTTGGGCCCCTATGTGGGGCAGCCCATCAATGCAGTTACACAGATGGTAGCATATTTGGGAGAATTGGAGGCCGCTAGGGATCATAAAGCAGTGAGGGCTGCTGCCCATGTTGCCCTCCCAACTAACAAGGGAAACGGGCCTATAAAGGTTACCTGAACACAAATGTGGGTAGATTTGATTGCAGCTGGAGCAGATAAGGGGAAATTGGATGGCCAGTCTAATAAAATTCTTTTGGAGCTTTGGTGGCAGCTTAAACCAGAACAGAAGTTCCAGCCATTGAGACGAAGGGCCCCAGCAGCTACCAATAAAACGTTTGGTGTGCGGGCAGCTCAGTTACAAGAATATATGATAGAGACGGCCCAGGGAGAGGAGAACTCCCAAGACCCATTGAACCAGTTTGAATAGGAAAAAGGCCGAGGGACCCGTCTAATGGGGATGGGCGGGGACCGGAGGCCACACGTGGAACTGGCTATCCACTGGTCCCCTTCCAATGTACAACGGGTGTTGGCCTTGGTGGATACAGATGCAGAATGTTCCCTCCTCTATGGGAACCCAGAGCGGTTTGCTGGGACCCCAGTGGCCATTGATGGCTATGGGGGCCAAACTGTTCAAGTGAAGCCAATAACTATTCCATTGGGGATAGGAAGACTGCCTCCTAAGCCATATAAGGTGTATGTATCTCCTATTCCTGAATATATTTTGGGGATAGATGTCTTGCAAGGACTATGGTTGGAAACTACAGCCGGGGAGTTCCGGCTACGGATCAGGGTTGTGAAGGCAGTGTTGCGGGGACATGCATCACATTCCCCTTTGCAATTGTATAGATACTGCCACAGGTCTGCTTGCTGCTTATCCCGCCTGTAATCCTGACCAGAGGGCAGTCATACAGGCTTTGGACTGCCTGAGTGAAGCATATGGGCAACCACTGGTCCTTGAAAGTGACAATGGTACTCACTTCACTGGTTCAATGGTGAGGCAATGGGCTCAAGAGCTGGGGGTGGACTGGAAATACCATGTTCCCTACCACCCCCAGGCTACTGGTATCATTGAGCGGTATAATGGACTCTTAAAGCAGGGACTGCAACAGGAGGAGGGCACCAGCTCCCTCACTGGATGGACACGCCGCTTATGGACAGTACTCCGGATTTTGAATGAGAGACCTCGACATGGGAGCTCCAGTGGACGCCCTCCTGCATCGGGCAGCTGCCCCCATTCATTTGCAGATACGCACCAAGGACATTTTACTCAAGCCAGGCTTTGGACAGCAGGGCAACGTGCTCTTGCCTGCCCCAACAGCGCTTCTTAAAGGCCAACGGCTTTGATGGACTTGGCCCTCGACTGTCCAGGCCCTCCATCTGAGATGGGTGGCCTTGTTGGCACCATGGGGAAAGGAGCTAGAGGTGGACCTCCAGTTAACTCCTTGGGCAACCAGCACCTGGCCACCTAAGGTAGAAGTGTATTATCCTTTGAGTGCTCAGGGGGACAGCATTATGAAGGGCACCTTTGTAATTTCTTTATAGCCAATAATGAGTTCTCCTATTTTACTACACGTAGAACCAGCAAATGCTGGTGTATTGGCCAATAAGGTTTGGTATGCCCGCTCAGGGCGGCCTCTGGTACCAGCTACGGTGCTGTCTGCAGATAAAACTCTGGCCTGTATTCTGCCAGAGGGAAAAGATTTGCCTCTCTTGGTGCCGTTGACAGCTCTGTCATTTCGCCCATAGCTTTTGATATGTTAATCCTATTGCTGTAGTTGGTACTGTTTCTGTTTATGCAATGTACCTTTGTAATTGTTGAAATTGTATGATTTGTCATGTTGTTATAATTTGTGTAATGTGCCTAATTTCCTTGTACAGGAGGAATGCCAGTGGTGTAAATTGTGGGTAGTAAAGTGAGCATAGGGGTAGATTGTTGGGCAGATAAAATATAATATGCTCACTTTGTTAAAGATGGCACTGCCCACATGGAAGCCCATCACCCAGGTGATATTATTTGACCTTATGCTTGGGATGGGTGTGGGGGAAAGGCTGTAATGTAAGCAGGCCAGGTCGTTATGGCCTAAGGCTTGGTTTTAAGAGTAAGTTCTTCTCCACACCCTTGACTGATTGGATGATGTAGGGTGGTGCACTCCTGAGGAATCCCATTATACAGAGACTTCCTTGTTTGTATAATTGGATTAAAGGTTTTGATTCTACGGTATAAAGTGGGAGAGACCAGAAGCTTGAGCTCTCTTGGTTCCTGCTATCGCCATTGCAGGTGCCTCCCTGATCCCTTGCCCTCCATGGGAAAAGCTGGTTTTCTGCTTCTCCCTTGTCTTCTCTCGTGGTTTGCCTGTATTGGTGAGACAATAATAAACAGAATGGCCTACCATCCTCCGACTCTGCCATTTCTTCACCGTCAGCCCAAATCCAATGGGAACCTGCATGTGAATGGCCAAGATGGCGGCTCCTGGCCTTACATTCTTTATTCCTTTGACTGATTATTTTTATAACTGAAGAAGTATAATCTTCTTTTAGAGAATCACAAATTCCTGCCATTCTCCCTTTTAGCTTCTTATCACTCAGGAGAAACAAGTTTATACACCTTGTTGTTATGCCAAATGAATATGTTTTAGATTTCCAGTAATACTCTTTACTCAACATATATAATACAGTGGTACCTTGAGATACGAACAGATCAACATTTTTTAAGATACGAGCGGCGACTTGGTCCATATTTTAAGATATGAGCAGCGACTTGGTCTGTATTTTTGTTTGAGATCCAAGCAAAATTTCGAGATATGAGTCGTGATTCGGGAAGCTGCAGCTAGTTGGCGCATTGGCGCATGGGTCCAGTATCGGCAGTTTGATATACAAGTTGACTGACTTACGAGCTCAGTTACAGAACAAATTAAATTTGTATCTCAATGTACCACTGTAGTTCATCACAATTGTGGTTAGTGACACTAATTTATAGTGGTTCTTCATCTGTCGCAGGTGTTGGGGTCCAGAACCCCCCGCAATAGGTGAAAATCCACAAAGTAGCAACCTTAAATTTATTTTATTATTTATCTATATTTTAAGGCTACAGTTGCTGAGCCAATAAGCACTCAGGATATAGTACACAGTGCTCTGGTTGGTCGCCTCCCATTCATCAGTCAAAAGTGTGCCATGTACGATCTCACATGGGCAAACACACAGATACGGCCACTTTTGCTTGAACTAGTTTGCCTTTAAGCAAAAGTGGCTGTAGCTGCATTTTTCATATGTGTGAGTCTTTGTCTGCTCATCTGCTGTACACTACATATTTTATTTCGATTTAATATTCTTTTAATATGTTTTAATTAATATTTTTTATATTTTTATATTGCTTTCAATTTTTTAGGCTAGAAAATGCTTTTACTGTAAAAATAATTAGTATAATAAATATATAAAAATACTTCTATACCACAAAATTCTGCGAGATACTGAAAAATCTTCCATACAAAATTAGATATATACAATTTAAAAATTCATCATTCAGTAAGACTGTGAAAAGTGAACTGCAGTATGATGAGGGAGGACTGTACTTCACCTCTTTACTTTGCTGAACAGTTTCTAACCTTTACTTAAATCAGTTTTCCCATAGTGTGATCATAAGAATCACCAACTCCAATCAGAACAACTAGATCACAATATCTCAGAGGGGGGTCTAGGAATGTATAGGGTAATAAGGACCTTGAGAAATTCTCCAAATCAAGAAAGTTTAAGGTACACTGATTTAATCAACTACTTATGTATTTTTTTCATAAGGCCATAGATACTTCAGCTAAATTTTTAGACTACCTCCTTATATCACACCCAAGAATAAACTCAAAATGGATTACAGACTTAAATGTAAGAATCAATACTATAAAAATTCTAGAAGAAAACATTGACAGTAAAATCTCAGACATTTCTCATAGCAATATTTTTTCTGATATATCTCCTTGGGCAAGGGAATCAAAAAGAAATACAAACAATGGTACTACATCAAACTCAAAAGTGTTTGCACAGCAAAGGAACCCACCAACAAAATGAAAAGATAACCCACTGAATGGGAAAACATATTCATCAATGGTACATCTGACAAGGGGTTAATATTCAAAATATATAAAGAATCCCAACAACTCAACACCAAAATAAAAAGAACAATCCAATTAAAAATGGAAAAAGAATCTGAATAGATAGTCATCCAAAGAGAACATATAGATGGCCAATTGACAAATGAAAATATGCTCAATGTCACTAATCAGAACAGAAATGCAAACTACAACCACAATGAAATACCACCTCACACCTGTCAGAATGGTTGTCATCAATAATCAACAAACAATAAGTGTTGGTGAGGATGTGGAGAAAAGAGAATCCTCATGTATTGTTGGTGGAAATGCAGATTGATTCAGCCACTATAAAAAACAGCATGGGGTTCTTTCAAAAAAATTAAAAATGAAACTGCCTCATGACCCAGTAGTTCCACTTCTGGAAATATATCCAAAGAAACTGGAAACACTGATATTAAGAATTGTAGACACCCCTATATATTCATTACAGTGTTATTTACAATAGCTAAGATTTGAAAGCAGCCTAAGTGCCCATCAGTACATGAGTGGATAAAAATGTGGTGGCACATTTACACAATGGAATGTCACTTAGCTATTTAAAAAAAAAAAAGGAAGGAAATTTTATCTTTTGCAACAGCATGGATACACCGAGAGGGTATTATGCTAAGTAGAATAAGGCAGTCAAAATGATATTCATCCAATTAAATAAAGTTATTTCTACATATAGTAATTTACATATATATAACTTCATTCATCTTGCTGCTAAATTCAATCTGATTTTTGTTTTTTTATGGTTAAGATATATACCATGTATGATTACGTTACATAGATTGTAATGTCTATTTTGAGAAAAGATTTCCTCTCTCTTTCTGATTATGACAAAGTAAATTGCCATGTTGAGTTGGATATGGAAGGAAAGGGTAGACCTTAGCCAACAAGCTCTAAGAAATTAAGACCCTCAGTTTGGCAGCCTCTTAAGAATCGAATGTCACCAACAATCATGTGAGCTAGAAGCAGATCCTTCCCCAGGAAAATTTCAGATGAAAGCACAGCCCACCAAAACCCTGACTTCAGCTTTATGAGCCCCTGAAGGTGAGAACTCAACTAAATGTAACCTGACTCCTAATTCACAAAAACTGTGAAATTAAAAAAATATGTATTTTCTCTTAATTGCTAAATTTGTAGTGCTTTTCTTACACAGCAACAGACAACTAATACAGAGTACTTTATTGTTACAATTATTGCTATTTTTGACTCCCATGCCCACTGAAATTTGAGGATTCTGATATAATTACATAACTATTTAGTGCTACCATTCTAATTTACCATTATCTCTTGATTATAATATATTCCAAGTGTACTATGTGAAGTAGTTGTTTTAACTACTTATGCAATAAAAATAACATCCATATGTATTTCTCACCAGCACTTACTCCAAAAGAACCTCATCATTCATAAGCTGGAACAGCACAAAAGAGTTTGTTTTGGGAGGTTTGAGTTAAATGAAATAAAGTAGACTCCCTCTTTGTCAAATCATAGAAAATAGGCTACATTTTTGTACATGAAAATGGTGTTCCAAATCTAAATTAATAAGTTTTGTTATTTTTAGCATGTTTTCTATGTAATTCTTTAAGATCAACAGAAGCCTCTATGTGGCCTAAACCCATAATGACCTATTGGTGTACATTTGTAAAAGTATTGCTTGCAGATAAACCTTCATAATGTAACCCATGCATAGAGCAAAAACTATTGCTACAACCAGAAAAATCAATTGTCCTCATCTGTGTAGTACCTTAATCAGCTTCAGCCAAGAAAAGGGGGTGTGAGTCATAAGGAAAGATAACATAAAATGCGTGCATGCAGAAGACTTATGATCACAATGAACAGATTCCTCAGTTTGCTAAAATAGAGATCCCGTTGTGTGGTAATAATATCCTTAAAGGTTTAAAATAAGATGAGAGTCTTTCTCAAAAATAGGTCAGTATTAACTGGAAAATGTGACTCTAGTCTTAAAAAATAGACTAGAATATTAGTGGTGACTATTAATTTCTTGTTATTTATGAAAGCACTTTGGGAACAGGATTTATTGAGTCTTATTACTCTCTTTTTATGGAAATAGACACCATTTTTAAATTTTTTCTATCTTTTTATTAATAGGTGTAATATACCCCAACTGAGTTTCAAATCCATGCAGAAACCAGAAGCAACATAATAATTCCTCCAAACCACAAGGAGACCAGGTGAAAACTGTTCAGCTTAGTCAGCTTTCTGAAGGGACATGACAATATTACTTGAGCAGTGGTCTCTCAATACAAGAATTTAACACAGCATCTCTCCATTGTTTTTTGAGAATATTCTTATTTTGTGTTAAGAATGTCTGCTGTAGGTACCTTCTTTAAGATACACATTTCTTAAGTACATCAGAAAAAGCTAAGAACTGTATGATTTCACACATAGGTGGGATATAAAACTGAGACTCATGGACATAGATAAAAGTGAAGTGGTTCCTAGGAGGAGGTGTAAGTAGGCGGGAGGCAAGGGTGTAAAGAGGGACAAATATAAGTTGATGAAAAATGATTTGACTTTGGGTGATGGGTATACAACATAATCAACAGTTCAAATGCTATAGAAACATTTACCTGAAACCTATGTACTCTTATTGAACAATGTTACCCCATTAAATTTAATTTTCTAAGTAAATTTTTTTAAAGATACACATTTCTTCAGAATAATAATAACATCCCAAACAGAACTTCTTAGAAAAAACATTTTAGATTATCTTCTAGGTTGAAAGTATGAGTCATAAGAAGATAGTGACTTACTGGATGAAGAAAAGAAAAGCCAAATCATAAAAAAGGGAACCAGACACAAAAATTATGGAGAAAATTTATTAAGAAAACTAATCTGCTTCACTCTGGACTAGCTAAAGAGATAACAAAAGACGTTACTCATACTTAACCTTAAGACTCTGCTGAGGTCAACCTTTTGGAAAAACTGGATTCTTTATTAAGGGTTGGTCACAGATAACAACTCTAAGGTTTATTGATGTTAAATTCTATTACAATCATGATATATTCTAACAAATGACAAAAATTTGTGAGTAAAAACTCATATAGAATATAAATATTAAAATAAATAATTCCCACTTAGCTATATTATTAGTGAGAGGTCTGAGATCCCAGAACTTGTGTCAAATAAATTGTCTGACCTTCTCTACTACGTAATGAATCCTCCCCAATAATGAATTGGGGCAAGATAAGCAGGCAGACAACAATCTAGAATATTGACCATAAGGAGATAATTTTGCTGAACTACCAAAGCTCACTCAAGAAGATAAGAAGCTAAATCTTTATTTCAAGACATTACTATTTGAAATTTTAAGGACCTTAGTCAACTTCTGCCTTTGAAATAGAAAGAGTAAAAATAAATAAGCAAATAGATGACAGTAGCATGGAAGAAGAAGAAAAGAACTTGAGAAGAAATGAGATAGAAAAATGTAAATAATTAAGGAGAAACACAAATTTTAAGGTAATTTTAAGTGTTATGATCTTTTTGGATAGTGACTATATAGATTGCATTGAATGAAGCATTGTTGGTAATACCAAAAAAGTACTAACTGACTTGACATCTGGACCAAAGAAGCTGCAATTTTAATGGTGTGGTGTGATATGAGACTATTATTAATTTTGTTGTTAAAATATATAACCAGAACTGCAGTTCTGCCACATGGTACAACCAGGAAGAGACAAGCTTTGATAAGATGCTCTTTCATAATGGATGCTCCATCCTGGTTTGCAACTCTAACTCTAGAATTTTTACCTAAATTATCATCTGAGTCCACCTAATCCATAATAACATTGAGATGTGAAAGGCTATTGTTCTTGGGATTTGAGTTTTAAATAATTTTTAAAATAGGTATTTAAGGATGATCAATAAAATACAATGAAATAAACACTCTGTACTTTGCTGAGTAGTTTACTTAAATGTAGCTAAGTACGTGAGAAAACCACAAACAATACAAACTATTGTTTGGGGGTTTTATTGTTTGTTTTTTAGAGAGAGAAAGAGAGGGACAGACAGAGACAGACAGACAGACAGGAAGGGAGAGAGATAAGAAGAAGCATCAGTTCTTTATTGTGACACCTTAGTTGTTCGTTGTTTTGGTTTTAATTAAGGAAGTAAAACCTTAGTCACATATAATTTAGGGATGCATCAGCATTGTGATTTAGCTCTTTTCATAATCCTGTGCCATTTTAGTCCTTGGTAGATTTTTTTTTCTTCTTTCTCTTCTTTTCCAAGTGAGAGGAGGGGAGATAGAGAGACAGACTCCCCCATGTGCCCTGACTGGAATCCATCTGATAACCCCTGTCTGGGGCCATTTCTCTGCCTATCTTGGGCTATGCTCACAACTGGACTATTTTTAACACCTGAGTCAGAGACACCATGCAGCCATCCTCAGCAGCCAGGGCCAAAGTGCTCAAACCTATCAAGCCATGACTGCAGGAGGGGAAGAAAGAGAGAGAGAGAATGAGGAGGGGGAAGGTTGGAGAAACAGATGGTCACTTCTCCTATGTACCCTGACCAGAAATCGAACCTTGGATATTCACATGCCAGGCCAACAGTCTACCACTGAGCCAACTGCCCAGGGTTGCTCCCTGATAGTATTAAATAACCCCACATATATGACCTGAGTGGTTCTACATCCCATGTGCTATCTTGTATTGGAATATTACTACTCTCTGGTCTCACTCTCAGGGACAAGCCAAGCTAGTGAGCAAGCCAATGCCAATGTTTAAGAGCTGAGAAAAATGAGAAGAAATTACTCAAGTGAAAAGCCAGTAAAAGCAAGGTCTACTGTTATACATAGGTGAGAGTAAGGCAGCAAACATGGAAACAAATCTGAGGTGTCAGGAGTCAAGAAGAAGCATACCTAGAGGCATAGAACAAGGACAGGAAGAAGTATTATAAGAAGTACAGAAATGTTGTCACCAATAATTTGCTGTCACTGGCCCGTGGCCACATGGTGTGAGACATGGTATAGCTCAATGGTTCATAACCCTGTTTGAGCATTAGAATCACCTGGGAGCTTTTTAAAATCCACCCAAGAGCCCTCATGTCAGAATCTCTGGGATTTGAGATGCGGACAAGCAGTATTTTAAAAAATAGCTGATGTGATTACCATGTGTAGCCAATGCTAAGAACTACAGGTAAAAAACGCATACATAAGTGGATTATTTTCTTTGATTGGAAATTAAAAAGCAATAAGAAAACCTCAAGTCTTCCTGCCACTGTTTCAAGTTCACACTTCAAACAGTCTTAAATATCTAGGGGTTTATAGCTCTTTCACTGTTCTTAATATGTTATGTGAAACATGAAAATGTTTATTGTGCTCCAATGCATGCTCATGAATGCATGCTTATTGTCTATTATCTAGGCACAGGTTCTCACTCTTTCTTTCTTTCCCCCCTTTTTGCAGCATCAGGAAGAAAAATAAATGCAAACCAGTGTTTTGGTAAAAAGACAACATGGAATATTACTCCCCCAAAATATCTCAGAATAAGCCCTGATTATAGCCCCAATGTCATTTTCTGCATTGACCAATCAAACATCCTCCCTGACAGCAGCCAACCAGTATGAGACTGTTGAATCATTTGAACAATTGTAACTGGGTATTTAAAAATAAAGTCACATGTAAATGTGTGGACTACATGTAGCATAAACTATATGTATAATTTGTGAATGAAAAAAATCTAGAAGAATAATCAGAAGAATAGCAATTGGGAAGGGAGAATAATGAACTATATACCTAAATTAAATCATAAATCTAGGCTATTTTTTTTATTTTATTTATTTTAGAGAGGAGACACAGAGTGAGAGAGAGAGAGAGAGAGAGAGAGAGAGAGAGAGAGAGAGAAAGAGAGAAAGGGGGGAGGAGCTGGAAGCATCAACTCCCATATGTGCCTTGACGAGACCGGTACAGGGTTTTGAACTGGTGACCTCAGTGTTCCCAGGTCGACGCTTTATCCACTGCGCTACAACAGGTCAGGCAAATCTAGGCTATTTGACAAAGCAAGAGCAAGTTATTGGCAATGCACTATAAATAGTCACCCTTTGGTCTCAATTCCCCATGCTCAGAAACTGTAAGGCATTCACTTTTTATCTTACAGCTCTTTAGTTTTTGCCTTTGTTGAATAGTCTCCAATCTGTTTATGTTGTCCTTAAATTAAATTATAGAGCATCAAAATACTTCATAATCCTGTGACTTGTGTTATTTACATACTCTAATATATGTGATTCTCTCCAGCAGAACTTGTGTTTATCATTTTCGTTGTTCTTAATGTATTTCATGTTTGTCTACCCATGTCTCCCTTTCTCTCATTTTGCCACTCAAACCTCATTTGTGAGTCTCCTCAATGTAAACCTGACCATTTAATGACTCTTCTTCTGAAATGTCTTTTCAAGGTCACCTTAAATTATAAATAGCTCTTCCAAGGTTCATGTTACCTCTCCCAACTTAGAGTTTTCCATGAAACTTTATGAGCATGTTCCATATTTTATCATCCAAGTCACTGATAAAATGTTAAATATTACCACCCTAGACAGACCCTGCAGAACATTCATTTGATGTGTCCTTTTAGGTAGCCTCTGAAACATTAATAACATCTCATTGCATATGATCCTTGAACTAGTCTGTAGCCGTCTAAGAGCCAGAGCTGTATTTCCCTAGATTGATAGTGCTATTTTAATTCTATATACTACAATGCTGAGAAAGGAATTCTGTATTCTTCTATTCTCTCTCACAGAGATAAAAAAGATTTTTTAATTTTATCAGTTTAAAATTGTCTGGTCAATATATGCCAAACAATAACCCAGGATAATTTAACACTGTTCATAAATGTGATATTTTCAGAGACCATAAAAAAGAGTTCCCATTAATAACTCTGACTATAAAGGTTCATCATGGGCTACTATTCTCACCTCTTTGAACTTAATGACAACTCAAGTCAATGCCTTTCTTTTTTTTTCTTTGTTGCAGCTGCTATTGGGTTGGAAAAGACTGTTGTTGGAAAGGTCTGTTGTCCAGGCTCCAAGAAGTCCAGACAAGGTCTCCAGAGACTATTTTTTCTCCAGATCCTTTTACTGACATTAATGATGAAGCAGCTTTGTCTGTGTCTCTGCCTTGGTTAGCAATGCCTCAGTGACAGGGAAGCTCCAGATGCATTAGATCAGCAGCTGATGCCATCATGTGAATGTCTAACACTTACTTTAGGTAGGTGACACTTCTTAATATTCAAGCCTGCCTTCACAATGTCGACTTGTCCCACCACAAACAGTGTTCTTTTTCATCATTATTATTGACATTGTTAATATTTTTGCTTGTGATTTCTCTAAAGGACCAATCTTCTTTTAAAATATAATTATTTATAACCTTTAATGCCAGGAGGGCAGTATAGTATGTCTGGAAGAATATGCATCACAGATTTATTGTTTAGAAATGGTAATTAATTTTACAGTCAACAGTAGTGTGACACACTGTCTCTGACTAGACGTCTATTGTGGCTTTCTGCCAGTCCTTTGTAGGAATATTAATTGACGTCCAGCACTAAGCAGCCTCTTTGCTGTGTTTTTGAATGAAACAGCAAGCTTCAAATTAAATACCTTCTAAACTCACATGTTAAACATCAGGTTTTGTATCTTAATGCCACTAAAATATAGTTGGTTTATATCTTTATTTTTCCTTTTTTTTTTTTTTGCCCTAGCTTTATTGAGAAATAAATAACAAAAATTGTGTATATTTATGGTTGCAATGGGGTATTTTGTTGCTTTTCCTCCTTTTCTGTTTCCTTTTCATTCCCTCTCTCATATTCTTGACTCTTAACCCCTCCCACATTATTTGCCTTCCCTCAATTTTAACTCACTATTTTTCTTTCAACTTCTTACAATATCTGGTTTGGGAAATCTGCTGAAACAAATACTTTGTATCATCAATATTCCTGAACATTTACTTCTGGGTTGCTGCTCTTTCTCTTTCCAAGATTTCCCAAGTAATAATACTCAACAATTTTTTTAATATTCTGGATGATGTGCTCATTAGCATGCCAAGGACACTAAATTAGTTTGAATGGCCAGCACAAAAAAAAATAAAAAAGGATTAAAATTCAAAATGACCTTGACAGATTAGAGAACTGGACACATAAATAGGATTTAGTTTCAAGGGAGAAAATACATGATCATTCATTGCTGAGAGGGAAAGAACATGGCACAAATCAAGGATAGCAAGTGTGTTTAGCTAAAACAGGTGTGGAGTGGGAAGTACAGGGGCCAGCTTCTATGTAACAGTCAATTGTCAAGCTGATACATTAGTTATAAAGAACCCAAGATACCAGGATGTAGAAATTAGAACATCTCATAACCATGTGAAAAAAATACAATCTCTAGTCTATTAGATGTTTGTTGGTTTGCTTGTTTTTCTCCTCAAAAATATACTTAGAAATCCATAGCTTATATGATAAGATGGCTGGAAAAAATTAGACAGAAAAAATAATATTTTAAAATGAAGGCTCATTGGTACAGGTATGTATCTCTACACATTCACACAAATATCAGGTGATGAAGTGCTTAGTATATTTATTCCCTGTTTTAAAGTAAGCACAGAAATCTTATTAATCTACATGGTTTGGAGAAAATTTCTATGAATTAAATTATTATTATATCATTTGAATGCATTATTCACATAATTAATATAATTTAATATATCTGGCTGTGAGTAGCGTTCTTCTTCTTTTCTTCACACAGCTATAGAAAACTTTCTTCATTTAAAATCTTATAGGAGATCTCAAAAAGGGAAAAACCGGGAAGGGGTCTGGAGCTCAGCTAGCATGCCCCTCTCTCCCCCACTAAGAAAAGTCTGATCCTGACTGAGGTCAGAAATAAAGATGGGCTCCCTGAAGGTTAGAATTAGTGCCAACAGCATCATTGGAATCCAAGTCTGTGGTCCACCAGTTCAGGGCTCTTTCCATTGAACCACACTGAGAAATAGAGTTGTTTTGAGGCATTTTTGCTTATCACAGATTTGTTTTAGTCCCTTTCTTTATGAAGCCTTTTAAATTTCTCTTCTCATGTTCTCTCATTTATTTCCCAAAAGCCATTTGTTATGTAACAGATGCATCTGTGTTTCTGTTTATAAATATTCTATAGTAAAAAAAAATATGGGAAAATGAAGGGGAAGAGACTATGACCCACAACCTTTTAAACTGCAAATGTTGGGAGTGTACTCTGTGTCTTGGGGGCAAAGGTCACAAAAATCCCCAGTTGGAATGCAGAATCTGGTCCTGTCTCATAGGATTTCATACCACCTGTTTCCCCCTCAGTTTTTAGTTGATCCAAAATTCAGATATTTGGTAGCATAGAGTATCCCCTGGGGAAAATCAGAAGGGCACCAAGTATAACTCTGTGATGATAATACAGTAAGCAAGAAGCTCAAAATCAAATTCATTACCAGGGAATTGAATCCAGGGAACATGACTTCATTAAAAAGTATGACTTTATAAATACCTTCACATAAATAGATTGCTTTGCCTTAGAGATGAATATATTTCAAAATTATTATCTACTTAAAATATTTACCTAAAAAATTCACAATTAGCTTTCAATATTTAAACAGTACATTAGAAATGGAATGTTTATAAATATCAGAAATAAAAGCTACTTCATTACAGTATGAACATATGCTAACACACCACATCTTGGCTTTTGGATTTAATACTGATATGGTTTATTATATCTGTTTCTTTTTTTTTTTTCTTAACTGACATAATGGCTTAGATAATAGCTAATATAAATATATGAAATGTCAAATTTAGGAGACAGTGTTTAAACATATGCCTTTTGGAGAGTATTGTTAAACTTAACTTTTATTAACTCAGAAAATCAAAGAGAAATATGGTGATGCTAGTAAACCTTTGAAAATTTTTTGTTTTATCACTTTTAATGCATGTTTAATATTTAACATTCATCTTATTACAGACAGGAATTGTGAAATGCTTGTGCTGTCTCTAAACAGTTTTAAAGTTCAATGCACAGTCACAATTCAGAGGGGAGATTTCACACATTTATGGAAAATAAGCCATTTTTGCAGTAAAGTTGCAAAGTGTGAAAGAATTCTTGTTTTATCTGCCTTACTTATCATGTTTATGAGTTATTTTGCCTGGAAGTAAATTGACAAGTTGTCAATGAACAATAGACAGTGCCCCAGCTAGGCTTTTCACAGGTTCCAATGCCTTTGGGCAAAAGGGCTAAATCTGTAGTTGCAATCTAGCATATGGAGCACTGAAAAAAGTGGCAACGGGGTGAGAGACATTTTCTGTGAAATGTATGCTCTCTAACCAATCTGCTTGGACCACTGTACATTATGAATTCATGACCCATCGCCTTGCTGTCCGGGAATAGGATTGCTTACCTCCACATAACAACTCATTTCTGTTTTATCCTCTATTTTATCCAGTGAATTTTAGTCCAATTTGTCACCTTAAACCATTTTATTCCTCTAGACAATTATTATTAAATATTCATCTTTAATAATAAAAAGACACTTCCTCATTTTAAGTGACTTTCTGTTGGAAACTTCCCACACAATCTCATAGGAAGGAAAACAATCTCAGAGTCCCTTTTCTCCAAGATCAGGGTCAACTTTAACTTCCATCTCTGGCCACCACATATTAAAATTGCCTTGCTATAACATTTCATGCCTTTTTCTCCCATCTCAATTTTCCAGAAAGCTACTTTGAGCCTATTTCATGATAACTCATACAGCAGAATAAATTACCGGAGAGCTAAGTGGTCTTTCAATAGATGGCCCTCTTTGTTCTGAATCAGCCCGAATATTGTTTTGCTACTTCACTCACAGACCAGTGTTTCCCTGAAGCTCCTACCCTTCAAGTATACCACTTTGTAGGATATATAGTTAAGGGTGTGATTTGAAGAAAAAGCTAGGACTTAGATTTCTACCCTACAGAAACCAGAAGGATAACAAAAGTCACAGACTCATTAGTGAGAGTTCTTTAGAAAAAAAGCTGAGGTTTAAATACAAGGAAAGTTAGGTCCGGTGCCATTGAGATGAATGAAATCATAGAGTCAAGATATTGGATGCAGAAATAGAAAAAAAGAAAGTACATGTCAAGAAGAAGAAGAATGGTAGATGACTGAGAATTTACTATAAAACTTAAAGATAATCACTACTAACCATTATGTGCCACCAGCTCATGATATATGGGGTGATTGGGATAAAGGCCAAAGACAATGCAGGAATATATTTCTGCTCTCTAGTGGCCTCCAGCTTACCCCACACCACCACTGCACACACATTTCTCTGTCCTATCTCGACATTCACTGACACTTCTGGAATCTGATTTGGAATCCTTTCTTGACTCCAGTCACATCTTAAGTCACTTCCACACCAAGTAGGTAATTCCTTCATTACCTATAACCCATCTCCTTTGAGATCTTCTAGCCCTGGCCAGTTGACTCAGTAGTAGAGCGTTGGCCTGGTGTGTGGATGTCCTGGGTTCAATTCCAGTCAGGGCACACGGGAGAAGTGCCCATATGCTTCCCCTCCCTTTCCATTCCCCCTTCTCTCTCTCTCTCTTCCCCTCCTGCGGCCATGGCTCGATTGGTTCCAGTTAGTTGGCCCCCAGCACCAAGGATGGCTCCATAGCCTCCGCCTCAGATGCAAAAAAAAAAAAAAGGCTTGGATGCTGAGCAACAGGGCAATAGCCCCAGATGGGAATATCATCACCCCTTAGTGGGCTTGCAGGGTGAAACCTGGTAGTGGCTAATGTGGGACTCTCTTTCCACCTTTCCTCCTCTCACTACAAAATGAGGGAAATCTGTTTTTCTGCCTCCCGTCTTCTCATTAAAAAAATTTTTAAATGAAAAAAGAGATGTTCTACTTTAGGTTCCATCTCCATTCTACTTCAAAAGCTCAATGTCTTGGCTATACCCTGGACCTTGTCACTACTTCTGATGGGATATCCTACCCTTACCATGCTGTTATAATTTACCTCTCCTTCTATTGCATTAAAATCCACTCTTCAAGCTCAATAAGTTCTCGAACACTTCAAGTTCTGCCTATGTGTGTGCCCAACTCCATCTACCCTCTTTAATTTTAATGAAAATATTACCCAAAGCCCCAGTGCAGTCTCTCTCTACATAGGAAGGATAGTGGAAAAGAACACCTTTTAGGAATCAGAGAGAGGTGGGCTCAAGCACTGACTTTTGTCACTTCAGAAAAGCTGCTGTGGCCTGACCAGGTGGTGGCGCAGTGGATAGAATGTTGGACTGGGACACGGAGGACCCAGGTTCAAAACCCCAAGGTCATCGGCTTGAGCATGGGCTCATCCAGCTTGAATGCAGCCTCACCAGCTTGAGTGAGGGGTCACTGTCTTGAGTATGGGATCACAGACATAACCCCATTGTCGCTGGCTTGAGCCCTAAAGTCACTGGCTTGAAGCCCAAGGTTGCTGGCTTGAGCAAGGGGTCCCTCGCCCTGCTGTAGCCCCCCAGTCAAGGCATAAATGAGGAAGCAATCAATGAACAACTAAGGAGCAGCAACAAATAATTGATGCTTCTCATCTCTCTCACTACCTGATTGTCTCTATCTGTCCCCCTCTCTGATTCTCCCTCTGTCTCTGTCAAAAGATAAGAAAAGCTGCTGTGCCTCACTCTGTTCACCTATAAGTTGGACCCAACAAAATACTTTGTTTATTGAGAAACTGCTATCTCCAGAGACTGCTTATTTAATGAGATGACATAGTCAAGTTCAGATCAGTCTCTTCCTCCCCTCCTTCTTCCCTTACTCATATGCTGTGTCCATTCTGCAAATCCTTATTCAAGGGATTAACATTTATAACCATATTTGTCTGCTGATGCTCCTAGGAGACTGCTGGAGGCACCTGGGAAAAATCTCATGACTCAGCTTTTAATCTTGCAAATTTAGAAACATCTAATTCTTTCACACTACCCACAATGATTATATATTTCCTTGACTCACTTTCCTAGTGCTCACACTCCCTGATCCAAACCCTTCCCCTCTGTCTATGCCTCCTCCTGCTCACCTCTTTCTAAGAAGATGGGCATGCCTCTGCCTTTTCAGAGCACATGGAGTCCATTTACCATCAAATATTTCAACATTCCACCCTTTCCTTGCTCAATATATATCTATGATTATCCACCTCGACTGTCCCACCTTTTGGGGAAGTGGGACCCTACTCCTTTCAAAGGCTAACTCCTCCACTTTTGTCCTTTATACCATTCTCAACCTATGCAGAGTTGCCATGCAGAACTCATAAATATTTTAGAATGCCTTTATTGCTTGCTATGTGGGACCAATTTTAATGTATAAAATAGGAAAAATTCTTATCTCCCTCCTCCTCTGTAACTTCAACTTTACTTGACCCTTTGCTTTCAACATCTGCTCTTTGCCAGTTTTAGCAACAGTTTATGGGAACAAAGTGAGTTACATTTTATTTCTTCCCCTTATCTTGCTAAAAAATGGAAGAATGGCCAGGAGGGAGGAAGATGCCAAGCAAAGGGGAAAAGAGTTTGTCAAGAAAATTCTATAAAATGAAATATGTAAACTAGATAAGAAAAAGTTGAATGTTAATATCTTTAAAAATAGATACATGTGTGACCTGTGGTGGCGCAGTGGATAAAGTGTCAACCTGGGAACACTGAGGTCGCCAGTTCAAAACCCTGCACTGGTCTGGTCAAGGCACATATGGGAGTTGATGCTTCCAGCTCCTCCCCCCTTTCTCTCTTTCTCTCTCTCTCTCTCTCTCTCTCACTCTGTGTCTCCTCTCTAAAAAAAAAATGAATAAAATAAAAAAAAATAGATACACTCTACTATGATATCAAAATCAATTGACACACTGATAACAAATAGGATTATAAAAATATGCTCCTAATTGTTTGAATTCTATTTCCTCATTAAAGTGGTGTTCTCCAAGGTGGATAGATTATCAAAGTACTTCAAAGCTTATTTAATCTTTACAGAGGAGGTTTTCATTTTGTGCACTATTGCTCAACATAACTTACTCTCTATACACTTAATGCTACATTTAGTTGCAAATTTTAACTTACACACTACATATGATATGTAACTTTATCGCTAAACTTAAATGTTATTTTTTTGCTTTTCTTAATCATCATTATATGGCTTCCTTCTCCTTCCCCTTCTCCTTCTCTGCTCTTTTCAAAACTATTTGGTGCAAAAACCCCTCCCCCAGCAACATTAGCATAACAATGGCCCTTCCCAAGCAGGAAAGTAATTAGCAATTTCACAGCTTCTCAGTACCATTATTAACAATAAAAGTTAGCAAACTCAGAAAATACAAATTATACAAACTCATTTACCCAATAATCATCATTTTCTTTTTTTTTTTTTTATTTTTAATATATATATTTTATTTTTATTAATTCTAATGGGGTGACATCAATAAATCAGGGTACATATGTACAATGAAAACATCTCCAGGTTATCTTATCATTCAATTGTGTTGCATACCCATCACCAAAAGTCAAATTGTCCTCTGTCACCTTCAATCTGGTTTTCCCTGCGTCCCTCCCCTCCTCCCTATCCCACTCTTCCCTCCATCCCCCCATCCCATAACCACCACTCTCTTGTCCATGTCCATACCCTCACTTTCATGTCCCACCTATATATGTAATCGTGCTGTTCTCAGTTTTTCTTTTTTTCTGATTTACTTATTTCACTCCGTATAATGTTATCAAGGTACATCCATTTTGTTATAAATGATCCGATGTCATCGTTTCTTATGGCTGAGTAGTATTCCATAGTATATATGTACCAAAGCTTCTTAATCCACTCGTCTTCTGACGGACACTTGGGCTGTTTCCAGATCTTCCCTATTGTGAACAATGCTGCCACGAACATGGGGGCGCATTTCTTCTTTTCGAACAGTGCTATGGTGTTCTTAGGGTATATTCCTAAAAGTGGGATAGCTGGGTCAAAAGGCAGTTCGATTTTTAATTTTCTGAGGAATCTCCAAACTGTTTTCCACAGTGGCTGCACCAGTCTGCATTCCCACCAGCAGTGCAGAAGGGTTCCCTTTTCTCCACATCCTCGCCAGCACTTATTCTGTGTTGTTTTGCTGATAAGTGCCATTCTGACTGGTGTGAGGTGATATCTCATTGTGGTTTTAATTTGCATTTCTCTAATGATTAGTGATGTTGAGCATTTTTTCATATGCCTATTGGCCATCTGTATGTCCTCTTTGGAAAAATTTCTATTCATTTCTTTTGCCCATTTTTTGATTGGGTTGTTTGTCTTCCTGGTGTTGAGTTTTATAAGTTCTTTATAAATTTTAGTTATTAACCCCTTATCAGATGTGCTGTCGAATATGTTCTCCCATTGTGTGGTTTGTCTTTTTATTCTGTTCCTATTGTCTTTAGCTGTGCAAAAACTTTTTAGTTTGATATAGTCCCATTTGTTTATCTTGCCTTTTATTTCAGTTGCCCATGAAGATAAATCGGCAAATATACCGCTGCTACAGATGTCGGAGAGCTTGCTGCCTATGTTTTCTTCTAAGATGCTTATGGTTTCACGGCTTACATTTAAGTCTTTTATCCATTTTGAGTTTGCTTTTGTGAATGGTGTAAGTTGATGGTCTAGTTTCATTTTTTTGCAGGTAGATGTCCAATTTTCCCAACACCATTTGTTAAAGTGGCTGTCTTTACTCCATTGTATGTTCTTTCCTCCTTTGTCAAATATCAGTTGTCCATAAAGCTGTGGGTTTATTTCTGGGTCCTCTGTTCTGTTCCATTGATCTATGTGCCTGTTCTTATGCCAGTACCAGGCTGTCTTGAGTATAATGGCCTTGTAGTAAACCTTGATATCAGGAAGAGTGATACCTCCTGCTTTATTTTTTCTTTTTAAGATTGCTGAGGCTATTCGTGTTCTTTTTTGGTTCCATATAAATTTTTGGAATATGTGTTCTATATCTTTGAAGTATGTCATTGGTATTTTAATTGGTATTGCATTGAATTTATAAATTGCTTTGGGTAATATAGACATTTTAATGATGTTTATTCTTCCTAGCCATGAGCACGGTATCTGCTTCCACTTGTTTGTATCTTCCTTGATTTCTTTTATCAATGTTCTATAATTTTCCGAGTACAAGTCCTTAACCTCCTTGGTTAAATTTACTCCTAGGTACTTTATTTTTTTGGCTGCAATTGTGAAGGGGATTGTTTCCTTAATTTCTTTTGCTGATATTTCATTGTTGGTATATAGAAATGCCTCTGATTTCTGAGTATTAATTTTATATCCTGCCACCTTGCTGAAATCATTTATAAGGTCCAGTAGTTTTTTGACTGAGACTTTAGGGTTTTCAATATACAATATCATATCATCTGCAAATAATGACAGTTTTACTTCTTCTTTTCCAATTTGTATGCCTTTTATTTCTTCTTCTTGTCTGATTGCTGTAGCTAGGACTTCTAGAACTATGTTGAATAAGAGTGGTGAAAGTGGGCAACCCTTCCTGGTTCCTGATCTTAAGGGGATTGCTTTTAATCTTTGTCCATTTAGTATGATGTTTGCTGTCGGTTTATCGTAGATTGCCTTTATCATGTTAAGGAATGATCCCTGTATTCCCACTTTACTGAGAGTTTTGAGCATGAATGGGTGCTGGATTTTATCAAATGCCTTTTCTGCATCTATTGAAATTATCATGTGATTTTTGTCCTTCCTTTTGTTTATGTGATGAATCACATTGATTGATTTGCGAATATTGAACCAGCCTTGCCTCTCCAGAATAAATCCCACTTGATCGTGGTGTATGATTTTTTTCATATATTGCTGGATCCGGTTGGCTAATATTTTGTTGAGAATTTTAGCATCTAAATTCATCAGGGATATAGGCCTATAATTTTCTTTCTTTGTGTTGTCTTTGCCCGGTTTTGGGATCAGAATTATGCTCGCCTCATAAAAGGAGTTTGGAAGTCTTCCTTCCTCTTGAATTTTTTGAAATAGCTTGAGGAGAATAGGAGTTAGTTCTTCTTTGAATTTTTGATAGAATTCACTTGTGAAGCCATCGGGCCCAGGACTTTTCTTTTTTGGGAGTTTTTTGATAACTGTTTCGATCTCATTTGCTGTAATTGGTCTGTTTAGGTGTTCTGATTCTTCCAGATTGATTTTTGGAAGGTTATATGATTCAAGAAATTTGTCCATTTCACCAAGATTGTCTAATTTTTTGGCATATAGTTCTTCATAGTATTTTCTTACAATGCTTTGTATTTCTGTTGTGTCAGTTGTTATTTCTCCACTGTCCTTTCTAATTTTATTTATTTGAGTCCTCTCTCTTTTTTTCTTGGTGAGTCTAGTTAAAGGTTCATCAATCTTGTTTACCTTTTCAAAGAACCAGCTTCTTGTTTCATTGATCCTCTGTATTGTTTCCTTAGCCTCTATGTCATTTATTTCTGCTCTGACCTTTATTATTTCCTTCCTTCTACTTGTGTTGGGTTTTATTTGTTGTTGTTTTTCTAGTTCTTTTAGATGCAGGGTCAGGTTGCTTATTTGAGCTTTTTCTAGCTTCTTATGATATGCCTGTAGTGCAATAAACTTCCCTCTCAGAACTGCTTTTGCTGTGTCCCATAAATTTTGAGTTGATGTATGCTCATTATCATTTGTTTCTAGAAACTTTTTTATTTCTTCTTTGATCTCATTATTAATCCATTCATTATTTAATAACATGCTATTTAGTTTCCAAGTGTTTGAGTATTTTTCAGGTTTTCTTTTGTGGTTAATTTCTAGTTTCATGGCATTGTGATCAGAGAAAATGCTTGATATGATTTCAATCTTCTTAAATTTATTGAGACCATTTTTGTGTCCTAACATGTGGTCTATCCTAGAAAACGTACCATGAGCGCTTGAGAAGAATGTATATTCTATTGCTTTAGGGTGAAAAGTTCTGAAGATATCTATTAAATCAAGTTGATCTAGTGTCTCCTTTAAGTCTGCTGTTTCTTTATTAATTTTCTTTCTTGAGGATCTATCCAGTGTTGTTAGAGGGGTATTGAAATCTCCTACTATGATAGTATTGCTGTTAATCTCACCCTTTATATCCATCAAAGTCTGCTTTATGTATGTCGGGGCTCCTATATTTGGTGCATAGATATTTACAATAGTTATATCTTCCTGTTGAATTGTTCCCTTTATCATTATGTAGTGTCCTCCTTTATCTCTTCCTACAGCCTTTGTTTTAAAGTCCATTTTGTCTGATATAAGTATTGCTACCCCTGCTTTTTTTTCATTTCCATTTGCATGAAATATTTTTTTCCATCCTTTTACCTTCAGTCTATGAGCATCTTTTGTTTTAAGGTGTGTCTCTTGTAGACAGCATATGTATGGGTCCTGTTTCTTTATCCATGCAGCTACCCTATGTCTTTTGATTGGATCATTTAATCCATTTACATTTAAGGTTATTATTGATATGTAGTTGTTTATTGCCATTTTATTCTTTAAAGCTGTATTCTTCTTTTGCTCTATTCATTCCTCCCTTTAAACTGTTCACAAGAGGCCCCTTAGTATCTCTTGCAGAATTGGTTTGGTTTTTATGAATTCCTTCAGGCTTTCTTTTTCTGGGAAGCTCTTTATTTCTCCTTCAATTTTAAATGTTAGCCTTGCTGGATAAAGTAGTCTTGGTTGTAGGTTCTTGTTCTGCATTACTTTGATTATTTCTTGCCATTCCCTTCTGGCCTCAAGTGTTTCTGTTGAGAAGTCCGATGTCATCCTTATCGGGGATCCTTTGTAGGTGATAGTCTTTTTTTCTCTAGCAGCTTTTAAAATTTTTTCTTTATCCATTAGCTTTGGTAATTTAACTATGATGTGTCTTGGTGTAGATCTTTTTGGGTTTCTCCTTAATGGAGTTCTTTGTGCTTCTTGAATGTGTGGAGTGTTTCCCAGCCTTAATTTAGGAAAGTTTTCTGCTATGATTTGATTGAACAAAGTTTCCATTTCCTGTCCTCTCTCCTCTTCTTCAGGCACCCCTATGATGCGAATGTTGTTTCTCTTCATGTTGTCACAAAGCTCCCTTAGAGTTTCCTCACATTTTTTGAGTCTCTTTTCCTTTTTCTTCTCTGCTTCTGTGCCTTTGTTTATTGTGTCCTCTAACTCGCTTATTCGATCCTCAGCATCATCCATCCTGCTTTTAATTTCTTCCATTGTGGTCTTCAGTTCTGTTACTGTATTTGTCATTTCTGTCTGATTCTTTTTTATTATTTCAATTTCATTTTTTATACTTGTTATCTCTTTATTTAGATGTTCATAATGACTATCCATTGTTGCTCTAATTTCTTTGAACATCCTAACTATCATTATTCTAAATTCTGCTTCTGGTAATTTGGTTATATCTGGTTCATTCAGGTCCTTCTCTGGGGATTTCTCTTGATTCATTTGGTTTGCATTCCTCTGCCTGCCCATTTTTTCTGTGTATAAGCAAGTTGTGGCCACTGGAGTCCAGTAGGTGTTGCCTTTGTGTTCTCTAGGTGTGGTCTATCTGCAGGCCCCCCACCCCCTCTGCCGATGCCTATGGTGGTTGGGTATGAGCGTTGCCAGCGCCGGCCCACTGTGGCTTTTGCTATGATTTCTGCCTCTCCTCCGTGGGAGGGGCTGTCACTGAAGCCACAAGATTAGCACCACGGGTAGAGGTGAGCACCTTTCCTCAGCTGCGGACCCAGCCTATTTCCGGACTTCCGCCCAGAACCAGCAGTCGGAGCCTGCTCGCTACAGTTCCGCGGGTTAGGCGGGGCTTTTGACGTGCTCTCAGCTGTAAGCTTTTGCCCGTCCGGAGCTTTAGCCCCGCCCTCGAGGCCAGGGCCCTTTGCGCAGGGTCGGAAACCAAGGTTTATTGGGGCGGGCGTGTTTTCTGGCTTCCGCTGAGCTGCGTACTTCCGCTCGTCCCGGGCTCTACCCCGCCCCCGCGTTCGGAGCCCGCTCGTTCACGTATGAATGCTATCCGGAGTTTCTCCGGCCGGATGGGGATAGTAGTGTGGGCTCAGCTGCGAGCCTCCACTTGTCTCGGGGTCCACCCCGTTCCCGCGCTCGGAGCCCGCTCACGCACGTATACTGGCCAACCGCGGTTTCTCCAGCCCGGGGGTGGGGTAGGGGGGGTGCGGGACTGGTAGCGTCAGCTCTGCCGCGAGCCCCTGCCCGTCCCTGGTCCTAGCCCGGTCCCCGCGGTCAGGGCCGGCTTGCGCAGGGCCTGCCCGTTCCTGGCCTCCCGCTTTGTCCCCGTAAGTGGGATTAAAGGCGGGCCCGCAGCTTCCGGACCGCTCTCGCGATCCCCTCTGACCCTCTGGGCTAGACCGATCTCCCACCGGCTTGGCCTCTGCCCACGCCGACAGAACCGTTTTTCAGCGTCCTGCCGCCCCAAAACCTTAAGCAGCCCTCAGCAGAGTAGGAAGGGACCTAATACTCCACACTGTAGGCCTGGGAGCTCCCTCACTTGTTTCACAGCTCAATACTGTCCAAACGCTCTTCTAGGCTCTAGGACTGGAGGCTGGGGCTTGGTTCCTGGGACCCAGGTCCCTCCCTCTCCACCAAACTCTCCTCCCGCCCTCGGGTCTCTCCGGGCTGCCGTTTGCTCCGGGGAGCTGGGCAGCCCTCTTCGCGTTTTCGCTATTCCTACCAGTCTCAATGTGGCTTCTTCTGTGTTCCTTGGTTGAAGAGTCCACTTAGTTTTGTTCAAAGTTGGTTTATCCAGGTGGTGGTTCTTAAAATTGAGTTGTAATCCACTTTGGTTCTGGGAGTTGGAAGTTCGTACGTCCGCCTACTCCGTCGCCATCTTGCTCCCCCTCATCATTTTCTTCACTGACTTTTGGTTTTTTCTCTACACTTTCCTCACTTTCACTTAGAGGACATTTCAACAAAAACCTTTCCATGGAAGTTTTTTTCTTCCTCCTTTTCAGAACTTAGGCAGGCCATCTAGTGGAGGGTGGCGGAAGTTCGTGATTCACATATCCACTCATGACTTAAAGAAAAAAATCCCGCGAGTGACTCCTTGTCTCTCAAATTGCTCGTGATTTAAAGTGCTCATGTGTCAAGGTATCACTGTACCATAACTTCATCTCAGCTCTAAAAAGAAAAAAAAAAAAGGCATTCCAAATCCCGTTGGAGGCTCCAGAAACCCACATGGAGGGAACAGCTCCTTCTGGAATGTTCTCTATGCACACTTCAGCAAATCTGCTTTGCAGAAGCCCCAATGGGGAAAGGTGATTGCCCAGGCGCCTATAATTTTATCTACATTACATTGGCATCTATACTTTTATGTTTGTCTTACTTCGTTTTTTCTCCTTTTGTCCAAGTATTCCATTTCTGTTTTATCTGCCTTGGTTTTCCTTCCCCATCTTCTCTTTCCTTCTTATTTTAATACCATTTTCCTTTATGCCTCAATTGACGCCAAAGAGGAGGAAGTTAAGTGGAATCATATGGCTGACTAATTCTTTTTACAAGGAAAAATTTGAGACACAAAGGTTAAGTGACTTGCCCAACATCTCATAGTAAAAGCAGAACCCCAAGGTTAAATTGAAAGTCTCTTAATATTTTGGGCATAATGCAAATAAAAGCAGTGTAGGGCCACAACAGTGTCAGGATATGTGCTTCAGACGTGTTTGGTGAGTGCAATGAGCTCCCAATTTGAGCACGCTTTCCTATCATGGAAAGATTCCTTAAACCTAGACAAGCATCTTTGCTGCACTCCTGCTAGCCCATAACTTCCTCTTTCTTAGCACCTCCATCCCTGCCCTTTACTGCTGTACACATGCACATATGTACCCTTCTCACTGCCCTATTGAATACCACAAATTGCCTTGACTCCTCACTCCCCTGCTATTCTTATTTTCCATGGCACTCATCACCTTGCAATATACCATATAATTTATGCATTGATTATGGGTAGTGTCCATTGTCTGTCTCTCTTTAAGGATATATAAGCTCCATGATGGCAGAAATCATTTTCTCTTTTATTTGTCAGAATATTCCAAGCACCTGCAACAATGCCTGTTGCATTGTAAGTACTCAATATTTGTAAAATGAAAATATTGAATGAATGAGCCAGATGACTGGCAAATATAACACTTCTTCAGGCACCTACAAACCCAAAGAAGTGATAATAACTAAAAACAATATTATGCAAAATAATTAAGTTGTCCAAACTGTCTGATCTGCTTTTGTAGTATGTGGTATGTGTGTGTGTAAGACAGAAAGAGAGACAGACAGACAGAAAGACAGAGAGAGAGAGATGAAAGAGTGGTTCAGGAGAGGGAGAGAAACAGCTAGCTGAAGGGAGATGTTATTAAAGCATTTATATTAAAAAATGGGAAAATTTATAAGTGATATATTTTAATATTTTAAATCATGAAAAATTAGTTTAGGTGCAACACTTTTTAGTCCTCCCTGTTAGTACATCTTATACCAATTTATCAAATTTCTATCTTTAAAAACAATTGAGATTTCACAGGTAGAAATAAAAATAATGTATTTGTTTTATTTTTATTGCTGAGTAAAAAATGTGTTGGAAAACACAGTCTGAAACTAACTATAATTGGGATTCATTCTTTTAAGACCTTGTGTCAAAATTTCCCATATAGTCAGTCGCCAGAAGAACAGCTGGACAGTTAGTGACCTCCTTTTGTGGAGTGGGTTCTTTCTACTGGGCTCTTCAAAGCAGGAGAAAAGAAGCTGTATTACTCACAGGAAGGAGATCTGAAAGGAAACCAACAGTCAGAGGTGCACATGCTCAATAATCTTTCCCACCAACTCTGTGAGAGAGGACAACTGTGAACTCTCCTCAAAATATTATAGTTCCAGGAGGGCAAAAGTTCCAATTTAATAAACCATAATTTCCTGAAGTTCCCTATGACATTACACCAGGTTAAAACTTTTTTTAAAGAAAGATTCTACAAGCATAAGGTGCCATGATTATTTCCACTGTTGATACCAGGACTTTGCTGACTTCTTGATGCCCTCTTTTCAAAGGAGGAAATGGGAGACAGAAATTATCTCTTTACAGACACTGAAACAACCCACTGAGACCCACTCATGGGCCATCCACTTACCCATGCATCTGGAAAAAGTATAGCTAACACTCCCTTCCATAAATTACAGAAAATAAATAAAGGTAAAATATAAAATCATGACAATGTATTCAAGAGAAAAACAAATATCACAAGTAACAGGTGCAGCATTATAAATGGTAAAGCAAAGGTAAGAGATGAAAACAGAAGTCTTTTTTTTTTTTAACGGGAGAAAGGCATACAAATTTTATTTGATGTTAATATTTTAACTTTTACACGCATAGAGGTCTTCTTAGGAAAGAAGACCCAAAGAAGCATTTAGACTCAGAGGTTTTACACGATTTTGACAAAGGGTGATACATTTGTGGAGAGTGGCAAGATTAAGGAAAAGAATATTGGGCTTCTAGGAGCAATAAACTGTGGAAAGGTAAATATATATGGGAAACTAATGTATCTGATAGAAGATAAGGGTTATTTTAACAAGGCTTGCTTTGCATACCCTTCTAGGTGCTGACTTACTGTTTCCAGTGATAATCATTGTTTCCCTTTCTCCTGATGTGGGTGAGGTGAAGGGGAAAACCTTTACAAAGGGAAATTTATGTCCTGCTTTTATTTTTTTTTTACTTTATATATATATTTTATTATTATTAATTCTAATGGGGTGACACCAATAAATCAGGGTACATATGTACAATGAAAACATCTCTAGGTTATCTTATCGTTCAATTATGTTGCATACCCGTCACCAAAAGTCAAATTGTCCTTTGTCACCTTCTATCTGTTTTTTTCTGTGTCCCTTCCCTCCTCCCTATCCCACTCTTCCCTCCCTCCCCCCATCCCATAACCACCACTCTCTTGTCCATGTCTCATATTCTCACAGCATGATTTCATACATAGGTGGGACATAAAAGTGAAAACAGAAGTCTTTTTAAGAAAGAGTTTGCAGCCTGACCAGGCAGTGGTGCAGTGGATAGAGTGTCAGACTGGGATGCAGAGGACCCAGGTTTGAAACCCTGAGGTCACTGGCTTAAGCACGATCTCATCTGCTTTGAGCAAGGCTCACCAGCTTGAGACCAAGGTGACAGGCTTGAGCAAGGGGTCACTCAGTCTGCTGTAGCCCTCACCGCACCCACCCCGTCAAGGCACGTATGAAAAGCAATCAATGAACAACTAAGGAGCTGCAATGAAGAAATGATGCTTCTCATCTCTCTTCTTTCCTGTCTGTCTGTCCCTATCTGTCCCTCTGTCTCTGTCTCTGTCACACAAAAAAAAAGAAAAAAAGAAGAAAGAAAGAAAGAAAGAAAGAAAGAAAGAAAGAAAGAAAGAAAGAAAGTTTGCAATCATCGAGATTCTCCTTGTTCTTCCAGAAGAGCTCTTCAAAATTCAGCAAAAGCATCTTTGTCACTTTTATGAGAAAGCATGCTGTTTGTTGGAGTCTAAGAATTCTGCCTACTACAGTGCTTCCTGAAGTCTTTTGAATATCAGCCTCAATCCTAGGACCAAGAATTTCTGTGTTAATTTCAACTCATAGATAACATTATTTTTTAATAGGGAGCCACAGAAAAATTATTATTCTTTAGAATTCTGGAATAAAGACAGATCCAGTATCACAAGGTGAAATGTCTGTGTTTTAAACAAAAATGATAAAATGTTCATTTCAAAAAAGCCAATTATTATATGTATTGATACAGATATAATACACTGAATAATGGCCCCCAAAGATATCTAGGTCCTAATCCTTGGAACCTGTAAATATGTCACCTTGCATGGTGAGAGGAAAGTCTCAGATAGGATTAATTTTAGTATCTTAAGATGGTAAAATTATCCCAGATTATTTGGTTGGGCTTGGTTTAATCACAAGGGTTTTTATAAGAAGAAGATAAGTAGGTCAAAAAGAAAAGATAGTGATGTAACTACAGAATCAGAGATTGGAGTGATGCTGCCATAAGCCAAGAAATTCTAGCTACCTCTATTAACAGAGGTAATGAGTAAATTTTCCCCTGGAACCTCAAGAAGAAACCAGCCTGCCAATACCTTGATTTTAGACTTCTGATCCTTATCTACACAAGAATAAATTTGTGTTGTTTTAAAGTACTAAATTTTGAGTGCTTTATTATAGCAGCAACAGTAAACTTATGGAACAGGAAAATAAAATTTGATAGGAAGTATTTTTGAGAAAGAAATGTATTATCTCAGGAAAGTATTTCTTTCGAGTAAGAATAAACTTGGTATGAATTCAGTAGTTACAAGAAGGCCTCAAGTTTTTGATTTATGTGTTTTGTATAACATTCTGGGTTGCTGAGAGAAGGAAAGCACAAATAAAGCCACATCTGGAGTTTCCTGGCCTTAATTCACCAATTAAAACACGGGCATACTGAGTATCTAAAACCCTTCCCAGTGATTCATTTTTAGAAAAGTCTATTCTAAAGCTTGTATCATTAATAAGGTCTACATTTAGAGATTAATAACTGATCTTAATTTAAAGGCATCTTGTTTGATTAGATCTCAAGTTCATACATTTTTTTCTTAGAAGAAAGATATATATAAATAATCCTCAAATACATTAAAGTAATGGCTGTAAAGTGCTTTCAACTAAGTTACTCTAACCATATGAATACTCTGCCCTACATGTGTGAATGAAATTCTTTGCAAAAAAGGGAGGTATAGGCCTTGCTAACTTGAAGTATGAAGACAACAGCTATTGCATATCTCCTTTTGAGAAAATAATTTGGATTTATTCAACCATTAAGGTTTCACTGCAGTTAAAGTTGATTGTAGTTTTGCATACATGAACCAGTATTGCTAATATTGCAATGTCTTGGACTGTGAGGTTGAGCATGACCATCATGTAAAAAATTAAGACTGTCTCATACCATAGTGACTCAACTTCTTTTCTAAGGTGGGCTTTTCTAAGGTGAATATGTATATGTGCTTGAATAGACACAGATATTATTGTAGCCCTCTTTCTTCTGAGGATAAACAAAGATTAAAACAGTTGAACTTATTAGTTTTCTAAAATATGCATTCCCAGTGCTCTTCTGACCCTTTTCCCAAGAGCTCTTTATCTTTGTACCTTTATTATTAGGAGCCACTCTTCTAATTTCTGTTACATGTACTATGCCATCTTACCATTTACAACCTTTGTTGGGGCTACTATAAATTTCTAATTGGGTTTAGTTAAGAGGTATTATTGGAAAAGTTCATTATGAGGTCCAGATTATAGACCATTCTACAAATCATCTAAGAAATTCCTAGCATGGCAGGAGTGAGAGACATGAGGTAGCTCTATAACAGGAGCAAACATGCCCACATCTAGCACATGTACATATCTGAGCAGTGAATATAATTATGTAATAATTTTATCCCTTTTTTAGTTCAAGTTAAGACACATTGAGAGTCAGCAGCAGGGTTTGTGTTTGAACTCTACAGATAGGAGCTCAGTGGGGTTTTGAAGAAATTTCAGTGAAAACTCTTTAGTTGTATGCATGTCAGAATGCACGTGGATTGGAATCAATCTTTTCAGTCAATTATCCACATTCAGAGAATTTACCACACATATGAGAAAGCATATCTTGCTTTAAATGGTATTCCTTTATATTATGAGCAGATATGGGTAAGAGCAAAACAGTAATAAAATAAACATAAGCCCTGACCAGGTAGCTCACTCAGTTGGCAAGAATGTCATCCCAACACGTTAAAGTGGGAGGCTCAGCCCCAGTCAGAGCACATATAAGAATCAACCAATGAATGTGTAAGTAAGTAGAACAACGAATTAATGTTTCTCTCTCTCCCCCTTCTCTCTCTCTAAAATCAATCAATCAATAAAATTAAAAAATAAACTTCAAAAAAATATAAACATAAATATAACAGTTACCTACTATATAAAATTAATAATGGGTTAAGATAGGCCTTAGAATATAGGAATTAAAAATATTCTACAGGATCAAATAGATTTTGGGTTTAATTATGGCTTGCCTGATTAGTAAGTGTACTAACTGTGTGACTCTATGAAAGTTACTTACATCTTTTTTTCCCATCTGTAAAATGGAAATAAAAATATACAATTTATAGGACAATAAAGGCTATATACACTTACATAATACATGTAAAGAAATTAGCATTGTGTTTTCCACATAAAGAGCATTCAAAAGTCAAAATCATTACAATTTGCAATGCTATTAGTAATAACATTTAAAAATATTATTAAGTCTACAGGATTGACATTTAACCAAATTAAAATTTTTATTTTTGTCACGTAATAAAAATTTTAGACATAGGAATATCAGGTCCAAAGCAGGAGCTGCAATGTTCTCAGTGTTCCGGGTTCCTGTCTTTCTCTTTAGGTACCCCTAGGATATGATTCATGTTCTTATGATTACAAAGTGGCTCAAGCTTCCTCCCTCCCTCCTCTTCCAAATCATGCCAACATTTCAGAATAGAAAAACATAAAGATCCATAACTGTTGAATCCACATCCCTTTTAAAGAGTTTAACAAAAAAGCTCCACCTAATGACTTCTGCTTTATTTTCTTTTTTTTTTTAATTTAGTGAGAGGAGGGGAGGCAAAGACAGACTCCCACATGCACCCCAACAGGTATCCAGCTGGCAAGCCCACTAAGGTGTGATGCTCTGCCCATCTGGGGCATTAGTTTGTTGCTCAGCAACCAAGCTCTTCTTAGTTCTTGAGGCAGAGGCCATGGGGCCATCTTCAGCACCCAGGGACAACTTGTTCTAACTGAGCCATGGCTGCAGAAGGGAAAAGGGGAGAAAGAAAGAGAGAAGTGAGAGGGGGGAGGGGTAGAGAAGCAGATGGGTGCTTCTCCTGTGTCCCTTAACTAGGAATCGAACCCAGGACATCCATATACCAGGCAAACCAACGCTCTACCACCGAACCAACTGGCCAAGGCATTTTATGTCTTATTGGCCAGGACTATGTCACATGGCCAGCTTCTTCTTCAAAGAAGCCTAGGAAATTTAACTTCAAAGAAAGCTGGAAAAAATTTAAAGAACACTTTAACTGAGCACATTGCTACCACCAGTAAAATTAGGATTCTATTAGTTAAAAGAATAAGTAAACGAATATTGGATAGACAAGCAATAATCACTGCTGTATTATTTTGATGACTTCATGTGATAAAACCAGAGATATTCAGATGTAAGAAAACTAACAGAGAACCACAGATCCCTCATGTAGTTAACATTCAATTTTCTCTAACCACAGAAAAATCATTTTCATATTTTTGTGGTTTCCTTGCTAATTGTTCTACCTCTTCTAAGGCAACCTTCCAATATAGGGGTCTATGAACATTGAACAGTAAGGTTCAGCTATGGCTCTCTGAATTCTTATAAAGAATTTTAGTAATCTAATGTCTCACCTTGTGTGATTATGGGTTCATATTCGTTGCTCTTTATCCCTATTTAAATATCCTTACTTAAATGTGTCTAAATCAGTTTTTACTATATTCTTTTTCTACCAGGCTGTCATCACCAACTCCTCACTTAAAACAAATAACCTTTTTATTTCTCAAATTTTATAGTCTTTTTAACTCTGTTTTTGTTTTTTATCTTTTACATTTAACCACTTATCAAGCCCATTATCTCATCTTTTCCCTCTCATCTTCCCAACATCAAATCGATTGCCAAGATGACCAATTCTTTTAAGTTTACATAGCTATAATTTTTGCTACAGCCCAAACCAGGCCATCATTCTATTTTGTCAAGAATACTATACTGCCACCACTTTAGGTTTCTTTTCTCAGTCTTGCTCACCAGCAATCTATTCTCCACACTCAGACAGAGCAATCTTCCTAAAACGCAGACTTGATCAAAATGGCTGCTTAAATGTTTCTACAACCTCCTCAGATCTCATAGGACACAGTCTAAACTTTGCCTCATGACATGAAAAGCTTTCATGGTATTTTTTTTTCTCCCATTCACAACTTCATCCTTTAAATTTCAGTTACATGAGCTTTTTTAAAAAACTTCTTTCAAAGCCCCATGTCCCTCTTCCTTATAGTGATTTCATATTTCATTTCTTGTACCTTGAACATTTCTCTTCTTTGTTTCTCTATTCTTGTTTAATGCATACACATCCTTTGAGACCCAGCTTATACATCACTAAGCTAGAGGAAAAGACTGTAACCCAGACCCCTAACTCCATTAGACCTGGATGGTTATTACTTCTTCCTATCCTGTTTTCTTACATTCAGTTTTTCTTCATCAAATAAACAAGTTATACCTTAGTATTATTTTCATGTCTGCATATTATTGGTACCACAGAGATCAAAACCTTTATTGTTAATCAGGAATTTTTCCTATATAATACCTCCAAATTCATCTGATCCAAGCAGGAAAATCTAGTACTATTTATTGCAGAGCTCAAATCTTCTCATTTTTGCATCTTCTAGTATTTTGGATGTGTATCTTAGCATGTCTTTTTCTACCCTCTTATCCTCTGACACTCTTCCTTTACTCTTATACTTTTTAAGGCTTCCTTCTCCAAAAACCTGTCCTTTGTAAGCTGTTAGATTAAGGGATGACAATCATTTCAGCACTAGAACTAATGTAAAAGAGTGGCTGTTTAGGTTTATATGTTTATTTTCTTTCTTTCATACTTTAATTTGTGAATTTCCTCCCTTACTGAAACTCCTTAAAAGAAGGTATCTTGCCTTTTACATACTTTGTAATATAAACTATATACTACTAAGGAAAGCAGAAATAATAATGTTTAAAATAATGTTCTACTTGAATTGTTTTGTTGAAATTCCATTTAAATTGTAATATGGCATTTGTCTGCAACACTAAGAATAATGTTTTAATATGATTTGGGGTTTTTCAGCTATTGGAAATGTCAAACTTGTTTCTTAAGAAATATATTTTTGTAAGTGGAGTCCAAGATGGCGACAGAATAGGCAGATGTTCCAACTACCACATCTCAGGACCAAATTGGACTACAACTTAAGAACAATCATCTTGAAAAACCAAATTTGGACTAAACAAAGAGGAATAAACAAACCAACTTTGGTCTATAAGCAAGGGTCACAGAAGAAGCCACACCGAGACTATTAGGAATGGTGGAGTTGTGTAAGTGGCTGCCTTGCTCCCAGGAGCAAGCAGCTGCTGAGAATACGGAGAGATTTTCATTGTGGAGAGGGTTGCCTGAGAGGGTAAGGTTCTCAGCCCAAGACTGGAGCCCCAGCCTAGAGACACCCAGACAGAATTTGGCAGTGAAAAGAGCTGGGGTTTAGTCTGTGAGAAAGAGACAGAGCTCTTAGAGATGCAGATTCTATCTTAAAGAGCCCACACAGAAAATCTCGTTTACAGCCACTTACCCGGGGCTCCAGAGGGGAAGGGCTGAGAGGACTAAAGTTGCATGAGGAGAGTGTAAAGTTGGAGGCCCAGGGAGAGACACTGTGGGGACAGCCACCAGAACCCTCTGTGCTGACTCTTTATTACCACAGTTGCCATCTTTCTTGGGTGGAGAAGTCCCTTTTAAGTGGCATTTGCCTGGGGAAAAGCAACTGCTCTGCCCTTGGGAGTTTCTTCTGTCCCAATCATGGAGACTGGGTTTTTCTGAGAAGCCAAGAAGCAGCAAGAACATCAGTGACTCAGTTTTCTGGTGGTGAGGTCGCAGCTTTCTCCCACACGCTCCCAAGTCTAAGACTAAAGATTCTGCCTCATGGGAGACTCAGCAGAAGCTGTCCAGAGTGCAGGCAGACCACACCTCTGGGTCAGAGGCCACACCCACCAGACTCCTGGGAACACACCCTACTGAGGTCTGTGAAAAAAAGTCTGGACAGACTGACACCTGAGGACAAGGGACACCATGATTCTTTCTAATCTCTGAATTGCCGCAGGCTTTAGAATCTACCAGAAGTATTTTCAGTGGCAGAGCTCAACAAGCAACCAGCAGACAGAGGCTGCAGAAGGTGGGACTCAGGGAACCTTGGCCTTTTAAGCAGAACTTCTCCCAGGGCCAGTGTGGTAAAAACCAGCCTAGGTATGCAGCTGACATTTCCATGTACACCTGGGCCCAGCAGAGGCAGCCACAAACTTGATTGCTTGTAGTTCCAACAAGGTTGCTGAGGGTCATCACAGGCAGTTTCTCCCACTGGTCTGTGCTGGTTCCTTCAAGGGAGTCCCAAGGTGAGCACATCCAGTGGCCAACTACAGAAAGCATCAGTTCAGGACTTTACAATTCTTGCTGGAATGGTATCCTAAGGAAGGGCTCCTCACACATGGCCCAGCTGAAGAGAGTTTTGCTCTCTGTTATCAGCACCAGCACAGCAGCTCATTTGCATTGGATCGAGTGGAGCCTCACAGTCAGCTGATCTGGGTGCTGAATAACCTGCCCTGCCAAGCTGAATAGATTTCACCGGGAGAAGAGAGAGAGGCTTGGAGCTTAAACATTTAAAGTGTGAGCCTATTGTTAGGCCTGGTCAAGGGGCTTAGCCAATTTCTTGGGGGGCACAGTCATTCCTAGAAGCCTTTCTCAGTCTTTCTACCTAACACCAGGGTCTCACCAGCTGTAAGAGCTTCTGCAGAAGAGACTGTCGGCCCCACTCAATCTGAACCTGCTGCTCACCTTGTTGAGAAGAAATAAAATTTGAGTATCCGACAGTGGCTGGGGGATTAGGCTCTAGAGTAGGAGCCACATTCCCTGTACTGTGCTCCTGATCAAGAGACCCTTAAAGTAGGGGGTCCTACTAACATTGTACTCCCATCCTCAGCTGCCATAACCCAACAAGCTTGCAACCTGTAGTGGGGTTGGTTAAGTGAGGCTAGTCTGAGCCCACAGTACAGTCTTTCTACAGAAGACTGTTAGAAAACAAGGTAGCTACAAGAGAAACTGGAGCAGCTGAAAAGTTGGGTCTAATCTTATGGAGCTTGGGGCTTTTATGGAGCTGCTGTCATCTCTAAGCAGCAGGAAGCTGATCCTTATATATAGGTTGGCACCTCCCATACTACACAGGCACAGAAAATGCTGACACAAACAGCAAAAATATCAGTAGCTGCAGACAGGTAGCACACAGCAGGTTACAAACAATGGCTGACACCAACCTAAGAAGATCCAGAACCAACACAACAGGTAGTGGGTAGCAGACAGCACTAACTACCTAGACTCAGCTAGCTACACAAGCAGCCTGCCCAAATGGAGAGTCTACCAGGCACCAGATACTGTGAAAAATAAATATGCCCAAAAGATAGACATTGCACAATGTGTAATACACATGATCAAGGTTGACACTTAGAGCCAGCCAGCCTGGAGGCATAACTCTACCCATGAAAAGACCAACTGCATTCAATACTCACATACAACAGGAGTGAATGTTGTATGTGCATTTCTAGAGCAAGGAAAACAGGTGGCTTGGAGGTAGTACTACCGAGCCCGTCATTCTTATAAAAACACCACAAAAATTTCTGTCAGACAACACTACCTAATACACAGAGAAAAGACAAAGAAATGTGACCCACAAAAAAGAACTAAATGAAATGGAAGTAACCAAACTATAAGATGAAAAGTTTAAAATAATGATTATTAGAATGCTCAAGGATCTTAGAGAAACAATGGATGGTCATAATGAGAACCTAAATAAAGAGATTGCAAGCATCAAAAAGGACATTGAAATCCTAAAAAATAACCAATCAGAAATGACAAATATAATATCAGAAATGAAAACTTCACTAGAAGGAATCAACAGTAGGCTGGATGAAGCAGAAGATCGAATCAGTGATTTAGAAGACAAGATAAACATAAACAAAGAAGCAGAGCAGCAAAACAATAAGAGGCACAAAAAGACTGAGGAAACTCTATGAATGCTCTATGAAAACATGAAGAGAAACAACATCTGCATCATAGGGGTTCCTGAAGGAGAAGAGAATGAACAGGTGATGGAGAATCTGTTTGAAGAAATCATAGCTGAAAATTTCCCTAAAATGATGAAGGAAAAAGTCACACAGATTCAGGAAACACAGAGTCCCATTAAAGAGGAAAACAAGGACACCTACAGCTAGACACATTATAATTAAAATGCCAAAGTTAAGAGACAAAGACAAAATACTAAAAGCTGAAAGAGAAAAGCAGTTAAATTTCCTACAGAGGAACCCCTATAAGGATGTGATCTGACTCTGAACAGAAACACTTGAGACCAGAGGGATTGGCAAAAAATATTCAAAGTGATGCAAGGCAAAACCTACAACCAAGACTATTTTATCCATCAAGCCTATTGTTTAAAATTGAAGGAGAAGTAAAAAGCTTCCCAGACAAAAAGAAAACTCAAGGAATTCATTACAACCAAACCAGTAATGCAAGAAATGTTAAGGGGCCTGTTCCAAAAAGACCAAAGGGAAAATAAATAAGAAAAAGAGGACTATAGAGATAAAGAATAAAATGGCAATAAATAAGTACATATCAATAATAACCTTAAATGTAAATGGATTAAATACTCCAATCAAAAGACATAGGGTAGCTGCATGGATAAGAAAACAAGACCCATACATATGCTATCCACAAGAGACCCGCCTTAGAACAAATGATACACATAGACTGAAAGTAAAGGGATGGAAAAAGTATTTCATGCAAATAAGAATGAAAGAAAAGCTACAGTACCAATACTTATATCTGACATAATAGCCTTTAAAACAATAAATGGAGCAATCCAACAGGAGGATATACCAACTATAAATATTTATGCACCCAATATAGGAGCACCTAAATATATAAAGCATATTTTGATGGACATAATGGGCAAGATTGACAGCAATATTTTAATAATAGATTTTAATACTGCTCTAACATCATTAGACAGATCCTCCAAACAGGAAGTTAACAACAACAACAACAACAAAAAAAAAAAACCAGTGGCCTTAAATAACACACTAGATCAATTAAATTTAATTGACATCTTCTAAACCTTTCACTGCAAAGTGGCAGAATATACATTATTTTCAAGTGCTCATGGTATATTCTCTAGAATAGACTACGTGTTAGGACACATAACAAGTCTCAATAATGTAAGAAGATTGAAATAATATCAAGCATCTTCTCTGATGACAATGAATGAAACCAACTACAATAGAAAAATTAAAAACCATACAAACACTTGGAGACTAAATAGCATGCTATTAAATAACCAATGAGTTAACAATGAAGAAATCAAAGAAGAAATCAAAAGTTTCCTTGAAACAAATGAAAATAAACATATAACAACTCTAAATTTATGAGACACAGCAAAAGCAATCTTGAGAGGGAAGTTCATAGCATTACAGGCATACTTTAAGAAACAAGAAAAAGCTCAAAAAAAAAAAAAAAAAGAAACAAGAGAAAGCTCAAATAAACAACTGAACCCTGCATCTAAAAGAACTAGAAAAAGAACAACAAATAAAGCCCAGAGAAAGTAGAAAGAAGGAAATAATAAAGATCAGAGTGGAAACAAATGAGATAGAGGCTAAAAAACAATAAAAAAGATCAATAAAACCAAGAACTGTTTATTTGAAAAGGTAAACAAGAATAATGAACCTTTAACAAGACTCATCAAGAAAAGAAGAGGACAAAAAAAAAGAAAAAGAAAAGGAGAGGACTCAGTAAAATTAGAAATGAAAGTGGAGAAGTAACAACTGACAACACAGAAATTCAAAGGATTGTAAGAAAATACTGTGAAGATATATATGCCAAAAAATTGGACAACTTAGGTAAAATAGATTAATTTGTACAAACATAAAATCTTCCAAAACTCATTCTGGAAGAATCAGAAAGCCTAAACAGACCGATTACAACAAATAAAATTGAAACAGTTATCAAAAAACTTTCAGCAATCAAAAGTCCTGGACAGGATGGCTTCACAGGCAACTTTTAACAAACGTTCAAAGAAAAATTAACACCTATCTTTCTCAAGCTATTTCAAAAAATTCAAGAGGTGGGAAGACTTCCAAACTTCTTTTATCAGGTAAGCATAATCCTCATTCCAAAACCAGGTAAAGACACTACAAAAAAAGACACCTATAGGCCAATACCCCTGATGAACATAGATGCTAAAATTCTCAACAAAATATTAGCGAACCAGATCCATCAAAAAAATCATACATCATGATCAAATGAGATTCATTCTAGGAAGGCAAGGTTGGTACAACATTCACAAATCAATAAATGTGATTCATCACATAAACAGAAGAAAGGGAAAAAAATCACATAATAATATCAATAGATGCAGAAAAAACATTTGATAAAATCCAGCACCCATTTATGATCAAAACTCTCAGCAAAGTGGGAATACAGGGAACATACCTCAACATGATAAAGGCCATCTATGACAAACCCACAGCCAACATCATACTCAATGGGTAAAACTTAAACGCAATCCCCTTATGATCAGGAACAATGAATGGCATTTTTATACACCAACAATAAACAGTCTGAAAGAGAAATTAAGGAACCAAAAAATAATATGAATAGCCTCTGCAATCTTGAAAATGAAGAATGAAGTAGGAGGAATCACACTTCCTGATATCAAGCTATACTACAAAGCCATTGTAATCAAAAGAGCTTGGTACTGGCCTATAGATCAATTGAACAGAACAGAGAACCCAGAAATAAACTCATGCCTTTATGATCAATTGATATTTAACAAAATAGGTAACAGCATAGAATGGAGTAAAGACAGTCTCTTTAATTTTTAATTTTTTTGAAAACGCCATACTGTTTTCCACAGTGACTGCACAACTCTGCATTCCCACCTGCAGTGCAGGAGGGGTCCCTTTTCTCTCCACCCTGGCCAGCACTTATTGAGTGTTTATTTGTTAACAAGCATCATTCTGACAAGTGTGAGGTGGTATCTCATTGTGGTTTTAATTTGCATTTCTCTGATAATTAGTGGAGTTGAACATTTTTTCATATGCCTATTGGCCATCTGTATGTCCTCTTTGGAGAAGTATCTGTTCAGTTCCTTTGCCCATTTTTTAATTGGATTGTTTACCTTCCTGATGTTGAGTTTTACAAGTTCTTTATAAATTTTGGTTATTAACCCCTTATCAGATGTATTGGTAAATATGTTCTCCCATTGTGTGGGTTGTCTTTTTATTTTGTTCATGGTGTCTTTTGATGGGCAAAAACATTTTAGCTTAATATAGTACCATTTGTTTATTTTGTCCTTTATTTCACTTGCCCGTGGAGAAAAATCGGCAAAAATATTGCTTCAAGAGATATCAAAGAGTTTACTGCTTGTGTTTTCTTCCAAGATGCTTATGGTTTTGTAATTTACATTTTAGACTTTTAACCATTTTGAGTTTATTTTTGTGGACAGTGTAAGTTGGTGGTTTAGTTTTATTTTTTTGAATGTATCTGTTCAATTTTTTCAACATCATTTTGGAACTTTTGACTCAGCTATTCTACTTTTTGGAATATATTCTAAGAATACCAATCACTGATTCAAAAGAAGAAATGCACTCCCATGCTTACTGCAGCATTTTTTACAATAGCCAAGATCTGGAAACAGCCCAAGTGTCAGTGGATGAGTGAATTAAAAGCCGTGATACATATACACAATGGAATACTACATGGCCATGAAAAAGAAGGAAATCTTTTCTTTTGTGATGGCATGTATGGACCTAGAGATTATTATGCTAAGTGAAATAAGCCAGGCAGAGAAAGAAAAGTATCATATGATCTCACTTATATGTGGAATCTAATGAACACGGTGAACTAAGGGATGGAACAGAGGCAGAGGCAGGGTCACAGGGAACAGAGGGACAGCTGTCAGAAGAAAGGAAGATGAGGGGATGGAATCAGAGAAGGTAAAAGGATTAGTGAAATTATATATACATAACACATAGATACAGATAACAGGACAACAAATCCTAAAGGAAAGGGGGGAGGGAATTAAGGAGACGGGGCCAAGTGGGTGTAATAAGAAACACTGGGGTGGGGGTAAGTGTGTTATATTGAGCGGGACACTTGAATCCATGTTAACACAATAAAATAAAATTAATAAATATTTTTTAAAAAGAAATATTTATACAACCATGAAGTAGAGAACATGATAGTAATCAATTAAAATAAGAATGGATAACAGGAAACAGTAAGGCTTATGATAAATGATGTATGAAAGAAGGTTAAATTAGACTTGTTGTCAGACATAATTAGAAGACAATTTTGATGTTTCTGGATGTCAGTATCCTAGGTCTGACAAGAGTAAGATGCCTATATTAATTGATATTATCTTAGCAAAAAACAATATAGTTAAGCAAGAGGGATTATGTGATGTTCTCAATAGATTTATAGAAAATAATGAACCCATTATATTTTAACATCTTATAAACTACCAAAATATTAATGATCTGGAGAAACTATTTGCACTTTCTTCTCATTTAGAAGTTGTTCCAACTTTAATTAAATATCTTCATGCAACAATGAAGCACTCTTTCTAGCTCTCTGCTTTGTGCATGTGGATTAATGGCAAGAATACCCAGAGATTTCTGATGTGCCCTTTCACAGAAGGGACAAAAATGCCTCCAAAGTGAAATTAGTATGCTGATGGGGTCAAGCCTTGGGGGCTGGAATTAATGTGGGAGAATGTTGAGAAGATAAGAGGACACACTTACTGACTCCTTCCCTTATAAGTTATTATCTGAAGTTGCTTACATAAAGTACTTTGAAATAGGAACCAACAAAGTTCAGGACATCTTCTTTTCTTCAAATTACTGTTGACCATGTCTTGATGCATAGAGTTATTAATAGGAACCTAGACATTTTTTATTACTTGTGTTATTTTCCAAAAGCATGCATCAGCCATTTCAGATATGTAAAACTTAAACTGTTGGCAGACTTTTAGACAATATTTTAAAAGTATACTTCCTTAGTGATGATTACTCCAGAAATGAAGTTCTCTTGAATATCACTTTTCTTTGAAGTACTAAAATATCAAAACTTGCTTCTTGAAGGTGTAAATTATAGATATTTTTAAAGTAAGACACTTAGTGATTTGATTAAGCAGTGTTGCTTAAATTAATTTGAAGCTACCAAAAATTATAAAACATGTTTGCCATAGTAATTATGGGAAATTGTATGTATTCTCTGACAAGTTTTCAAATTGAACAGAAAGATCTGCCTTGTTAGAGATTTTTTATATGTCCTGGCTAAGTTTTACTTAATTATTTCTCCCTTCTGTCAGCTGTGTTATTGCCCTACCGGTTTAAAGGTTAAACAAAGTACTAGATCTGTCAAAGTGAGTGAAACCAACTGGTGAGGAGCTATCAGAAGGTAATCAGGGCTAATAGGTACATAATGGCTAACAGGGTCCTGTTTGCCTTCAGATACATCACCACAGACAGAACTCAGTTTTCACTGATGTCCTTGTTAAAGAAAACATGGAGCAATCCAGACATTCTGTGGTTAAAACAAAGTGAACAAACTGATCTCATTCCTTTACCCCCTTGCCTAGAATAAAGAGCTGATAAAACTCATGTTCTTAAAGGAATAGAATGAAATTTGCATTTGTGTAATGAAATTATTGTTTTAGAGCAGAAACTGTAGTTGTGCCCTTACACTGTGTTGATTTTTAAATGAACAGAATTCCCTCAAGAGATATAAGATTTTTTCAAAAATACCAACAATCAAGTGTCTCTCATAAGACACTTTTAAAGCAGTATTTACACAAATGTCTGATTTAAACAAAATAAATCAGATAAAGGGAGAAAATATTAAAGCATAGCTAATCAATGCTTGTAAGGTATCAGGGGCGTAAAATTCTTCTTCCTGCATTATTATTTTCTTTTTGGTGCTTATGGTATGTTTTCATAAATTACTGCTTTCCCTAACCAACCAACTATGTATAAGCTCTAAGTCTTCCTAGCTGTTTCCTAGAACAACATCCCCTCCATAACCGCTGGCTGTGTTTGATTTTACTGCTTCATCATTTTGACAATTATCTGTTGTGGCTTAAGTGCTTGCAAAGCTTTGTGTAAACAATAACGCAGGACATTAAAGCATTTATTTACTGTGTGGTGAAACTAATTCTTCTTAGTAGCTCCTGCAATAGCAGACAGGAAATAAAAGATATGTGCAAGGAACAACGGGCCGTTCATAGTAATAGTTTAATCTTTTGGAGGCCAGTGACTAAGCTTAGAATAAAGCTTTATTTTTCAGTGATATGTATCCATACATCTTGGAGTTTAACATGATCTTCGTTGGATAACAACACTACACATAGCTCCTATTTAAACTGAGTACGGTTTGTACAACTGCTTCAGTACTGAATTCAGAGTCCGCAGAACTTCGGAAAGAGCAGTGCAGTGTTTCTAACATCTAAAGTCTTCAGGGAGAGTCTTTTGAGTTCTTCCATTGGGTTGTTAGTGCCAGGAAACCTTGTTCAAATTAAATGATCTGAACACATTAGACCAGAACAAGTAATAAAGGGAAAAATGTCTAACAGCACCAGCTTTTTTCCATCCCACTCCTCCACATTTTTGGGGTAGCAGAAAAACATATTCGAATTAAGGCTGTGGCAGCTTTAAATGTCAGCCTATACACTTAGTTAGCTCAGATTCCTCTCCAGGTCCACAGGTTTCCAAATCATATTTTCATAGACATTGCTATCTATTGTACTGTGTTTTATAATAGAATCTGAACCTGAAGGTGAAGCAAAAGTTTTTCTTTTTTTTAATGTATTTTATTTTGTTGTGCTTCTGAGAAACTTCCCCTTTGTTTGAAACCTGATATATAGGTCCTGGCTGGTTGGCTCAGCAGTAGAGTGTAGGCCCAGTGTGTGGAAGCCCTGGGTTCAATTCCCAGTCAGGGCACACAGGAGAAGCGCCCATCTCCTTCTTCACCCCAATGCCCCTCTCTTCTCTTCTTGAAGCCATGACTCAAATCAGCAAGTTAGCTCTGGGCGCTGAGGGTGGCTTTCTGGCCTCGCCTCAGGCACTAAAATATCTTGGTTGCCGAGCAACAGAGCAGTGGCTCAGATGGTAGAACATCAGCCCCAGAAGGGCATTGCTGGGTGAATCTCAGTAGGGGAGCATGTGGGAGTTTATCTTTATGCCTTCCTGCCTCACATTTGATTAAAAAGAAGAAAGAAAGAAAGAGAGAGAGAGAGAGAGAGAGAGAGAAAGAAAGAAAGAAAGAAAGAAAGAGAAAAATCATTAAATTAGCCCTTCCAAGCATTCTCACAAAAAGGTTCAGATCTTTATCTCACAGACAGTTTGGGAATTCTTTTTTTTCTTTTTGGAGCATCTCTGATAATTCTCCTTCATCAGATCAAAACCCCAAGCAACAGGTTGATTCTTCAAGTCTGTACTTAACTTACACAATACAAATTTTTTAAATTTAATTAGGAGCCATGAAAAATAGCATCATAAATGATCATTACAGGCAAGTTTTAAAAAATATTCCCTTGCTATATATATATATATATATATATATATATATATATATATATATATATATATATATATATTTCATGTCTTTACCAGGATGTAGAGAAAATCTAGATTAAAACAAGACTGCTAATTATGGTTATCTTACTACATATTTGTTATTAACCAAAAACACCAAACACATACAGGTGCATGTGTGGATGAACTTGCCCATAGGGGTGTGTACACATATGAAGGTCAAGAATAATTTTTAGGAAGAATAAAAACAATTTATAAGATAGGATAGAAAAGATATCAAACACCTGTCTACTACATCAAAATAGCTCAGGCAGGAGGCTAATCTGGTGCATAAAATCATCACTCACTTTATAGGAGTACAGCCATGATCTTTTGAAAGCTAGTGATGGTATTTTAATATATGTTTCCTGTGAAATATATCACCCATTTTTACTTTGGCATGAGTTGGTTTATTAATTGTGTGATTCTGAGGAAATTGAGCCAAGACAAGGATGCTAGGGAAAGGCCAAGAGAAGAATTTTCCCAAGGGTGGTGGGTTTGGGTACACCACCTCACACTGGAGAGAAGGAGCAGTATCTAGGCACACAGGGATAAATTGACTCTATACTGGAGAGTCAACAGTAAAATGAGGCAAAAATTCACTAAAAACAAATCCCACCACTTCATATTTTTCTCTCTCATTATATATAGTTTTTTCTTCTTTCTTTTTGCATATGTATCAATCTATATATACACATATATTAGTGAGACAATAAGCCCATGAATATATGTATTTTCATAATATTTTGTTTTCATGATTACTATTTACAAATACCTTTCTGGATCATACCTGTGAAGTAATTTATATGCAAATAGCAGTTACATTATACGTATAGATCAACATGGCTATTTTTCTCCTAAAATAATATGCAAGTTTATTCCTCATTCTCTCTTCTGGAAAGAAATCAGTTATTAACATATGTACATCAGTTCTTATTGATATGAATTTGTTTTATGAAAGGTGGCAAGTTAGACAAAGAACATATCCTGATTTAATACAATACAATTCCTGATACAGTCATTCCTCGCCATATCGCAGTTCACTTTTTGCGGTCTCACTGTATCACGGATTTTAAAATTGTATATATCTATTTCATTTCATGGTTTTCACTATATCGCGGGATGTCGCAGGATATATTCATTTTTATATATTTATTATTTTAATTATTTTTGTAGTAAATAAGCAAAATAAGTGTGGGAAAGGTTTATAAGGGTGTGGGAAGGGTTTAATAAAGCCTTAAAAGTATATAAATAATAAAATAAATATAAGGTTGCTACTTCGTGGATTTTCTCCTATCGCAGGGGGTTCTAGCACCTAACTGCCACATTACACGAGGGACCACTATACTCAGTAAACACTATTGACTGGTGAATTTTTTCTTAAATCACATCTCAGATATAAATATTAAATTCTCTATTAGGAGAATCACCTATTAGTCCAGTGGTTCTTAACCTTTTTTGATGTACCGAACCCACCAGTTTCATATGCGCATTCACCGAACCCTTCTTTAGTGATAAATAAAATACGATTTTTTTTTCCAAATTCAAGACATAGGTATATGTTTTTTTACTGGTGCACAAAATGAGCCGTGCATGAACATCACCTTGCTCAAAGAACAAAACCAACAAAGTGCATGAACTCACAACAAATTACAGTATTACTTTATTCTGGCCTCTGAGGCAGAGGCTTCTCCAAACCCCTCAGGCCGACTCAGTGAACCCCTAGGGTTCGACAGAACCCAGGTTAAGAACCACTGTATTAGACTATTTCATGGTTTTATATTTATTGTGGTGTTTAAAGTTATTAATGACAACCTACCTCCTATGAAAATTTATTTTTCCATTTTCATTATTTATTTATTTTTAACTGAATTTATTGGGGTATACATTTCAAGCATACAACTCAATGAAACATCATCAGCACATTTCATTTTGTGCTTATTACCACAAGCAAAGTTTTTGTCCCCATTTTCTACCTATTTCCTACACCTTTGCCCTTCTCCATCCATCCCTACCACCCTTTCTTTCTAGCTATCACCACACTGTTGTCAGCGTCCATATGTTTTTTTCTTTTTTCTTTTTTGCTTAATTTCTTTACCTTCTTTCATCTAGTTGGCTAGCTCCCTCCTCTCTGACAAAAAAATTTCTTTTAAAATATTTGAAATCACTTTGAAGTTTTAATCTCAACAATTCTTTAATATTTACCCTACATGATTTAAATATATCAAAAACCCTGACTTCTGAAACTCAGGGATGGTGGGAAGACAATGATCTCATATTAAATATTAGGTAGTTTTCCCCAGTGACAATTGCAATGAAAACGTGTACCACATTTAATATTGTTTTACTGAATTCCATTCACTTCCACTACTTTGTAGTGTTTTATAAAATAGGAACATACAGACAATATCACTTTAGTACCTACTCGGGGGCCATATTATATATCATGAAGCTCATTGAGAATAACTCAGCATTCTCTGTTTTGCTGGACATAAGTTCTGGGGTAGGAGATGCAAAACGGGTTTGTAGTTTGTAAAATCAGCTACCTGTAATATGTTTCACAGATAAGTCTCTCCAGAATATTGGTTTATAACAGTTAAATGATGTCAGATCTGAGGCTTGAGTACAGAAAGCCTAGAGCAAAAGAGTTCAAGTTATAAATGGAATCACGTCCATATATTGAACATAGGAGAAGGGGGGCATTTATGGAACTAAGAAAGAGAAAACGGTTTTATGTAGTTATTTCCAAATGGCTCTTTTCATGTCCTTTTTCTACTATGTTGTCATTGGCATTACCCTTGGATAGGTTTGAGAAATGTTATTGTCAATGTTATTTTCATTGGGAAAAAAATTTTTTTGCCACCTGTAAGCCATTAAGCTTGTGATGAAAATCAAGCTTGAAAACTGCCAGTGGTTCTAATGTTTAATTTTAAATGAGAGGGGAACAAGTCAGAGGCAGATAGTGACTCAATGAATCTAAGACCCAAAAGAGAACATTTAGGATCCTATGTATTAAATCAGTACCAACATGTAGGCTTGAGCTCACACCTGCAGAATGTGTTGCCTTTGTCATTTGTTCTCTTGTAGAATAAATGGAACTCCTGAAAGTAAAGCTATAGGGATTGGAAATATAAAACCATATTTGTATTAATATTTAATAAGCAAAGTTATAATTATCTCATCTTTGCAGGATGAGAATATTCCTGTATTTTAAAAAATCCCAATTTATCTTCTTCAATCATTCAAGCTAAAACTTTCAGAATTGAGAGTGCCCACAATTGTTTCCAGTAGATTGAAATGGTAGGAGGAGTTAGAGTCTAATGGCCAGATTTTGATAGCTTCAGGAATGCTGAGTTTCTATGTGTGATAATTGCTCTTTCTTCAAATATAATTGCTCATAATTTAAAAAGCAGTAAAAAGACTATTGTATAAAACATTTATATAGAAATTAAAACAAGTCAGTAATTTTATCGCTTCTCTCATGTCAAGCACTTCAAAAATTACATTTACACTTTAATTCTACCTCAGTTGCACTAAAAAATTATGAAATTAGCTTCCAGCCATCTTTATTATCTAGCATGGGGTCACAGAAGTGTCCCAAAATAATGAATTTTAAAGTCTTTTAAGTGCATTGCAGAAATTGATCCAAATTAAAGTACCTCAAAAAAAAATGACCAATGTGTATCTCTCTTAAATTTGTTAATAAAATTAATAAAAATTTTATAAATATTCTGGGTGTTTTTGCCTCATTTATAGACAAATACTTCCAAGGTTTACTCCATGTTGGTAATACAGAACAAATTTAGAAGAAATAATGTCCTAATTTACACTAAAATATCTGACATTCAATAAAATATCATCATTCAGTAAAATATCAGAAGTTCAGCAGTGTCTTAAGTAGAGTTGATAGCTACAGGTAATATGTTTCTTTCTCCTATTTCTCGAATTCCTTTTAAGGAAACATTATAGTCTTTTTCTCTTTCCTTAATTCCAGAACTTTTCTCCATCAGTTACTTACATATTTCTTGGTACCTTCTTTCTCTAGACCAGTTCATTTCTCATCAATTATAAATAAAAACCAGTTTCTCTCTTCTAAAAAAAGTAATTGAAAATGAGTATTCAAACAAATATTTGTATACAAGAGTTTATTGAAGCACCATTCACAATAGCCAAAAAGTGGAAACACCCACATGTCGATCAACTGATGAAGGGATAAACAAAAATAGTAAATCCATGTAATGGAATACTATTTAGCCCTAAAAAAGAATAGAGTGCTAAAAGATATGTCACATAGATGAATATCAAAAATATTATGCTAAGTGAAAGAAATCATACAAGTATTTTATGATTGCACTTAAATGTATTATCTAGAATAGGTAAATCCATAGAGATGGAAAGATTAGTGGTGCCAGGGCCTGGAGAAGTTGCCAGGAGAAATAGGGAGCAGTTACTAATGTTAGTTATCAATATTTTCCTTTGTATCAATTCTCTAAGAACTCAGTATCTAGTGTATTTCTAGAAAATAGATACTTAATTTTTGTTGAGTTGAATTTTATTAGAAATTTGTTTTCTTTTTTTCTCTACAGCATTTAACACTATTGAGCTATTTCTCCCTTCTTGACTTCTACGACATCACTAACCTGGGTTCCACTTTTTTCAACACTTTCCTTTTCCCTTGCTGCCTCTCAAACCTTGGTCTCACCTGGAGTTCATCCTCCCTCTGTGCTTGGTCCTATCTTGCTCTATATGTCCACCCGAAACAATCTCTTTCACCTTCTCACTTTTATCTACCACTGATCAATTTATTCCACTTATCTTAATAAATGTTACTCATCTTTCAGGTCTCAGGCCAGTTACAACTTCCTTGGGAAAGTCTATTCTGACACCTCTCCCATCAACCTTAAAAAATAAATTAGGTAGCCTTTCTTTGTTTTGTTTTGTTTTCTTTATATTATTGTGTACTCCCTTTTGAGGACTTACCACACTGAATGGCATTTGATTTCTCACTTGTCTTTCTCTCCAACTAAACTTCATAAATGAAAGTAAAGATCATATCTTGTTTGTTACTATATCTCCAGTGCATAACACATAATGAAAAATCAGTTAACAAATAAATCTATCTATAGCTCCAAGCTCTCTTTTCAGAAATGATGCAATACTTCTAACAGTTTATTGGATCTCCCCTAGATGACCTGCAGACACTCCAAACATGGAGAAGAACTTATTATCCCCATCCACGCCCCTGTCAGACTTTCTAAATTTCTGTCACAATAACATTGCCATCCACCATATTAATCAACCTATATATTTGAGAGTTATCCTGAGAGTTTCTCTTCCTTAGTCCCCATACTCAAACTCTAGGTCTTGGTTTTCTGGCTCTTTTTAGAATCTGTGCTCTAGTATTAATTGCTCTGCCACTACATTAGTTCTGATTCTCATTCACCATATGAACCCTGGATTATGACAAAAACACTTGAAATTTGTCTTCCTTTACCCGGTTTTTAATCCCTCCAAACCAGCCTCCTCACTGTGGTTAAAGTTATCTTTCTAAACAGACCACATTATGCCACAGCTCAGAAATCTTCAGTGCCTCTGCATCACCCATGCCTTCATATAACACAGAACACGCTCCAGGACATGGTTCATATTTACCTTTCTAGTGATATCTCCCATCCTTTCCACTCAAAATACCGTACCCTCCACCCATATGGAATTCATCTTTGGTTGTAAAACTGTGAACTTCATTCATGCACATGTCCACAAATGTTCTTACAAAATTTTACTCAGCTTTCAAGACCCAACACAAATCCTCTAAACCCTTTGAGCCATTTCCTAGCCTTTCTAGAAAGAGTTCCTTGCTCTCATCCTTGTTCACTTGTAGAGTTCCAACACAGTGTATTCTAATCATCACTTTTCACTGAACACATTATAATTATTTGTCTCTAAGGCTTTCTCTCCACCCTCTGAAAGCCGACTAATTTTGTGCAAGTCTTCTTGGCTTCATTGCAGTGCTGGATATAGACTAGATGCTCAATGAATGTTTGATGAATGAATGAGTGTATGTATATATACATACATGTATTTATTTACATATATACATATATATAATACATTGAACATGAAAGTAAATTTGATTATATTTCATTTAAAGTGTATTTGTAATTTAATACATCTGTGAATTTCCAAGTAAACGTTACACATTCTGAAATAGTTATTAAAGAATTCACACTATGGACAGATGGTAAAGAATAACTGAGAATCCTGAAGGATACATATGTGCTCACACATTCTCCTTCATTCTCTCTGCCTTGCTTATGCCTTCCTGGCCCCACCAACCCTGTCACATTCGATCTTTCCACCCTGCCAATTCCCATGATCAGAGAAGGCAAACTGTAGAGGGTGCAATTGGAAAGGATAATGGGTACAGAAGGGCCATGGAGTTTTAGGAGTTTGGAATGTGTACTGTTCTATATAATAAAAAGAAAATGCTGTAAAAAAGCCCCGCTGTTAACCAACCCTGACAGCTAATGAGTTTCCCAATACCAATTTATTATGTCAGATAATAGATTGAGCTACATTGCAAATTTCACAGAAAAAATAAGAGAAACACTCTATAGTTCCCATCTTATCTAGGCCTGCTATGACATAAAAGTGCATGTCTTTTCTTCCATATAGTACCTTTAGAAAGAGTGGTAGCTTTTGTTTGTTTTTTATCATATGTTTGTTTTTTTACTTACGACATTTTCTTGCTCACAAAATAATTAATGGTCAAAATATAAATAAAGCCATATGCTTTGATAAGTCATCAGTATCATTCCAGTCTGAATTTAAAGGAAGTACTCTCCTTTTTTTTCAAATAATGAATAGCATGATAGTTATGATAGATGATAAAAAACATCCAAAGGAAAATATTAATGTTATGGGGAATGGAATGAGGTTTAGAACTACATAAAACACACCAGATGGGGAGGAAAAGCTGCTATAGGGATCTTAATCACTGGTTTTAAATATGTAATTGAAGTACCAAAACAAACCCCAATCTTCTAGATTAAAAACCCAAGGGTTATTTTGGGAGATGAAACCCAGAATAAATCAAATTATCAGATGATTAGGAAAATATTTCACCACCAATTCAATTCACTTGTTATTAATGCACTATATCTGTAGTGGGAAAGCCCATTTATTTAAATTTTTAGATCACTAAGATTTAGAATAAAAATATGAATAACCAAATTAATGTTTTGGAAATCACTTTACAAAAGTAAGGTAGAGTTACTTGTATTGTTACTAAGTTTTCAGTACATTTTTAATTACTGTCAACAAAAAACAATGCATTTCTTCCATTTTTCTTCATGTTTAAATAACTACAGCATCAATAGAATAACAACAAACAAATAATGACGGCATTTGGTCTCCCAAACCTGATGTTGCCCTGGAGTGGCCAACTCATTCATATCTGGGGATAGGACCATATATCAAGGTGGCATAACTACTAAATAAGTTCCACAAATGAGGCTATTGAAACAAATAATAAAAGCAATAAAACTAGATTTATTTCTGAGAAAAGAGAATTGCAAGAGAGAATGAGAAGCAGAAAGGAGATGTTGTGAAACTGAATTTCAGATAAACCTATTATAGGTGAGGGGGACTTGTTGGCATGTGATCTTTTCTCATACCCTTTGTCCTTAACTTCTATTACTGTGAACACTCCAGTTTTTTAAAATACAGTCAAATCATTTTTTCTCAAGATTAATATATAAAAGAGTAAAAGATTGCTCCTGGGCTAGGACCCTGTATGCTAAGTTTCAGTCTGGAGCACATTTTTATAGCTGAGTTATAAACCTTTGAAAATAGGTATTTAGAATGGAAATGTTAAGAGACCCCTAACTGTAGTGTCACAAATAGTACTAACATCATTCATCTAGAAAAGGTATATAGGCAACTACAGTATTAGAGTTTACACTTCGGATAAAGAACTCTGAGCATGGTCAGATTGTATTCTACCAGGGATTTAATCACCCTTTGGAAAAAAGTTATGGTGATGGGGAGGTAGGGGTGAAAGAGGGGTGGGAGTGGGTCAGAGAAAAGGAAAGGAAAAATGGTTGACATATTATTTAGATAGTATTCTCTTCCTGAGCTATCAAGGGAATTTCTTATGACAAATTGAGCTAAAACTGCAAACAATAAATAATGACTGGAATTATTACATAATAATAAATTTTTATTGCTCTTAAACCATATAATACTATTTAATATATTCTTTAAATAAAGTTATGTTGCTTTTATAATAACCAATTTCTGATTTGGAACATGTTATGTTCATATACCTATAGGAGAAAACAAATCTCACATTTACAATGTTGAAAATAAAATAATGGAGCATTTAGGTTCTTCTAGAATGTCTGCCTTTCACTATTTTCTGTTTGGAAGTGCATTTTTGTCTTCTAAAGGTAATAATTTTATGATAAGGTTTTCCTAGTTTATATTGTGTCTTTTAATATGTAGGATATAGTTTGCAATATAATCTCTTGCTTCCAAAAATGTCGCTCTACTGATATAATTTATCTCCTGCCTGAAGTTTCTTTGGACTCTCAGACAACGTCTGCCTTCCTTGACATAATTTTTTTTCTGAGTAGAAAACATAATAATGTGGTTCACAACAAGATATATCTATGCACAATATCTGAGAATATGAGTACTCAGTAAACTTAGTGCAAAAGTAGTATATGGTAGTATATCTAAAATTAGAAACTGGGATTCAAGTACTCAGTTGATTAAATCTTTCATTTCAATAGCCATTACTTGCCCAGAAAAAAAAGCAGCATAAAGGAGAAGGGGAAGGAGAATTCTCCATGGACAGATTATTTCAGATCAATTAAATATACAAAAGAGAAGACTATCAAGTTACTGCTCAAGTTGCTGGAGATCCTAACCCAATGAGAAGGCTCTTTCCTTGTAATAGTTACAACCGACACAGTAAGAAATGAATGGAACTGTAGGTCCACTGAATACATTCTGGTATATTAATCCTCTGATTCAGACTAAGACTTACAGTATAACCTCAAATTGGAAAAAATAGCAATCAAATTCTTCAGATATCAGATATTAATCCTTTGAATGCTAATTCAAAGCTAGTTGGCAAAATCCACAAGACTTGTTTGAAAATATAGTAAATCCTTCTTATGTAAATGTCACATATACATACATCAATAATTGCAAAACCAATTTTTCAGAATATGTTCTTAAAAAATAAATGTCTATTGCCTGACACTGTACAAAGGAAACACATTTGGATATTCTTTTTAAAAAAAGAACTTTTCTATCTTTTGTTGTTATATTACAAAGCTATGAAAATTCAGAATAATTAAGATGTAAAAAAATGTAAAATAAAAAAAGATGTTCTTATGCTGTTAATATACATTTAAAATAAAAGCTTACCTATAATTCAGACATCTAACTTCCTGAAGAGAAGACATAGCATTTGTGTTCCCTGTTCTTTCCCCAGTCTGGCTGCATGATTCAATACTCTCTTCATTAACAGAGGTAGACACTGAACTGAGAAATGGAAGGTTAAAAAAAAATCTTCCTGCTGTTCACTTCTGAAATACACTTATTTGTCATATTTAGGACTCCATATTTACCCTTTTCAGGTGTTTCAAATAGTTAAAAACAAACATAATAAACATATTAAACAAATATCTCGATTCCTCAGTAATTTTAAATGCTGTGAATTTTAAGAATGTAAAAGTACTGCTAAAGGCTTTTTGGGGGTTGCATAGCTATTCCATGGATCTATTTGTGGCTCTTAATATTTAATAATGTTGCTGCAGGAATTCATCCCTAATCAGGAAATGTGTCATTTGCCCTTGAGTATGGTCTACGGAGTCTGAGAATAGTGCCAGGCACATGCCATAGGTCATGTAAGACGGCCACCTTGTGACTAGCTGTTATAAATAAGGGCTCTCGGGTCAAACCTGTCTGTTCTTTGAAGAGGTTGGGAGGTTTCACCTTGAAAGCAACACCAGTCCTCAGTCTGGAAACCAGGTCCCCAAGGGGACCTTGGGCAAGCATTTTCAAATAGCTCAAAGTGAGAGAAGAGGCACAGTAAATGTCAACTTACATAAACCCGCAAGAGAAGAGATGAGAAAATAGTGTCCTTTTTGCAAGGGCAGAAGTCTAACTTTCTTTTATTTATTTTTTATTTTTTATTTATTCATTTTAGAGAGGAGAAAGAGAGAGAGAAGGGGGAGGAGGAGCAGGAAGCATCAACTCCCATATGCCTTGACCAGGCAAGCCCAGGTTTTTGAACCGGCAACCTCAGCGTTCCAGGTCGATGCTTTATCCACTGTGCCACCACAGGTCAGACCTCTAACTTTCTTAAAGAAAAAAATGTGTAAAAATGAGGGCACACTCAAAATACGTTAAGTGGGAAAGGCTAGTAAATAAAGCCAGGCGTTGGTCTTCAATAAAGTGGACAAAAAGTTTAGATTAAATAACCTTCCAAAAAGAGAAGGGACATCTGTTTGGATTTTCCTATCACTGAAAGAGGTTGTTGGAGATGCTATGGGCTTTTTACAAAATGGGGTCAGTAGGAATAATCAGTTCTATTAAAGAAGGTGCAATGAATAAACTGATACATTATAAAGTCTTACTACAATGTCACTGTTATTTATAAGAAAATACATTCCAAGGAAAATGCATAATTCCATAGCCCAAAAGATTATGAAATGTAAATTTCCCCAAAGGTTAATCTTTTGATGTCTGCCCCTGACCAATTCTCCCTTGAATTCCTCAGACCCAGGACATCATCACCAGGGTCCTCCTACTGGACCAGTGCATCATTTCCATTTCAGTGAGCTAATGAAATCATTGTCTCTATTACCTTTTCCATTACCTGTCATTCTCATGGCTTATTCATGGTTTACACTTTATATCCCTCTTTCCAGAACCCTGAAACCAAAATTTGCTAGACTGATTATACAGACAGAAGCTGGACAAGATCATTTAGGTTGTCCCATCATAGTCCCCAAACATCTTGCATTACAAGGTATATTTTTACCTACAAAAGTTTTGTCACCTCCTAAATAGTTGATTTTGTATTACTATCCTGCGAAAGGTATAAAGTACTTTGTGTATGTAAATGAATATATATACATATATAAATTCAGTTAAACTTTTGTTTTCTATTTTAAACTGCATTTTCATTATCACAGTAGCATCTGGACATAGTATAAAGAGTGCATGATGGATTATTTTTATATATAAACAAAACTTTGGTATATATTTAAATGAGCCACTTGCAACAATTCTGCTCCCAATATCACTACTTAAGAACACACAACCCACAGTAATACTACTGCACTAATAATCTGGGACCTGCTTGCATTTTGTCAGTCCAAACCAAAAAATCTAACTTGAATCATCATCTTCACCCAACAGAAGTGCTTATCATGGTGCTTTTACAAAACATCTGCACATTGGCACTAGGTGATTCTGAGTGTCACCCTGTTCAGAGGAATATTCTCACTGCCATCTCAGCTGTCCATGCCACCTCTCAATTGCACTGCCCACTCACCTTTGCACTATTACACTGACGCAAACAACTAAGTATATTCATGAGTTCAAAACCCTCCTGGTTCTATTATTGGAGAGAATTAAAAGGCCATTATACAATGAGTGCTAATGCTGAGATGTGGCATCATACCGGTGGGGCAGGAACAAAATCAGTGGCTTTGGTGGCTCTCAGATTATGCCATGTGGTCAGTTCTCCATATAAATAAGTTTTCCATATAAACACTCTTTAGCAAGACATACTCCTCAAAATTTAGCATACTTGAATATAGGAAAAAATATAAATAGATCTTAATTCTTGTCCAGCAGTCCACTAACTTGAATTTGTATACATTATAGGAAAGACTCCCTTCCATTGAATAACATGGAGCTAAAAAAAGTTCCCGCATTTCAGCAACCCAGTGATCTCTATCATGTTTGAGGCAAGAGCCAAAGATTGCTTGTTTTAGAGAGCTCAGAATAATTAGACATTGTGAATTTGTATACTTACCCATCCTACGTTTTTACAGCTATCATTCCCACCTAACTGCTAAGACTTCTCTTGGGAGTGCTTATAAGTATGGTCAAATTTTACTTAGTTTTCCCAGGAAAGTCCTGGATTATATCTATTAACTTGAAGTAATAATTAATACTACCTTTCATGCTCAAAAGTCACCTAGTTTTTTAGGAAATTATATATTCACTCTAATTATAAGGTATCTTCAAGTGTTAAGCACTCCAAAATATCATATAGGACCACAATGTGTGCATCTTATTTCAGACTTTCTTGAATGATGATAACAGTCCCCAAAGGAGCTTTCTAAAATGCAGATTCCTGGACTCAAATCTACCTTCCTGGGGGAAACTTATGAATGCCTATGATTAATAGGTGCCAAAATGAACTCTTCTGAACAATAAAGTCCAAGCACTGCCACTCCCAAGAATTTTGTAGAGTCTTGTCCTGTGTGCTACATTTCTGTATAGCACCACCATTTTGTACATTTCTTCTTTCTCCTTTGCCTTTGAAGGGGTCCAAAACTTTCCAGGTTTAATCTTAAATCAGAAGTGCTTCTGCCCCTAATTTGCCTCATTCCACCTTCACACAGATTGTCCCACGAAGAGATCTGGCTGCTCTAAGGATGGGCTAGAGCTGGCTGGTACCAGTGCTATAGAGTCCGTGTACAGTTTCTTCCCAATTCTGTGATGTTAAGTTGGGAGCTTGAAATCAGCCTGGGTGAGAATATTTATACCATTTGGAAAATATGTAAAGCCTTTCCTCAATGACCCTGTCCCCAGAGCCACTTGTTAAACATTAACCAGCACACCACCAAGTAAACATTTACTGCTAATTACTCTGTTGCCCTTTAAGATAAACAAAACAAACAAAGAAAACATCAAATGTTCCTTATATAGTGCCAGTCTTTGTTTTAGGCGTATAGGTCAAAGCCCGAGAAAATATTCCATCAGAAGAACACCACAATTGCGCTTTATAGCTTATGGTATTTTATTAGAAAGTTTTTTCTTTCTAAATATCAAAAAATATTCAAATTGTAGAAAATTGACTTTAAGTTCAAACTGTCCTTCTGAATTTGATTTGTGTTCAAATATAAATATTAAAATATTAGTTTTATTATAAACAAGTTTTTTACATCAACATAAAATTGATGCATGCTCATTATGGAAACATCAGATTTTTTTAAAACATCTTAATCCCATGTACCTGGAGATATCTATTATTAACCCTTTGTTTTATTAGATATGTTTTTCATTTTATCAAAAACATCTTTCCACATTAGTGAATATACTTTTACACACAAATATGAGATATACAATATTTTATTGTGTGTATAGAATTTGATTTATATGATAATCTGATTTATTACTTTTTGTTTAAAATGTAGCCAAATTTGTGCTATTAAAAATACCACCGATATGAACATTATTGAACATATTTTTTGCATGCATCTTTAATTGCATTCAGAATAAATTTATTAAAGGAGAACTATTTCTTTAAAGGGTATTTATTTTAACAGTTTCAATAGGTACCATTAAATTACCCTTCCAGAAAGGTTGTACCAATCTGATGACCTAAGTCACCAGTAATATATTAGAGTACTTATCTTCTAGAGCTGTTAAGAATGAATTTATTAAAATACAAATGCATATATATATATAATGTATATTACTTAATTATCTTTATATCCTCTTGCTTTGGGTTCTTTTCCATAATCCTACAGTTTGAATTTCTTCAATGAAATGACCATGTCATTAAGAAAATAAAGATGCTGAACTTTCATGAGAGATTCATTAAAGTGGCTTTGGATTAAATTTGACCTTTTAAATTCTGAGCTTGAACCTCAAATCAAAGCACATACAGAATTTTCTCACTTGTGGTCAAAGTCTCACACTATGTTTTCTTTTTTTCTTAGAGAGAGAGAGAGAGGAAAAGAGACCATTGATCCACCTAGTTGTACCATTGATTGCTCCTCATATGTATCCTGACTGCGGCTGGAACTCACAACTTCAAGGTTCCAGGCAGCACCCTCAGGATGAAGCCTGGTGACCCTGGCCAACCCCAGGATCTAGCCAGCGACCTCAGCACTTCAGAACTATGCTCTATCTATCCACTGTGCCATCAGCCAGGCACAACTTTTTCTTTTTTTAAAAAAAGTGCATCCTAATCTTTCAGCAATAGAGACATTTGCTATTGTTAATATTGAGAGGGGGGGGGAAGGGGAGGGGAAGAAAGGGAGAGGGAGAGAGAAAGAGAGAGGAAGAGAAAGAAAGACAGGGAGAGAGAGAGAATGAATTGTATTTATTCTCTAAGATAACTAGAATAGCTGAGTTTTTTATTTTTGTATTGTACAGGCAGCCAATCATCACTGCCTAGTAAAAAGGGCAGGGTGTTTTTTCCAACCACACAAAACAACAGCAACCTGTAAATTCTATAAAGACAGTTTAAAAGGCACTTAAGCACAATTAAGTTAATAGGAATACTTAAATCTTTCATATGCATATTTGAGGATCCCTTGGACTTCAACTCACTTCATTTCTTAAATAGTGCATTACTATTTGTCGAGTGGAAGGATTGTCATATAAATATTGGTATTGTACTTTGAGGGAGAAAAGACTGTTGATTTTCAAGATGAGTTTTCACAGGTTTCTGATATATTTGACAATTGTTCAAATAAATAAGTAATCTCTGTGCATAAGGATATTTTATTGGAATATGTCCAGTGATCAAAAAGCTATTTTATGTTCTTACTGGATGTTTCTTATTTACGCATGGAAGAATTAACACATTTCTTATGTCCAATAATTCCTCAAATACAAGTGATAATATAGTCCTGCCTTTATAAGAACATACATTTTTGGAGGAATAAATATAATGAGTCGTGTAAAGCCAGTAGTCGTGGCCACTATCACAGCCACCCGACCCGTGCAGGTTCCCATTAGATTAGTACAGTCGGTAATGAAACACAGGAGCCAAGAACTGGTGAGCCATCAGCTTTAATTCTAGCTTGCACTCTGCGGGCAAGCAAAAACACACACTGGGCTCCAAAATCCACACATTCAGTGCTCACAAAGCTACTGACTTATCTGATGTTGGGCAGATAAAATATATTATGCTCACTTTGTTAAAGATGGCGCTTCCCACATGGAAGTTTGTTGATATTAATGTGTGTTCTGGAACAGGCTGTGGGCAGGCCGGGTCGTCATAGCCTAAGGCTTAGTTTAAGAGTAAGCTCTTCTCCACACCCTTGACTGATTGGATGATGTAGGGTGGTGCACTCTCTTGAGGAATCCCATTATGCCTCAGATGGGTGGCTTTGTATCAGAGACTTTCTTGAATGTATAATTGGATTAAAGGTTTGGATTATCTATGCTATAAACTGGGGCAGTCCGGGAGCTTGATCTCTCTCTCTTGGTTCCTGAGTTCCTGAGGTTGGTATTAGAGAGGAGAGCAGAATAAGGCCATGTGGAGGAGAAGTAGCCAAGATGGCAGAGTGCTGAGGAAGAAGCCAGTTTGTTAAGAGTTTGTGCAGGAGGAAATGGGAAACAGAGGTGAATAAGTCTGGTGAGCTAGAAACCTTTGATTCTAGGAAACTCGGATAAGTCAGTAGCTTTGTGAGCACTGAATGTGTGGGTTTTGGAGCCCAGTGTGTATTTTTGCTTGCCCACCGGGTGCAAGCTAGAATTAAAGCTGATGGCTCACCAGTTTTTGGCTCCGGTGTTTCATTGCCATCTGTCCGAATCCATTGCGAACCTGCGTGGGTCAGGCTGCTGTGATGGTGGCCTTGGCCACAGGCTTTACATTTGGCGTAGTCTTTGGCAGGATTCGATACAGTTCGGCATGGAGCCACCACCACCTTTGAGTGGTGGAGTAGAGGACTGGTTGCTGTTTTGGTTTCCCATAGCTGTTTTTTGGGGAACTGTAGGCTGGCTGACTTTTACAGCCATGTGTGAGGAAACCGAGAGCTCTATGGAAGAGGCTGCCCGGGACCTGCAAACCGAGCAGTGGAAGGAGCTGGAGGAAACGTGGGAGAAACAGATGCTGACCCTGGAGCTGAAGGAAGTGCTGGAGGAGGAGGCTGACCAGGTTTGCGAGATTCACCTGGAAATGGAGCAGACGCTGGAGAAGGAATCACAGGTTCGTGAGTTGGAGATTGCCCTGGATGTTGTGGAGAGTCAGCAGCGGCATGAGGCCGGGGCCGGAGCTGAGGCCGGGACCGGGGCTGAGGCCGGGGTTGGAGCTAAAAGGCCTGCTGAGCAGAAGGCAGCGGTGGCCCGGAGATCAAGCCCAGCAGCAGGAGCTGGTGTTTTCAGTTCCTCTTTGGAGGATGAGGAGAATCCAGCTGGAGTTGCAATCCACAGTCTCCAGAAGATGAGAGCCCAGCTGAAACGGCAGGGAGTGCCTGCCAAGCTGCTGGTAGGTCTGCGATTTTGGGACATAGGGGTGGAAGCCATCATGCTCCCCAGAGCAGAGATGGAAATGCTGACTGCCATTGCCACATGCTTTTCTTTAGGACAGTGTGAGACTTGCCATGATGGCAGGAATGAGGGGGGAGGCTAAAGCCCTAAGTGTGTGGACTGATTTCCTGGACTATGACCGGATGGGCACAGGCTCCTTTGTTGAATGGACTTACGGATTTTGGACAACGTGAAATACCCTGATGGGGGTGGGGGTGGCTTTCCTGGAGGCCCTCCTGCCCCGGGAAGCTTTTCCCATGGCTAGAAAGAAGGCTGAGGACATTTTGTACTTTTGGCAAAGTGCTTAGAGACTGGTGAAATGTGTGTACCTTTGTAATTTTGAAATTGTATGATTTGTCATGTTGTAATTTGTTTAATGTGCCTAATTTCCTTGTATAGGGATGACAGTGGTGTAGATTGTGGTTAGTAAAGTGAGCATAAGGGTGGATTGTTGGGCAGATAAAATATATTATGCTCACTTTGTTAAAGATGGCGCTTCCCACATGGAAGTTTGTTGATATTAATGTGTGTTCTGGAACAGGCTGTGGGCAGGCCGGGTCGTCATAGCCTAAGGCTTAGTTTAAGAGTAAGCTCTTCTCCACACCCTTGACTGATTGGATGATGTAGGGTGGTGCACTCTCTTGAGGAATCCCATTATGCCTCAGATGGGTGGCTTTGTATCAGAGACTTTCTTGAATGTATAATTGGATTAAAGGTTTGGATTATCTATGCTATAAACTGGGGCAGTCCGGGAGCTTGATCTCTCTCTCTTGGTTCCTGAGTTCCTGAGGTTGGTATTAGAGAGGAGAGCATAGTAAGGCCATGTGGAGGAGAAGTAGCCAAGATGGCAGAGTGCTGAGGAAGAAGCCAGTTTGTTAAGAGTTTGTGCAGGAGGAAATGGGAAACAGAGGTGAATAAGTCTGGTGAGCTAGAAACCTTTGATTCTAGGAAACTCGGATAAGTCAGTAGCTTTGTGAGCACTGAATGTGTGGGTTTTGGAGCCCAGTGTGTATTTTTGCTTGCCCACCGGGTGCAAGCTAGAATTAAAGCTGATGGCTCACCAGTGCGTGGCTCCTGTGTTTCATTACCAACTGTTCGAATCTAATGCGAACCTGCGTGTGTCAGGCTGCTGTGATAGTGGCAGCCTCTACTATTGGCTTTACATCTGAGTTTCCTAGAATCAAAGGTTTCTAGCTCACCAGACTTATTCACCACTGTTTCCCATCTCCTCCAGCACAAACTCTTAACAAACTGGCTTCTCCCTCAGCACTCTGCCATCTTGACTGCTTCTCCTGGCCTCCATGTGGCCTTATCTGCTCTACTCTCTAATACTAACCTCAGGAACTCAGGAACCAAGAGAGAGATCAAGCTACTGGTCTCTCCCACTATATAGCATAGACTCAAAACCTTTAATCCAATTATACAAACAAGGAAGTCTCTGTATAATGGGATTCTTCAGGAGAGTGCACCACCCTACATCATCCAATCAGTCAAGGGTGTGGGGAAAAGCTTACTCTTAAAACCAAGCCTTAGACTATAACAACCTGGCCTGCTTACATTACAGCCTTTCCCCCATACCCATCCCAAGCATAAGGGCAAATAATATCACCTGGGTGATGGGCTTCCATGTGGGCAGCTCCATCTTTAACAAAGTGAGCATATTATATTTTATCTGCCCAACAAGTCATGACTCAAATTTTTATCTACCTTTGACATACATGTGTCAAATGTTTTCTTTTCTTCCTAGTTTGACCATGACAATCCTGGACCTCTTATGTGGATTATGATGTTATAAATCTCAAAATAGAAATGTATTATTCTCATTGAATTTAAAAATATTAAAAAGTGAACTCCTTCAGTTTATGAAATTATTCATGCTGGAGGCAAACTCCTTTGTATTGCATGTCAGAGACCTGGTGAGAATCTTCAAATAGAAATAGTAAGAAGAAATGTCTACTGATTATAACACATTTTCCTTTCAATGAAAATCTAGTGTTTTGTTTATAAAAAAGAATGTCTTACATATCAAGCAGAAAGCCTGATCTTAAACAGAACCCAGTAACAGTTGTACCAGACCCAATTAGCAGTCCTCTGAAAAGAGCCAGAAGAAAACATAAGATTTCTTCTCTCTCTCTCTGTTTATGTCACATTCCTGACTATATCTAAATCCAAACAGACATATTTTTCCATCAGTATTAGTCTACAGAGAATTTAGTGAATAAAACAGAAGCTTCAGCCTCGAAGACAATGAATTTTGACCTCCCAAACATCCGTTAAAATAGAAAACTGTAACAATGAATATTAAATTGAACAAACTGTCTTAAGGTTTAATATCTGGTTCCATTTTAGGTTGATTTAAAATAAATTGCTTCTTCCTTTCTCTTCTTTGTATGGGAACTTTTTTAACCACTAAATTTTGTTTATAATTATATGAGAAGAAAGTTAGCTAGAGGTGAAAAAAATTGAGGTAGTGTGTTAAGTAAACTCTAAAATAGCAAAGCAAAAGTTTATAATGAATGACAAAATTTATAAAATAAGCAAAATATCTTTGAATGTCCGAAATTCTTAAACATCTGTCACTAATTATAGCCACCAATTAAATGTGAATTTTCATTTGTTGAGGTTCTCAAAAAATGATGATAATCTAGAAGAAACAGGTTTGAGCATATACAAGAAATATTAAAATGACAACAGTTTCTTTGATAGAAGAAATTCACTGAAAACCTTTCATTCTTATTTATGGAATGTGGAACCATGCTTATTTCTTTCTCTCCTTTGTTATTCTCCACATAAAGTAATTTGATTAGATAACAAACCAATCAGAAGAGATGGTTGATATCCCCATGTCCCAGAGGTGTCGCTTCTTGTGTAAGAAGAGTGACTGAGGAAAGTCAGGATACAGCCAAGATCCCAGCTAGTTAAGAAAGGTGTCCCAGTCACTGGACAAGAGTGGTCACACTAACATAGAGTTGATAGGGCTCCTGAAATGAGGACTATATGTGAAAAGGTCACATGATAACAATATAGGTGCAGAAACTGGTTTTCCTTTTGTTGCTGTGCAAATTTTAAGGAGGTTGAATAATATTAATAAGTTTCCATTTTTTATCTGTAAAATGTGAATAAAATAGTGCTAATTCTTAGAATTAAATTATGATATTTGTAATGATATCAGCTCTGTGACTAAAATAAATGTGAGCATTTATTATTATCATTTAGACCCAGCCCATAATAGTACACATTCAGAAAAAACAGCATATGATCGCATATCCTAATATTCCTTCAGCAATACAACGTATCCCACACTCTGAGACACTCCCGGTTTCAGTTTTCAATGGTTTTATTTCTTCTAAGGATGAAGAAAGTAAACATGGTGATCAAGTGTATTTTGATAAGATGCATGAGGAAATGGTTGTAGAATCTAAAGTGTCTTCTTTTGATGCCAAGAAGTCAACCCCTCAGCAGTTTAGCCAACTGGAATTGAATGACTTAGTAAGAGATTTGGACCTATTAAAGAAAGCAGCCGAGTTATTTGCCTCCAGGCTTCAAGAAAAGAATGTACTTCACTGATTAGCTAAAGTATCCCATTTCAGGAAGCGTGAACAAATTTTTGTGAACTTTTTTTCTGAAGACGAACACTTTGTTTACTGTCATGATATCAGTAGTCTTCCCAGACAGCTAGGTGTTAACACATACAACAGAATGGCAGCTATTTCTTGACAGCTCTAAACAGAGTCTGAAATGTGTTCTCCTACACAACGGTAATGTTTATGCAGCGGTTCTGATAGGTTATTCAACTTATCTGCGAGAAGATTATAATGACATGAGAATTGTCCTCAACTTTCTGAAGTACGAGGAGCATAACGATCATTTGTGTGGATCTTAAAATGGTCAATATCCTGGTAGGACAACAGAGAGGTTTCACGAAGTATCCTTGCTTTCTGTGATTGTGGGACAGCCGAGCATGAGAGAAACACTAGACACAAAATGAGTGGGCGAAACATGAAGCTCTGAAAATAAGGATGCAAAATATTGTGAATGAACCTGTAGTTAATTGAGACAGGATCATTTTTCTTCCACTTCACATCAAACTTGGCTAAATGAAGCAGTTTGTTCAGGCTTTGAATAGAGAAAGTGAATGCTTTTCCTGCCTTGTTTTTTGAGAAGATAAAAGCAGGTGTGGTGTATTCGATGGACCTCAAATTTGAACCCTCATATCTGATGAAGAATTTGCCAGGAAGATGAATAAGGAGGAGAAAGCAGCATGGCAGTCTTTTGTGGCAGTTACAAAGAACTTCCTTGGCAACAAAAAAACCAGAAAACTATGAACTTCTGGTTCAAAGGATGCTGTTGGTTTTCCACGATATTGGATGTAACATGAGCGTTAAGATTCACTTCCTGCCTGACCAGGCGGTGGCACAGTGGATAGAGCGTCGGATTGGGATGCGGAAGACCCAGGCTCGAGACCCCAAGCTCGCCAGCTTGAGCGCGGGCTCATCTGGCTTGAGCAAAAAAAGCTCACCAGCCTGACCTGTGGTGGCGCAGTGGATAAAGCTTCGACCTGGGAACACTGAGGTCGCCAGTTCAAAACCCTGCACTGGTCTGGTCAAGGTACATATGGGAGTTGATGCTTCCAGCTCCTCCCCCCTTTCTCTCTTTCTTTCTCTCTCTCTCTGTCTCTCACACACTCTGTGTCTCCTCTCTAAAATGAATAAAATAAAATAAAAATAAATAATTAAAAAGATTTTTAAAAATTTACCATTTAAAAAAAAAAAAAAAGCTCACCAGCTTGGACCCAAGGTCGCTGGCTCCAGCAATGGGTTGCTCAGTCTGCTGAAGGCCCGCGGTCAAGGCACATGTGAGAAAGCAATCAATGAACAACTATGGTGTTGCAATGGCAACAAGAAACTAATGATTGATGCTTCTCACCTCTCCTGTCTGTCTGTCCCTATTTATTTCTCTCTCTGACTCTCTCTCTGTCCCTGTAAAAATAAAAAAAAAGAAAGATAAAAAAGAAAGATTCACTTCCTGAAAAGTCACCTTGATAAGATTCCCGAAAATCTTAGAGCTGTTCGTGATGAGCAGGGAGAATGCTTTCATCAAGATCTGAAGACAGTGGAAGAATATTATTAGGGCGATGGGACAGAAATATGATGGCAGACTACTGCTGGAGTATCAAACGAGATTGTCCTCAACAAGTACACAAACACAAGAGCTACAAATGCAAATTTTTGCCTGAATAGAATTTAAATAAGTTTTGTGCAAATTTTATGATTAAAATAAGTGTTTTAATATGTTCTATTTCAAAATTGTAGACAAATTCTGATGCAATCATATCTTTTAGTGTATTAGTGTATTTACTGAATTAAATTATTATATCTTCACAAAGATGATGTCCAAGAAGACATTCTACTTCATTATGTTAAACTAAATGTTGAAAATTTTACAAGAAGATGAAAACCTAAAATCTTGAATTGCAGAAAAACTGTAGCATACAGAGAAAAACTAATGTCAGATTTGAGATCAGCAAACTCGAATTAGGTAAGAACAAGTGTTTTTGTGGATACAACAAGAATTTTGTTGCATCCTGTGATATATTTGTTCATTTTTTAGTTAAATATTTATCTTTTTCATTTTTGTAAAATAATCTTGGGGATACAAAACTATTTTCTCAACAGGAAAAAACATCTAATATTCAGGTCTTAACCAGTTGACTAGTTATGAGATGAGTCAAAAGTAATATTTGCATCTCTTTAAATATTTGTGTATATATTTGTCATTACTAAGTGAGGCTTTGTCCATTTATTCAAAGCAAACTTCAGCAGAATTTGAAAAGTGAGTCAGAACATCCCTAGGAGCCAAAAAGGCCATTTGCTCTCTCGGTACTTTACTCAGTGGAATTCAAGTATAATCAAAGACGAGCAGGATCTTTTGCTATTTCAATAAATAAACATGAGAGAAAGAAAAACACATGGAAAAGAATCTAATTGCTAAAAATCCTTTGTTACATTACATATTCAGCCTTGAGCACTCATTTTAAAAATACAGTTTAGCCTTGGAAGACATTAATTTTCAGGCCATCTAGTCAATTTTCAAAAAATGTTGAATGGCTAATCATTAGAATAATTTCATAGAGCTTTTTGTTGAGTTGTTTTCAATCTTCAGTTAAATGATTCACCAATGGAGTCAGCAGTGAACATTGTTATCATTGGTATAAATTTTTTCTTTTTTTCATTTGGGAGTGTAATTTTGTTATTCTTATTCTCTCAGTTGGGTTGCTAATGAGAACTAAAAATAATTGTTGTATAAGCGCTATTATTCATCACTAAATGCAGAATTTAGAAACTTAAAAGAAACACTATTGACTAGAATGTTGACACATGAGAAATATACTGGAGATGACATGGTTTCTGGGTAAGCCGCCCTGTTGTAGCACATTCAACTTTTGTCATTAGGATATTAAGTTTGTGTTCAGTGTATCTGGGTGATATAAGGAGCTGATGAACATCTGCCAAAGTAAGTAATGTGGTCCTTTCTTGTTGTTAAGATCCAGACCAACACCTTTCCAAAGTCGTGTTGAGTAACAATGAACTTCGTCATCCTCGTGAACGGAGCTTGACAGACATTGTCAGATTCTCACTCCTGAGGTATCATTGTCATTCACACTGCATTAACCCCGCTAGGAGCTACTGCTGGATTTAGCTTTCAAAGTCTCCTCATTATTTGACAAGTTAGAAGAGATAGTGGAACTACTAGTAATTGGGGAACTACAACTCCATCCTAGCAAGTGACCTTGTCCTCAAACTAAGCTCTGGCTGGCCCCAAGTAGAACACTTAATTGGCAGAGTAGTTATTATTGCGACTCTTCCACAGGAGTATTTCAGGGAAGGAATAGGTGAGAAGAATTTCAGCACAATGCAGTGCAGAAGAAATGCTGATAACTCCATCTAAGAATGGCATATTGTGTGCAAGTGTCACTAGCTTTGGATTTATATCTGTCACTTATTTTCCATCTCAAAGAAGAACTTGATTTAGAGCTTCAAGAAATCAAGTCCAAATGAATGAAAGATAATATTCAAAAAAATTTTTAAGTAGGAGGTCAGGTTAGCTTCTGCCCTCCTATATTAAAAATCTGATCCCTCAGCATAAGATCAGATTGATATTAAGCTGGTAGTCAAATTACTTTGGTAAAAACTTAGTTTTGACAGTTTGCAGACCTTATGCTATTAAGTACCATCTGAAGCTGGAAACTACAAATAATACAGAAGCTATTTCTCAATTCTTAATAGTTTATTTTTATGATCAAGTGGATTAAATATTTTAACTCTCACTAGAATATTCTGAGACCGAAAAAGTATGAATACTGTGAGATGATTTTCATAAATACCTTAACCTTGAGATGCTTTTCCACAATTAAAAATAAATAAACATGCAGATGTTTGTCCAGAACTTTAGTTAATGGAATATCTCTTTGGTTACTTATGTATGAAATATTCAAGTTCTGGGGAATATTCTGAACTACTCCGCCAACTCTGGTTTCCTAAAATCAAAAGCCTAATTATATTAGTCCTTTGACACACAGGAAAATTTGTATCTGAAACTCATTCCTAGAGTTTAAAATATTACTTTGTAACTTAATCACCAATGGCAAATTGCACAATGTTCCAATCCCTGCTATTAAATAAAAAACATCCAGGCTCATGTATGTACCTCATCACCACACAGAATTTGCAAAAGTGCACAATAGGATCAACAGTATGTACATGCTTACTGCTATTCCCCAGAATAACTCAGCATAAGGCAGGAGGTGCTAGTTATCTTAACTATCTCAACATACTCCTTAAGGAAAATATTATTTATACTATTCTTTGTTATATTTAACTCACTGATGTAAGTAGAATTTTAAATACCTAGTAAAATTTCATAATGCTTTTATAATGTATTTCTATTCTACATGTAAAAAAGAAAAAACTAATGAGACCATCACTATTATCCTCTAAATTTATGTGTGTCTAAGCAGCCACTCAAAATAATTGAGGCAAAGAATAAAAATAAATTTTTCTTCAAATTAAAGTATGAGATTATTCAGCTAAAGATAGATGTATAAGTCTAAATTTTCCAGTCATTAGATCATTTTGTAACATTTGTTTTGCCACGGTCAAATATACATCATGACCTGGATTAATTTAATTGTAGCAAATAAATATATTTTAAAACCCCAAAATTTCTGGCCTTGTTTTAAAGCTACAAGTGTTATATATTTGAGATCTAATTACATATGTAATAAGAAATGTATTCTTTAGTCTAAGATAGCTTCTATAATTGGCTCTCATGAATGAAAATTGTCATTGAATTCATGTTTTTCATTTTTTTAACATTAATAATGTAAATGGTTGGCTCTTCTGGTGTAGAGAAAAAAACAACAGTCTTCAACATGCCCAAGAAACCTGCAACTCCAAGGATAGTGACTATAACATTAACAGACATATGGCCCCAAGGTAGTCAAGGAAACATAGTGGCCAACTGTTCCAATCTGCCCAAGACTAGAAAAGGGCCCTGGGATGTAACACTCTGAGTGCTAGTGCTAAACTAGGGAATGTCTCTGGCAAACCAGGGCAAACTGGTCAACCATGGAGAGAGCACCCTAGCTAACCTCATATAAATGTGTTTATCAAACTTTTTCCCTAGAAACCTTTCAGCCAAGCCAAAATCAGTTTCTCTTTGGCTTAGGGAAATAAAGGATATAATGAGGAATTTTTTGTAGTGTTAGTCTTAAGAACACAGAGAATGAGGGCATATAAGGGTTTTTGTATCCTCTTCAGAGCCTTTTATGAGCATTTTTAATGTATCTTCTACCCCTGTTCTTAAACACTGCCAAGCTTTCATTAAAAGTACAAGCAACACTGCTGAGACAAGAGAGCTTTACAGAGAAGTAGTAGAAAGCTAAATACAGTTGTACACATCCCATGTTTTTTATCCCAATAAAACAGAATGTTTATCTACACTGTTTGTTTTAAACATCTCTTAAGGTTCTATTTTTTTCCTCATGGACACAAACTAGGGAATTGTCATTAGGAATCTAACATGATGATGTGGCCTATACCCATAAAAAAAGAGTACATATCAGGCTTTACCTGGCACAGCTGAAAGATTCGTAAGGAGTAAGGGTTTGGGCAGAACACCCAGTAATTTCTTCTCAGTGGTCTTTTTAAAGCATCCGAGATGCACAGCTATAGTCCCTGCTAAATTAAACATTTCAGCCCAGATTACTAACACGACAATACACAGGTAGAAGTAATAACTAATAATGAGTTTTGGGCCATTGAACACTGAATTTTCTCAGTGTACTGCATTTATAGAAACATCTGTGCTAAATAAGTTCCTACTGAAAGCTAGGAGTGTTTAATAATCCTCACAATTTCTCATTATCAACTCTAATAGAAGAGAGAGTAAACTCTGCAAAAGTTTACCATTTTCAAAGAAAATTGCCAGCAATGTACCACATTTCCCTGGACTATAAAAACACCAAAGACAATCTCTTTGGAAAAGAACATTAAAAGGCAGCTTTAATAACATGTACCATAGCACAAGGCAAATAATGCCACTTTGAACAGCCAGGCCATCCTGGCTGGGGTATCCCCCATGCTACCACCTGACAGGAGATTGATGATGTTCCTTGGCTTTCTCTATAGCTGCTGACAGGACAGAGGTGGTCTAAAAACACACCCAGCTTTCCTGGACCTGTGCAACCACCAAAGCCCGTGCAACCACTGGAGTAGTTCTACTCCTGCTGATTGCTTCCCACAGGGCTCATTCCAAAACAAATGTAGGTTTCAGGGCGAGGATCTGAATAACATTAACAACCACTAACAGTCAGTTATTGCTACTGAGAAGAATGTCACGCCTCTGGAGAAATGTGAGTGGCTTGGATGTGTCAATGGTGAATAGGTGCCTCTATAATTATTTTGGGAACAATGTAGCTGATATTTTGGAAGAAGGTAGCTTAGGAAGCCAGGGAATGACCATAGTTTGTGGAGAAAAACTGACAGAAGTCATCACAGACTATGATTACTTTATTATTTAATCAAGTAAAAAAAGTTATTTGCATCCGAACCTGTCAAAATAATAGCTGGCTTGAGCTGTATGGCAGAAGCAATAGTTTCACAGATGCCACACCAGACATTGAAAACTTCTTTAAAACATGGTTAAGATGATTTGGAACAGTGATAGTTAATGATTGATACATTTGTCAACTTAGCTGGGTCATGGTACCCAGATATGTGGTTAAATATTATCTGGATGTGTTTGTGATGGTAATTTTGCATGAGGTAAATTTACATAACTGGACTTCAATGTACTGATGACCTCAATAGAAAAAAATTTTGACCTCCCTGTACAAGGGTGAATTCTGCCAGCAGACCACCTTTGGTCTTGATTTCCATCACCGGCTCTTCCCTGGGTTTCTAGCCTGCTGACCCACTCTGCAAAGTTTGCATTTACTAACCTCCATAAAATTGTGTAAGCCAATTCTTTAAGGTCAATCAATTACTTTCAACAACAGAATCATTGTTTCTGTTTTCCTAGAGAACCATAATACTGAAATGATATCAATATTCTGTTTCTATCCAACCCTTCTATTTTTTTGCTCATTAATATCAGCAATGTCTACAATGTATTATGTGGCAAGTACTATGCTAAGTGTATCACATGTGCATACATGATAGTATTACTATCTTCATTTGACAGACTGAGTCTTATAGTAGTTGGAGAAATTGTCTACGAACACATAAATAGTAAGTGATGAATGTAGGATACAGGTCTAAGTCTGGCTCTTTTAGAGCCTAAGCCTTCCACTACTATCATGGACTGCTACTCCATATAGTAATAGAAAAAATAAAATAAAATAAAAAGGAGCAATAACAATTCAAAATACACATGGTTTGTCAGGGGCAAGAGTTTTATCCTTAATAACTTTTGTTGCTTGTTTTGCAAGAAAGGAGTCTAAGTCTGGGCTTCAGCCATATTTGTGCCCAGTCCTGCTTTCTCAAAAACAAGACACATTATGTGACAAATTATTTGTGCTCTAAGGCCATTGTCTTACCCATTTGTCAATTATACCTAACCCTGGATAAGTCTCTTAACCCTTTGAGTAGTACGAGCATTCATATACATCCTCGTGCCTCCTGATCATCCAGAGTACAATCATTTTATTTTAAAAATGTGTAAAGCAACATTAGAAAAACGCAAATGTACATTCTTATTTCCATAAATTGGTTATCAAACAAACATAATTTTAAGTTAATAAAACTGTAACTGGAACTAATTTTATTTTTTGAAAATAACTCACTCCCAGGAGTCAGAAAGCACACACACAAAAAAACAACTCATTAATCAAAGAGTTAATCTCTCTGGGTCTCAAATTTTTTTTAACTTATTAAAATAAAATAGGACTTCTGGTCAACATGATGGCATAGAAAACGCAGTACTCGAATCCTCCCACAATCACATCAAAATTACAACTGAATTACAGAACAACCATCATTCAGAACCACCTGAAATCTGGCTGAATGGAAGTCATACAACTAGGGAATTAAAGAAGAAGCCACATTAAGACTGGCAAAGGAGGGCAGAGACATGGAATGGGCTGGTCCAACACCCATGTGTGGTGGTTAAAAATTGGGAGGGAGGATTCTCCTGAGGAGCAAGCGGTTCCAGCCCCAACCCAGGCCCCCACACCCAGGATTCCAAGGCCAAGAGAAGTCCCTATAATTCTGAATGTATAAACTAACATGGATTGTGGCTGAGTGAGATGGAGGGCTGCTGGAGTCTCAGATAGCTCCTTTAAAGGGCCCCCATATGGACTTACACAGACTTCTTCTGAGCTCCAGCCCTGGGGAAGCAGCTTGAAAAAAATCAGAGACATAAGAGGAGAACCTGGGTTGTTGGGCATCAGGTCAAGAGGTAGGAGGTAGTTTTCTGCCAGACAAAAGCACTGGAAGAAGCCAATGGTCATTTTCTGAGACCCCCACTCCCACAGAACCAGCAGGTGAGCACCGTATCTGAGTTTCCCTCAACATGGCTCACACTGTTAGCCCTGCCCTGGTCATACCCTGAGAGCCTAACCACCCAAACTTGTGGACCAACCCAAGCCATGGCTTTTCCTCACAACGGCATCTCTTGTCCTAGCCTTCAGACTTTCCTAAAATCTCTCAAATAAGCAGCATCTGTTCTCTGCATACACCATAATTTTTGCTACATGGGCCCAGTCCTGGCACTAGGGGTTACTGACCTTGGTTCACAGCTTGGCCTCTACTGGCCACCTCCAAGCCCAGAACATTAATAGCCATTCGCACATTACTCTGTAGTTCATGCCAGGTGGCTCCAGGCAGGGCACAGGCAGTAGCTGGTCTTGCACCTCCTAGGAGGTTTCAGAGCCAGTACACCCAGGGGATAGCTTCAGGCCATGTGGTAGTGCACCCCTATCACCTCCATGAGTGATACTTTCAAGGGGTAGACTCAGTACCAAAGCTCTAATAAAGCAAGCTCTGCTCCCTAAGGTTGACTTCTGCACAGCAGCATCCAGTATAGTCAAAGCTGGTCCTCACTGCTTATTGGCCTGGGGGTCAATCCCTCACAGTGACACCAACAGCAATCAAGGTTCAACTACAGCAGAAGAGTGCACACCGCCCACACAGGGACTCACCTGGAGTACCCAACTGAGTGACTGGGGAGGCTGTAGCATTAGGCTCTGTAGGACATCTTCTACACAAGGCCACTCTACCAAGTCTGGAAGATGTAGCAGCTCTACCTAATACATAGAAACAGACACAGAGAAGCAAACAGAATGCATAGACAAAGTATATCCAAATGAAAGAATAGGATAAATCTCCAGAAAAAAAGAACTAAACAAAATGGAGGCAAGCAATCTTTCAGATACAGAGTTCAAAACATTGGTTATAAGGATACTCAAGGAACTTAGTGAGTACTTCAACGAAGAAATAATAAGCATAAAAATCAACACAGAAACCATAAAAAAGGAACCAACAGAAACAAAGGCTACACTAACTGAAATGAAGAATTATTTACAGAATAGATCAAACCAAGAATCAAATCTGTGATTTGGAATATAAGGAAGCAAAAAATATCTAATCAGAACAGCATAAGGAAAAAAGAATCCCTCCCCAAAAAAAGTGCATATAGTGTAAGGAGCCTATGGTGAAAACTTCAGACATACCAACATATACATCATAGGGGTTCTGGAAGGAGAAGAGAAAAAGAAATTGAAAACCTATTTGAAAACAATAATGACAGAAAACTTCCCTAGCCTGGTGGAGAAAATAGACATACACGTCCAGGAAATATAGAAAGTCTCACATAAGATGAACCCCAAAAAGTCCACAGCAAGACACATCACAACTAAAATGCAAAAGTTGGATACAAAAAGAAAAATTTTAAAGTAGCAAGAGAAAAGCAGTTTGTTATCAACAACAAAGCTCCCATAAGACTGTCAGCTAAAACTTTGCAGGACAAAAGGGATTGGCAAGAAATATTCAAAAGTGATGAAAAGCAAGGACCTACAACCAAGATTATCTACACAACAAAGCTATCATTTAGAATCAAATGACAGATACAAAGCTTCCCAGACAAGAAAAAACTAAAGAAACTTTCATCACCACCAAATAGCATAAAATGTTAAAGGGTCTTCTTTAAGAAAAAAAGGTATATAAAAAATATGATCATTAAAATAGCAATAAATACAAATCTATCAACAATTGAATCTAAAAGAAAAAATAAATGAAAAAGCAAAACAGAAACAGACTAATAGATACAGAGAACATTTTGACAGTTGCCAGATGGGAGGGAGCAGGGGGATGAATGAAAAAGGTGAAGGGAGTAAAAAATACAAATTGGGCCCTGCCCAGTGATTCATTGGATAGAGCATTGGCTCACTGTATGGACTTCCCGGGTTTGATTTCTAGTCAGGGCACACAGGAGAAGTGACCATCTGCTTCTCTCTTCCATCTTCTCCCCCTTCTCTCTGTCTTCTTTTCTCACAGCCAGTGGCTCAATTGATTCAGGCATTGGCCTCAAGTCCTGAGGATGCTTCAGTTCATCCACATTGGCCTCAGGCACTAAAAATATTTCAGTACTTGAGCATTGGCCCTAGAGGGGGTTGACAAGTGGATCCGAGGTGGGGCACATGCAGGAGTCTGTCTCACGAGGTGGGGCACATGCAGGAGTCTGTCTCACTGTCTCTCCTCCTGTCCAAAAAGAAATTATATATATATATATATATATATATATATATATATATATATATATATATATATATATATATATATATATATGTGGTTGTTACACAATAGTCATGGAGATGTAAGGTAGAACACAGGGAAAATAGTCAAGATGTATGGTGTCACATGGGTACAAGACTTATCAAGATGATCACTTAGTTTATGTAATGTTTAATCACTATGTTCTACACTTTGCATTCTCACCAACAGTGTATGAGGGGTGCAAAGTCTCTATATATCCTCACCAACTATCTGCTCCCTGTTCTTCCTAAATCCAGTTCTTCAAACTTCATTTCCACCATAGGAGCTACCCCTATATTTTCCCTGTACTTTTTCTTTTTTATTTCATTGTAAAACATCAGTTCTACTGGTTACAACCATAGAGTCCTAATTGACAAACAAATTCTACCCCTGGGGAGAATTCTCTCTGCCTGTTTCAAGCACCTGCTATTATGTTTGTGGCCCACAGGCCAAGAGCATAATAGAAATGCAATTCACATACTGGGAAGTCTGATGCTCTTCTCCAAAGACTAGGCTTCACTGCGGTCTGTGACTTGGGTACAGCAAGCAAGCACGCAGAGTGTAAAATATAAGGAGGCTCTCATGCTCATGGCCACTGAGGGCAAGTCAGATCCTGAGAGGGAGCATCGCCTTAAATTTTGTGTCATACATGCCTCCTTGTCATACCCTCGTCCAGTTATTTTCAAGCTATGTTTAGAATCTGAAGTTTATTTCTTTTGTGAGGAAATGTTTCTCACAGTAGGCCATCGAGCTTTCATTCATATTGAACCATTTATTTTCCAGATACAATTTCCAGGCTATAGAAGCAGTGATGGTCTTAGGATCTGGAAGCATTAGAGCTTTCAGAGGCCACCTGAGGACTGTGAGGCTCCTTTACAGCTTCCTCCTACTGTGATCATGCCAGGACGGGTCCACACAAGTTCCAGAGTATTTGCTGGCTGGTGCTTCACAACCACAAAACATTTTGGGAAAACTGACAACCCCTGAGGCCTCACCAAAATGGGAGAGGGAAACATAGTTGCTCTTTGGAGAATTAATGGGAGATTTCAACAGGACTTAAGTAGAAATTTCTTCATTAGGAGAATGATAAAATACAAAAGACTTTTTATTAAATTAATTTTAATTTATTGTGTTAACATGGATTCAAGTGTCCCCTCACCCCCCTCACCCATGTCCCTATTTGCACCTCTTTTGCCCCCCTTTCCATAACCCCCACCCCCTTCCTTCTGGGATTTCTGTCCCGTTATCTGTATCTCTGTGTTACATATATATCAGTGGTTCTTAACCTGGGTTCTATCGAACCCTATGGGTTCGATGAGTCGGTCTCAGGGGTTCGGAGAAGCCTCTGCCGCAGAGGTCAGAATAAAGTAATACCGTAATTTGTTGTGAGTTCATGCACCTTGTTGGTTTTGTTCTTTGAGCAAGGTGATGTTCATGCATGGCTCATTTTGTGCACCAGTAAAAAAACATATACTTATGTCTTTAATTTGGAAAAAAAATCATATTTTATCACTAAAGAAGGGTTCGGTGAATGCGCATATAAAGCTGGTAGGTTCGATACCTCAAAAAAGGTTAAGAACCACTGGTATATATACTTTCACTAATCTCTTCACCTTCTTTGATCCCATGACCTCATCCCCTTTTCCCTCTAAAAGCTGTCCCTCTGCTCCCTGTGATGCTGCCTCAGCCTCTATTTCATTCCTCAGTTCACTTTCTTCCTTAGATTCCACATATAAGTGAGATCATATGCTATTTGTCTTTCTCCGCCTGGCTTATTTCACTTAGCATAATAGTCTCCAGGTCCATCCATGTCATCACAAAAGGTAAGATTTTCTTCTTTTCATGGCTGCATAGTATTTCATTGTTTATATGTACCATTGCTTTTTAATCCACTCGTCCACTGACGAATGCTTGGGCTGTTTCCAGATCTTGACTATTGTAAACAATACTACCATAAACATGGGGGTGCATATCTTCTTTTGAATCATTGATTTGGTATTCTTAGGATATATTCCTAATGCTGGGATAGCTAGGTCAAAAGACAGCTCCATTTTTAATTTTTTCAGGAAACACCATACTGCTTTCCACAGTGGCTACATAAGTCTGCATTCCCACCAGCAGTGCAGGGGGGTTCCCTTTTCTCCACACCCTTGCCGGCACTTATTGAGTGTTGATTAGTTAATGAGTGCCATTCTGACTGGTGTGAGATGATATCTCATTGTAGTTTTAATTTGCATTTCTCTAATGATTAGTGATCTTGAACATATTTTCATATGCCATCATCTGTATATATTCTTTGGAGAAGTGTCTGTTCAGTTTTTTTGCCCATTTTTTAATTTGATTGTTTACCTTTCAGGTGTTGACTTTTAGAAGTTCTTTATAAATTTTGGTTATTAAGCACTTATCAGACATATTGGCAAATATATTCTCCCATTGTGTGGATTGTCTTTTTATTTTGTTAATGATGTCTTCTGCTGTACAAAAGCTTTTTACTTTAATACAGTCCCATTTGTTTATGCTCTTTTATTTGACTTACCCGTGGAGATATATCATCAAAAATATTGCTACAAGAGATATCAAAGTTTACAGTCTATGTTTTCTTTCAAGATGTTTATGCTTTCACGACTTATATTTAAGTCTTTTATCCATTTTGATTTTATTTTTGTGAATGGTATAAGTTGGTTTAATTTTTTTGCATGTACCTGTTCAATTTTTTCAACATCATTTATTAAAGAGACTGTCTTTACTCCATTGTATGCTCTTACCTCCTTTGTCAATTATCAATTAACCATGAAGGCATGGGTTTATTTCTGGGTTCCCTGTTCTGTTCCATTTATCTGTATGCCTGTTCTTATGCCAGTACCAGGCTGTTTTGAGTACAATTGCCTTGTAGTATAACTTGATATCAGGAAGTGTGATACCTCTCACTTTATTCATTTTCAAGATTGCTGAGGCTATTTGTGGTTTTTTTTTTTTTTTTGGTTCCATATAAATTTTTGAAATATTTGTTCAATATCTTTGAATTATGCCATTGGTATTTTGATAGGAATTGCATTGAATTTATAGATTGCTTTGGGTAATATAGACATTTTAATGATATTTATTCTTCCTATCCATGAACATGTATATGCTTCCACTTGTTTGTATCTTCCTTAATTTCTTTTATCAATATTTTATAATTTTCTTCATACAAGTTCTTTACCTCCTTGGTTAAATTTACTCCTAGGTACTTTATTTTTGTTGTTGTTGCAATAGTAAAGGGAATTGTTTCCTTAATTTCTCTTTCCAACAGTTTATTGTTGGTATATAAAAATGCCAATGATTTCTGAATATTGATTTTATATCCTGCCACCTTGCTGAATTAATTTATCAGGGCTAGAAGTATTTTGACTGAGAGTTTAGGGTTTTCTATGTACAATGTCATGTCATCAGCAGATAATGAAAGTTTTACTTCTTCTTTTTCAATTTGGATGCCTTTTATTTCTTCGTCTTGTCTGATTGCTATGGCTAGGACTTTCAGGACTATGTTAAATAAGAGTGGTGAAAGGGGGCACTGCAGCCATATTTCTGATCTTAAGGGGATTACTTTTCATTTTTGCCCATTGAATATAATGTTGGCTGTTGGTTTGTCATAGATGACCTTTATTATGTTGAGGTATGTTCCTTGTATTCCCACTTTGCTGAGAGTTTTAATCATAAATGGGTGCTGAATTTTATCAAATGCTTTTTCTGCATATATTGATATATCATGTGATTTTTACCCTATTTTTACAGAATAAATCCCACTTGATCATGATGTATTTTTTTTTTTTTTTCATGTATTGCTGGATTCAGTTTGCTAATATTTTGTTGAGAATTTTAGCATCTAAGTTCATTGGGGATATTGGCCTATAGTTTTCTTTCTTGGTAGTGTCTTTACCTGGTTTGGAAATGAGGATAGTGCTTGCATCATAAAAGGAGCATGGAAGACTTTCCTCCTCTTGAATTTTTTGAAATAGCTTGAGAAATCTCCAAACTGTTTTCCACAGTGGCTGCACCAGTCTGCATTCCCACCAGCAGTGCAGAAGGGTTCCCTTTTCTCCACATCCTTGCCAGCACTTATTCTGTGTTGTTTTGCTGATGAGTGCCATTCTGACTGGTGTGAGGTGATATCTCATTGTTGTTTTAATTTGCATTTCTCTAATGATTAGTGATGTTGAGCATTGTTTCATATGCCTATTGGCCATTTGTATGTCCTCTTTGGAGAAATTTCTATTCATTTCTTTTGCCCATTTTTTTGATTGGATTGTTTGTCTTCCTGGTGTTGAGTTTTATAAGTTCTTTATAAATTTTAGTTATTAACCCCTTATTAGATGTGCTGTTGAATATGTTCTCCCATTGTGTGGTTTGTCTTTTTATTCTGTTCTTATTGTCTTTAGCTGTGCAAAAACTTTTTAGTTTGATATAGTCCCATTTGTTTATCTTGCCTTTTATTTCATTTGCCTGTGGAAATAAATTGGCAAATATATTGCTGCTACAGATGTTGGAGAGCTTGCTGCCTATGTTTTCTTCTAAGATGCTTATGGTTTCACGGCTTACATTTAAGTCTTTTATCAGAAAATTAAAAATCAAACTGCCTTTTGACCCAGCTATCCCACTTATAGGAACATACCCGAAGAACACCATAGCACTGTTCGAAAAGAAGAAATGTGCCCCCATGTTCGTGGCAGCATTGTTCACAATAGCGAAGATCTGGAACCAGCGCAAGTGTCCGTCAGAAGACGAGTGGATTAAAAAGCTATGATACATATATACTATGGAATACTACTCAGCCATAAGAAATGATGACATCGGATCATTTATAACAAAATGGATGGACCTTGATAACATTATACGGAGTGAAATAAGTAAATCAGAAGAAAAAAAAACTGAGAACAGCATGATTTTATACATAGGTGGGACATAAAAGTGAGAATATGAGACATGGACAAGAGAGTGGTGGTTACGGGATGGGGAGAGGGAGGGAAGAGTGGGATAGGGAGGAGGGGAGGGACACAGGGAAAACCAGATAGAAGGTGACAGAGGACAATTTGACTTTTGGTGACAGGTATGCAACACAATTGAATGATAAGATAACCTGGAGATGTTTTCATTGTACATATGTACCCTGATTTATTGGTGTCACCCCATTAGAATTAATAATAATAAAATATATATAAAAAAAGAAAAAAAGAAATAGCTTGAGAAGAATAAATGTTAGTTCTTTGAATGTTTGATAAAATTTGCTGTGAAGCCATCTGGTACAGGACTTTTGTTTGCTGGGAGTTTCTTTATAACTGTTACAATTTCATTTGTTGTAATTGGTTCTTTTAGGTTTTCTGATTCTTCCAGACAGTGTTTTGGAAGATTGTATGTTTTAGGAATTTATCCATTTCACCTAGGTTGTCAAATTTCTTAGCATATAGATCTTCATAGTATTTTCTTACAATCCTTTGTGTTTCTGCTGTGTCAGTTGTTACTTTTCCACTTTCATTTCTATTTTTATTTATTTTATTTATTTCTTTTTTTCTTGATGAGTCTAATTAAAGGTTCGTCAATCTTGTTTATCTTTTCAAAGAAAGAGCTCTTGGTTTTATTGATCTTTTATATTTCTTTTTAGTCTCTATGTCATTTATTTCCACTCTGATCCCTATTATTTCCTTCCTTCTACTTCCTCTGGGATTTATTTGTTGTTCTTCTTATAGTTCTTTTAGATGCATGGTTAAGTATTTTCTTTGAATTTTTTCTTACTTCTTAAAGTATGCTTGTAATGTTATAAACTTTCCTCTCAGGACTGCTTTTGCTGTGTCCCATAAATTTTGAGTTGTTATATGTTAATTTTCATTTGTTTCAAGAAAATTTTTTATATCTTTCTTGTTCTTATTGTAAACCAGTTCGTTAATTAATAACATGTTATTTAGCCTCCAAGTGTTTGAATGCTTTTCAGTTTTTTTATTGTAGTTGATTTCTAGTTTCATGCCCTTGTAATCAGAGAAGATGCTTGATATGATTTCAATCTTCTTAAATTTATTGAGTCTTGTTTTGTGTCCTAACATGTGGTCTATCCTAGAGAACATACCATGAGCACTTGAAAAGAATGTATATTTTGTTGCTGTGGGATTAAAGATTTTGAAGATTTCAGTTAAACCCAGTTTATCTAGTGTGTCATTTAAGGTGGCTATTTCTTTGTTAATTTTCTGTCTGGGGGATCTATCCATTGATGTTAGTGGGGTATTAAATTTCCCTACTATTATATATAGTATTGCTGTTGATCTCACTCTTTATATCTATCAAACTCTGCTTTATATATTTAAGTGCTCCTATATTAGATGCATAAATATTTGCAATTGTTACATCCTTCTGTTGGATTGTTCCCTTTATTATTATATAGTGACCTTCTTTATCCCTTATCATAGCCCTCGTTTTAATGTCTATTTTGTCAGATATAAGTATTGCTACCCCAGCTTTTTTTTCATTTCCATTTATGTGAAAAACTTTTGTTCATCCCTTCACTTTCAGTCTATGTGTATCTTTTTTTCTGAGATGGCTCTGTTGTAGACAGCATATGTATGGGTTCTGTTTTCTTATCCATGCAGCTACTGTATTTCTGTTGGTTGGAGTATTTAGTCCATTTACATTTAAGGTTATTACTGACAAGTATTTATTTATTGCCATTTCATTCTTTAAATCTACTTTTCCCTTTTTCAAGATTTATTTTTCTTTGCTCTTTTTATAGCAGGCCTCTTAACATTTCTTGCAGTAATGGTTTGGTTGTAATGAATTCTTTGAGTCTTTTTTTGTCTGGGAAACTTTTTATTTGTCCTTCAACTTTAAATGATAGACTTGCTGGATAAAGTAGTCTTAGTTTTAGGTTCTTGTTTTGCATCATTTTGAATATTTCTTGCCATTCCCTCTGGCCTCATGTGCTTCTGTTGAGATGTCGGATGTCATTCTTATGAGGGCTCCTCTGTAGGTAATTAACTGCTTTACTCTTGCAGCTTTTAGTATTCTTTCTTTGTCTCTTAACTTTGGCATTTTAATTTTGATGTACCCTGGTGTAGGCCTCCTTCAGTTCCTCTTTAATGGAACTCTCTGTGTTTCTTGAAGTTGTGTGACTTTTTCCTTCATCGATTTAGGGAAATTTTCAGCTATTATTTCTTCAAACAGGTTCTCTATTCTTTGTTCATTCTCATCTTCTTAGGAACCACTATGATGAGGATGTTGTTTCTCTTCATGTTGTCACAGAGGTCTCTTAAGAGTTTCCTCAGTCTTTTTGAGCCTCTTTTTATTTTGCTGTTCTAATGTTTATCTTGTCTTCTAAATCACTGATTTGATCATCTGCTTCATCCAGCCTGCTGTTTATTCCTTCTAGTGCAGTCTTCATTTCTCATATTGCATTTGTCATTTCTGACTGGTTACATTTTATGATTTCAATGTCCTTTTTGATGCTTGCTATCTCTTTATTTAGGTGCTCATTATATCTATACATTGTTTCTCTGAGATCCTTCAGCATCCTGAAAATCATTATTTTAAACTCTGCATCTGGTAATTTAGTTACTTCCATTTCATTTAGTTCTTTTTCTGGGGATTTCTCTAATTGATACATTTAGATCGCATTTCTTTGTCTACCCATTTTGTCTCTGTAGAGACTCCTCCTTTGTGTGTGCTGCTTGTGTAGCTAGCTAAGTCTAGGGTTGGTGCTGTTTGCCACCAGTTACCAGTTATGTTAGTTCTAAATCATCTTAGGTTGGTGCCAGCTGTTGTTTGTAACCTGCTGTGAGCTACTTGTCTGTAGCTACTGCTTTTTGCTGTTTGTGTCTGCATTTTCTGTGTTTGGGTAGTGTAGGAGTGGCCAACCTGTGTATAAGGATCAGCTTTCTCCTGCTTAGAGCTGAAAGCTGCTCTGTAAAAGCCCTAATCTTTATAAGATTTGCCTCCATGAGATTTTCAAGATCCTCTTGCAGCTCTTCCAAGAGCCTTCTGTAGAAAGACTGTAGTGACTTCACTCAACCAATCTCTCTACAGGGTGTAATTTGTTGGGTTAGGGCTACTGAGGTTGGGAATATAATGTTAGTGGGACCACCTACTTCAAGAGTCTCTTGGGCAGTAGCTCAGTACAGCTATTATGACCCCTACTTCAAAGCCTAATTCCTCAGCCATTACTAGATACTCAAATTTTATTTCTCCCCAACAAGGTGAACAGTAGGTTCAGATTGAGTGTGGCCGACAGTCCTCTCTGCAGAAGTTCTTTCAGCTGATGAGACCCTGTTATCAAGAAGAAGACTGAGAGAGTCCTCTCCTGGGGCTGACTGTGCCCCCTAGAAAGTGGCTAAGCCCCTTGACCAAACCCAACAATAGGCTCACAGGGACCCACACTTTGAATGTCCATGCTCCAAGCCTCTCTCCTTTCCCGCTTTGGAGTATATCTCAGCAGAGTAGAATACCCAGCACCCAGGCTGGTTGACTGTGAAGCACCACCCCATCCAATATACATTAGCCGCTATGATGGTACTGATCACAGAGAGCAGAACTCACCTCAGCTGAGCCAGGTGTCAGGGGTCCTTCCTTAGGATACCACTGTAGCAAGGGTTGTTATGTCCTGAACCAATGTTCTCCTCAGCTAGCCATAAGTTGTGCCAGCCCTGGGTATCCCTTCGCAGAAACCCGGTGCAGACCAGTGAGAGACATTGCCTGTAACTGGCCTTCAGCAACCTTCTTGGAACTACAAGCAATCCAGAGTTTTTGGCTGCCTCTGTTGTACCCAGGTGCACATGGAAATACCAGCTGCACACCTAGGCTGGATTTTACCCACACTGAGCCTGGAGGAAAGTCTGCTTAAAAAACCAAGGTTCCCTGAGTTCATCCTTCTGCAGCCTCTGTCTGCTGGCTGTTTGTTGGTCTCAGCCACTGAATAAACTTCTGCTAGAGTCTAGAGTCTAGAGTCTACAGCAATTCAGGGATTAAGAAGAGTGGTGGGTGTGGCTTAGCCCCTCAGCCCCAGGTGTCAGTCTGTCTAGACTTTTTTCACAGACTTCAGTAGGGTGTGGCTCCAGCAGTCCAGTGGATACAGCCTTTGAGACTCAGAGATGTGGTGTGCCCGCACTCCAATGAGTTTCAATGGAATATCTCCTGAGGTGGAAGCACCACTCTTAGACTCAGAAGCATGCAGGTGTGGGGTAGCTCTGACCTCAACGCTAGAAAACTGAGTCACTGACACCCCCTGCTTCCTGGCCTCTCAGAATGACCCTTTGCCCTGATGGGGCAGGAGAGACTCCCAATGGTGGAGTAGTTACTTTTCCCCAGGCTGATGCCACTCAGAGGGGATTGTTGCACCCCAGAAAGATGGCAACTGCAGTATTGGAGAATGACTCAGCACAGAGGCCATTCCCATCATGTCTCTCCCTGAGCCTCCAACTTTATACTCTCCTCATGCAACTCCAGTCTGCTCAGCTTTCCCTGCCCCAGAGCCCCAAGTAACTGGTTGTGAACGAGATTTTCTGTGCAGGCCCTTTAAGACAAAGTCTGCATCTCAGAAAGCTGTCTTTCTTGCAGACAGAAACCAGGCTCTTTTCACCACCAAATTCTGTCTGGATGCCTCTGCTAGGCTTTGGGGCTCTAGACTGGGGCTCCGAGCTTGGGGCTGAGCACTTACACCTCTTAGGGTGACCCTCCCCCCAGTGAGAGTCCCTCCAGACATTCTGTTGCCCCTCGCTCCTGGGAGCGGGGCAGCCCTTTCCGCATCTCTGTCCTTCCTACCAGTCTGGGTGTGACTTCTTCTGTGATCCTTGGTTATAGAATCCTCTTTGTTTTGTCCAAAGTTGGTTTTTCAAGATGATTGTTCTTAAATTAAGTTGTAATCTAATTTTTTCCTGGGAGGTGGCAGTTGAAATGTCTGCCTACTCAGTCACTATCTTGGGATCATCCAAAGGAGACTTTTAAAGGAAGACTGTGAGCCCTTGAACTCTTGAGGGCTTTATAGAAAGCATATAAAGCCATCTCCCCTGTTAGACACGCACTGGCCTTCCTAGATCATTTTGACTCCATAGCTTAAAACTCTTTTGGGTGGTTAGCTACATGCCTGGTAAGGGTTCAAAACCATTATTAACACTAGAAGAAATAACTATATTTTTGAAAAATATATAGATAGGTACACACAGAGTTTTTATAATGTTGAATATACTATTTGCCTCATATTTTTTAAATATCATGTTGGTGATAATATCTATTTCATACATGATTGGATTTTATCTCTACTGAAAGAAATCTTATAGCTGAAATGTTTCATGGATCAACAGAGCACATATAGAAATGAAATATGTAGATCTTTCATTTGTAATAAATACTTTTTTGAAAGAAAGAGGTCATTTCTTCGGTGTAGGCAACTGACACTAGCAGAGTAAGAAAATCAAGTAATCTGAATTAAAAATTAAGAAATATGATTGTATCATAATTATAATGATACAATATAATATGGTGCTAAGTACACACTCCTAAGTAGAATATACATAAAATTAAAAATTAATGTAATAGTTTTCTACAAAGCTCCTATTTCCTTAAGATAATCATATTCTTTTGTCCCTTTTCTGTTACTACATCTGCTCCTCTTCCTGAATTGCCCTTTTTAATTGTTGCATTTGTTTATCTACTCAGAGTTACCTTTAATTCCTTCTTGCCCTTATTTAATCAGTTGCCAATATCTTGCATTGTCCCACTATTTCTCCTAAATATCCTTTCTTTCCAGTTTCCTTCCCCTAAAAAGGACCTTATTGTCTCTCACTTAGACTATTGCAGTATCTTTCCATTCTCTAACCATCTTATTTTTCTTAAACCTTCTTTCAATCTTTTCTTTATGATCCAAAGGAGTCTAAGGCTCCCCATTACCTCAAAGATAAACTAAAAAACTCTTTAAATAGCTTTTAAGTACCTCAATGGTTTAGTCTTCATATAATTTATTTTTCTAATCTTATCTTTATTTCCTTCTGTTCATAAATTACTACTTGCTATTTACTATTTTGAGCTAACATTTGATCTCCTGGATAACTTCATTCATGCTATTTCCTTCTATTGGAATTCTCTTACAAATACTGCACAAGTAAAATATCACTTATTCCCTGTAGCTTTATTCAGTCATACTAGACTGAAGTCCTTTAACCATAAAATACTTTCTGTACATTTTTATAAAATAAATATTGCAATTATTTGTTCTTATAACATGTGTGTCTATTAGATCACATGGGGCATTGATGACAAAATTCCTGGTTAATTCATCTTCATTTTCTCACAAGGTAAACTAGCAACATGTCTTACATACAATAGATAATCATTGAATATTGATAGTTATGAATGAGTATAAATACAACTGGTTTTTAGACATTTTTCTCCTTAGTTTTACCAAATATTAGAAGAATAATTATACCATTTATTCAACTATGTACATACTCAGGTACTGTGCATTTCATTTGGTCCTACCCAGGTTAATTATTCTATTTTTTTAAGATCACACAAAGAAGGAAAATTCATCATCTCTTTCTCAACTTCTTCTACCAGCCCATCTCTTCTTAACCCCATATTAGGATTATCAGTCCAAGTGTAGTCCCAGAACGGTGGGGTTGTCCCTTTTCAGAGGGCCTTCTGAAGGCTGAGGCCCCTCCAGGAACCACTGTTGTGTCAGCTTTGCACTGGTTACCAACTCAGCTCTGTAAGTTTATAGACATAAGCATCCATTTCACCCACAAATGCCACAGAAATCAGATTTCCAGTAGAAAAAATACAAGCATGGAAGCATCATTAAATATTTTCATTAGACTAATTGTCAATATTTCAACTTGATAAAAAATACCTTTGCCCTGCTCACTTCTAAAACTCCAGTGAATCAGAGCTCACTGAGAGCTGTGACTATGCCCTACTATTGCCCCGTTTTGGTAAAAAATAAATCAGAGCAAATAGTCAATGCCAGCATTTCTTTCAATTCTAAAGCTTGTGAATAAATGTTTTGTTCTGGATGAAACTGTATGATTTAAAATGTAAAGCAGATTTTTATTTAATTTTTTTAAAAAAGCACTTAAAGACTGATCGGGCAGTGGAGCGGTGGATAGAGCATCGGACTGGGATGCGGAAGACCCAGGTTCGAGATCCCGAGCTCACCAGCTTGAGCGCAGGCCCATCTGGCTTGAGCAAAAGCTGGCCAGCTTGGACCCAAGGTCGCTGGCTCCAGCAAGGAGTGGCTTGGTCTGCTGAAAGCCCGTGGTCAAGGCACATGTGAGAAAGCAATCAATGAAAACTATGGTGTCGCAATGGCAACGAAAAACTAATGATTGATGCTTCTCACCTCTCTTCGTTCCTGTCTGTTCCTATCTATCCCTTTCTCTGACTCTCCCTCTCTGTCCCTGTAAAAAAAAAAAAAAAAAAAGCACTTAAAGACTCTTCCACAGTTCCAAACTTCCCCCACAAATACCTAATCTTATATTCTAAATTTTATAATAGCATTTTAAAACAAATATTATAGACTGTAAACTCTTAAGCTTTTTGTTCACAAAGAATATAAAACTCTTTAAATAATGCCTCCCAAACTTAAAGAAACAATATGTAACATTTACGTGAATTAATTAAAACAATTGAGAGGGCAAAAGCAAAGACTATTCGTAAATTACATGAGTAAACAACATAAAAATAATTGGTACAAAATTTAAATTCATAAACATAGATAAGAGTGCAGTGGTTACCAGGGAAAGAAGGAGAGGGGTTGGACGAAGCGTATAAAGAGGGACAAATATAAGGCGATGAGAATAATTAGACTTTGGGTGATAAATGTACAACATAATTGACTGTCCAAATGATGTGGAGACGTTTACCCAAAATCTATGCACTCTTGTTGACAAATATCACCTTGTTAAATTTAATTTCCTAAATAATAATAATATTAATAACACTGGGGAACAATTTTTTTCATTTTTGGTTGCATGAGGTTTTAAAACTGTTTCTATATATGTCTGCATCACAGATTCTAAATATGAAATCCATTTCTTGGTGCATGCTCTAGTTTTTGTGCAATTTTAATTTCTTTTTCTACAGTTAATGGCATGCATTGGTTTTTAAATTGGAGTTAAAGGGCAATGACTTTTGCATTGAACATAATAACCACAAGGCAATTAATGTTTTACAAACATCACTTTTACATAATTGTAGTTGTTTTTCAATGTAAAAAATTATTATCTGATAAAAAACACCCTCTTATTTTGTTTGAAGATTGAATCATGGCTTCTTCGAGTAGGTGTAAATGTAAAAATAGTCCTGACACCTTCTGTTATATATGTGGCTGTTACACACTTCAATGTCAAAGGCACAATATTTCATCATTTGTGACATGTGCATATATTGCCTGTTTTCATGTTCCCCTTAGCGATCAAGACAAGAATTGGACTCCTCATATTGTGTGTTATAATTGTGAGAAAATGCTTCGTGACTGGACAAAAGGAAAAAGAAAAGAAATGCCTTTTGTATTCCCATGGTTTGGTGTGAACCTAAGGACCACAGCAGTGACTGTTATTTCTGTCTGATCCATACAAAGGGCATTGGCAAGAAAAACGGCATATGATTGCATATCCTAATATTCCTTCAGCAATACGACCTATCCCACACTCTGAGACACTCCCAGTACCAGTTTTCAATGGTTTTATTTCTTGTAAGGACGAAGAAAGTGAACATACTGATCAAGTATATTTTGATAAGATGCATGAGAAAATGGTTACAGAATCTGAAGGGTCTTCTTCTGATGCCAAGCAGTCATTAACTCCTCAGCAGTTTAGCCAACTGGAATAGAATGATTTAGTAAGAGATTTGGGCCTATCAAAGAAAGCAGCTGAGTTATTCACCTCCAGGCTCCAAGAAAAGAATGTACTTCACTGATCAGCTAAAGTATCCTATTTCAGGAAGCGTGAACAAAATTTTGTGGACTTTTTTTCGAAAACAAACACTTTGTTTACTGTCATGATATCAATAGTCTTCACAGCCATCTAGGTGTTACCACTTACAGTCCAACAGAATGGTGGCTATTTCTTGACAGCTCTAAACAGAGTCTGAAATGTGTTCTCCTACACAATGGTAATGTTTATGCAGCGGTTCCAATTGGTTATTCAACTCATCTGAAAGAAGATTATAACGACTTAAAAATTGTCCTCGACTTTCTGAAGTATGAGGAGCATAACTGGATCATTTGTGTGGATCCTAAAATGGTAAATTTCCTGCTAGGACAACAGAGAGGTTTCATGAAGTATCCTTGCTTTCTGTGTTTGTGGGACAGCCGAGCTCGGGAGAAACACTGGACAAGAAAAAGTGGCCGAAACGTGAAGTTCTTGAAATAGGGATGCAAAATATTGTGAATGAACCTGTAGTTAATTGAGACAGGATCATTTTTCTTCCACTTCACATCAAACTTGGCTAAATGAAGCAACTTGGTCAGACTTTGAATAGAGAAAGTAAATGCTTTCAACATATTATTTCTGCTTTTCCTGCCTTGTCTTTCAAGAAGATAAAAGCAGGTGTATTCGATGGACCTCAAATTCGAACCCTCATATGTGATGAAGAATTTGCCAGGAAGATGAATAAGGAAGAGAAAGCAGCATGGCAGTCTTTTGCAGCAGTTACAAATAATTTCCTTGGCAACAAAAAAGCAGAAAACTATGAACTTCTGGTTCAAAGGATGCTGTTGGCTTTCCACAACATTGGATGTAACATGAACGTTAAGATTCATTTCCTGAAAAGTAACCTTGATAAGTTTCCTGAAAATCTTGGAGCTGTTAGTGATGAGCAGGGAGAACACTTTCATCACGATCTGGAGAAAGTGGAAGAGCGTTATTAGGGGCGATGGGACAGAAATATGATGGCAGACTACTGCTGGAGCATCAAACGAGATTGTCCTCAACAAGTACACAAACGCAAGAGCTACAAATGCAAATTTTTGCCTGAATAGAATTTAAATAAGTTTTGCAGAAATTTTATGATTAAAATAAGTGTTTTAATATGTTCTATTTCAAAATTGTAGATAAATTCTTATGCAATCATATCTTTTAGTGTATTAGTGTATTTACTGCATTATATAAATTATATTTTCACAAATATGATGCCCAAGAAGACATTATACTTCATTATGTTAAACTAAATGTTGAAAATTTTACAAGAAGATGAAAACCTAAAATCTTGAATTGCAAAGAAAACTTTATCTTACAGAGAAAAACTAATGTCAGAAATGATATCAGTATACTTGAATTAGGTAAGAACAAGGTTTTTGTTGATACAATAAATATTTTGTTCCCCAGTGTAATAATTGGTGAAAGTTACAATAGATATATTACAATTATTTATTAATGAGTAAAGGAACAGGTAATTTAGGGGACATGAAATTAATTGCATGTTGTATGTCATTATATTATTTGAGGAATATTTATTTATTACCTGTATTCTCTTATGACATGAGATTTAATAAATTCCATTTATTTAGAGGTTATACATAATAAAAAATTTTTCATTATATGTTTATTTCATGAAAAAATACTTCATTTTAGGATAATGTCATGTGAAAATCGGGCCTTTTTCAACTTCAAAGTTATTTGATACTAAGGTTCCCAATGTTCGAACAAAATGAATTCAGAGTAGATGATTTGACAATGAAATTATTCTCATTTAAATGTTGTACTGAAAATCATAGTTTTCCTCTTTTTAGGTTGTGTTCTATAAATAAGTTAACAAAACCCAGCTCTAACAAAATGAGACTTTGTCAATTCACATAACTAAAAATTTCAAGGTATAGCTGACTTCTGCCAGCACTGGCCTCAGGGCTCAAACTATGTCATCTGGATGCATTCTCTCTCTATCTCTTACAGCAGTTTCTGCTGTTGGTTTCAGTTTCTTTTCTACCTGTAGTTTAAGTGACTTTGCCAGGTCACACTCCACTATTTTTTATCTGTCTTGAAATCCTAGAAATAGTTTCATAGTATCTCGTTTGCTATGATGGAAAGACAAGCCTGCTCCTGAACCAACTGTGTGGTCCCAAGAGAATGTGGGGATGTCTCATAGGTCAGGTCTGAATCACATCTCATCCTTGGAGCTCCACCAAGGTTACAGGAACTGCTTGTGGAAAGGGCTAAATCCCTCACTAAAATGGAAGAGAGGAAATGAATGATGGGAAGCTCAAAAATCAACAGATGCTTACTATGAGTAAAAAGAACACACTCTTGTTGCCTGACCTGTGGTTGCACAGTGGATAAAGCGTCAACCTGGAATGCTGAGGTTGTCAGTTCGAAATCCTGGACTTGCCTGGTCAAGGCACATATGGGAGTTGATGCTTTCTGCTCCCCACCCTTCTCTGTGTCTCTCTCTTCTCTCTAAAATGAATAAATAAAGTCTTTAAAAAAGAACAACAACAAAAAAAGAGAACACACTTCTGTTAATTAAAGAGCCAAGAAGTAATGCCACTTCTACCAAAGCTCTATAGTTTTGGGCAAGTCAACCCTGGTTCTCTTGTGCATCAATGTTTAGCATCTGTACCCACATGTTCCTGCTCCAGTTTCTTCTCTGCACTGCTCCTAGGATACAGTCCAAAATCCCAAACAAAGCCCTGCATAGTCAGCCTCTTCTCAAAAAAGAGTGACCCTCCTTACCATTCTCTGGGCCCCCAAACCCAAGCCTTTTGTCCCAGTCCGCTGCAACAGAGCCTTTGCACATTCTCTACCCACAGCCTACACTCTCTTTCTCCTTTCTTCTATTTGCTTACTGAATCCTACTTACTTTCAGATATTGATTCAAACATTACTTCTGCAAGGAAGTTTTTCTAACACCATCCCCACCGGGGTCAAATTCCCCTACAATACAGTTTCATGAAATGTATCATTTAATAGTACCTATCACAGCAGTTTATCTATTTGTGTTACATTGATTAGTTTTTCCAAGCAAATTGAAATATCTTTCCCTCACTAAAGTATAACCTCCATGAGGAAAATATTATATCTATATTCACTTACCATTGTATCCTTGTACCTATCATATTGTCAGTTCTCAGTAAATAAATGAAGGACTAAATATAGATGCTCTATTACAATGTTTCTTTCATCTCTAGAGTAATGGGATTAGACTAAGAGATCTCAAACCATCAATTCCAGCTCTTAAAATTCTCTGCTTCTAGTTAAATACTATAAATGCTTTATATTTTTGGTTGGTTAAATATTTTTAAGTAATACTGCTAAAGAAACCACTAGAGGAAAATGGTTATTTAGCCGATACATCTTATAACTAAAGAGTGAATGAAATCCCTTTAAATTAGTGAAATTTTACCATCCAAATTATGATAAGAAGTGCTTCATATCTATTGAATCGGATTAAAAGTGCATATTCCACCCTTAAATAAGAGTATTTAACTTAGTTTAAAATCACTCTACAAGTGATTATTAAGACCATGAGTTTCTTTGAGATGAGTCGAGCCAGGGTTAACAATATTATGAGGCAAGTAAATTTTGTCCTTAGTACCCTTCCTTTTGTTTTCCATTTCTTTCACATTTGGGGGCCAGGCACATCCCATTACCTTCAGCAAACCACCCAGTGCCTTCTCTCTGTTCATTGGTTATTCTCATATTAGCTCCCACTTGCCCAATGGAACCTGAATAAGACCTCGTCTACACACACTAAGAATCCTCATCTTCTTCTCTGTTTAAATTTACCTGCCCCTGCTTTCATTTCTTTAAAACCTTGATCTTTATGAGAGCCAATGGTTGTAGCAGGTTATTAACAAGAAAACTCATCCTAGTATGTTATATAGTGAGTTACCTCTCTCAAGATAAAAGGGCATATGTCCTCTTAAAGGCTTTTAAGAAATGACAGTAATGGTGGAAATTTCAGGCACCATTGCAGACTGATGAGGGAGACAGATTTTAAAGCATGGGGGCCTCTCGCTGATCCTCAAATTATTTCATACAGGCAGCTGCTGGCGCTGCCCATGAGTAAGCCAGTCTGTCTCTGGAGAACTTTATAAACAGTGTGGATTTCACTGTTTGACATGGGTGAAGCATAGTTCTCCCTGAAAATAACTGCTTTCAAAGTGTCATCTGTTTACAAAGCTGCCATTTAGATGTTCTCAAGACTAGGACAACTGTTCCTGACTCAGATCAAACGGGTCAGCCTGCCCTAGGAGATGGATGGCTTTGGAGGTATTTTTGAGTAGCCAGCTGATTTACTCATCATTTTTATTTTGGATTCTGATTCAAGCATACACAATGCTAGAAATGAAAGAGAATGCTGAAATCCATGGCATGTTCTGCTCACCCAGAACATACTTTACAACCCCCCATCAGTGAATCTCCTGTTGATATCAGGGAAAGTCACTGTATGCAGAGAAGAGAGACACATGCCAGGAGAGGGAGCCCATTATATAGTTGAGAGCTAATTTTACTTAATCTTCTTGATCTCCATAAAGAGTATTCTGAGACCTCGCAGGATTTAAATAAAAAAAAGATAGAGATGAAGACAAACTGTTCAAGCAGATCCAATGTAATATTTATTAAGGCCGTCCATCACAGTGTGTTTACATGCCTAACCAAATTTAAAACTGTCTGCTTAAGAACAGAGGAGGAAAACCGATTGCTTGTACCAAGGCAAAACAAACTCACTCCATCCCTACATACTTATATTTAGAAAATAAAATGAAATGATATGGGCATCATATTAAACACTTACACTTCCATTTAAAATGAAAAGAAAGATAAAAAGATAAATCTGTGACCCCGGGTTTATTCTTAAACAGAAACCTCATCTTAGAGGAGAATCTCCCCATGCTTAATAGCAGAATTAACAATAAAGAAACCTTATTCTTCACTGGGGGAAAGGGAGCAGGGAGAGAGGGTCCGAAAAGGGCAGGAGGAAAGGGGATTCTCACATCTTAATGAGACCTACTTTGAGAATATCAGCACTGGAAAATACACTAAACGTGTCCAGCTCAAATAAGACGTTGTGTATTTTGTTCTTGAACTCTTCCAGTGATAGAAAACTCATCACCCCTCAGGCATCCCATTCTAGTTTTGGATGGCTTGACACATTAGAAATTTCTCCCTGTAATATTCTTAAGTCTGTGCCCTTGTAATTTTCCCTTATTGGTCCTACTCTGCCTCTTTGAGTCAACCACAGAGAATAAATTTAATGTTTCTTATAAAGTATGGGCCTTCAAATATTGAAAGATAGCTTTCCTTGAATATCAGATTTTCTTTCTTGTTGACTTAATCTACAACCTTATTGTTATATCATTGCTTGAAAGTTTTCCAAACTGCAGGAAGTCTTCCTCCTTCCTGAGACGTATGTCAGAAGGTCAACTTTTTCCACATTAAAATTTTTTTTTTTTCCTTTCTTAGTTGATAGCTTGTCAAACTGTAGGACTGTCTAGTTGGACTAACAATTTTGGATGTTATAAAGTTAAAGGCATTTGTTTGAAGAGCAGGGCAAATTTAGTTGGCTATACATTTTTTTGAATCCTCTAAAGCACTGCTCCTGGCATTCATACACACAAGGGCTTAAAACACCTTGAATAAATGAATGACTGAGGAATCCTAACTATTCTATTACTTGTATAGACTTTGACACCTTACAAAGGAATTTAATCTATTATTTGAGTGTCACAATAAACAAGAGGTCAGTGGAAAAGATCTTGGTACCCCTATCCCATATATATGAGAAAACTGCAATTCAGAAATAAGTGCATTTTGAAGGAAAGTCCTCTATTTGTACAAAAACAAGTTTGAACATACTCCAACCTATATTAGCAGCACACATTCATAGACTCTCAAAAGAAAAAGATTTCTATTAAATATCTTTGCATTATAGTCAAGTTAATAAATTTTATAGTGCATTTTTATTTCAATATGATACATTTTTTACCAAAAGGGACATACCCTAAAATATTTTTCTTGATGTAATGAAAAACCCACAATAACAAACTATGCTTGCATTAAGAAGACAATCTATTTTTACTGTAAAAAAATGTTATTTTATTTTATTTTTCTATTACAGTTTACTTTCAATATTATTTTGTTGTAGTCTCAAGTGTACAGCATGATGGTTAAATAATCAATCATATAAATCAATCATATACTTTGCAAAGTGTTGCCCTCAATATTTCCAGTTCTCACCATGTACCATATATACCTATTAAAATATTATAGGCTATGTTCCCTATGCTGTACTATCCCTGTGACTATTTTATATCTTCTGATTTGTATTTCTTAATCTCTTCACCTTTTCACCCAATCCTAAACTCCCTATTCTCTGGCAACCATTAGTCTGCTCTCTGTATCAATGAATCTGTTTCAATTTTGTTTGTTCACTTGTTTTGTTCTTTAGATTCCATGTAACTGAAAACATATGGTATTTTGTTTTTCTCTGACTTATTTCACTTAGCATAATACCCTCTAGGTCCATCTATGCTTTTGCATTTGCAAAAGATATTTTTTATGGCCAACTAATATTCCCCTGTATATATATGTGCCACTGCTTTTTTTTTTTTTTTTTTTTTTTTTTTACAGGTACAGAGAGAGAGTCAGAGAGAGGGATAGATAGAGGGATAGATAGGGACAGACAGACAGGGACGGAGAGAGGTAAGAAGCATCAATCATCAGTTTTTCGTTGCCATCGCAACACCTTAGCTGTTCATTGATTGCTTTCTCACATGTGCCTTGACCGGGGGCCTTCAGCTGACCGAGCAACCCCTTGCTGGGACCAGCAACCTTGGGTCCAAGCTGACGAGCTTTTGTCAAGCCAGGCGGGAACACACTCAAGCTAGCGAGCTCGGGGTCTCGAACCTGTGTCTTCCGCATCCCAGTTCAATGCTCTATCCACTGTGCCACTGCCTGGTCAGGCTGCCACTGCTTTTTTATTGATAGACAATAGAATTGCTTTCATATCTTGGCTAAGGTAAATAAAGCTGCAATGAGCATAGGGGTGCATATATTCTTTTGAATTACCGTTTTGGTGTGCTTTTCTCCCTGTAATATTCTTAAGTCTATGCCCTTGTAATTTTTCAGATACTTACCCCGAAGTGGAGTCACTTGTCATAAGGCAGTTCCATTTTTAATTTTTTGAGGAGCCTCCATAGTGCTTGGCACAGTGGTTACACCAATAAACATTCTCACCAACAATGCACAAGGGTTTCCTTTTCTCCACATCCTCACCAACACTACTAGTTTGTTGATTTATTGATGATAGCCAGTCTGACAGGCGTGAAGTGATATCTCATTGTGGTTGTCTTTGTATTTCTCTGATGATGAGTGATGCCCAGAATCTTTTCAAGTTTATTGGAGAAGTGTCGATTCAGGTTCTCTGCCTTTTTTTTAATTGGATTATTTGGGGTATTTTTGGTGTTATGTGAGTTTTTTATATATATTTTGGATATTAATCCCTTATTGAATGTACCATTGGAGGATATGGTCCCCCAATCAATAGGTTATCCTTTTGTTTCGTTGATGGACTTTTTTGTTGTGCAAAACCTTTTTGTCTGCTGTAATCCCATTTGCTTATTTTTTTCTTTTGTTTCCCTTGCGCAAGAAGATATATCAGAAAAGAATATTGCTACTAGCAATGTCTGAGATTTTACTGCCTATGTTTTCTTCTAAAATTTTTATGGTTCTTTTCTTTTTGTGATTAACATTTTTTTATTAATTTTAATGAGGTGACATTAATAAATCAGGGTACATATGTTCAAAGAAAACATCTCCAGGTTATCTTATCATTCAATTATGTTGCATACCCATCACCCAAAGTCAAATTGTCCTCTGTCACCTTCTATCTGGTTTTCTTTGTGCCCCTCCCCTCCTCCTCTCCCTCCCTCTCCTCCCTCCCCACATCTCGTAACCACCACACTCTTGTCCATGTTTCATAGTTCCACCTATGTATGAAATCATGCAGTTCTCAGTTTTTCTTCCGTTTTACTAATTTCACTCCATATAATGTCATCAAGGTCCATCCATTTTGTTGTAAATGATCCAATGTCATCATTTCTTATGGCTGAGTAGTATTCCATAGTATATATGTACCAAAGCTTTTTAATCCACTCGTCTTCTGACGGACACTTGGGCTGTTTCCAGATCTTCGCTATTGTGAACAATGCTGCTACAACCATGGGGGTGCATTTCTTCTTTTCGAACAGTGCTACAGTGTTCTTAGGGTATATTCCTAAACGGGGGATAGCTGAGTCAAAAAGTAGTTCAATTTTTAATTTTTTGAGGAATCTCCATACTGTTTTCCACAGTGGCTGCACCCCACAGTCTGCATTCCCACCAGCAGTGCAGAATCGCATTGATTGATTTGCGAATATTGAACCAGCCTTGCCTCTCCAGAATAAATCCCACTTGATCATGGTGTATGATTTTTTTCATATGTTGCTGGATCCAGTTGGCTAATATTTTGCTGAGAATTTTAGCATCTAAATTCATCAGGGATATAGGCCTATAATTTTCTTTCTTTGTGTTGTCTTTGCCGGGTTTTGGGATCAGAATTATGCTTGCCTCATAAAAAGAGTTTGGAAGTCTTCCTTCCTCTTGCTTTTTTTGAAATAGCTTGTGGAGGATAGGAGTTAGTTCTTCTTTGAATTTTTTGTAGAATTCACTTGTGAAGCCATCAGGCCCAGGACTTTTCTTTTTTGGGAGTTTTTTGATAATAGTTTCTATCTCATTTGTTGTAATTGGTCTCTCTAGGTGTTCTGATTCTTCCAGATTGATTTTTGGAAGATTATATAATTCAAGAAATTTTTCAATTTCACCCAGGTTGCCTAATTTTTGGCATAGAGTTCTTCATTGTATTTTCTTACAATACTTTGTATTTCTGTTGTGTCAGTTGTTATTTCTTTACTCTCATTTCTAATTTTGTTATTTGAGTCCTCTCTTTTTTATTCTTGGTGAGTCTAGTTAAAGGTTCATCAATCTTGTTTACCTTTTCAAAGAACCAGCTCCTGGTTTCATTGATCCTCTATATTGTTTCCTTAGCCTCTCTCTATGTCATTTATTTCTGCTCTGATCTTTATTATTTCCTTCCTTCTACTAGTCCTGGGCTTTATTTGCTGTTGTTTTTCTAGTTCTTTTAGATGCGGGGTCAAGTTTCTTATTTGAACATTTTCTAGTTTCTTATGGTATGCTTATAGTGCTATGAACTTCCCTCTCAGTACTGCTTTTGCTGTGTCCCATAAATTTTGAGTTGATGTATGTTCATTATCATTGGTTTCTAGAAACTTTTTTATTTCATTGTTAATCCATTCATTTTTTAATAACATGCTATTTAGTTTCCAAGTGTTTGAGTATTTTTCAGTTTTTCTTTGTGGTTAATTTCTAGTTTCATGCCATTGTGATCAGAGAAAATGCTTGATAAGATTTCAGTCCTTTTATAATTGTTGAGGCCGCTATTGTGTCCTAACATGTGGTCTATCCTGGAGAATGTACCATGAGCGCTTGAAAAAAAAATGTATATTCTACTGCTTAAGGGTGAAAAGTTTTGAAGATATTTATTAAATCAAGTTAATCAAGTGTATGTATCCTTTAAGTCTGCTGTTTCTTTGTTAATTTTTTTTCTTGAAGATCTATATAGTTATGTTAGTGGGGTATTGAAATCCCCTATTATTATAATATTGCTGTTAATCTCGCCCTTTATATCCATCAAAGTCTGCTTTATGTATGTCGGGCTCCTATATTTGGTGCATAGATATTTATAATTGTTATATCTTCCTGTTGAATTGTTCCCTTTATCATTATGTAGGTTGTTTATCTCTTACTACAACCTTTGTTTTAAAGTACATTTTGTCAGATATAAGTATTGCTACCCCAGCTTTTTTTGTCATTTCCATTTGCATGAAATATTTTTTTTCATCCTTTTACCTTCATTTCATGTGCATTTTTTGTTTTAAGGTGTATCTCTTGTAGACAGCGTATGTATGGGTCCTGTTTCTTTATCCACACAGCTACCCTATGCCTTTTGATTGGATCATTTAATCCATTTCCATTTAAGGTTATTATTGATATGTAGTTGTTTATTGCCATTTTATTCTTTAAAGCAGTATTCTTCTTTTGCTATATTCTTTTCCCCCTTCGAACTATTCACAACAGGTCCCTTAGCATCTCCTGCAGAATTGGCTTGGTTTTATTGAATTTCCTGAGGGTTTTTTTGTCTGGAAAGCTCTTTATTTCTCTTTCAATTTTAAATGTTTGCCTTGCTGGATAGAGTAGTCTTGGTTTTAGGTTCTTGATCTGCATTACTTTGATATATCTTGCCATTCCCTTTTGGCCTCAAGTGTTTCTGTTGAGAAGTCCGATGTCATCCTTATGTGGTTCCTTTTCAGGTGATAGTCTTTTTTTCTCTACCAGCTTTTAAAATTCTCTCTTTAACCTTTAGCTTTGGTATTTTTACTATGATGTGTCTTGGTGTAGATTTCTGTGGGTTTCTCTTTAATGGAGTTCTCTGTGCTTCTTGCACGTGTGAAACATTTATCAGTCTTAATTTAAGGAAGTTTTCAGTTATGATTTGATTGAACAAAGTTTCTATCCCTTGATCTTTCTCCACTTCTTCCGGAACCCCTATGATGCAGATGTTATTTCTCTTCATGTTGTCACAGAGCTCCCTTAGAATTTCCTCAGATTTTTTGAGTGTCTTTTCTTTTTTCTGCTCTGCTTCTGTGCCTTGTTTATTGTGTCCTCTAACTCACTGATTTGATCCTCAGCTTCATCCATCCTGCTATTAATTCCTTCCATTGTGGTCTTCAGTTCTGATACTGTGTTTGTCATTTCTGTCTGATTCTTTTTTATTACTTCCACTTCCTTTTTTACACTTGCTCTTTATTTTGGTGTTCGTAATGACTATTCATTTTTGCTCTAAGCTCTTTGAACATCCTAACTATCATTATTTTAAACTGTGCATCAGGTAGTTTGGTTATAGCAGGTCCTTCTCTGGGGATTTCTCTTGATTCATTTGGGTTGCATTTCTCTGCCTGCCCATTTTGTCTGTGTGTAAGAAGATTTTGGCTACTGGAGTCCAATGGGTGTCACCTCTGTGTTCCCTAGGTGTGATCTGTCTGCAGGCCCGCCACCCCCCCTGCTGCTGCCTAGGGCAGATGGGTGTGTTGCCGGCGACGGCCTTGGCTGCTGAGGTCTCTGCCTTGCCTCCGCAAGAGGGGCTGTGTTCTTGTACCCAGCTCTACAAGCCTCAGCTGGTCTCGTCCTTCGCCCCTCTCCCACAGGTTGGACCATGCACCACACTCAGGCCACAAGCCTGGCTGTCAAGGGCAAGGGTGATCACTTTTACTTAGCTGCAGGTCCCTAATAGCCTGTTTCTCCAGCCGGGGGCGGGGGGCTTTGGGTGCGTGCTCAGCTGCTAGCCCTCAGCAGTGTGGGTGGGGGCACTGCAGGTCAGACTCTAACACTCCATACTGTAGTCCTGAAAGCTCCCTCCTTCTAAGCAGCTCTGCTCTAAGTGCCGCGGGAGAGCTTGTTTGGCTAGTGTCCTGTCTCCCTTTGCTGGTATTGCTAGTTCCAGGGGAAATATTTGTTTTTGATTAGGGAAGTGACTCAGCCCAGTGGTTAGGGTTGTCCCTCAAAGCTTTTCTCCCTCTGCTTTTCAGACCGCACTCTCTACCCGCTACTCCAGTCCTGTTCTCTCTCCCTGCCTCCCCGAGTCCCGGATGAGTGGTTGTAAGAGAGGTTTTCTTCACCGTCCCTTTAAGAAGATTCCTGGGTCTGAGACAACTGTCTCTTTCTCACAAACGATATCCTAACCTGTTTCCCAGTTAAATACTGTCCATACGCCTTTACTATGCTCTGGGGCTGCAGGCTGGGGCTTTGTTCCTGGGACCCAGGTCCCTCCCTCTCTGCTAAACTCTCTTCCCACTGCACGGGTCTCTCCGGGCTGCCTTTTGCTCCGGGGAGCTGGGCAGTCCTTTCCGCGTCTTCCCTTTTCCTACCAGTCTCAATGTGGTTTCTTCAGTGTTGCCCTGTTGAAGAGTCCTTTCAGTCCAGTTCAACGTTGGTTTATCCAGATGATGCTTCTTGAAATTAAGTTATAATCCACTTTGGTTCTGGGAGTTTGAAATTGGTACGTCCGCTTACTCCATTGCCACCTTGCCCCCTCCTAAAATTTTTATGGTTTTGACTCTTACATTTAAGTCTTCAATCCCTTTTGAGTTTATTTTTGTACATGGTGTAAGAAAGTGGTCTAGTTTAATTTTTTGCACATATTTGTCTTATTTTCCCAACATGGCCTTGTAGAATGGTTTGATATCAGGTAATGCAATACCTCCTACTTTGTTCTTCCTTATCAAGATTGCTGTGATTATTTGGGATCTTCGATGGTTCCATATATTTTCATCTCAAAAGTTTTAACAATTAACATTATATTTATAATAAGAAAACCACTATTTTTTAGGTGAGATAATGTTGAAGAAAAAATTCAATCTCATTAATCTATAAAAGAAATGTGAGAACTGGATAAAATTTTAGTGTGGAGACTTTCTGGGGAAATACTGATAGGAACAGTAATTAGAGTATGAAGACATAGTCCATTTCAGAAAATGTACAAGTTGGTTGGCTTTAGAAACACTCTATAAGAGAATTCATTATATGTTGTGCTCCCTGTCCTTTTTTTTCTTACATCCATTTTAGGTTACTCTGATCATAGCTAAATGATCAGAGTGCCCAAGGTCCCTGGATAGAAGACAAGGGAAGAAGGAACAACACTTATTCTACAGTGGCAGAGACTTGTGTTATTCCTGCCCCCAGAGACTTAAGACCTTGTTGCTGAATACATCAAATTATTGTGACATGAGCTTCCTGTTTCACCAACAATTTGTATGGTCCACTGAAAGCATTTTTAGGATGTACAGGAGGAGTTCCCACCACCTGTCTACCCAGTCAGTGCCCACACTGCCTCAGTCTGGGTGCATTGGCTGGCCATCGGCTCTCTGGCCTGCTCTACCACTGCTCTCCTTCTCCCAGCTGTGCACATCAGCAAACACAGGAAGAAACTTCTCCCAACTGTGCTCAGGCAACAAAAAAACCATTCTAGATTGCTGAGGTCCATCCATCATGACTGCAATTCAGTAGCCCAATCAGGCTTGCAAAGAGGCTTGCCAGGACCTCCTACAACTTACTCATCTTGTCTTACTAAAAGTCATTTTGTAAAGTACTTTTCAACTCTCACTTTCTGCTTGAAAATCCCAAATCCTTTAACTTTTAGTCATTGTGCTCATTTTACAATTGTTAAAGTTTTTTGTGTGTTTTTTCCTCTTTCTCTGTGAAATTTCTCTGAATCTAACAGAAAATTCAAGTTGTATCCCAGTGTTTCCTTAAAATCCGTACCAGCACCATTTACTCATGATTAACTTTTTATTTTTTAATCTTACAGATAAAAAGATTTCCATAGCTTCCCCAATACAGTGTATTTCACAAATATATCATGAGCATTGCATGCCAAAATGGGACTCTTGTTCTGAAAAATTGTGAGTGGCTTGGCATATGTAACATCAAAATATTTGCAGACTGGTAATATCTGTTAGGTACCCAGGCATAGTGGACTGAATACTTCAGATGTAGGCAAGAGGGAAGAAAGTTTTTGGTTTAAACCCAGATTCCCTGCTCCCTGCATACATGCTGTGTTGCTGGACAAGCTAGAAAACCTCATATAACAATCTGGTATAACAAAATTATGATCTTGACAGCTCTTACAACTACAGAGTAATGAACTGAAAAGAAAAAATAATTATAACGAGCACCATAACCATTAATTTTATGTAAATTGATATATAAAAGAATAAAAATATGTTTAGTTTAAATGAACATCATTTCAAATTTAAAAAAGTCAAAAAACTTTGAATATATTTTAATTAACTTTGTAATCAAGCTCCAATATCATATAGTTCAAGGATGAACTATATGAAGTAAATGGTCTTCTCAAAATTATTTTAAAACTGTAAGATCATGATATCCTATATCTTGACATCTTGCTTCCTCATTTTCAACTTGGTTCCACTCAAATGAAAAAGATGGACTGCAGACTTTGACATAGTCTATGAAACTCTCAGGTAGATGAATCTTCATCTCTTAGGTCTTTAAGTCTCGTTTTTCACACCAACCTGATGTCTAGAATACATACGGTCACCTCTCCCACTTAAGGGCTGGCTTTGTCAGCACTCTACAACGGTTCTCATTTTGGTTCCAGACTTTCACTTGTCAGCTGCAGACTACAGATATTCCCATTCTATCTCAGGGACACTTTGTGGACCTCTGGGCTCTATTTTCTTTTAGGTACTATTTTGTCGATGAATATTCATACCCTACAGCAGAAAGATTTTATTATTTTTAGAATACTCACTTGTTCTAAGGAAATATCCTTAAAGATCTTCTGAATAGTTGATGTTTGTCCCTACTCACCCTTAGAGTATCCCATCAATTTATTAGGTCCTGGGTAAAAAACATTCAGAAACCAATACACAATGCTAATAACTGTGAGATAATTTAATAGATATAAATGTTCCACAAAGGTGTTGCACAAAAAGAGGCTTATTAAGTAGCTATGTGAATGTGGAGGAGGAGAAAGAGTACTTCTGTTTAATAAGATGTTTCCAGCATTCTCTTACTAATTTGCTGAGGAGCAGGTACAGGCCATACAGCACCTATAAAGTAATTAGAAATCCTTGATAATTGTTTTTTTAATTAACAACAAATTTTTTTTTAAACCTGCTATCCTTTCCCACTTCTCTTCTGGACTAATTGTGGTAGATCCAGGAATGGCAGTTTATGCACAAGAGATTTTTTCAGTCCAGATTACAAGGTGAAAATGAGCAAATTGGATAGTTGTGTGCAATTTATGAAGGCTGGGAAGGTCCCTTTATTTCCACTACTTTTAATGTTTCAAGGAAACCCGCTGATTATTTCTGACAAACTTTTGCTTCTTATTAGGGGAGAGAAGATCTTACTATAGACACTTGCTTTACCCTCGGCACTTAATGCCTTGTTCCATCCTCAGTTACTGAAGGTCAGTGAGTCACATAAAGCCAACAAGGAGAATTCTCATCAGCAGTAGTGATGACAAGGCCATTAGCATAGCTATAATGAGACCTGTATGGTTTACAGAAACAAACAAGAATATTACTGTGATAAATCCAGACACTTCATACTGCAAGCAAATGACTGATCACTCAGATAGCCAGAATTGTCCCCCCCCCCCATGTGTTTAGGACTCTATTTTATTTCATATCAGCCATTCTACCTGTTTTCATATTCCTCCAAGCCAAGGACAAAACTGTCTTCCAGTGAATGTGTGTTCTGCCAAAACTGACCCCTCTTCTCCCTCAGAATCTTACCAAATTTTGAAGCCTACAATTAAAAGTATCATCTACCGGGAAATAATTTTCTTCTCTGAGGATTTTGCCAGCTACTTGGCTTGACTCTACTCTGTGTCAGTTTTTAATCTTCCATATTCTAGTATGAAAAAGAATGTAATTTTCCTTTCATTCTATTTTATGCCTAGGAATTGAGAGTGTGCTTTAGGGTGGGATGAAAAATATAGGAAAGACCCCTACCTTATGCATATATATATATATATATATATATATATATATATATATATATAATCACTTTGAGGAAATGTAAAATGTTGTATATGTGTCATTTCTTGACTCATTCATGGCCACTGAAGGAGATGAAAGGCAGATTGTCACTGTCACACTGGCAACCAGTGATTCACAAAAAATATATTTATAACTAAGTGACCATACATCTTTGTTTGCCCACAGACTGTCTTGGCTAATGCCTGCAGCCCTGACATAATTATTAAAAGTGCCCTTTCTCACCCTCAAAAGTGTCCCAATTTGGACAATAAATAATATTGTGACCTTATTTATAATCAAGTTAGAAGGAAGAAGCCTACAAGCTTCTTAAACTGACCTTCTGTGTCAATATAAGGTTTCTGCCGACACTTAATCTCAAAAAATACTTCAAAGGGGGTCTGGTTTTATCTGCTTTTCCCAGGATTTTGCCTTCAAGAATAAAATCTTTATAACTTTATAATTAGAAAAATCATCTTATATGAAAAAGTATAAACTATTCAAAGTGTTCAATCTATTTAAAATCAACAAAGATTTAAATCATTAAAAGACACCTCACCTGTTTCCACCCATGGTCACAGGCCCAAAGGACTTTGCTAAATATCTCACATTCATTTATTCTTCTTACAGCTATTTTAGTGAGTATAAGGGATTTGCTGAGTGCTGTGGGGCACAGAAGTCAAGCCAGACATGGATACAACCCTCATTACAGTCTGTAAAGGAGGTAAGAAATGTATCTGATAAATGTCCATGAGAAGGGAAATTATGCAATACTAAGTGAGTTCAGTGGGAGGGAAGATGACATTCTCATCAGGGGACATGGGATGTATATTGTATAACCATCCTGGTTGTGAACATTTTTAAATACTTCCAATTTCTCCACTTATTTGAGTTATAAGTTAAGTATGATGCTCTAACATGAGCCCCAGTTTCAGAAAAAAAGAGTCTAAGAACATTGCTGGTGACGAGAAGAGGGCTCGAAGTAGCTACTGCCTAGACGAAAGCAGCTGCCAAGGCAGTGGTCAGGGTGGAATTGAGAAAGTTGAAGTACCTGCCCACTACCTTGGAACAGCCCAGGTTTGGTGGGACTATGGAGGGTAGCACTGGTGTCAACATTGTCAACCGGGGCCTGGGTCTGAGTTCTTTCAATCAAGTCATCTAAGAAATGCTGGTTTTCAAATGCATACCCATCTATAAAGCATGGTTAGCAAATCCAGCTGCATCCTCCAGCCGCAACAAAACACCAGTTTCAGTGACCTGATGACTATTTGCTGTAGAAACACATTTGTATAATTGCTATATTGTATTACTCTCTTGATTTCTACCAGCCATCACAATAAGAAATGACTATATGAGTACATTTTCTCTATCTTCTCTGAAGGCCATGATTAGAGATATTTTCTTTTATTATAACAATCGAGGATTAGATTCCTGTTAAGAGTTTATTTCTGGGAACATTTTCTTCTTACCAACTGGTATATATTCTTTTATTAGAAAATGAATACTACTACATGATTCATGTATTTTTTTTTTTCTTTTGGATTTTTCTGAAGTGAGAAGTGGGTGGGGGGAGGCAGACAGATTCCCGCATGTGCCTGACCAGAATCCACCCTCCATGCCCACCAGGGGGCAATGCTCAGCCCCTCTGGGCCATTGTTTCACTGCAATTGGAGCCATTCTAGTGCCTGACGCAGAGGTCATGGAGCCATCCTCAGTGCCCAGGCTGACTTTGCTCCAATTGGAGCCTTTGCTTCCAATGGAGGGGAAGAGAGAGAGACAGAGAAAAAGGGGGGGGGGGGTGAAGAAGCGTAGAGAAGCAGATGGACACTTCTCCTGTATGTCCTGACTGGGAATCAAACCCAGGGCTTCCACATGGCTGGCCAATGCTCTACTACTAAGCAAACTAGCTAGGACCTGATTCATGTATTTCTTTATTGGCCTTTGTGATCTGCACAGGAACTGGATTTAAAGTACAATTGTAGAAACTATCCTTAGCTTCGATTTCAGCTCCAATAATCTCCTCCACTCCTTTATAGATGGCCCTTCATATTTCAGCCTTATTTTAATGTCCTATTCCATATGTGTAACCCACATCAACTCTTTCTAAAATAAGCAGCATATACCAAGTGGCAGATATCTGTATGTATATGTTATATATTTAAATATTTTGAAATCTTAGGATTTTCATGACTGTTAAACTGCTGCAGTACTCACCTTCACTCTGAATATCACTAATGGACAGTGTCATATAACTCCATTCTTCCTTAAGTGCCTACCACAGTTCTTGGCACATATTTGTTGAATAATGGAATTAATGAATACCACATTGAGAAAGTATTATTTTCAGCATTATAATGGAATAAAAAGGTCACCACAATGATGTCAAAATCTCTTCATTTTTCTGAACTAAATATGTAACAAACATTGCTAAAAGTAAATTCATAATCATCTCTGTCCAGAGAGTATTCTTTGGTTATTTGGGTTATTTCATGCCATTTAAACTGGAATGCAACTTAAAGAAAATCCTGTCTGCAAGTATAAAGCAAAACTTTCCACTGAGCAGGAGAATTCCCAGTATGTTTGCCTCTCAAGGAGCCCATTCATTTTCAGTTTCCAGGGTTGAGGTCTCCCTTTGGAACTACAGCAAATTAAGAGGTGTGTGATTCTTGAAGCTTTGTATTTCTTACATTAATAAAGACTAATCATGTTTAAACATGTTAGCACAGCAAGCCCGGGGACGTGGGATAGGACTCTAGCTCTAAAGTAAAATTAGTAGTGTGAAAGAAGTGATGTGAAAATTCATGGAGAGAAATTGATTGAAAATGAAAATGAGATGTCTTTTGAGAAAGATGGCCTAGAAGCCTGACAGTGTAAACCAACAAAACAAGGTTAAAAATATAATTTAAAAAAGCTGGCCTCTGTGAGATTTAAATAACCCTTTGCCACTCTCTACAAAGCAACTGCATTAAAAGGAGGGAAAGAATTGCCTGACCTGTGGTGGTGCAGTGGATAAAGCGTAGACCTGGGAACACTGAGGTCGCCAGTTCAAAACCCTGCACTGGTCTGGTCAAGGCACATATGGGGGTTGATGCTTCCAGCTCCTCCCCCCTTTCTCTCTTTCTCTCTCTCTCTCACTCTGTATCTCCTCTCTAAAATGAATAAATAAATAAAAAAATTTTTAAAAAAAGGAGGGAAAGAATCATAGCTACCTTATGCATGTTGCACAGAAGACGGCTTTCAGAAAACCTTCTGTGGACAAGAAAACAAACAAACAAAAAAGTAAAAAGTAATCCCTTTCTTAAAAACCAGTGAAATCTCTCTCTCTCTTTCTCTCTCTCACGCACACATATACACACACATACATGCACACACAGTTTTTTACCTTTCTCCCTCCATCTTTGAACTACTCAAGTACTACATGTAAAGCTTTCTCATTTGTCTGATGGAAGCCCTCCAGCAACAGGAGCCTGCTGATCACAGCTTCTATTAGCTGTGAAGCTCAGCTCCCTCTCCTGTTACTGCTTCTGTCAAATGTTTACATTTATAACTTATTTTAACCACTTACAATGATTTCATGTGCCTCTGTTCATCCCTCATGATTGCTAAGAAGAATTAAGGCATCACCTTGAGGTACCAGGTACTCTGTGTTCGTGGTGAGAACTGCCACATGCCATATGTTAAGATACAGAGAGTGAAAGCCACACATTTTATGCGAAGCTCCCTTCTGAGGGGGACAGAAGTGCATACACAGGGTACACACAGTAAATCAGGCTCTAATGAGCCACAAGCCGAGTGTTAAGTGTGTGAGCAGTTCACAAGCTGCACAATGAGTATCGCTACCTCAGGGTAAGTCGTTTTTACAAATAAGGAGTCAGGACCTCCAAGGGCCATATTCATTTTTCTGTAATTTCTTCATGCTAGGTAGAATTTCCTTAATTATTGTTCTTCTCATGTTATATTCAACAAAGGTCAAATGTTCGGAGCCAATTGCATCAATACAAATTTACCTTATAGTACACCTGTTCTACATAGTTGTTTTAAATTAATCATAATAATAGGAGGAGAAGAAAGAGAGAAAAAAATAATATCATGCTCGCTATTTGTTCAGAGCTTTATGGGCATTATGCCATTGGAGCCTCATGCCAAGGAAACCCGAATTAGTTTTGTCCCCATTTTATAGTTTTGGGATAGATTGAGAGAAAGAGCTAAAGTCAGCGCACTTGTGACTCTAAATGTGGCCATGAAGAATCAAGGCTTGGTTTACCATAAAGTGCACATTTGTAAAACACAGATTGCTTTTTTGTAGCTTTTCCTTTAAAGCTCAAACATTGCAACAGGGCTCTCACCCACCCAACTCTCCCTAGGCATGCAGCTACTTAGTTTTCTTCATTTAATTGAGCATTTTTAATAGAAGGAAAAGATATAAATAATCAGGCAAGACATCTATTAATGAAGACACCCATGTTACACAAACTTATTTAAAGATGTCTGTGAAAGTGTTAGATATTGTCAAAACATTACATAGCATAAGTAATGCCACCTTTAGAGAGGGGTGTGCTTTTTACCTTGAGGGCCTGCTTTTGAAGCCATTAATCTAGAGGCGAACAAAGCTTCAGGCACTCTCAGAGGCTGGATCAGTTACAGGGGGAATCTGGGTATTGAGTGAAAGAGAAAGGCATATTATAATTTCCTTTCATCCTCTTCTCCCCTACCCATGAACAGTTGACAAGCTGAATAGCTGTGTGGGTGACTTGATCAGTAGGAGTGTGTGCGGGAGGCTGAGGCAGACAGCTCTCCCAAATTAGCCTGCTGCCAGTCTTGGTTCGCTGGCACTTTGACACCAACATCAGGACACAGAGCTTTATTGCAGTGGCACTTTGGCAGGGTACCATTTCACAAGAAGCTTCCAGCTCCAAGAGGGAGAACAGGCCCGTTATTACCCGATGGTTTAAATTCATGTGACTTGCAAATGGAGAGGTGGGTTTGTCAAGGAGTCCACATTTAAAAAATACTTGATGTTGACTTTTTGTGTAGATGAAACTCACTTAATCCTCTAGGGTCTCACATTTTGGTTAAGAAAGAGCAGTGGTTAGCTGGATTCTAAAAGAAAAAAAAAATTTTTAAAGGAGTGATAAGGATTATAAATTATCTCCTAAAACCCAGATTTACTCAAGAACACACAATGGTAATAAACATTTATAAATGCCAAGAATAAAGCATTTAGTGAGAAGGCTGAGGTTAGATTGTACTTATTTGTCATAGGATTTCATTGGAAGCCTTTTAAGTAAATTCCTCCAGTTCCAACGGATACTGTGAAGGCTGACACGAATGCTATGATGTGTTGCAGATGCCGCAAGCCTTCTAGCACTGTGAGTGTGAGCAGGACCAGCAGGACCACCTTACCCCCTCTTCTAAGTTGTAAGCAGACACCATGCGCCATGGGCCTCCACGTGTGAAAGTTAAACCTGAGCGATGAGCGATGTAAAATAAGGAGACGAAGTAAGGCGAATAGCACGAAAAACCATTCTCACAGCTCTGGAGCCATAATTTTGGAAAGTGAGGAGTTGACTTTAATCAAATTTGAATTTGCAAAGTTAAGACATTTAATGATGATTGTTATTAAATAAAAATTAGGCATAATTGATAAGTAGTTTACAATATAATTAGCAGTTTTATGTTTTCATCATCGTATTTTTCACTATGATTCCTCCAGTATTTGAAATCAAGATGTCTGTAACCATGCATTCCCAATCTTTGTGCCAACATGGCCCAGGATTCCACAGTGAATTCACCATAGGACAATTTTTAATTTTGAAAGGAGACACAGAGATATTCTATATCGGTCAGATAACATACAAACTAGCTGTGCCCAGTTTCAGTATTAGATTGTGCTAGATTTCTTTTGATGACATTATGTCTTTGTGAAACTGGGCTGCACAGAGCTGGTAGGAGCAAGCACCTCAGAGAAATCATCGTGGAATGTGGACTAGGAAGTGAGGCTAACAATGTCTAATCTGATTCCAAAGTTTGAGAAGTTGTGCAGTGCAACATAAACAGAAATCCCATTTATAAATAACACTAGATTAACAAATACATTTTTAAATTTCTGTACACTTTAAAATGACCACTAAGTTGTTAGTATATAAATACTTATTAAATTGTTTGCACCCAACCATTAATTGGAACTGTAATAAATTGCTTTCAGCCTGAGAATGCTATGAGAAAAAGAGCTGAGACACTAAAAGCACTGTGAACCAAAAAAGTTTGAAAACCTCGGATGTAAAGTTTTCCTAGATCTTTCTCTCTCCCTTATCCACACACACTGACAAACAGGTTTAAAGGGATGGGCCCCTTTTTTTTTCCATCCAGTAGAAATGTGCTGAACATCAAATATATGCTAGGCACCAAGCAGAGCTTAAATACTCAGTGTGAGGATAACTGATAGCCTCTGCTTTCAGAAAGTGCAAGCTCTTAAGAGACAGGCTGCTAATAACTCAGGTAACAACAAGCAAAAACTACCAAGTGTTCTAAAGACCAAGAAAGGGTTTATATCTAGATTTCACACCCTAACGTCAGTGGCTTCCTTTCCTGCTCACCAGGCTACAAAATTATGCGTGGCTTCCCTCCAAAAATCCCTGAGAAGTTCTGAACCACACATGCCCACCTGCTCTCCCTACTGGAGAATAGGCATCATAATTAACACACAAAATCACAAATGACATGAGAGAGAACACCAGTGAGAAAGGTCTCCGGTCATAGTCTCAAGACAAAGGGACAGATGTGTGGGAGACAGGGAGTTTGGATAAGTTCAGAGGAAAAGAAAAAGGAAACTAGGTGGGCACTATTCTTATAAGAGGACACATCCTCGGGCATAGCCCCTCTGACTAGTCTGCTACTCTAAGAAGCCAGTAGTTCCGGAATGTGTCACTTTCCACCCAGCTGCTCCTGAGACCAAAAGAATAAGTCCCAGAGTCAGGAGGATGTCACTGAAAAGAAATATGGGTGATTTGACATTTGGTCTAAACCAAATCCTATTTGTCATTGATGCTTAGACAAATAAAATTGTGAACTGAGATTCTCCTACACAGTGCAGGTTTCGCTCCTACTCATTCCTACTTCTAGCAGCAAGGATGCTGAAAGTACAAAAGGCACCACCTATATATCCTACAGCTCAGTTAGAGCCCACAGGCCATCGCTGCACAGAGAGATACTAGCATGTCTGTGGTAGAATAGCCATGTCTACACACCACTCACCAAATAAATCTCTTGAAATTTCAAGTAACATGAGGAATTTCACTTTGAACCACATTCTCCACTTCTATGCATGCATCCTTACTCCCAAAAGATGGTGGCTCATGTGACAGGAGTCGTGCAAGAACAAATCATTAGTGAGAAAAGCTGATGGTGACCTTGCCTCTCCAAATAGAGTCAAATTTCAGAACTAGGGCACCAGACTTTCCTATTCTACTTGCCTGATCTTAGCAGTGATGGGAAAGTCAGTGCTTCGATGTCAGAGGAAGGACAGTATGTTCTAAGTTATAATTTAGAGCCTGTGAAGGGATTTTGTTGATTCCTAGAGGAGCTCAGGGAAAAGGAAATAAGCCCCTGCCTACATTAGCAAATTAGGGTTGTATAGTATCCTAGGCCATCAGAGCTAGAGCCGTGCGACTTACTACAGCCTTTCTCAACAAGAGGATTAGAGCAATTTGTCTTACATGGAACAAAAGTAGAAACAAAAGCACAGAACAAAAAAGGCAATTTGAGAAGTGATATGTTCAGCCACCTCAAGATATAGATACAATGCCACTCTGCTACAGGAATGCCTGCAATTATGGAGTAATCCTACTGCCTGTTTCGGCTCAGGAACCTTCTAGAGGGAGCCTCGCTTATTCCTTCATTGAAGCATGGTGCGCAGCAAGGTCAACCGTGCCTCTTCCATCAGGTGTCCTCGGTGGCTGGGGCCTCATCTACACAGGTGTGCTTTCTTTTTCTCATCTGAATCAGAATAGTCCTGCACAAAGAAAGCAGGTTTGCAACAGGAAAAGGGGAGCATTAACACTTGACGGAATTTTTTTAGATGAAAGAGTAAAGTTTTTAGAAAGCATCATCATGTTGTTCATTCAGCACCTGAAGCAGCACTTAACTGTATATTGTACTGTTTTGTTCTCTGCTTGTATTGCTGAAGTCTAGAGCTGGGCATGACCTTAGCCCTCATCTAGTCGAACCTTCTAATTCTAAAGATTTTAAAGAGAACACTGTGGAAGGTTTTTGGCAGAGAAAGTAACACGAGCCAGATTTTCAGATTGCTAGATTAGTGTTTGACCCTATTCTGTCTATCTCAGATGTCCTAGATGGCAGTTAAATTTGGGATGTCAAATATGTCTCTGCTTCCCAACAATGTTTGAATATTTACCCCCAATGAATTTTCAGTTTTCTTTTTTTCTTTCTCTTGTAAGTCCAAGAAGGATGAATTGTAAGATGAAAGAAATCCAGACAAAAAGTATGAAGGCTGTGTGTTTTTCTTTTCAAAAATTAACCTTAATAACTAATAATTACTTAATGCTTACACTATTCCAGATACTGGGATAAACAGGTGGGCAAGAAGACAGTGTCCCTAACTAACAACCTTGTGGAGCCATACATTAATTGTAAGAAAATAGAAACTGATATTTACTATTTTTTATATGCCCAAACACACTATAAATGCATTATCTCACCATGAGTCAAGGTCTGCAAGATCTGGCCAGTGAAAATTCAGAGGTGGGGTATGAACTCAAAGAATAAGAAGGTAATCCCCACTCACTTAACCACCACGCTATTTCGCCTTGGTGAAGTGTGCATAGGAAACATGGTAGGAAGCGTACAAATGCAGTTAGAGAAGCCCACAGTATTGCAGGCCCTCTTCCAAAGAATTAGATTTGTTCATTGAAAGAGTTAACCCTAAATCATAGACCACATCAATCTGGCTTAAAAAAAAAAAGAGTGAAACCTAATCTGAAATGAGATTTGAAATGAGAGAAATCACCAGAAAAGACAATAACCCAAATCTAAAGGCATTTTATGACACTGGACAAAAACAGCTCCTAGAGCATATTACCTTTTTAATGGGCAAACCTCCATGATGACTGATCCCTTCGGTTACTGGCCAGTACTGAACCACGCCTTTCTGAATTTAAAGTTAGGTTGACTGACAGTCCTCAATTGCCCAGTGCTAAGGCATTCTCCAAAATGCACACTTGCAGTGCTAAAACTGCACAGTTCCAGGCAACATTCTCTCTCTCCTCATGCTTGGTCTGGCACCTGAGTGCATGGGGGGTTGATACAGCTCACATGGAAGGGAAGAAGTCTAGCCCTATTCATCTCTGGGTTTCCATCTCTGTCTTCAATGGCTCCGCTGCTAATCTGAGCTGGTAAAATTTGTAGTCTCTTTTCTTGGCAGCAATAGCACATAGTGACAGCTCTCTAATTACAAGACCATCCCCTTGGCTCTCTTTGGGCTATAGATTGCCTGAGTCCTGGATGTGGCTCTCATTTGAGCCTCAATTTGGAAAGTCTGCTCTGCTGCAGGCCTCTGCCACAGGTCATTATGACAGCCACCTCAGTAACTACCTTGGTAGTTGGCCAGCCAACAGCTTCAACTCTGTCCCACACACCTGAGATCATGCCTCAGGCTGTGTCTGCCTGAAAAAGTCATTCCGCCATATCTCCTCCGCTGTAGCCACTTCTGTTGTGAAGGATTTTCTGTGAGAAAGTGTCCTTCCAAAATGCTAAATAAGCAAATATGCAGTTTCTCTCTGCTGAGTCTTCCTTCTGAAGGTGTGACACTCAGTTTCATTACCCCTCCCAGTGCCACCAAGGGTATGCATCCCAGAGGTAAGCTTGGGCACAGTGTGCCAATGCCTGTATTTGCCCCTTCTCTCTTCTTTTGATCACTCCCTTCACCATCATCAGGTTTTATACTTCCCCCTAATGGGCACTTTGCTTAGATATGCTCTGTGTCTCTTTAGTGGAATTGGCATGTGGAGTGAAGCTTGTAAAATTTAGAAAACCCTTCTACTTGAGAGTGTTTCCTCTATTCCAAGGGATTCAGCTGCTACTACCAATGCTATTGGTTCAATAGATAAGGAGTTACTAAACAATTTGGTAAATCCATCAGAAATACTTTCAGAAAATATTAACTTTACTATGCTTTTTTAGTTGTTTTAATTTAGTGTTGGGTTTTCCACATTCTTCCTCTGTTCTTTACTACTATGGTAGCCAGTTAATCTGTTGCAGTGTTGCCTTCATCAGATCAGCACAGGAAGGAGATGGCAGGAAAAGAGCCTAGCACCTGAAGGAAGGTGACATTAAAACATTACCCAACCCTACCAACAACAGGCTGACCCATTAAAACAGCAAGTGAAAGATGACTACTATTAAAATGGGGTATTTAAATTAACTTCCTAAACTGAGTTGATTTTTTGTCAGAGGAAAAAAGTGGAATTTTTTGGTATGAAAAGAACTCTCATTTTCCTCACTGATATTTTCCATTTCAGATACAGAGCTGTACCTTGTGATGGACTTCTCATGAGATATTTGACAGAGAATATTAGAGCTAACAGGATCCCAAGAAATCACACCTAGTCCAGTCCTTTTTTAAAAATTGTTTAAACTTGGCTCTGGGCAGTTGGCTCAGTGGTGGAGTGTGGGCCCAGCATGTGGATACCCTGGGTTTGATTCCCAATCAGGGCACACAGGAGAAACACCCATCTGCTTCTCCAACCTTCCCCCTATCACTTCTCCCTCTCTCTCTCTCTCTTTCTTCCTCTCCTGCAGCTGTGGCTCAACTGGAGCAAGTTGACTCCAGGCGCTGAGGATGGCTCCATGGCCTCTGCCTTGGGTGCTAAGAAGAGCTCAGTTGCTGAGCAATGGAGCAATGCCCCATATGGGCAGAGCATCACCCCCTAGTGGGCTTGCTGCATGGATCTCAGTTGAGGCACATGCAGGAATCTGTCTCTCTGCCTCCCCTGCTCCCACTGAATAAAAATAAATAAAGTTTAAACCAGCAGAATTATGAAACATTGTCCTTCCCCAAAAAGAAACCTTGGTCCAAAACTGCATATTGAAAAAGCAATGGCCCTATACCCTGGTTGAAACAAGGATAGAGTACTGGTACCTAACCCACTGTGACTCTGAGACAGGGATATAGCAGAAGCCTCTCACTGCCACAGAGCCCGCGGAGGTCTGGTTTATTGACTCTCTCCACTATTCCATGCTTGCATACATTTTGGAGTATTTTAACAGAGGTTTGACGTTTTTATTAAAGGTTTTTCTTGGGGAATGAGTGTTGTTTGCTTTTTTGCTTTTTGGGTTTTATGCCTGTTTAAATGTTTTTTGGTTATTTTGGGAAATAATGTTCATTTTTGTTTTAGTAGTGATAAATCTTAAAAACAGAAAGTGATTTGATTTTCAAAAAAAATCTACATTCAAAAGAAGTTATTATAAAACAAAATACGGCTCTGTTATTTACCAGCATCTCTGAATAGGAAGTTCAAGAACTCAGTTAAATCCTGAAACAAGCCAAATGTTTCCCAAGAGAAATTTCAAGAAGATACTTTCCCACTTCAGCAAATCATTGTTTGATGTGAAGCAAGCACAACTGGCACTGGGGATGTAAACAATAACATCAGGATAAAGAAAAAACATTAAACTGTTGTCCAGATCACAAAAAGGTGACAGCCATAGAGTTGGATTCTTTTTTATTTTTCTCCTCTCTTTTACAAATCTAATTTCTGAGATTTGAACATCCAGTAAGTCATCTTACACTTTAGAGGACTTTGTGCCAAGCTTTAAACTTCAGGAACTATGAGTTTTTAAAGCCATGAAGATTGATTTCATGTTTATCTTCTACAGCATTTTGATGTGGACTTGGCAAAGAATGAGGTTCCTGTGATAATTTCCTCTTGCTGTATGTAATTAGTCAGCATTTGAAATGAGGTAACAGGATATAATTGTCTACTGACCGCTGAAAACCCATTTGTTTATGACACACTCTCCCGGCTTTTAGATATACAATATTATTACCCACCTCTTCATTTGTGTCACTGCCTCTTTCCTCTTTTTTCATTTCTCCAGTTCCACTCTTCTCACTCCCCACTTCCTTTGTGGGCGATACAAGATAGCTCTTTCCTTCCAGCTGGCGTAGCTTTAAGGAGGTCTGAAGGGGGTGTATGAGTGACTTACACACTCCCTGGAGGCCAATTACACTTAGAATCCTCCTGATCTGCCCTGAGCAGGGAGCAGGGCTTCCCCTTGCAGCCTATTGTGTTCACTCTGAGCCTCCCGATCAGCCAGGTCCGACCCAGTATTTAAATTAGGGCATCACCAATCCTGAACCCACATCAGGGCCTCTAGGTAACAATGGGGTAAAAATTAACATGCTGCTGTTGTTCCAAAGCCACATGAACACCATTATCAGAAACCCATCAGCAATAAATGAGACTGTTATGAAAGTCTCGAGAAGAAAGGGGATGAAATAGCATCATGGAATTGTGTGCCATTGTACTGTGTCTCAATACAAAAACTAACAGGTTACCTTTGTTAGGTTTGGTGAAGGGTCAGTTACAGTTTCACATAGCATTATGCTATGTGGCTGGTAATGTAAGTTTACTGCAAACATTTTTTTTTATGATTGTCAAATATAGTAAAGGAAGAAAGGAAGGGAGGGATGGAGGAAGTGAGGGAAAAAAAGAAGGAAGGACAGAAGGAAGGAAAGGAGGGAGGGAGGGAGGGAGGGAGGGAGGAAGGGAGGGAGGAAGGAAGGAAGGAAGGAAAAAAATATATATGCAGCATTTATTCATATGTTAGCTAGAATTGCAATGCAAGCCACTGAAAGGCTAATATTAGTGGTCGAAAGTGTTTAGAGGAACACTTGCATAATAAAGCAGACAGAAAAGTCTAAAAGAAAATGGCAAGTTAGCAAACATCAAACAGGCACTAAGTAAGAATTATGTGAGAAAATATATATTTCAAAATCAATAGCAAGGCATTTTACAAACTTTGGAAAGTAAAAAGGACTTTGAATTTATTGAGGACAAATCTTGGCAGGACATCATGATGAAATGCTTTCATTTCGCAGCAAAAAAAAATATTTGCTGAGGTCTTCTGCATTCTTTTTGTTTTGTTTTGTTTCCCAAGACAATTTGTGATATTGCTACTGAAATTGTGCAGTGAATTTCCACAATAAGTTTCATGGTCCTTCCCATTCAAAATACACTTCTGTTATGTAATTTCAGCTATCTATATACCAGCCATTTTACCGCCACTACTTTTATAACCTGTATCAAAGTGTCCTGAAATGAACACGAAAGTAGAAGAATGTAAAATCATATTCTTTAAATAATTCAAACAGCTTTGTAAAACAGGCAATAAAAATATTTTAGATCAGTGGTTCTTAACCTGGGTTCTATCGAACCCTAGGGGTTCGATGAGTCAGTCTCAGGGGTTCAGAGAAGCCTCTGCCGCGGAGGCCAGAATAAAGTAATACCGTAATTTGTTGTGAGTTCATGCACTTTGTAGGTTTTGTTCTTTGAGCAAGGTGATGTTCATGCACGGCTCATTTTGTGCACCAGTAAAAAAACATATACCTATGCCTTGAATTTGGGAAAAAAAATCACATTTTATTTATCACTAAAGAAGGGTTCAGTGAATGCACATATGAAACTGGTGGGTTCGGTACCTCAAAAAAGGTTAAGAACCACTGTTTTAGATAGAATGGTTTGTCATTTTTCTCTCTTGAGAAACTGCATATAACAATAATGTGAAATAATACTTAAATTTTGTAAATGTATAAATCAGAAATGATTTTTCACTCTACCATAAAAAGACAATAGAGTGAATATAAGTTTCAGAATTTTAGAAATGTTAAAAAAATTGTTTGCTATTTCAACAAAGTAACTAAGTTTTATGCTATTATCAGAGTATATTTTACGTCTTTTTTTTTGAGAACACTTTTTAAATGCATACTCATCTTAATTTTTATCTTTCAGTATATCCCAGATTAAGTAGCAATAGTGAGTAAGCAAAATTATTTCAAAAGTATTGTCAATCTAATTCAAATTTATGTCGTATAGAGAAATCTTAAGCCACATTGATCTTGTCAGTTCGAATTCCTGTTCCCAAAGTATTTAGATATATCTTATAACAATTTATTTCTTTAAAAGTTATTTAATATATAAAGTTCAGATGAAAATCATTTTAAAAATAGAGTCTCAATAGAGGAATGAGAAAATATATGAGAGGAAGTAATATGTTAATAAAAAACATGAAAATATTTCATCCTTATTTGTGATCACATAAATACAAATAACATCAATAAAACAGTTATAACAATAAAATGCACAAAGATTTAAAAATAAAAATGCTGATGAAAGCATAGTGAATATTCAACAATAATAGTGATAGTATGAATAAGTACAAACTACATTTGACCATCTATCTTACTGGCCTTAAAATCTTTCATACCCTTAGTTAATTTTGCTTCTTGACTCATATTAAGAAACCAATATAAAAATTCAAGCAATAAAATGTTCAGCATTTTTTACACAATATTAATATAAAAAATATAACTTATGTGACAATAGGATAGTGGCTAAGTAAATTACATTATATAATATGTACCTTTCATGCAGCTATCAAAGTCAATTTCCAAGAAATTTTTATGGAAAGGTTATAGCATGATCTTAATTTTTAAATTCAAGATCTAAAACTGGGTATACAGATGAATTCCAACCATATTTTTTAAAAATATATATTTACATCTGAAACATTGGCTCTTATAATTCAGCCCCCATGCTGTGAGGAAGCTCAAGCAGTCTAATTCAAGCAGTCTCATGGAAAGACCCAAAGAGAGCAGAATGAATAGATTCATTTGGGCAATGTCTTACGCAGCCATTCTGTCAAGGTACCAGACATGTAAGGAAAGCCATCTCAGACCTTCCAAGCCAGCCTGTTTGTCAAACTGAGTATCACCATGTGACCTCAGGCAATGTCATAAGAAAAAAGAAATACCCACTGAATCCTGACCAAATCGCAGACCCACACAATTTTGAGATACAATAAACTGATTGTTAATAAGCTAGTATATACATATAGATAGAAGTTGATGTGAATATGGATAAATGAAGGTAAGTAGGTAGGAATCTAAACAAAATGATTGAAATAAAATACTCCAAAATATTAGTTAGTAGTGAGTATCCTTGGGGAGGATATTTATCAATCATTTTTAATATTCTTTTGTATTACCAAGTTTCCAATGATAAATGTACAATACTTTTATTCAAAAATGTATTTTTTCAAAGAGAAAAATTCATTGGTTATTATTGTTTAAAACAGAACACATCTTTAACATAATATAACCAGAAAACATGGCAAAGAAAGTTTGGATTAAATTACCTGCTTTGGTATTTAAATAATTTAAATAACCAAGTTAGTATGATTTTAAAAATAAAAATGCTTTTCTTAAATGTTTGCTACTTAAGGTCCTCTTAAAGAATCTAATCAAATTTGGCCAGTAGGAAATGACCACTTTACATATGGGTGATGTTAAGCTCCGAGATCCTCAGTGATGATAATATACTCACATACCATAATCTACTTTTGGGTTGGTGAAGCACATCATCTATCCACCAATTCGTGGACTTTTCTAGTTTTGTTCACCAGTTTCTTTTTAAATTTCCAGGATCTGAATTAATTGCAGGTGTCTGCTTACAACAGGAGTGTAGTCTTTAAATTATACATGTCAGTTCATCACTTAGATCATGTCATAGCCTGTTATGCTTCTTTTCATTTCACAATAAACTGGCATAACACAACATGACACACACACACACAAATACACTGACATGTTGTGAGACATCAAAAAATGAATACTAAATTTTAGCAGACAATATCGTACAGATATTTTGAGTTATCTGAATTCTTCTGAGCAAACTTGGTTAACTTTCTTAAAGTTGGTTCTGGAAAAAGCTGGCAGTGATCCCAGGAGGCTTCAACTTAAGTTTGGAGGTTCAAAATATTAAGTGATAACATGGTATAGCGGAAATAATTACATTTAATCAGATGATTTTGAAAAACATTTTACTACAAGTAACTAAAACTATAGAAAACTATGGAGAATTTTGACTTATAATGGAATAATTGCCATGGCTTCACAGGACAAAAGCACTACTACAGAAGGGATGTTGCTTTATTGTACTGTACAACCATTGAGTCAGGATTTACAAACAAAATGGTCACAATGGCTACGTGCTCAAAATAAACAAGTGACAGAAGAAGGCAAGTTTAGAATAGCAATAGACAGGACAATGATGTCCAGTTGTGTTAAGCTCCAGCCAATGGTTGCCTCATGGAAAAATGTGGGCTTAGTGTCCAAGATCTTACCACTGTTCAGAGAAGAGGAAGTCCAGATTGTCTTTGTGTAAAATATATTACTTTTAAATGTTGGCAACTAATTTATAGTTTTAAATTATAACACAGGTTACAGAAAAACATATTTGAGTGCAAGAAAGAGATTCTTGAGCTACTTAGGGGGCTAATTTTGCTCCATGATTTTCAACATGAAGAAACCACCCTCAAGTCTGCTGCTGACAGAGAGTAATACTAACCACAAATAAAACTTAAACATCCTCATCAAGAAATCAAAGCTTTATCTAAAAGGAATTTTTATACCCACATGTTCCAAAATGTGCTGTGAATCCAGAATTCCCAGCTAAACTTCATAACTTCCCTAGATTCTATGAAGGGGACAATGCATTCGGGAAAGAGGGGTAAGTAGCTATTTGAATTCACAAAAACGTTGAGTTATAAAATGTTTAATCTAGTTTTGTTACATTCAAACAAAGCTAGCACAGTTTGCTAGGCTGCAGTTACAATGACATTTATTGATGATGTTAAGTACTGTGCTAACGGTTGGACTCACAAAACTGAGCAAAGCCTTGTCTAGTGGGGGAGACAGCTATGTCAATAACATACTGCAGTACAGTGTGATTCCTGCTGTAGAAGAGGAGAGAACAAAGTAGACATCCTTAGAAGAGAGAGGGATCAAATTGAACTGGTTGTAAAAGAAGAAAGTTTTGCAGAAAAAGAGACACTTTTGCAGGTTCTGGCCCGAGGAGTGGACAGTGTGGCCAAAGGCAAGCCCCATGAGTAATTAAACCAGTGTGCCACAAAAAATTTTAAAACATGCAATACCAGACTACTTAGAGACATTGCCCTCTCTTCCCTGAGATTGTCAAATAAAAAATGACAGCAACTGCCCTGGCTGGTTAGCTCAGCGGTAGAGCATCAACCTAGTGTAAGGAAGTCCTGGGTTCAATTCCCAGCCAGGGCACACAGGAGAAGCACCCATCTGCATCTCCACCCTTCCCCCTCTCCTTTCTTTCCCCTTCCTACAGCCAAGGCTCCATTGGAGCAAAGTTGGCCCGGGTGCTGAGGAAGGCTGCATGGCCTCTGCCTCAGGTGCTAGAATGGCTCTGGTTGCAATGGAGCATTGCTCCAGATTGGCCAAGCATCGCCCCCTAGTGGGCATGCCAGGTAGGTCCTGGTCAGGTGCATGTGGGAGTCTATCTCTCTGCCTCCCTGCTTCTCACTTTGGAAAAATACAAAAAATAATTACAGCAACCAATAGAACAATAGCCGTCCAGTGTGACTGAATCAAAATTATACTTTTTTTTTCAGATCTGTAAAATACATATATTTTTGGTGTGCTGCAGAATTTTAGTAAATAGTTTATGTGTATCAAAGAAATGAAAAAGGTTGAAAAATCACTGGATTATAGCATTAAATATTTCAATTTTGATTCATAGCATGGATAAAAAATCAAAAGGCAAAACTTTTAATGCACGGATAAACAATGTGTAAATTAATTAATATTACCTCTGTTTACATTCCTATTCTCAAAATAAAAATGATTTTATTTAGTAATACAAGTTTATGAAGGAAATTAATAAGTACATAAATTTTAAAAGATGGTTGCAATGCTGGTGGCCGCGGCCAGGCAGATTCACATTGGATTCAGGCAGACTGTAGAGGAGCAGAGGAGCCGGAAAGCATCAGGCCATTCCCATTTACTGGAGGCTCGCAAAGACAGGTGAGTGAATAAACAACAAGAGAAAAAGAGCTAATAAACAAAGGAAAATCTGCTTTCGCAGTGAAGGGCAATGAAGCAGGGAAAACGCACCTCATGGTAGCAGGAGAGTAACCCGGGAGAATCGCCACCCAGGGAAAGTGCCCATAACGTTACACAGACCACACACAGATGGCTCTGCAATGCACACGCACCAGTCAGGCAAAGTGCTTGCAGCCGGTAAACCAGCGACCAGCGAGTAATCTTTTTTTCCCCACAATGGTAAAGAAAATTAGCCTCACTTGACTATAAACTCATGCTTATCTACAAATGATGAAACATAGTTCATTAACACTGGGTCAAACTTGGGTCAAACTTGAAACCAACATGTACAACTTTCCTTATTGAAGGTCTACTCATTTAGACTGTCTCATCAATAAAATTGTTCCACAAGAGCCCCATTTTAGTGAGGTTCCAGCAGAGACTTATCTTTTTCATTACAATGTAGCATTACATAAAACCAGATGTGAAACTTGAGGTTACGCACCAAGTACAAACCTAATCTGATTCCTTAAGGGCAATGAACAGATAAAATCGGCCCAGGAACCAGTTCAACTAAGCTTCTATATTCACTACGTTGGTCACACCTGACGGTATATTCTTCCTAACATAGAGCTCTTATCATAACGTAATACCGGCTGCTTTTTTCTCATCTTCCTTCAAAATACTATGGAAGCCATGTCTTGATTCCTCTTTAAAATCAAACTGGATACTATTCTTTTCCACAGCCGGGGGACCCAGTTACAGTACTTGTTTTATTTCTCACCAAATCTCTAACCTTTCTCTTTCTTGGTTCTTTCTCATCTGCCTTCAAATCAAAGGGAACTAGAAAAGCCATTTCAAACAAATATGCCCTTGACCTCCAATTTATTCCAATTACTATTATTTTTCACTTTCTTCTTTTTTGACATGTTCAAATGAGTGATCTCTACTCCGTGTTTCAATTTCCACCATCCCCTATAAAATGGTTTTCCTACAACAATGTCCCTAAAAAAATGCCTCCATCTGAGAACACAAGCTCTTTCCCTCTCAGTAACTACAGTGGCCTTTCTTCAATCCTCCAGTCATACTGAACTTCTGAGTAGCATGTGGCCCTGGGGATCCATGCCTCCATACTGAAACAGCATGCCTCTCTTCCTACAGCTGAAATAACCCCTGTCATTTCCCTCAGTGGCTCCTTTTCACTGTCTCATTTTATCTGTGGATATTTCCTAAGGTTGGTCTTTTTCTAATGTTTGAAGAGCATTTCTAAATCAACTCTTACATGTGCAGATGAGGCATCTAATCTTTCACATTACAGACCTGGGAGCTTGAACCTGAGTTCTAAACTCATATTTCCCTGTACTAGCAGAGCACCATTTTTACAAAATCAACATGTTAGAAAACAAATTCCTTTTTTGGTAATCCGGACTCTATCTAAACCAGGTCAATTTTGATATCAAAATTTGCTTCTTCCCACAAATTAAATCTTAGAATTATAAATGAATTCACTTTCTTTTACCCTAGTACTCAATCTCTGATCATGTTCTTTTAGACCCTTATTGGTAATAATAATAATGATAAAAACTAAGACATACATATGCAATGCCTTGAACTCATTTCATCATTTCTATTCCTCCTAACTTCCCTCTAAATAGAACCTATTATAATTAAATTACTAAAATAGCTCCCTTACTCTGTTTAAGTTTCCTTCCACACTCACTCATTTCAAATTCATCACTCCACATACTGCTAAATAAATATTTTGATTCTTGCCATAGTTTTTGTTTATTTGTTTGTTTATTGTTTGTGATAGAGACAAAGAGAAAGACAGACAGACAGGAAAGGAGAGAGATGAGAAGCATAAATTCTTCGTAGCAGCTTCTTAGTTGTTCATTGATTGCTTTCTCATATTGCCTTGACCAGGAGACTACAGCAGAGCTAGTGACCCCTTGCTTAAGCCAGTGACCATGGGCTTCAAGACAGTCACCTTAGGGCTCAAGCCGGCGACCATGGAGTCATGTCTATGATTCCACACTCAAGCCAGTGACCCTGCGCTCAAGCCGGCAACCTCGGGGTTTTGAACCTGGGTCCTCTGGGTCCCAGTCCAATGCTCTACCCACTGTGCAACCTCCTGGTCAGGTGATTCTTGCCCATAGTTTTTAAATGTCCATTATAATTTGTATGAAATATTGATGGGCCAGAGATGCACACATGCTTCTGTCTAAGTATCACTAATGGTTTACTGAACCATTGATTGTAAAGGTAAAAATGGCCAGGTTTAAAGTCTCCTGGTACCTCCATATTTGTCTGGATAACTTGGCTCAGGCTACCATAGTAATCCCCAAATCTTAGTGCTTTCAAGAAAAAATTAGAATTTTAGAGAACTTGTATCTGCCACAATGGGCTTGATATATTCCCAACTTAAAAACTCTTCTGATGAGATCTGCAGTGACATTAAACAAATGTAATCTTTAGATACTGTCTAATGAAATGTGCTAACATATAGAAGATCTGCAAATTTAGTAAAAAAATATTTTCCAAATGATCAAGACATGACATTACAAAATCATGTATGGGTAAAAGATTCATTCACATTGCAAGATAGGTCAATGGAATTTAATGAAGTCGAGTACAAAAATTTTGTAATATCATTTCAGATTCCCCATTGCAACACTTTAAGAAACTACACTAGTGAGTTCAAAGGAGAATATTCACAACTCTCCAAAAGGTTATTAAAATATCCCTCCCTTTTCCGACTACATATCTATGTAATGTCAGGTTTTTTTCATATATTTTAATCAAAACAGCATATCACAACAAAATGAATGTAGAGACAGACATGAAAACTCAGCTGTCTTCTGTTAAGTGTGACATAAAAGAGATTTGGAAAAAATGTAAACTATGCTACTCTACTCACTAAATTTTAAAGAGGTTTAGAAAATAGACTTATTTTTCATAAAATAGATGTTATTTTTAATGTATTAGTTTATTGTTATTTTTAATTACTAATTTTTTTAAGTTTCTCTATTTAAATCTCTAGTATAATAAATTTCACTAGATAAAACCCACATAAACAAAAACTAGTCAGTATCCTCAATACTTATTAATAGTGTTAAGGAATCCTGAGACTGAAAAGTAGGAGACTCATTGGTGAGTCTCCAACTTTATTTTCTTTATGTCTCTGTGAACAAAGGGTCTCTTTTTGTTGCTTAAATTAAACGCTTTACTTCTGATATATAAAATACTATTTATTTATTTATATGCTTATTTCATTTTTGTTTATTTTTTCAGTGTTCAGTCATTTTATTAAACTCTATATTAAGTCTACCAGTTTTTCAGTTATTTCTTCTGCTTTTTAGTTATATAATTACATCATGGGAAAACAATGAAAACTGAATCTCCTTTCTAAGCTAGGGCTCTAGTCCTATTTATTTGTGGTAGGGGTCACTACTTTCAAAACAATATAAATAATAACAATGTGGCAATTATTTTCATCTTATTCCTAACTTTATTAAGACTATCTCCATTGTTTCTCTACAAAATAAGACAGTGACTATTGGTTGATGACACAATTTTGTAAAGTATCTTTCTGGTCCTGGTTTGATAAAAATTTGATCAGAAGAGATGTTAAATTTATTTAGATTTTTCAGGGGATTTGTAAACAGAATAATGGCTCCAAAAATGTCCTCATCCTAATCCCCAAAACCTGTTACAAGATTACTTTACATAGTAAAAGGTACTTTGCAGATGTGAATAAATTAAAGTATTTAATACAGGGAAATTATCCTGGATTATCTGGGTGGCCTCATTGTATCATGAGGATCCATATAGGAGGGAAGCAGGAGGGTCAAATCAGAAGATATGATAACAGAAGTGGTTGGAAAAATGAAAGAAAGGACATATGAGCCAAGGAATGCAGGAACCTTTCTTTAGGAACTGAAAAAACATAAAAATGCTTTATGCCCTAGAGCCTCCATAAGAAATGCAGCCTGTTCACACTTTGATTTTAGGACTCCTGATCTCCCTCCCAAACGGTAAGACAATAAATTTGTGCTGTTTCAAGCCACTGATTTTGTGGTAATTTGTTACAGAAGCAATAGGAAACTAAGATATTAAGTATTGCTCAATGATCATATTACTTTTAGTCTGCAACCTATGATATAATATTCAAATTATAATAAAGTACTATATTATTTGAGGACTAAACACTAGTTTTGGTTGTGGCATTTTATTATTTTAATTCTATATTTTATTTTCTGATATTTTTGGTATATTTGCATCTATGTGTTAGAAGAGTAAGATTAATCTGTAGTTTGCACTACTGTGCTAACTTTATCATACTTTGTTATCAAAGTTCATTAGCCTCATAAAATGACTTGAGATGTTCTCTCTTGTCACGCTCTCAAACAATTTATATTCTATGGGAATGTTTAGTCACTGTAACTTTGAACACAAAAAACTTAAAACCTGAATTTACTTCTTAATTTGTTTTCAACAGTGGTAGGTCCTATTAAATTTTCCACCTCTCTTCAGACAAATTTTAGTAATTTATGCCTTGTCAGGAACTTACCCTGTTTCACTGAGATTTCCAAATTCATAAGTACAGGGTGGTATGTAAAATTTTCTTAAAATTTTAAAACCCTCTTATCTACTGATATATCCTCCTTTTTAAATTATAAAGTTCTACATTTTGCTTTCCCTTTCTTTTGTTCTTGTCTGGATATGCCAAGTGTTTTCCTATTAGTTATTCTGCCTTTTTTGTCATTGTTTTCTAAAAATAAATTACTGGTTAAATCATATTGTTTTTATTGAGTTTCTTATGATTGCTTTGTTGATCTTCTTCAAAATTTGGGGGTTAAATATTAAACTAATTAATTTTCATTCTTTGTCATTTAATAAACAAAAAACTACAGGCTATAAATTTGCCTTCAAGCTATGACTTTGGAATTTCCCAGAGGTTTTAATTTAAAAAGTTTTCCTTATCTTTCTACTCTATTCCAATAGCTCTTTAGCAAAATGATTTGATTATTTTTTTGTTTAAATTTGTGCAATTAAATTATTTCATTGAAATGCCATTGAAAAATATAGCTTACATGGTTTCTACTTGCTTTAACATCAGATTTTTTTAATTTTCTTTTTAACATCAGATTTTAAGGATATTTAGTATATAATTACTTTTTGTCAATGTTTCTGAAGCATTTGCAAAGAAACTAGTGATTCAATAAAATACAGAGCTTTTTACAGAAATTTATATATTTTATAAAATTTGTAGTGTATATATTCCATATGTAATATCTAAAAATGCAGATATAGATATCATTATATTAAGAGCATTTTTTCAAGTCTTTTCAGTCATTCACTTATTAACTTTTTGATCTGTTAAAAACTAAAATAGTATATAATTTTGTGTTTTTGTCAGTCATTCCATGAATTTCTAACAGTTTAAGGTGTGTGTAGTTTAGTATTATTATCTTTTTAATTACATGTTTCATGACGGTTGTAGCTTTTTGGGGATATTAGCTTTTATTATATGAAAGCATCACATGACATGCTTTTTTGTTCTTGTATTCTATTTTATGTTAAAAATTATATTGCTTCCTCTGTTTTTTTAAGTCTGATGTATCTTTGTTTATAACTTTATTGTTAACACTCTCTTTCATGTTGTTATAAACATAGTCACAAAAAAATATTTGGAAAAATCTATAGCCAGCCTAAATTTTGTTCTTTATAACTAACATGATTTTCCTGATGAGAATTTTGCTCTATTTTTAGAATATAATAATTTCACCATAAATGTATAGTGAAATTAAGATTTCTAAGAACTTCATGAGCTATTTCTCTATTTTAAGAAAATCAGATCTTACGTTTTGCTAATAAGTATTCTTCTGTTATATATTTGTTCATTACTTCTTTTTATCTACTCTGTTCTCTCTTTTTTATACATATAGGTTGGATCGGTACAAATTACTAAATTGTTAAATTATTTTTAATTATTTATACCTTTTCTGAATTGTAACTCTTTATTTTGTTAATTTGATCTCTCTTTGTCAATATTTTATACCTTGCTTCCCTGAAGTTACTAATTCAACAGTTGTGTTTTTCATATCTATAATACTTCCTTATCTCAATTTTGTCCTATCTTCATATTTCTTTTATATATATATATATTTTTTATTATTATTCATTCTAATGGGGTGACACCAATAAATCAGGGTACATATGTACAATGAAAACATCTCCAGGTTATCTTATCATTCAATTGTGTTGCATACCAGTCACCCAAAGTCAAATTGTCCTCTGTCACCTTTTATCTGGTTTTCCCTGTGTCCCTACCCTCCTCCTTATCCCACTCTTCCCTCCCTCCCCCATCCCATAAACACCACTCTCCTGTCCATGTCTCATAGTCTCACTTTTATGTCCCACCTATGTATGAAATCATGCTGTTCTCAGTTTTTCTTTTTTTCTGATTTACTTATTTCACTCCTTATAATGTTATCAAGGTACAACCATTTTGTTATAAATGATCCGATGTCATCGTTTCTTATGGCTGAGTAGTATTTCATAGTATATATGTACCATGGCTTTTTAATCCACTCGTCTTCTGACGGACACTTGGGCTGGTTCCAGATCTTTGCTATTGTGAACAATGCTGCCACGAACATGGGGGCGCATTTCTTCTTTTCGAACAGTGCTATGGTGTTCTTAGGGTATATTCCTAAAAGTGGGATAGCTGGATCAAAAGGCAGTTCAATTTTTAATTTTCTGAGGAATCTCCCAACTGTTTTCCACAGTGGCTGCACCAGTCTGAAATCCTACCAGCAGTGTAGAAGGGTTCCCTTTTCTCCACATCCTCGCCAGCACTTATTCTGTGTTGTTTTGCTGATGAGTGCGATTCTGACTGGTGTGAGGTGATATCTCATTGTGGTTTTAATTTGCATTTCTCTAATAATTAGTGATATTGAGCATTTTTTCATATGCCTATTGGCCATCTGTATGTCCTCTTTGGAGAAATTTCTATTCATTTCTTTTGCCCATTTTTTGATTGGGTTGTTTGTCTTCCTGGTGTTGAGTTTTATAAGTTCTTTATAAATTTTAGTTATTAACCCCTTATCCGACGTGCTGTCAAATATGTTCTCCCATTGTGTGGTTTGTCTTTTTATTCTGTTCCTATTGTCTTTAGCTGTGCAAAACTTTTTAGTTTGATATAGTCCCATTTGTTTATCTTGCCTTTTATTTCATTTGCCCGTAGAGATAAATCAGCAAATATACTGCTGCTAAAGATGTCGGAGAGCTTGCTGCCTATGTTTTCTTCTAAGATGCTTATGGTTTCACGGCTTACATTTAAGTCTTTTATCCATTTTGAGTTTGTTTTTGTGAATGGTGTAAGTTGATGGTCTAGTTTCATTTTTTTGCAGGTAGATGTCCAATTTTCCCAACACCATTTGTTAAAGAGGCTGTCTGTACTCCATTGTATGTTCTTTCCTCCTTTGTCAAATATCAGTTGTCCATAAAGCTGTGGGTTTATTTCTGGGTTCTCTGTTCTGTTCCATTGATCTATGTGCCTGTTCTTATGCAAGTACCAGGCTGTCTTGAGTATAATGGCCTTGTAGTAGACCTTGATATCCGGAAGAGTGATACCTCCTGTTTTATTTTTTCTTTTTAGGATTGCTAAGGCTATTTGTGTTCTTTTTTGGTTCCATATAAATTTTTGGAATATGTGTTCTATATCTTTGAAGTATGTCATTGGTATTTTAATTGGTATTGCATTGAATTTGTAAATTGCTTTGGGTAATATAGACATTTTACTGATGTTTATTCTTCCTAGCCATGAGCACGGTATATGCTTCCACTTGTTTGTATCTTCTTTGATTTCTTTTATGACGTTCTATAATTTTCCGAGTACAAGTCCTTAACCTCCTTGGTTAAATTTACTCCTAAGTACTTTATTTTTTTGGCTGCAATAGTGAAGGGGATTGTTTCCTTAATTTCTTTTGCTGACAGTTCATTGTTGGTATATAGAAATGCCTCTGATTTCAGAGTATTAATTTTATATCCTGCCACCTTCCTGAATTCATTTATAAGGTCTAGTAGTTTTTTGACTGAGACTTTAGGGTTTTCAATATACAATATCATATCATCTGCAAATAGTGACAGTTTTATTTCTTCTTTTCCAATTTGGATGGCTTTTATTTCTTCTTCTTGTCTGATTGCTATAGCTAGGACTTCCAGAACTATGTTGAATAAGAGTGGTGAAAGGGGGCATCCCTGCCTGGTTCCTGATCTTAAGGGGATTGCTTTTCATTTTTGTCCATTTAGTATGATGTTTGCTGTCGGTTTATCATAGATGGCCTTTATCATGTTAAGGAATGATCCCTGTATTCCCACTTTACTGAGAGTTTTGAGCATGAATGGGTGCTGGATTTTATCAAATGCCTTTTCTGCATCTATTGAAATTATCATGTGATTTTTGTCCTTCTTTTTGTTTATGTGATGAATCGCATTGATTGATTTGCGAATATTGAACCAGCCTTGCCTCTCCATAATAAATCCCACTTGATCATGGTGTATGATTTTTTTCATATATTGCTGGATCCAGTGGGCTAATATTTAGTTGAGAATTTTAGCATCTAAATTCATCAGGAATATAGGCCTATAATTTTCTTTCTTTGTGTTGTCTTTGCCCGGTTTTGGGATCAGAATTATGCTCTCCTCATAAAAGAAATTTGGAAGTCTTCCTTCCTCTTGAATTTTTTGAAATAGCTTGAGGAGGATAGGAGTTAGTTCTTCTTTGAATTTTTGATAGAATTCACTTGTGAAGCCATCAGGCCCAGGACTTTTCTTTTTTGGGAGTTTTTTGATAACTGTTTCAATCTCATTTGTTGTAATTGGTCTGTTTAGGTGTTCTGATTCTTCCAGATTGATTTTTGGAAGGTTATATGATTCAAGACATTTCTCCATTTCACCGAGATTGTCTAATTTTTTGGCATATAGTTCTTCATAGTATTTTCTTACAATGCTTTGTATTTCTGTTGTGTCAGTTGTTATTTCTCCACTGTCCTTTCTAATTTTTATTTATTTGAGTCCTCTCTCTTTTTTTCTTGGTGAGTCTAGTTAAAGGTTCATCAATCTTGTTTAACTTTTCAAAGAACCAGCTTCTGGTTTCATTGATCCTCTGTATTGTTTCTTAGCCTCTATGTCATTTATTTCTGCTCTGATCTTTATTATTTCCTTTCTTATACTTTTCTTAGGTTTTATTTGTTGTTGTTTTTCTAGTCTTTTAGATGCAGGGTCAGGTTGCTTATTTGAGCTTTTTCTAGCTTCTTATGATATGCCTGTAGTGCAATAAACTTCCCTCTCAGAACTGCTTTTGCTGTGTCCCATAAATTTTGAGTTGATGTATGCTCATTATCATTTGTTTTTATAAATTTTTTAATTTCTTCTTAGATCTCATTGTTAATCCATTCATTATTTAATATCATGCTATTTAGTTTCCAAGTGTTTGAGTATTTTTTAGTTTTTCTTTTGTGGTTAATTTCTAGTTTCATGGCATTGTGATCAGAGAAAATGCTTGATATGATTTCAATCTTCTTAAATTTATTGAGACCATTTTTGTGTCCTAACATGTGGACTATCCTAGAAAATGTACCATGAGCGCTTGAGAAAAATGTATATTCTACTGCTTTAGGGTGAAAAGTTCTGAAGATATCTATTAAATCAAGTTGATCTATTCTCTCCTTTAAGTCTGCTGTTTCTTTATTAATTTTCTTTCTTGAGGATCTATCCAGTGTTGTTAAAGGGGTATTGAAATCCCCTACTATGATAGTATTGCTGTTAATCTCGCCCTTTATATCCATCAAAGTCTGCTTTATGTATGTCGGGGCTCCTATATTTGGTGCATAGATATTTATAATAGTTATATCTTCCTGTTGAATTGTCCCCTTTATCATTATGTAGTGTCCTTTTTTATCTCTTACTACAGCCTTTGTTTTAAAGTCCATTTTGTCAGATATCAGTATTGCTACCCCTGCTTTTTTTTCATTTCCATTTGCATGAAATATATTTTTCCATCCTTTTACCTTCAGTCTATGTGCATCTTATGTTTTAAGGTGTGTCTCTTGTAGACAGCATATGTATGGGTCCTGTTTCTTTATCCATGCAGCTACCCTATGTCTTTTGATTGGATCATTTAATCCATTTACATTTAAGGTTATTATTGATATGTAGTTGTTTATTGCCATTTTATTCTTTAAAGCTGTATTCTTCTTTTGCTCTATTCATTCCTCCCTTTAAACTGTTCACAACAATCCCCTTAGTATTTCTTGCAGAATTGGTTTGGTTTTTATGAATTCCTTGAGGCTTTCTTTTTCTGGGAAGCTCTTTATTTCTCCTTCAATTTTAAACGTTAGCCTTGCTGGATAAAGTAGTCTTGGTTGTAGGTTCTTGTTCTGCATTACTTTGATTATATCTTGCCATTTCCTTCTTCCCTCAAGTGTTTCTGTTGAGAAGTTCGATGTCATCCTTATGGGGGCTCCTTTGTAGGTGATAGCCTTTTTTTCCCTAGCAGCTTTTAAGATTTTTTCTTTATCCATTAGCTTTGGTATTTTAACTATGATGTGTCTTGGTGTAGATCTTTTTGGGTTTCTCTTTTATGGAGTTCTGTGTGCTTCTTGAACGTGTGAAATTTTTCCCAGCCTTAATTTAGGGAAGTTTTCTGCTATAATTTGATTGAACAAAGTTTCCATTTCCTGTCCTCTTTCCTCTTCTTCATGCACCCCTATGATGCGAATGTTGTTTCTCCTCAATGTGTCACAGAGCTCCCTTAGAGTTTCCTCACATATTTTGAGTCTCTTCCTTTTTCTTCTCTGCTTCTGTGCCTTTGTTTATTGTGTCCTCTAACTCGCTTATTTGATCCTCAGCATGATTCATCCTGCTTTTAATTCCTTCCATTGTGTTCTTCAGTTCTGATACTGTATTTGTCATTTCTGTCTGATTCCTTTTTATTATTTCAATTCCGTTTTTTATACTTGTTATCTCTTTATTTAGGTGTTCATAATGACTATCCATTGTTGCTCTAATTTCTTTGAACATCCTAACTATCATTATTCTAAATTCTGCTTCTGATAATTTGGTTATATCTGGTTCATTCAGGTCCTTCTCTGGGGATTTCTCTTGATTCATTTGGTTTGCATTCCTCTGCCTGCCCATTTTGTCTGTGTATAAGCAAGTTGTGGCCACTGGAGTCCAGTAGGTGTTTCCTTTGTGTTCTCTAGGTGTGGTCTGTCTGCAGGCCCCCAACCCCCTCTGCCGGTGCCTAGGGTGGTTGGGTATGAGGGTTGCCAGCACCGGCCCACTGTGGCTTTTGCTGTGATTTCTGCCTCTCCTCTGTGGGAGGAGGGGCTGCCACTCAAGCCACAAGCCTTAGCACCAAGTGTAGAGGTGAGCACCTTTGCTCAGCTGCGGACCCAGCCTATTTCTGGACTTCCGCCCAGAACCCACAGTCAAAGCCTGCTCGCCACAGTTTCACGGGTTGGTCAGGGCTTTTGACGTGCTCTCAGCTGTGAGCCTTTTCCCATCTGGAGGGCCGTCCTCTAGGCCAGGGCCCTTCTGCGCAGTGTCGCAAACCCAGGTTTATTGGGCCGGGCGTGTTTGCTGGCTTCCGCTCAGCTGCGTACTTCCACTCGTCCCGGACTCTACCCCGCCCCCGTGTTCGGAGCCTGCTCGTGCACATAAGATGGCAGTCCGCGGTTTCTACGGCCGGGTGGTTATAGTAGCGTGGGCTCAGCTGCAAGCTTCCACTTGTCTCGGGGTCTACCCCATTCCCGTGCTCGGAGCCTGCTCACGCACGTATAATGGCAAACCGCGGTTTCTCCAGCCGGGCGGGGCTGGTAACGTGAGCTCAGCCGCGAGCCCCTGCACGTCCTTGGTCCTAGCCCAGTCCCTGCGGTCAGGGCCGGCTTGCGCAGGGTCACAGAGCAGATTTCTGCCCGTTCCTGGCCTCCCGCTTTGTCCCCGTAAGTGGGATTAAAGGCGGTCCCGCAGCTTCCAGACGGCTTTCGCGTGTCCCCTCGTACCCTGCTGGGCTAGACCGAGCTCACACTGGCTTGGCCTCTGCCCACACCGACAGAACCGCATTTCAGTGTCCTGCTGCCCCAAACTCTTCAGCAACCATCAGCAGAGTAGGAAGGGACCTAATACTCCACACTGTAGGCCTGGGAGCTCCCTCAATTGTTTCACAGCTCAAAACTGTCTAAACGCCTCTTCTAGGCTCTCGGACTGCAGGCTGGGGCTTGGTTCCTGGGACCCAGTCCCTCCCTCTCAGCCAAACTTTCCTCCCACCACGCGGGTCTCTCCAGGCTGCCGTTTATCCGGGGAGCTGGGCAGCCCTCTTCACGTTTTCGCTATTCCTACCAGTCTCAATGTGGCTTCTTCTGTGTTCCTTGGTTGAAGAGTCCACTTAGTTTAGTTCATAGTTGGTTTATCCAGATGATGGTTCTTTAAATTGAGTTATAATCCACTTTGGTTCTGGGAGTTGGAAGTTGGTACGTCCACCTACTCCATCGCCATCTTGCTTCCTCTTCATATTTCTTGTTAAAATTTAATAAGTGATTTTTTAATTACATTGGAAACATGAATCAAAAATTTTCTATAATTTTCCATGTTTCTGAACACAGATATACTACAGAGGATATATCCTCTACCCTCTGATTGCACAAGTCAGTTCCATGCTTTTGATCTCAAGTAACTGCCTGTTGTATGTACTGCCTCAGGTAGTAATCTATTTGATACCTGCCTTCTGAAGTAAGGAGCTGTGTTGTGGTTTTGTGCAGGATATGACCGCCTTTCCCACAGCCTGACTTTAGTTTTTAGGACTCTAAAAGGTGATAAAGAATGTTTTGAACAGATCTGAGTATATTGGTAACACTAAACCAAAATAATAGAATGCTCAAAAAAATGAGATAATATTTGACCAATATATTATATTGACTACACACACCTTCTTCCACCTCCCACCTAAAGTCTCTGGAATTAGAAAAAATATATACTTTTAAAATTATTTCATGTACAATACAATATAAAAAAATGAGAGTGTCATCAGTCAACTAGAATATCTCAAGAATTTTTGTGAAAACAGACCAGAACCAATGACATATACAAGAGAGGAAAGAAATCCCAGGCTGCTCTGGGCTCAGTAACAAATGTACCTGGAAAGTCATTAGGTTCATTGCCCATTGCCCACAACAATGAGCAGCTGAGGTATTTATCTGAAAGCTGCAGTTAATGCAGTGAATATGTGTGCTAGGTCTGGAAAGGCAGAGCTTTGGCTCAAATCGCTAGCAAATCCCAGGAAGAATGGGAATTTTTTTGTTCCTAGAAGAATCTGCATAACTCATAAACCTGTATGTGTGGTCTTTCTCCCAAATCGCCAGAGACCACCTATAAATTGTGAACAGGAGTATTTAAACACAAAGATAAACAGAAGGATAATCACCAAACATTTGAGGAAGTCATTAGCACAGTGGTTCTTAACCTGGGTTCTATGGAACTCTAGGGGTTCGATGAGTCGGTCTCAGGGGTTCAGAGAAACCTCTGCCGCAGAGGCCAGAATAAAGTAATACCGTAATTTGTTGTGAGTTCATGCACTTTGTTGGTTTTGTTCTTTGAGCAAGGTGATGTTCATGCATGGCTCATTTTGTGCACCAGTAAAAAAACATATACCTATGTCTTGAATTTGGAAAAAAAATCATATTTTATTTATCACTAAAGAAGGGTTCGGTGAATGCACATATGAAACTGGTGGGTTCGGTACCTCAAAAAAGGCTAAGGACCACTGCATTAGCAGGATTAAGACAACAAAATCAGCAAATAAAGAATAGCTGAACCTGACCTGCAGTGGCGCAGTGGATAGAGCACCAACCTGGAATGCTGAGATTACCGGTTCAAAACTCAGGGCTTGCCTGGTCAATGCACATATGGAAGTTGATGCTTCCTGCTTCTCCTTCCTTCTCTCTCTTTCTCTCTCTCTCTCTTTCTCTCTCTCTCCTCTCTAAAATAAATAAATAAAATCTTTAAAAAAAATAATAGCTGAGAATTAAAAGATTGCGTAGCAGAGCAAACATTCATATATACACACTTAATATATACTGCTCACAAACATTAGGGGATATTTCAAAATGAATATGAAGTGATAAAATATCCCCTAATGTTTGTGATCAGTATATTTAGAGAACTTCAAAAGTATATTTATATACAAAAATAGAAACAATAATCTAGAATTTTAAATATGGATGTCAAAAAAGTTTTAAATAGTCATTTCAAAAGCTAAATGGAAAGAAAACATAGCTAAAAAATAAATTCACAAACTAAAAGATTCTTCCAAAACATGATACAAAAAACAAACAAATAATAACACTTTAAAAAATATTTAAAACACCTAGATAATAAAAGTATAAATGCCAACATCCATTATACTAACATATTAACCGAAGCAGAAACAAACATAATGAAAGGACAAAATCAAGAAAATTAGAAACCAATTTCCAGAACTAAAACAAGACATATGACTTTGGATCTAGGTAGGGCCCAACAAAATTTTTTTAAAAATACACACATGAAGATAAATCATAATAAAGTTTCAGAATTCCAAAGAAAGGGAAAATCCTAAACTTTCCATTGAGAAGTAAATAGGTGACCCATAAAGAAACAGGATATTATATTTGTATAAAATTTCTCAACAATTCTTTTGAAGAACAGGAAAGATATTTCTTTAAATCTAATACTTGACCCAACTAAATTTTTAATCAATGATAATGGGGAAATAATAGCATATTCAGGAAAGCAAAGATTCAAAACATTTATTACCTTTACATCCTTTCTAAAAATAACTTAGTAAAGAATATTCTTTTTTACATCAATGAAGACTCAATGAAATGAATCATAAAATGATCAAAAATGCTTCAGGAAATAGCAGAAAATCTAAACAGAATAATTACTTTAGAAGAAAATTTTAAATGTTATGCCTATAATGTCACCAGACTCAGAAAAGTCATAATAAATACTACCCAAAACAGATCATCTTTATGAGTACAGGAAAATAGGAAAGTGGGCAAGTCTGCCAAACATATTCTTCAAGGCTAGAGAAATCATGATAGTAAATATTGGACAAAGATAAGATAATAAAAGCTGGCATCCAATTTTACTTATTATATAAATTCAAGAATAATTAGATGAATCTAGCCACAAAACAAAACACTGTTATCAAATAGAATTTATCATAGAAATAAAAAGTTGATGTAACACTAGGAAATTTATTGCAGTAATTCAGTATAAGAAGTAAATTAAAGAAAGAAAACAATAAGTAATCTCAATTAATGCAAAAAATATTTAATAAAATCAACCCCTGTTATTGATTTAAAGTGATGATTAAATGCATCTTTGAAATTCTACTATGCACAATAAAAATAAGAAGTCCAGTTTTATTGGGGCATCATCTGCCATGACCCCTATGCAGAGAGGAGAGCTACTTCTAATTTTCTAAAGAATTTTGGGACACCCTGACCAATGTATTTCTCAATGCCCACTGAAGAGAATGCTCTTTGGAACTTCTTGAGAAACATTAAGAATGTGTGAGCAGGTTGTACATAATTTCATTGCAATATTTCTATCCATCTAATTATTTTTATTTCTTCCTCTATAAAATATCAATAAATTTCTGGTATCTCAGCTTTGTTTAATATTGGTCACCACAAAAAACAGGTTTCACAAATCATCAGAGCAAGCTATTAGAACCATGCCCTGCTATACTGCATTTTTGTAAGTCCCACATGCATTGCTTTGTGGTTATTTGGTACCATCCCATGATTAGAAGGGAAATTGAACTGAAAGACTGGAACATCTTAGTCTTAAACATTTGCATCTGCTATAATATTTAGAATAGTATCTTGTACATATCAGATGTTAATAATTCTTTTTGTATGAATTCTTAATATTAATAAGTAATAAAGGTTTGATCCACATCTGAAATGACATAGAAATTAAATCTTCAAAAACATTTTAAAAATCAAATATTTTTAATAAAAAATATTTCATGTATTTCTTTGTTTTAACCAAATAAACAAATGGGGAGGCATTGGTTTTTCTCATTTAATTATATTTTAAGGCCTAAGTAAACCCTTTTTCTGCACTTGGGACCTTCCTATCTTCCAACAAGCTACAATCCTTGTCAGTGTACTGCTATGTAAGAGCCATAACATTCTAAGTGAGATATAGAGTAGAGCACCAGACATCTGAAAATTAGTACCTAATTCCTTCATAACCACAACTGTGAGCTGTGTAGCTGCCATTGTGTAAAAGTACTTTTTCCATTATAAGAAATAATGAACCAGATTTCCCTAGTACCCACTTGACTAGGGTAATACATAGGAAGCATTGTGGTAGAAATTAATGATCTTAGTAGTACTCCAGTGGCCTGGAATTCTTAATGAACATCCTAAAACACTACCTAATGTTCAGAAGAGACATCAGCACTGTGTGGAAAAAAGAAGCTTGTAATTACTTAGCTTTTTATTTAAATCGTCTTACAAATTGTTTAGTCTATCCTTACATAATTCAAAGTATAGACTTTCTTATTCCCGAACATGCCTTGGTGTTAAGGACATTAGATGTCCTGACACATGTGGTTAGAGAGATGGAAAAAATTTGTATTTTAAAAAGTGCCCAGTAGCTGGAGTTCCATGGGAGAAATGAGTCTATTTTAGCTTTAGCGGGGCAAACTTATATGTCAATGGCCACCCACCCAGCTCTGGTCTATCAGATGCAAATAAAAATTATAATAACCATTTGAATGAGCTAAAGCTCTACAGACAAGAACTAACTATATATTTAGTCATTTTACAAACTGCCTTTACCCTCACAAAATTGGGCTTGATAACTTTCCTTCCTACCATGCCATGTTTTTAAACCTAGTTTTGAAGTCACAGGGCAGAATCTAATTCATATCATTAATGCCTCTTTATTCTTGGTTCTACTGCTTTCACAAAAATGTTATAGGTAATCACTAGAATGACTAATATACTGTAGAAGTTATGAGAGTCCATTCAGTTGCAACTATAAAATAATTCAAGTAAGACAAGGGTACCTGCTAGCGTTCCATGGCAAAGGTTCCTCCTTGAAACTATTTGATTCACCTCAACATATTCATCCATAAAGTTAAAGATCTCATCTAATAGAATGTTTTATTCATAATCAATTTGTCATTCCTGTTATAAATTAAGAAATTAAAAATAGGAATTTTTAAAGGCAAAACAAAGTCAAAACATCTTTTCACCAATCAACTGAATTTTGCATCATAAAATTTAAACATTTAAAATATTATTTATAGTATAATATTTAGAAGCAAAATTGTATCCCCTGAGTTAGTTTCAAACACATTCTTTGTTGAATTTCTCTGGTATTTGTGAAATATTCAAGAATTCATATATATACAAGTATGTCATTTTTAATTTTTAAGAACGGTAATTCATCATGAGTATAAGCACTTAATCATTCCCAACTTCCTTTATTTTTTGTAAAAATATTGAACTGTTTTAATTTCCCTAAACATGACTTTAGGAATAATGTTTCTTCTTCCCTGCTTCTGATAAATTTCTGTTTGACTATGTTCTAACCCAAATATAACTCCTTGGAATCTTTCATATATTGTCATAGAAAACCTATCTTGTCTTTCCTTTATGTTCCTAAGCATGTCTTATACAAGGTTAAATACCAGAAATGCTCTCATTTACTCATTTTACCTTAATTTACCATAATTGTGTGCATGTTTTCTTCCCCACTAAGCACTTTTTCAAGAGCAAAATTATATCTGATCTATTTTTATATTCTTAAAATTTATTTTGACACTTGATGGAGAAGAGCAATAGATACTTTAAGAGTAAAATGAGGGAATTAAAATAACAAAATTATGAATTCTGCCTGAAATTTAAAAAAATGTTCTGAAATGAGAGGTTAAAAAGTATCTAAATAGGGATTTTACAAGTATTTCTAAGTGGTAACTTCAAAATGGCAACTCTAGAAACAATAGTTGTCGTGAGAATAAATTCAATAAAGGGAGATAATCTGAAGATGAAGAGGAAGGGGTCCATACTGACTCATAGGAGTTCTACCTTTTACAAATCTTAAAGGAGAGTTAAGGTGGAGAAAAAGTCAACCACAAAAGAGATAAGAATGAAGCCATTGTCCTGGGAACCAAGTAGAGTCCTTCATGAGGGAGGGAATGGTCATGTCAGTGAAATACTGCTAAGAAGTAGAGTAAAATAAGTACATAAAAGTGTCCATGAGACTGACAATGCAGAGGCTTTTGGTGACGTTGACAAGAGCTATTTGTTTTCAGTGGTGGGATGAAACGAGAGTAGACTAAAGATTGAACTTGAGATGAAGAAGGGCACATAGCACGCATTGTTAAATCACTTGAGAAATTGAGTTGAGAAAAAGGAAGAAAAATGGAAAGGGTTCAGATGAGAAGGATGTGAAGCCAAGAGAGAACTGGTTTTAGCATGGAAGATATGAATGCTCTATCAGAGGAAAAATGACACAACTCAAAGAGAACAGACTATATTTGGAAGGAGATGGTATACAGAGCACGCCTAGAGAGTATGGCCATTGTTTACAGGAGGTTCCGTTGAAGAGGGAAGAAGATGCATGGAAGCCAGTGGACTCCAACATATGATAGCAGGAAGAGAGCTAACTTTACCCCAAAACTCACAGTCATAATTAACCTTATTTTCTTTAGCTCACACTGAAATGATTCAGTATATATCCGTGTCAGTCAGGACAAGCTATGTTTTGTAGGGGTAACAGACAATGGCAAAATCTCAACAGGTAACAATGACAAAAATGTGTTATTTAGTCACACTATTATGCATATCACAAATTAGGTGCAATTTAGCTCCTTTTTGTCCTTTATTTGAAACTTTGCTGACTTCCGGAGGGGGGGGGGGATACCCCAGCTCTTAAAACTTCTGCCTCACTTCTGCTCATATTTAGTTGGCCAAACCACATCAAATGGCTACATACCTGCATTGAGTAGGGCAGAGATGCATAACCTTCCTGTCGGAAGACACAGCAGAGAAAACCACAGAACATGGGTGAAGAGTGATATGATCTATGACAAACCCTATAAACCAGTGGTTTTCAATCTTTTTACCCTTGGGGAGCAGTGAAAATAGGCGCAAATTCATCCTGAGCATGAGTGAATTTGACTAAGATCATTGGGTCTATAATCTTCATAAAACATCAGGGTGGTTAACTCGTTCGTGGACTGGCACAAAATTTCTGGCAGACTGGTCTGCAGAATGGTGTTTGGAAAACACTGTTTAGATAGTTCACTCATGTCTTTCAGTTAAAAAGTGTGAGGCAAAGCTGAAAGACCCAGTCCAGTTATAGACTTTTTTAATCCTATAACTACATATTCTCCATATCTATGTTCACTAGACTGAAATGACTAAGAATAATTAGTGTATTTTAGAATCTTCACTGGGCTATTGCCACCACCAAAATTTATTCCAGCTGTAACTAGTCTTCCCCTTGATAGATGAGTGATATTTACCACTTACTCATTCAATAAGCATTCACTGGCCTTGGCCAGTTTGCTCAGTGTATACAGCATCAACCTAGTGTACAGATATCTCAGGTTCAATCATTTGTCAGAGCACACAAGAGAAGGAACTATCTGCTTCTCTTCCCCTTCTCTTTCTCTCTCTCTCTTTCACTGGGTAGATCCCAGTTGAAGCACATGCAGGAGTCTGTCTCTCTATCTCCCCTCCTCTCACTTAAAAAACAAATTTTAAAATTAAGTATTTACTGTATGCTAGTTATGCCAAGACCAACCTTCTCCATAAAGGAAATTGTTACATTTTCCAGATGATAAATGAGTAAAATATAATGTTTATGATAATATTCATGTAACAGAATATCTGTTAGGTCTGAAATAACCATAGAAAACATTACATGTGAAATCTGAATGCTGGCTCCTAAATTAAATTATGCATACAGTATATATTTTATGATAATTAAATAGTTTCTTTTCCCTTTCTTGAAGGAAGAAATGCTTATGACAAATTCTGTCCTTTGATATTGTGCCTGAGTTGTGTCATTTTTATTCAAAACAGCATAAACAATAGAAAAAAGTTAACAATTAATTAGATGATTGCATAGAATGCATACGTTGGGTAAACACTGTGAGATTAGATTTGTTCTGCTAAAGTTCAAAATCCAGACAGATAACTTTAAATTATAGAATTCAATGACAGATAGAAGAAAGCAAGGTTGAACTAGTTCATTTATAAATGAAGAAATATAAGCTTCCAGAAGCCTTCTATAAATTAAAACACCCTCATTGTTAACTGACCAGCATAGCAATAAGATAGCAGAAAATTTTCTCGTAAATTCTGTTTACCCTTTAAACAAAGTTCTTTATGGTATTTTCCTATATTTAAAATGATTCCTGTCCAGGGCATATTGCTACTTTGTATTCCTCTTGATATTTTCATTTAAAAGAGAGCTGCTGTGCAAAATAATGTCCTTGTCTGTCCCTTCCTCATACAAACCTCCAATCAAATTTAATAAAGCTAGTTTGATACAATGCCAGCCTACACTTGGTTTACCCTTGGTCGACTTTAATAGGGTCAAAAATATTTTCGCATTGGCAGTGTACGCATTAATCATTTTTCCAGAGGATTTAGAAAATTGGAAGAGACAAGGCCAAGCAAAATTTTAAATTAATTGGGCCTACCCCAGCCTTCCACAAGGGTCACCTTGTGGCAGTTGTCCCACATTTTCCAGGTCATGGAGTTCCTGTGTTTCCTACAGCTGCCATGAGGAGAGATCCATGCTGTGGGCACACAAAGGTGAAAGAATTTCTCTCAGAAAGTGCGAATTTTCCTACAGCAACCACAACAATTGCAGTTTCCAGATTGTCGCCAGACACCAAGCACTTAAATAATGCATGCTCGGCTGACGCCTCCACTTGTGCATTTTCTAATCGAGTAGTCAGGAAAATTTGCAAACACTCTGTCATTTACCATAAATCCACTGCCTACTTATAACCACAAAGTAATTAATTTTACTACTGCTCAGAACTATTAATTTCAGCCAGAAAAATCTGTTTTCACAATTGTTATATCCCCCACTTTTTTCCTCCACCAATATTTGTCAAAAAGATTGAAGCAGTTTTCTTATGAAGAAAGATTATTCAGAATAATGTTATTGAGAATCTATGTGCTAGCAATAATGGGATCTATATTTCTGGTTCTAATCTACAATCACATGCTCACAGGTGTCTGTCTGATTCACTAGATGAAGTTGACAACATATTAAAGGCTTTCCTGAAAGTAAGGATACATGGTCCTTAACACTTTGCTATGTGAAAGGCAACCACAACAAGGTTTGGTTCTTCTAATGCAAAGTAGCAATGGGTTATATACCCTCTGTACAGAAAATACTTTCAGTCATGTGGAATATTAGCAAATATTTTTCACTTGTTTAAATGATTCTAACATTTGAAAGAAAAGAGAATAATAATCTTTTCCAAGCATAAAAATAACTTGTAATGGAATACACAATTATGAATACACTGGTATGAAAATCTCAGCAATCATGCGTATATCCAACACACACAGAATGAAAATTGAGCATTAATATAGTGCATTTTATCTTGGTAAAGCAAAATCTGGCACTCACTTACTTGATGTTAGTTTCCTGCTAAAGCAGCTGCATAATATGTCACAAGACTGTCCATATTATAAATATGTAATGAGCATGAGAAAATTGGTAGAGCTCTATTTAAGTAATGGCCAGATCTCTCCGTTAGTAGCAGAAACACATAGCTAGCACAAGTATTGGCACTTTAATTGCCATGGAGGATTTTGTTTCCACTTTCCACTGCATGAGTGATCAAGAAAAAAAAATGAAGGGAAAGTAAACTAACATCTAGAGATGTAAACATGACTAACTGAGAAATCAGACATGCTTAAGTAAATTCCAGGATATTTGCGGTTATCTGGGTCTAAACACTGCTGATAGTTCTGACTGCTCTTGTTTTTAACCGTTTTTCTTCTGGGTGATTCCTAGTCCAAGTGCATTCTTATAAAGATCTTCAACCCTTTCTATGAACAGTCGGATTGTTGTGTACAGCAAGGAAGACATGCCAATCAGAATTAATGATATTGCATAGTAGAATGCAAAAGGCTGTTGCCAAGACCATGATGTCCTGAACAAAGTAATGATTTCAGACCAGATTGAGAAAACCCTTTTTGTACTGTACCCCTTCTCTGTAATACAGGGTGGTCATTCCTAAAAAGAAATCAAGTCACAGACACATAAAAGATCATAAATATAGGAAAAATGTGTCAGTAGAAGAATTTTAAAAATAGGATAAACTGCTTAAACTTCAGAGTACTTGAGAACCTTGAGGCATTTGACACACACTGTCCTGGAAGGCTGACAGCCTAGAACCTTAGCGTTCCATGTGTGGTCCGGGCACAGCAGGGTCTGCACCTGGGAACCTATTAGGACAGCAGATGCTCAAGGCACACCCACACCTACTCAATGAGACTCTCATATTAATAGGACCCATGAAATTCATGTGCACTTTCAAGTCTGAGGAACACCGGTCTCAAACATAGCTGTGGAAGGTTAGGACATGTGACAGATGCAGCACAAGTCACTGCTGACAAGCAACTTTCCAGCTCTCCTTCAAGCTAATTGCCTTCCAGGTCCACACTTCTTCCCTGACCCCCCACTCCAATTTTTTCACACACAGAATTAATTTTGTTTCAGACAAGGATACAAGGAAGACATCTTCAATAAACTTACTTGTATTTCACATCAAGGGTGGGCTCACTTGAAAGAAGGGAAGTATTGTATATTTAAAAGTGAAGCAAAGTAAAAGAAAAACTAACATATCTATAATGTTAGTAAAGTTTCTGCATTTATATTCATGGACTTTCTCATCTCTTCTGATCCAGCCTCTTGTTTAAAGTGGTAGATTTGGCAAACATGCTTTTGGAATCAAAATCTTTTATCTTCTTGGTTACAAGGCAAAGTCCTGAATAATCCCAAACTGGTGAAACAGTTTGAAAAATCTTATTTTTTTTTCAATCCTTTAATTTCCTGGGCTATGATAAAGGTTCATGGGGGAGGGGGAGCCTTTTTATCACTGTGATAAATAATCCATACATTATATAACTAATCCAGAAAGAGAACAGAGTTATACCCCCACTAACTAGTCATTACAATCTACTAATTTGCACAATAATATCAGTAGTGTTTCAGTATAAAATATTAGGGAGTTGTGCCCAGGATATAGAACTTTTCGAAAGACATGATTTTTTGCTAGAGATATTTGCTGCTACATTGAGCCACTCTTGAAATATTATGTTATTCAATATTACTCTTCTCTATTAATCACAAACATTTAAACTTTAATTCACATTTTGTTCAAAGCAGCACTGTGCTGATCCTCACTGTATTTTGACAGCAAACTGAATTCTTGTTCACAAGTATAGAATTTGTTTAGCTCCAGGCATCTGTGTTTGGATTACAAGAATGCTGATTGGTTCACTGCCAGGGGCACCCAAAGGTCAAGCTGTCCTTTTAAAACTCTCTCTCTCTCTTTCTCTCTCTCTCTGCCCCGTCTCATTAATCAGTTAAAAGATAGAGGAAAAGGCAATGACCGCAATACATTTAATTCTTTTTCAAGGATATTTTTAAAAGCAGAATCCAGTGTCGGTGTGAGGTCGAGTTGGTGGGAGTACATATCACACTGGCACACTTCTGACAGGTGACCTGAAATCTTTCAAACTGACATCTGTCACAGAGAAAGACACAAGTTTTTTAGCCGAGAGCTTGTTTTCCTGACATTTCATTTTTCATCAGATTTTGAGAGGAAGGAAAAAAAGATGAACTTGAAAAAGTCTTGCCAGGGGCAGAAAATAAGATCAGGTTTTCTGCAGCTGCCTGACTCACCTTTAAAGGTTAGAGGTCTAGCAAATGTGAACCAAAAAAATATCTCAGTTTGATGTTATTGGATAAAAAGAACATGCTATTACTTTAAATAAATTTCCAAGACTTGCGTAACCATTAGGCAGCAGTACTGGAGAAACAGAATCAGAGTGAGATTACATATCCATTTTAAAACCCAACTTCAGAATTTAGTCATGAAGTAAATCAAATCGAACCTCACCTATTTGTCTGGCACAAAACTAAAATCTACAGGTGCATGAATTTTCTCATGAATTCAACAATTTCCTGCTCCTGTGCTATGGAAATGGCCAGTGAAATTTAGACAAGGTACTGAAATTCTTACTTTGGACAAGAGGTATTTCTACATTACAATAGTTACCTGGTTTATCTTGGCTGAAGAATGTTAGGAAAACATATGCTATTGAGTAATAGAAAGAGTACAAAATTACCTGGCTTATAGTCTTGGCTCTGCTAAAAGTGTGATCTTGGGCAAGTGTCATTTGTATTTCAGTTTTATCACCTGTAAAATGAAGGAAATTATATCTATCTTATGGAGTCCCAGTGAGGACAAAATAAGATAATGTATTTGTATATTGCCAAATATAATACAGGATACTGATGAGTAGAAACTGTATTATGCTCATCTTATTTTAAGTTATTCCAGTGCTTATCATAATACTTGACATGAAATTAGCACTCAATAAGTGGCTCTTTTTGTGTGTGACAGAGACAGAGAGAGAGAGAGACAGAAAGAGGGACAGATAAGGATAGATAGACAGGAAGGAAGAGAGATGAGAAGCATCAATTCTTTGTTGCAGCTCCTGAGTCTTTTTAGTTGTTCATTGATTGCTTTTTCATATGCACCTTGACCGAAGGGCTCCAGCAGAGTGAGTGACCCCTTGCTCAGCCAGCAACCTTGGCCTCAAGCCAGCAACCTCGGGGTTTCGAACCTGGGTCCTTCATGTCCCAGTCTGATGCTCTATCCATTGTGCCACTGCCTGATCAGGCTCAATAAGTGGCTCTTGATTAGAAAAGAAAGATAGTACTTTCCTTATTACCAGAAAGCCAATTATTTTAACTGAGTCTTGGAAACTTTCCCATGAGAAACAGTATGGTTGAAAGTTGGGAAATGTATTCCTATATATTAGCTCCAAATACAGATATAGGAGCAATAACTTTGGAATTCACCAAGAGACTGAGAACATATTAAACTGTATAATTTTCAAGCCCAAGGAACCAGGCAAATCAAACTTATTGGGACAGAATTGTCCCTATTTTTTTTAAATAATGGGTCGCTTATTGCTAACTGGCTAGCATTCCCCTCATTATCAAATGAGGAGTTTTCAGCCATAATACTCATTGCAGTATAGAGTCTGAAAAGGTACAGAATTTACTAGCTAAGTAATAGGAGCTAAAAATCCTGTATCTGGCCAAATAATTGTAAAACTCAAGCACATCTTGATAAATACACCATCAAAACAATCTCAAAATGCTATTTTTATATCTTCCTGACAGCCCTTCTCCACAAAGACAGAGCATTTCAAAATATATCACACACATTTATGATACTTAATATATGTGCTTATTATTAAACTGTTCAATAAGTTAAGTAGAAAGTATATGACAAGGTTAAGATTCCCAGGCCTGAAAATTTGGGTCTGACATCGACTTCTGTACGTAAATTGGGATCCAGAACTTAATTGATAAACCTACCTTTTAATATTATTTTTGATTCTACTTTTTAGCATACTTCATACTAATACATATAGTTAAATAAAGGAATGTGTTTCATATCAGAGACAACTAGTAGTATATATTTTAGAATATAAAGCAATAAAACAGTAGTCTTGATCCTATTTTTTATTTTAGATATTCAGCTTCTGTTCTTCATTTAAGTAGATCATCATATTACATGTTTCAATTCCTGGTTTTTAAAATAGACTCCACAATAATAGTGAAAACAACATGAATCAATTCTTAAATCTCCTTAAGGTGTCCTAAGTTGCTATTTTGGAGAAGTTACCTAGTTTTTTCGTTTTGTTTTATTGGGATGACATTCGTTTACAAAACCAAACAGGTTTGAAGTGTACAAATCATTATAACACCATCTACACACTGCATTGTGCAGCCTCTGCTCCAAGCAAACTGTTTTTCTGCCCCCACTTCTGTCCCTCTCCTGGCTAGTACCAGCCTGTTGTCTGTATTTATGTGGTATGTATATATGTTTGTTGGCTAATTCCTTCACCTTCTTTCATTCAGTCCCCTCAACACCTTCCCCTCTGGCAGCTATCTGCTCCGTGTGTTCGTGCCTCTGTTTCTATTTTGTTCAGCAGTTTATTATGTCCATTAAATTCCACATGTAAGTCAGGTCATATGGTACTTGTCTTCCTCTAACTGGCTTATTTCACTTAGCATAGTAATTTCCAGGTCCAAAAGATAAAATTTCCTTCATTTTTATAGCTGCATAGTATTCCATTGTGTAAATGTATCACAGCTTTTTTTACCCACTCATCCACTGATGGGCACTTGGGCTGTTTCGAGATCTTGGCTATTGTAAATAATACTGCGGTGATGCCTGGTTTTTATAATTCACAGTCACTCTACATTATTTTCCTGACAAGCCTGAAGAAAGCTCTTTTAAAATAAATTTATTTAGTTTATTTTATGAGATATGTTCCACGTACTTTGGATATTCAATAAATGTCTGGATGGCAGCTCTTTGAGTACTGATCACAAAAGAAGAATGCATAATACTGTTAATTTGTACCACTTACAAACATAAAATTATAGAACCATCTAATAAAGAAATATAAAAATTTTTTCCGGTAAACTTTGTAGTACTATGGAGATTTTTATCAGTCTTACTTGACTTTATAATTTACATTTTTTAGATTATAAATAATGTTTAATATCCTTCTTGGCATCTTGATGCAATTTCCAATACTAGGATTTCAAAGAGACAAATATACAGGGGGTCCTCAGCTTATGACACAGTTCCGTTCCTACGACAGTGATGTAACTTGAATTTTGGTGTAAGTCAAAACACATCTTAGCCTAAGTAACTTACCTTTCTTACCACAGTTTTAAAATCATAATCTAGAATATAAAAACACAACTAAGCCACAGAAAAAAGAAAAGGACATAAATATACTGTATACTACACTGTATTGTAGTAACAAAAAAAAATGACTCATGTCTCAATTTTTTAAAGTTTTTATGGGAGTGAGTGTAGTAAACTCGAAATGTCATATATCAAGACTGTTGTGCCTGACCAGGCGGTGGCGCAGTGGATAGAGCATCGGACTGGGATGTGGAAGACCCAGGTTTGAGACCCCAAGGTCACCAGCTTGAGCACGGGCTCATCTGGCTTGAGCAAAAAGCTCACCAGCTTGGACACAAGGTTGCTGGCTCGAGCAAGGGGTTGCTTGGTCTGCTGAAGGCCCACAGTCAAGGCACATATGAGAAAGCAATCAATGAACAACTAAGGTCCCACAATGAAAAACTGATGATTGATGCTTCTCATCTCTCTTCGTTCCTGTCTGTCTGTCCCTATATATCCCTCTCTCTGACTCTCTTTCTGTCCCTATAAAAAAAAAAAAGACTGTTGTAACCGGAGGACTTCCTTGACTTTTATTATTTATGAACATGTATATAATCTGAGATATATAATAAGTAAATTTTTGCTTCCTTAGCATTTATTTATTCACAATTACACAACATTTAGGAATTTGAGTTTACAAGTGCTACTTGACTTCCAAGAACAGACAGGACCCATTTATGAGACTTTTAAAGCCATTCTTTTTCAAAACAAAAAGTTACATTCTTCTAACGTCATGTGAACTAAAGTGTCAGAGTTCAATTTCAGTTCAGAAGTACAAACCCAGATGATATGACTAGCTCTTCAATTTGGTGAAATATTTTAGATTTAGTTTCTTAACTGTAGAAGAGAAATGATACAAACAAAGTAACACTTCAGAGTCTAGGAACAAACAGACATTTCATCTCCTGGGCAGCTTTGGACAAGTAGAAAGGACTGTTACAACTTAAATTTATTTCCTCTATGCCCCACTCCCTTAAGTCAGGAAAAGGGACTTTATGGCCTTGATCATGGTCAATGTCTACTTAGGAAAACAGACTGCTGCGTGACCATTAGAATCTGTCCACTTCTGCCAGTGCCCCCAGTCTATGACACCCATGTGAAGGCGATCTTCATCTACTGGTAAGATTTGTAGAGGAGGAAACTTCCCTCCAACCCTTCATTTAAAGCAACCTGAACAGAAATCTGTCTACAGCATTCCCTGTGCCTTTTCTTTGCCTCATCTTTGTGTTCCGTGCTAATTTCTGACTTTTCCAAAGAAATGTCCCATTTCAAACATCTTCTTCTTACAACATAGATTTATTTTTCTTTTCTTATTACTCAACATATATGTTTATTGGCGTTAACTTAGAAAATAATATCCAGAAGCATATTTGATTTCAGTCATTTTTTTCTGAACCTGTTTTCAATACATAAGGTCATACAAAATATAAAAGGTTGTATTCAGGGTTTTGTTGGGTTTTTTTACCGCATCATATAAGCATTTTCCCATCACTATAAAAATTATTTTTAAAGATAATCTTACTGGCTGCACGATATCCCTTCAATATAATCTCAATGGTGTGCTTTATGTCATTGATCCTTTTATCCACTTAGTTTTATTAGTCATTTTAAAATCATGTTATGTCACCTGACCAGGCAGTGGCGCAGTGGATAGAGCTTTGGACTGAGATGCAGAGGACCCAGGTTTGAAATCCTGAGGTCACCAGCTTGAGCATGAGCTCATCTGGTTTGAGCAAGGCTCACCAGCTTGAGCCCAAAGTTGCTGGATTAAGCAAGGGGTCACTCGGTCTGCTGTAGCCCCCTCGGTTAAGGCACATATGAGAAAGCAATCAGTGAACAACTAAGGTGCTGCAACAAAGAATTGATGCTTCTTATCTCTCTCCCTTCCTGTCTATCCCTATCTGTCCCTCTCTCTGTCTCTGTCACATACACACACACAAAATTAAAATTATCTTATGTCTTTATAGATTAAAAATTAATCACTGCTTCTATTCAAAAATATTTCCTATATAATTATTTGTCTTTTAAATTTTCACGATTTTAACGTGTAGAGGTTTTTAATATTTATGTTGGTAATTATATTAATTTTTTATCTTTTCTTATTTTTGCAGTTGCTAATGCTATTTACTTCTACTTTTGTCTTTTTGCTTTGCTTTTTAAGCTTGGAAGTTTTTCTCCACATAACAAAAAATCACCTGTAATTCTTCTTGTTTTAAAAAAGTAATACTTAGTATTGATTATTGCTAACATGAGTGATGAGTACATGGAAATTCATTATAATATTCAACCTACTTTTGTATATGTTTAAAATTTTCTATATTAAAAAGAAAACTTAGAAATTATTCTGTCTTCTTTCCATCCTATAAGGACTTAATTTTTCTAAATTATATCTTTTCTGGTTTCTGATGGAAAAACATTGCTGACTTAAAGTAAAGCATTAATGAATACTAAGGCCAGCTGTTCCCAAAGTTTAGTACCCACAAGAATCATCTAAGTTATTTGTCAAAAAATTTTAATTCAGAAGTGCTGGTGTGACACCTGGGAGTTTGAATTTTTTTAACCAGCACTAGGAGTGATTATGTTGAGATTGTCTATGGACCACACTGGATTTATATGCTCCATATTTTAAAATTAGATGAGCTATTTCAACACATGGTGCTGGAACACTTGGATATCCATATGCCAAAATAAAATTCAATCCATATCTTTCATCATATAAAAAATTAACTCAAAATGGATCATATAAAAAATTAAAAATACCGGTAAATGGATATAAACCTAAATGTAAAACCTAAAACTATAAAACTTCTAGAAGAAAACAGAGGATAAAGTCTTTGTGGCTTTGAGTTATACAAAGATTTCTTAGTTATGACACCAAAAGCATGGCAAATAAATTAAAAAATTGATAAGTTAGACCTAATCAAAAATTTAAAGTTTTGTCCCTTGACAAACACTTTTATGAGAATATAATGAAAAGACAAGGCACAGATAGGGAGAAAATATTTTCAAAGCACATATCTGATAAAATACTTGTATACAGAATAAATATTATTTTTAAAAACCCTTAAAACTTAGTAGAAAATAAATGAAGGAATATCTGAACAGACACTTAACCAAAGGAGATATATGCATAGCACATAATCACATGAAAAGATGCTCAACATCACTAGTCATTAGGTAAGTACAAATTAAAAACCACAATGAGATACTACTACACACCCATAAGTTGCAAAAATTTTAAAAGACAGACAAGAATTAGCAAGGATTAAATGAACAAGAACTCTCATACACTGGAAAACAATTTGGAAGTTTCTTGAAATGTTAACATACACCTAGCATATGACCTAGCCACTCCATTCCCAGGCATTTAGTCAACAGAAAAAAGAAAAGAAAGCCTATGTCTATGCAAATACTTGTACATAAATACTCATAGTACCTTTATTTATAATAGCCCCAAACTGGCAACCCAAAGGTCCATCAAATGTCCATCAACAAGTGAGTAAATAAGCAAGTTATTGCATAAGCATCCAATGGAAAACTACCCCTCAGTAAAAAGGAGTGAACTATTATGTTTGCAACATACATGAATATAAAAATAATTATTCTGTGTAAATAAAGACAAACCAAAAGAGTGCATATTTTATAATTTCATGTATATAAAATTCTAACCAATGCAAACTACTCTGTAGTGACAGAAAGCAGATCAGTGACTTTATGGTGAAAAGGAGAAGCGGTGAAAGGAAGGAATTACAGAATCATGAGGAAACTTTTAGGGCTGAAAGATAGTTTCATTATCTTGATAGTTTCATAGTATAGAGACATTCAAAATTAAAAATAAAATGTAAATTTGATTAGAGAGTCTGAAGATAGTCATGCCCCTGGTTTGGTTTGATTTGGTTTCCTTTTACTCCCTAAGGGGATAACTCAACCTCCTGGGTTGACTACTGGATCTTGGAACAAAATTTAACAGATGAATTCCCAGAAAAACTCTGCAAAAGTGAAGTATAATAAATTTGCTGTGTTTTGTTTTCTTTTGTTTTGTGTTGAGCCCATGGAAAATTAGTCTGCCTAGATGGAGCTATATGTGTCATGACTTGGGTTCCTAGGAAGCAGACACCGAGATGCAATCTCTATGCAGGGCTTTTATTTGGAATCAACCCTGAAGAAAAGAAGCAGCAGGGCTGGGTGACGCAGGCCTGACAGCTTCAGCCTCTCTGGAACTGAAACGGCTGTCATATTTAGAGCTAAATCCAAATAGATGATAATCATGTCACTAAAAGGTGTAACACGTATACTTGATAGCAATGAATTTTAGATGAAGTTTATCCAATGTTCAAAGCGTTTCACCAAGGGCCCAGTTTCTTGCTGTCTCTCTTTTCTGCCTTCCATACATGCAGCTCCATGCCCAGGCTTCATTCACTGGTCTCCACAGCCCCTGACTTATGTGACAGAAAATGAAGGCTGTGGTCACGTACTCCACATCCTCCCACCAACCACTTCAGTGGAAAAAATATCAGAAGTCTAATAGCTCTTATGAAAAAGAAAAGGCTTCTCCAAAAAAATTTTTTTTTAATCCAACAGACATTTCTTGACATCTCTTCAATTCAAACCGAGTCTTCTGAAATGGAGGAGAGGGGCTTTTCACATGGACTTGTGGGTACCTGAATCAGGAAGTAGATGGGATAGATGCTGAGCCACAAACAAGATGAGTGCTCTAGTGGAACTCCAGTGATATAAAGCAAAGACACAAGCAATGGGGGAATATTAGGAACAAAGGCAATCAAAAAGGGTACTTTCTGGAGTATAGGAACCGTTTGACAGTCACTCCAGTATCGTCACGATTGGCTAGCTGACCCTGTTTACACATACACAATTTATTTTTACTTTCTCCATGAGTAAATAGATCCTCATCCTTTTGAAATAGAAACTACAAGAAATGTGAAAAGTGAAAAAACAAACATTTTAAAATTAAACTCTATTAAAGAAATGCTAGTTCAAAAAAGACATAATTGGGCTTTCTGAAACCTGGCAGCTCCCAAACGCCAACAAGTTTTTCTCTTCGCAAGTCTGTTCTCAGCCATTCCAAGAAAGGAACAGAGAAGAACAGAGCTATCTCATTTTGATGACAACCCGCTTCTAATCCACAGGATCATATATGCCTTTGCACCCTGCTCAAAGGAAACTTGGCCTAGAAAAGAATTAGTTTCATAACAAACCAGCCACTCTGAGAATAGAGGTGAGAAGAGATCGGGTGGAAGAATCTGAGACGTGTGGAGGACTTGGCGAGTTTTAATTGCCAGTTCATATGCAGCTTCATGATTGTGCACAGTGACCGAAGGGACTTGGCTCCTGCTTTCTCATACTCTTAATTCAGAAAATAACAAAATCTAGAAGGTATTTTTGTCCTTTTTGACATAACCAAAAACAGGAGTTTTTTTGAGTAACTGAGGCAAATACAATAATCCCAAGGAAATAGATCGCTAGGAAAGATCATCATCAGCAACATCATCTTCATTACCCTCCTCTAACATTAATCAAGTGCATAGTTTCAAGACATAACAAAGTCCCTTCTGTGCAAAGCTTAGAACCCAGTACCAGAAATGCATGGCTGTACAGTGCTGGCAAACAAAGTTGAGAGAGATGAAAGGCAGAATAAGGTTCTAAAATGGGAGGTTGTCACAAAAACAACACAAAGGATATTTTGATATGAATGAGAATTCCACCGAAAGCATGATCAAATAATAAGTATAAAAGCTGCTTATAAGATTTAAAGATTATGGTTTAGGAAAGTTAAGTCAAATGCCAAAAAGCTTTAAGAGGAAAATCATGTTAAATGACAGAGAGACCATCCAGTCGATTCTCGTTCCCATGAATGTGCTTCAGTGGCTCTATGCTTTAAGCCTCTTTAATTTTCTTTCTCCTTCCACTTTCTCTCAGAAGTTACCATTTTCAGCAAGTTTCACACCCAGGAAGTTTCTGCCATTAATGAAGCAAATGGTAGCAATGAAACTCAAGCTGAAAAAAAAGAAAAACTGTTTTAACTGTCTATGTTCTATTCAAGCTTTTTAAGATTAAAAACATACAGGTGAAACACACATAATGCTTACTTTTTCATGGCACTTTAATGAAAAAAGAAACACAGAGACATGAAAATTAGTTCATTCAACCATTCCTTTTCCCTCATCACCCTGTAACCCAACAGACCACTAAATACACTAGAGGATGATTCTGGGAAACAGAAGACATGCTCCTTTGGTTCTCCTGATTTTCTCTCATTTCTGTGAATTTAATTTTCTGTGAGAGTATGTGTCTGAGCAGGGGCAGACAGATTGGTGCAGGGTTTCTTAAAAACAATTTTTTGCTCCATCAGACACAATATATTCTGCTGAAAGAGAAGAAAGCACTATACCCTAGGGGAGAAAAAAGTTTCCCCAAAAGTTCGTTCCCTCAAAACTTTACAACAGAAGAAGGCGTCCCTCTTGACTAATTTAACTTAATTGTTATGTTTTTTAACTTTGTTCTGGGGAAAATTAAGCAAGCATCCTCTGCACTTCATAGACAAATACCACTTTTTGGTGATAGAACACAAAACCAGAAATCAGAAAACCAAAAAAAGAATCCTGGCACAGTGCTGGGTGACTTCATCTCCACATGCCTAAATTTCCTGTTTGCAAAATGAGATAGAGCTTCCCACTCATCACTTCTTTCTTGGAGATGCTGTGAGGACTAATAGTCTTCACTCTGACTTTCTTTCTTCCAAGAAGCAGGTTTTTAATGGTGCAAAGGATGCATCTTGATAAGTATGGAGAGCGTAACAGAGACGTGATTCTGTGCTAGAGTCGATGGTTACAGAGGTAAGGCGTGGTGTGTGCTCGACATTCATAACTCAGGGGTATCACACATTGAAATAGATCATTGATCACAGCAACTATCAAGATACACATGGAACGTGGAAACAGACCAAACTGAACTGAGTCTTCAGAGGTAGAAGACCCTGGAGGTTAAACTTACAGACTCCAGATTCCGATTCTGAAACCAGACTTCTGACTGAGTGAACTTGGACAAGTTCCTTAACTCCACAGTGCCCCAGTTTTCTTATGTGTAACAAGGAGATAATAATAGTACCTCCTTATAGAGAGAAAATATATAGTGTTTAGAATAGTCGGTGCCTGGCATATAATAAGCGGTATTGTTTTGTCATTGTTAGAATGAATAAGAGAATTCAGGCAAGGGAAGATGGGAGGGGCTCACTCTCAAGGCAGAGAAAGCAACATGAAGTGCAGAGATCATAAACAGCACAATTGGTGTCTTGTGCATAAGAAAGGTTCTGTTCACAAAGCGTAAAACAGAGGGATAATGCCAATGTGAAGAGTTCATGAAGATCTTTGCTATGAGCTTGGACTTTATTTTACAAGCAAAAGAGAGTCGCTAAAAGATTTTTGATAGAGAACAAGGTCAAGTTTGTATCTTGGTAAATAATCAAAGGAAGATGCTGACACAATATGGTAGATTATTTGCAAAATGGTCACAATTATTTCTTTCCCTGTATCTAATTCCTCTTTATGTCTTTGGATGGAATATAGATTTCCCTACCCATTTAATATGGGTTGCCTTTGGACTTGCTTTGTCTAACAAAATGCAATCAAGTTATATTGTGCCAGTTCCAAGCCTAAATTTTAAGAGCTCCTATGTTTTCACTCACAGAACCTCACCTCCTCCATGTGAACACCCCACACTAACCTGCTGGAGGGTGAGAGGACACATGACACAAAGGTAAGACAACTAACTAGTACAAACCATCCTAAACCAGCCAGCCCCCAACTGACCTGATAGCTGGTCACAGAGCCCAGTCAAGACCAACTGCCCAGCTGAACCAGCCTAAACTGCCAACCTGCAGAATCAGAAACTAAACAAGTATTTTTAGTTTTAATTTATTACAACTTTAGAGAAGGTTGTTACAAGCAAGAGCTAACTGACACCCATAGCACACAATTTTTTTAAATGACTAAATTCAAATACTAGGCCTAAAATGATTAACAGACACATGGCATGCACGTGCTGATAAAGACATGGTAAGTGGCAATAATGGCACATTTTTATTAATAGGGAACTGTGTCCATGTCATGGTGAGCTTTCATATGAATTATCTTACTATTATTAAAACATCTCAAAGTAATCTGAGACAGGTATTATTACTGCACTTTATAGAGAGGTGTGGTGACATCCACAATCATACAATAGGAAGTGAAACTGGAATATGGCACTTCCGATATCTGGTAGATTTTTTTTTTTACTATATTACTACTCCACTTCCCCAGAAAAAGAAGCAAAAATGTCATTGATTTTATTCATGTATTTAGCAACAAGTACTTGAGCATTTTCTAGGTGTGAGGCACTGTGCTGAGTAGTGTGATTAGAGTGATGGACAAGCCAGTCATAATACCCGCCTCTATGGAATGCTAGTGAGGGACATAGGCAGGTAAAGAGACAAGCACCAAACAACATAGTGGGTGTTAGGACAGCAGTATGGGGTGTTCTCAGAACTAAGGGACTCAGGAGAAGCTTTTCAATAGAAGCTACATCTAAACTGACATACAAAGAATGACTGGGTATCAGCCAGGCAAAGAGAGAGGGTGAAGTGATCCAAATGAGAAGGAATAGCATGTGATTCATGCGAGATCATGAAGGTCCTCGTGGCACATTCTTGGAACTGAAAGTAATCACTCAAGTTTATAAGCTCCTCAGACATAATATGAGTGGTGAGAGGTAGGCAACAGCTGAAATTTGACCATATAGGATTCATATAGACTATGGAGGCAGCTGGAAGTCATTGGAAACATTTTAAGTAGGGTCATAACATGATCAGCTTTGCATGTTAGAATGCTGACTGGCTAGAGCACGGGGACAGAACTGAAAGGGCTGTGGAATGAGCAGGGCTGGGAGACAATTTAGAAAGCTGTGGCAGTAATTAAGGGAAAGGATAATGATGCCCTGACACAGGGTAGGTGGCAACAAAGAAAAAATGAATAGAATTAAAATATGTTTAAGAGACAGACACAACAGATTTGGGTGTTTTTTTAGATATTGGTGAGAGGGAGGTCTGCCCCAGATTGCTGCCGTGAGCAAGTTAGTGAATGGTGGTTTTATTCATTGATGCACTGAGGTAGGAAACTCAAATATTGGTGATGTCTCCAGACAAAATTGAAAACTTGAGGTTGGAAAACATTTGTCTGAGAACCCGACTTCAGTTTTAAACAGAAATTACTCAGTAAAAAGTGACCAAGCAAAGTCTCTAACTAGGACAGCTCTTATCTCTCTCTGGCTATAAAGCAAGGCCTGTTGTTTACTACACAGAAGAAAGCGCCAGTGCCTCAGGAAGCCGCCCCTTCACCCACTCCCAAGGACCCCTCTCTCTTTTAAAGTGACAATTAAAAATGGGCCACAGTATTTGAAAGGCAGTGTTCAGGTTAACAAAATTAAGAAAATAAAATAAAGGCTATTACTTAAGAAAGTTAACCCTGGTTCTAAATATAGCTCCTAAGCATGAATAGGACACATTTAATTGCATTTCCAGGTTACCCACTAGGAAAAAGGCAGTATTTCCACTCACTTACCAAGAAGAAGCATATGTGTCTTAACTGATAAATGTGTTTAGATGAAAGGGGCCAAAAGGGTTGTTATTTATTAGAAAATGCCATAACTAGAGCATCTCAGACTATATTTTTTCTTACGACTTTCTGAAATTTTCTTTGAAGGTCATGAAGATGACCGAGTGCAAGGAGGTTCACAGTATTTGGGGTTATTTATGCAACTCCATGTGGACATACAATTTAAGCTTGACCAGTCTGATCACTCTGGAATGAGCCCCGGCCAAGTGGTAGGGATTAATCTGCCACGAGACAGTCTTCAATAAATTATTTGGTTGGATTTTTTCCCCCTTTTTCTGGTTTAAAACATTTTCCTCCAATAAATAATCGAGTTGTACACTAGAAAACGAAAATGACTGACCTCCAGAAAGTAAAAGAAAGTCTGAAAATGGAAACGGGAGAGTTTCCCTTCTAGAATCCACTGGATGGGAAAATGTACTATTTATTTGAAACACCAGAAAATGGGCTCCCATGTAATGAAATATTTATTGAAATTGCTTCTTTGTTCCTCTACAGTTGCTGATAGGGTTTAACAAGAGTCTGGTAAGGAATGTAGAGTGAAGGTATATCTATTTATTTATTTATGGTTCAGGCAGCTCTGATCATAAGGTTTACATTAGGAAATCATACAGGCAGGGCCACACATGACTGACAATAAGAGTTATTTTCCATTTTGGTTGAATTGTTCACCACAGCTCATAAAAATCTATCTTAAATGATTCTTTTATTTACTTAGTTTGGTATTTAAGCCTTTACTTTGTTGTTCAGATATATTTGTGTTAGTGTTTTGTTTTGTTTTGTTTTGTTTTGTTTTGTTTTTTTTTAACAGGGACAGAGAGAGGGTCAGAGAGAGGGATAGATAGGGACAGACAGACAGGAATGGAGAGAGGTGATAACCATCAATCATTAGTTTTTCGTTGCCATCGCAACACCTTAGTTGTTCATTGATTGCTTTCTCACATGTGCCTTGACAGCAGGCCTTCAGCAAACCGAGCAACCCCTTGCTGGAGGCAGCGACCTTGGGTCCAAGCTGACGAGATTTTTGCTCAAGCCAGATGGGCCCGTGCTCAAGCTGGCGAGCTCGGGGTCTCGAACCTGGGTCTTCCACATCCCAGTCTGACGCTCTATCTACTGTGCCACCACCTGGTCTGGCTATTTGTGTTAGTTTTAATAAAATGTTGAGTACTTATCGAATAGTCTTTCAAAATTCTACCATTAATACCTTCGTTCTTTTTTGTTGTTGCCGTCTAGTTTTTGTTCATTTGCCTGATCATTTGTTTCTCTAGTCTTTCTACACTTTGAAAATCAGTTTTATTTCACAAACTTAAGTTAGGACCATTTTCCATTCCTTCTTGCTTTGCTCAAGGTATATCTACCCAAATGAAGGTTACACTTATTCAAACTGTAACAAGGACCCTGAAAAGGCAATTTCAAAATAATTCTTAAAATAAAACATCTGTAGGAGCTATGCTCAGAAAGAATGAGAAGTGTCTTGCATTCTAAAATCTCACATATACCAAAGAAAGACATTATGGGGAAAGAGTGGCATCTCTGATCTTCAGAGAATACTGGGTGATACTGGGGTTGTGTGAATTTTCATGGAGTTCATCATGATTTATTGAGAGAGCTTGAGAAAGTGACTAACCAGAGGTTACAAGAAATAGTCTCCAGCATTACTTAAAAAGCATTCCAACATGTTTATTTTTTCTATTTCTGGATTTCAGAAAGCTAATAAATTAATAGAAACATGTCACTTTACAGTTTAAAGTAGGAGTACAGTCCATTTAATCAGAGCTTCTGAATTAATGAATAAGGAAACTGGGACTAAGCAGCATTAAGTGAATTGAAAAAAGGGACATAGTTAGCAGCAGAGGAAGAACTAGAATCCATGCCTCTTAACTCCTACATCAGTGTTTTTCAACAACATCAAATACTTACACTATAATCATCATGCACACACTAGGAAAATCAACTATATACATGAGTCTAGTAAAGTTTCAAAGATCACACATGGTTCAAGCAAGCTGCTAACTCATGACCTCCATATGTGTTTCAAACAGTGTAATGGATGCTATGGTGTGCCCACCCAGAGCCACCCTCCAAGAGCAGGCCTTCATCCCCCTAGCTTCTGAGAGTGGCAGTGAACACTCCCAACAGAGACCCTCTTCTGATTTGCCTTGCCTGAAGAGGGCCCAAGGTGAGATCCTGGCATTGAGTGACTGGGCAATATCAGGGTGTAAAATCCCAGCTCTGTTGGCCCAACTTGGGAATCTTCCCAGCCCCAAAGTTTCTCCCGGGCTCAGCTTAGACTCCTACATCCATTTTGTTACAGTTCAACTTCTCCTTCTCTCTAGACCTTCTTCCTTTACCGCACCCCCTACTGGTGTGGATCTTGAGAGTGCTACTCCCCCCAAATCAGCCTGCCTGAAACCTTCCTCCAAGAGAGGCTGGTCAGAAGCATACAGTGTCATGGGTCAGAGGATATGCTCTAGAATCAGACTGCCTGGGATTAAATCCCAGGTCTGCCACTTTCAAGCTGTGTTCCCTTCATCAAGTTACTCTTTAAATCTCTTTTTAATTATCTTTTTAAAATAATAGTAATATTAGAACCTACCACACAGGGTGGGTATGTATAAAAAGAGATAATCCATGTTGAAGTCATAGTGTAGTGCTTGGCACAGGCTAATTGGCAGAATCAGTCAGGATGCTAAAGGAAACAGATGGTGCGTTCAAAATAAAGGACTATTTACAGGGGTGTGGGCTGAGCTAAAAGAACCAATAAGAAATGGTGAGGCATCCAGAAACTAGCAACAGTGGAAAACCAGTACCAGCCCTAGGTCTGACAAGTAGTCAAAACAACATTACAGATGTACAATGTGATGTGTACAGCCTGGAGAGGGCTGGGGCTGTGAAAGAGGCAACCTCTAACAGATGCAAAGCAGAAGAGGAACTCATCTTTGCCAGACCATGGCAAGGAAGTTAGAGAATGAGAGTAAACGCAATAGGTCTCCTGCCCTCCCACACTCTTGACTTCCTGCTGCTCCACCATTGGTCAGACACAAGCAGAGACAGAAGACAAGAGATGCCGGAGAGTCTATATGTAGAGATGAGCATATCCCCTCCTCCCTCTCCCCAACCCCACGTACTCCAAAGAACAGGGCAGGACAAAGAAGAGTAGAAATGGATCTAGAGGACAAACGGATTAGAACTAGCAAGGCAGTCCTCAAATATTAGCTATTACCCAATTTCTGCAATTCCTGATATACCTTGTATTTGTAGTCTTGTTGTTTATAAAAACCCAAGCTAATCTGAAATTTGATTACCAGAAAAAAATGGATTTATTTTTTTAAAAATAAGTTTATCCAATCAGACCAGCCCATTAGCATATGTGACATACAGTAGGTGCTCAATATATGTTTATTAATCAATTGACTGATAGATTTAACATACCTTAAATTTAAAAATTGTAAGAAGAAGAGTAAAGAAAACCCTTGGGAGATAATATTTGACTGCTACATTTTCAACATACTTTCAAGTTACTGAAGAATTTTAGAATTGTTAGGGGTTATATTTACTGAGTTCTTAAAATAAAGTTATCAAATAAATGCATGTTTGGATTGTTATTTTTTCTCATCAAGAGAATGAGCATTTGCAAGAATAAAATTATATATACAAACAAGATAGCAGACATTAATCTCTCCAAAATGATTTTAATAAAGGCAATAAAATAAATTCCACTGATGGGAAAGTCCTTTTCTTCTTATTTATTTGTTTATTGTTTATTTATTTATTTTTGCCAGGGTTGAGATTGTCAAAGGGTATTTCAAGGGATGAAGACGAGAACTGCTGCCTTTGCTCTCATACAGGAAGACAAATAGGACATTAAGGCTAGCTCTGTGACTTTGGATATGCCACCTATTGTTTCGTTTCAACTGTCTCCTCTGAAAGCCAAAAGAAATTTCTGCCTTGTAAGACAAAATGATATAACTTAGACCACATCAAGTGCACAGAGGTGGTGGTGCAGTTCCTATCCCAACACATGCGTATGTGCACACACAACTGCCAGGGACCTATCTGTCTGCAACCAAGGAATCTTGTCTGCTGCCTTTCAGCAGTGACTGGCTCCACTTCCACGGGGACTGTAAATAGAGAGCTCAGAAGATTCCAGTCTCCTGAGTCAGAGCCTAGACCTTCACATAGACGTTCCACCTGGGGTTCTCAACCTAGGAACCATACAGACTTTGAAACTCCCTGAAAAAAAGAACGCAAAACGTTGTGTTGTTCATGGGAGATGGTGCACTGATTACATGAGACCCTCAAAGAAGTGTGTGACCCCAGAAAGATTAGGATCACCGGCCCTAAATATCATACCTAAGCAACCTCCCTAACCACACCCCAGCTGCTAGCCTCTCTTCACCTGATATGGAGGGAGTTAGCATCCTCCCTAATTAACCTATGCTTCACATCTCTTTCAAAAGGGTAAAAAATGAAGGTTTTGTCTAAATATGGTGGCTTTACTTCCTGAAGCTTGAATATCAATTTACATAATTCAGTTTTCGGCATATGTAGTCAGTTCTCACAGTCCAATGTCCCTTTTTATTATTGTTTTAGATTTTGCTGAGGCAAATCTTTTGATTGCCTGAAGGTTTGCCTGCCAGCTTTATGCAGTGAAGTTTTAGGCCATAGGTTAATATTTATAAAAAACTCAAATCCATGAATTAAATGCAATATTTTCATGTTTTGAAAACAGAAAATGTTTCACTAATAGAGTAGTTCTAAACTTTGTAAAATAACATAGCCCATATTTTAATTCAAGTACAGTTAACTGGAGGTTTCCATAATCTTTAAAAACATTTTCTAATTTAAATTCTTGGTTTGGGGTTTCTTAGGTAAATAAAAGGAAAATTTCTCTTTTGTTGATTAGTGCAATGATAATAATGTTATTAAATTATTTAACCAGCATTTACATAACACTTTTTAATGTGCCAGGCACTCTTTAAGATTTTATAGCTATTAAGATTATTATCCCCATTTACAGATGAGAAAACTGAAACACAAAGACAGTGATTAAGCAACATGCCTGAAGTCACAACTAGTAAGTGGCAGAGACAGGATTCAAACTCAGATAGTAGCAAACACAATAAAATTAAGAACATCCAATAGTTTTTGAATATGTACTCTGTGCTAGGCATTGTACTGCTTTCCCTGCCTTATTTCATTTTAATCTATTATGACAATATTATATATGTACTCATTTTAGCCAAGTGTTCAAATGAGCTAACAAGCCCAGAAATGTTAAGTAATTTGCCCAGGACCACACAGCTAGTAAGGGGCAAGAGAGAAAATTTGATGCAGGTGTGCTGACTCCACAGCCTGGGCTCTTAATTAAAACAGTATTGAAAGCTCAATAAAGAGAGACTGTCAGGTTCTGTCAGGCAAAACAATATGAAAATTTGTTAAGAGAATAAACATCCCCTCAGTCTGCAAGGGTCCACTCACTTTTCATACCGTATCACTGCAAAGGCAGATGAGATTTGGGGCTTTAGCTAGCACCCTGGCCACAGGATCCCCTCTCCTCCCACTGTCCTCCCTAGCACAACACTCTCTTCGAGCTGCCGTCCCAGAAGCACTTTCGCACCTTTCTCTAGGGGCTTCAGAAAGAGTGGAAGAATTGAGTGTGCTGTGCTCAGATATCTTGTGGATGGGCTGCAGCAATCAAAGGCGACAAGAAGTCACAGACACAACCTTGCAGCTCATTCCCAGCAGCTGGCCTCCTCTGCCCCCAACTACACAATCCCCACTGGTCTTCTCCCTGGAGACTTGTTAATCTGGTCTCCTGGCCCTGGGGGATGAGAATCTGGGCCAAGGTATGTGACAACAGAACTGCAGAAGTCAGCAATGCAAATAATAAAAATGCACTTCAAAGGCTGCGTGTCTTACAAAAGCTGCTTCACATATGTATTGTTACATTTGGGTGCTTCCTATGGGGATTGTTAGAAACTGAAACTAGTTCCAAGTAATATTTGATACTTCTGAGTTTCTTGGTGTGTTTTTTTTTAACTGATTTTTAGACAGAGAAGAATGGAGAGACACAAACAGAGAGAGAAAGAGAGAGAAACATCAACTCATCGTTCCACTCACTCATGCTCATGCTCTCCCTAGTTGGTTCTTGTAAGTGACCGGACTGGGGATCCAACCTGCAACCTCAGCATGTCAAGATGATACTCTTAACACAGTCTGCAAGGTCCACTCACTTTCATACTGTATAATTGAGCCAAGGCAAGGGCTTCTGAGTTTTTCTATTTACTTTTGGCATTTCCTGTACTGGTTCTGCATTTCTATTTGTAACTTTTCTGTTTACTTAGCAAGAGACTGATACTTTCTCAGAACATATATAATTCTACTAGGATATTTTAAAGGGCAACATTACAATCATCTTGTCACGAATATCGATAGTTTTGCCCTCAGTTTAGATGGAACCACAGGCTTGGCTTAAATAAGCACCTGGGATCATAAGCTTCTCCAAGATATATACACTGAATGCGTCCCCCCCCCCCCGCAAAAAAAAAAATTATTTGTCAAAGCCCCAGTGGCCAATATGATGGTACATTGCTCACAAAAATTAGGGGATCAAGGAACGTGCAGATACTCCAGTACTTTCAGCCTTTTGTATAGCACATTTTCACCAGTGGAGTAACAGCTGATTTTGCGCCGCATTTGCATAATGGAACAACTTCCTTTGACATCTCATTTGCTTTCTAATGTTCTTGTTTAATAAAAGAAATCAAATGCTTCTTTTTTTATTGCTTCATTTATTTTGAAATATCCCCTAATTTTTGTTAACAGTATATTTGGAGATGGAACATTTGAGAGGTAGGTAGATTTAAATGAGGTTATGAGGATGGGATCCTCATGATGGGATTAGTGCCCTTATAAGAAAAGATATTGGAGCTTGTTCAATCTCTCTTTACCTCCAAACAAGAGTGAGCACACAGTGAAATGGCAGCTTCCATAAGCCAGGAAGAAAGCTCTCACCAGAATCCAATCATGCTGGCACCCTGATGTGGCCATCTAGCCTCCAGAATGGTGAGAGAAAAAACCTCTAATGTTTAAGTCACCAGTCTATAGTATTTTGTTAGGGCTGCCTAGTTGACTAGGATTTATAAAAATAGACATAGATGTAGAATGCAATATATATTATATAAGATACCCAATATTGATATATGATGTTTTCCTATAGATAGATATTGAAAGTAAAGAAGAAACTTGCTTTTGAATAAATAAAGACAGATAGACAGAAGTGACCATCTAATTCCTAAAGGCATTTTAGCAATAGAAATTGAAAAGTTAGAAATTTTGTCAAGAACAGGTGGAGAGGCAGGCTCAGAAGTAAGGTGGAGAGTCTCATTGAAGCAACCTCAGAAATAAACCAGACAGAGACGGTACAAAAGCAAACTATCCAAAGAGCCATCACTATTGGTCCCAGGAGGATGGTACAGGTTGTGGAAGGAAGAATGCCTTTTGCTTGAAGCTTCCACTCTGAAGTTGTGTAAGGGAATGTGTAAGTAACAGGAGACAGGCTGTTTGTGGAGGGGGCGTCTATGTTCTTGTGGTTGAAGAGGAAGAAGATCCAAGTGTACTTCTAACAGCTTGGCCTTCTGTGCCCTGTTGTGACTGCTCTGCCACTGGAGTGCACGGCTGGCACAGGAGAGCAGAGCGCTGGACCCTGGCCAGCTGGGTCTGTCTACCAAGCCCCTGGTGAGTTAAATGGCTCAGCCAAGAGGTACCGTTACCTTCTGGAACATTAATCAATGTCAGAAAAGAGGGAGAACAAACCTTCATGAGCAGTTCCAAGAGAAATATTTCTACAAAGTCATGAAAAATAATGAAAGGGAAATATTCCAAAAACAGGTATTTCATTCAATAATTTTGGTGTTAACAATGCTTAAATAGTGAGGTTTTCATTTTTATTTTCCAAGTGCTGTTAAATCCTCCAAATTCTTTTACAAAATTAGAGATATTCACCACAAACTTTCTATATTAGCCAGGTGTAAGCAAGAAAAGTGATGGTCCAAACAAAGAAAGGTTAGAAAGAAAATCCATGATGCGTGTACTAACTCATCCAACTTTAACAGGGGCAGATACAATTCCAATCTTTAAATTTATGAAGGCTTTCCTACACTTTATCTTTGAGAGCTATTTTTTTATATTTTATCTTAAAGTTTAATATCAAAAATATCAATTCTGTCTCTATGCTACAACTCAAATTTCTAAGACAAATGAAGCCTATTGAATCCATCAAAGCTGAGGAGACTCACAGAATTGCTGATCTTTAGAGTTGCTGCATAAGACTGATTGGTTTGGCTGAGGAGTCAGCCAGACTGCCGAAGACAACTTCAGATTTTCTGGGGAATGAGTCATTGCCATTGAGTAATTCAAACACAGGATGAAATTGAAAAGTCAGACCAATATTTCCCTATTTTTTTGCCGTAATATTTGATAAGCTTTCAGCATTCAGCATATTAGATGTTTCTGGGTGACAAAAATAAAAGTAGATTTCTACCTACCTGGGCTCAATGAATGATTTGCTAAATTTCCATGTTTGTTGGTATTTTTTATTGAGTTGAAATTATTAGTGCAAAACACATTATTACATTTCTGAATTTTAAAAATTAGAGACTGGCTGATATTACAATTTTGGAGCTATTTAATCCAAGGAAGACCTGGGGTCCTTCCTAGTGGATGGACTTTTTCTCATAAAGCTGGGTGGATAATAACAATCAGTGCCAAACTAGAAGTTTCACTAACACTTAGCTAGTGCTTACTATAAAGCAGCTATTGTTCTAAATGATTTTGCATTAGAGGTCTTTAATCCCTTACTCATAACTCTAAAATTCAAAAACCTTTAAACTGATTTTTTTTTAATTCAATTGGCAGCAAAACTTAACCACTCATTTGGCATCAAAGTCTGATTTGACCTTTAGCAGCAGAAGGTGTTAATGTTTGATTACTAATTTGTACCTCAGATTCCACTGGGGTTATTATACAATATACATATATTATATAACATATAAATATAAAGCACATGTGACATATTACCTTTCTAAAGTCTAAACCATTCTAAATTTCAGAACATGTGCCCAAAATTATTTCAAATAAGAAAAGTGTTTTCTTTAAGTCTTACAACAATCCTCTAAAGTACTTTTATTCTTACTCTGTCACAGATAAGAAAACTGAGATAAAGAAAGGGTAAACATATTGCATAAAATGAAACATAGTAAGTGGTGAATCTGAGATTTGAACCCAGGCATTCTGACTCCAGAACCCATGCTCTTAATCGCTACTCCATTACACCACTTTGAGTGATCTGCTAATGGAGTATCTTTTCAATAAATACTCTTTTGTTTTTTATTATATAGAGACTTGAGAAAGAGGGAGAGAGAGAAATGTTATCCTTACACATGATTAACAGCCAGTTATGTTTTTAACAACCTGGGCCCAACTAGAAAAAGAATATAACTCACTAAAGAGGATTTAATATGGGGAAACAGTTACCCAGACACTGGAAGAAATGAAAGGCCTCATAGGGGAATATAAGGCAATCCAGAAATTAGCAAGACTCAAAAAGCTACTACCAGTACCTCACAACTGAAATAACAGGTTGAATTATCAAAAGCCAGGAGCCAAGGTCGGCAAGAGTTGTGTTGACACCAGGGATTGAGGTGCTGTCCCATAAAAGTAGCAGTCAATACCCTAGAAATTGATGCTCAAAGCAAAATGATATTGTCCAAATCTAGCTAGAAGCCAATTAGCAATAGAGTCTGGAAAACATCATTTCAGAGGTTAACCATCTATGCCAGAAATTTTCAACCTTTTTCATCTCATAGCACACATAAACTAATTACTAAAATTATGAGGCACACCAAAAAATATACCTAGTTTGGGCCAATCTGATGGGAAAAAAAACATATACTTTTGACTCATTCATACCAGGTGACTATGGTGTGTTGGCTGTTGTCATTTTTTTAATTTGACAATCTAAGGGAAAAGAGGTCAGTGCCCCTGACTAAATAGTCAGGTATTGCATGTTTTAAAATTTTCTGTGGGACATGGGTTAGAAATGGCTGATCTATGCCATAAAGCAAAGAAAGAAAAAAACTGGCCTGAATGGCACATGATAAAATGACTGTTAGCTGTGAGGTTGAGTGTAAAAATGCTGAACAACAAATTAAGGATCACTCTAAAAAGGTTTTACAGGTAATTGCAGAAGCAAGCCCTAATGAAATAATTTTTCCACTTTTAGTTATTAAACAATTGTTTATTATGGACCTTCTATGAGCCTAGTATAATCAGCGAGGAATGTAAGCCTCTGGAGGACAGAGAGCATGTTTCGGTTTATTCACTGTTTTTAACAAAAACAAAATTTAAGTAACATAACCAAATTTTGGGCAGTATTATTTGAAGTGAAGTATTAAAACATGGCAGGTGATATTCCTGTCATAAACCTCCCTGGTCAGATCACCTTGGAATGATTTTTGAACTTCCAGCCATCACTATTAGAGAGAGACAAATCTACTAAATTATGTGCAGAAGGATAAAGTGGTAAAGATACTCAAAATCATGTCCTATAAGTGACAATTGAAAAACCTGGGAGTCTTTAACTTGAGGGGTAGGAAGATATGTAAACACATACTTCAAATGACTTAAGAAATGTGTACAGGGTGTCAACGGACCACCACTCACTCCACTTAAAAGAAACACCGCCTCTTCCACACTCCTGGACATAAGGACCCATGCAATGGTCATGCTCAAGAGTAACTAGACTGGTAGTTGACATATGACTGTGACTGAAAGGCAGTCAACCCATAAGTCACCTATGCTAGCTAGCATCTGGAGTAAAAAGATTAGCTGGACCAGACTCTCCCTAAATAGGACTTTGTATTAGAATACCAGTTAGAAATATACGCAGAAGTTAAAAGGAAACCAGCAGATAGGGTTGGGCCCACAGCAAACCAGGACCATGTGTAAAGTAAAGCAATGAAAGAGCAAAACACTTTGTAAGAGAAAGTTTAGCAGCAGAGAGAAGAAAACACAGCAAGCAGAGTGCAGCCAAAGTGTGGAGAGAGGGAAGGAGAAGGATGAGGGAGAAAGACGGGGTGGGGGTGATAGGGCGGGGGGTGTTGATCTTCTGAAGAGCTGGTTCTGTTACTGCTGCCTTCTCTCCTTTTTTCCATTCCATGTAAATCCACATAATCAACCCAGTTTTTCTTAAGGTAACACTTGTGAGTTTCTGCTCTTGAGAATAACTAAAAACTAAAACTGGTTTGAGAAAAATGAATTAACCAGTTTTCTAGTCTCGAGGGACAAACACCAACTGATGGAAGCTTCAGACACATTGGCTGATGCCTCAAGCAACAGTTCTGTCAGAAGGGAGCCGAGCAAGCACAGGACACCAATTACGTGGCAGGAACCCAAGTCCAGTAGATGCTCGCCGCAGCAACCATCCAGGCCCTTCCAGACCAGAAACTAAAGCCTCTGCTTCTAAATGAATATTTCTATATCTGGAGGTAATAGAAATGGCTTTCATAATCTAAGAAAAGCACAACCTTCTACAATAGAATTTAGCCTTTGTTTTCCAGTTAGAATGTTTTTCTATCCAGTGCTTTGCCATCTTGAGCTTCTTTTCTTTGCAATAGAAAATGACAACCCCCAACTACAATTTTAAGTTCAATAAATAATGTCTTAAGTGGGTTTTTTGGTTTGGTTTTTTTGTTTGTTTGTTTATTTTATTTTGAGAAAAGAAATAGGTCATTTTGGCACTGATTCTTTTCCCATTAGTTTTAAAATTCACATGTATTTTTTGATAAATTTAGTTCAGATGATTTTGATTTATTTACACTTAGCTCCCTAAAATCTGTGGTTAGCAATTTGATGACTATGCACCTTCTAATTAGTCTGTCTCAGAACCAGAACGTCATCTGTTGCCAACACGACCAAAGTGAAATCCAACTGACACAATTTTGGATACAAATCAAAAAAGCCATAAAATTCAAGACCATTTTAAACTTGGCAGTAAAAGTTCTCTTGTTCCCAAAAGTTACAGACAAAACAAGTTCCAAGTATAAAGTACTTAACGAATTTTTCTTGCAAACATGTGGTGCGCAGATAAATGGCAGTGGGACAGCTGCCTCTCCCATTGCTCTGCTACCATGATTACATTGTGACCAACTAACTCATGATTACAGAGGGGTGCTGCTTCTTATGAGGTGGTGTCTGCATCCCCAGAGAATCTGGGACCTAGTCAGGAAAGCCAACCAGTTCTGTAGCAGAGTGCAAATCAAACTGCTAACTGTAGGTAAAATGTTTCTCGTTCAGAGAATTAGATAATGTTTAGTGGGGTAGAAATCTTAGAAATTATCTTAGCCAATCCTTCACTTTACTAATGTGTTTTAAAAGGTTGTTTTGACATTCTATGTACATAACCTTTAAAATCAAATGATCCAGGCATGAGTTTAATTATAAAACTCAAAGCACAGATGGAGCAAAGAGAGCATTTTCTAGGGAAACCCAGAGAATTGTTTTATGGGGGTTATTTCCCACTTATTCTTGAGACCCACATGTGGAAATGGGTTTCCTCCTTTAAATGTGTTAGAAAAAGTGGTAACACTATCGGGGTATATAAAATGTATATTTTATATACAATTTACATTGATAAAAATTCTAAACCTGCTTCAACATATCTATATGTGCCAATTTTCTGCAAGCCAACATTTCATAAATTATATTCAAAACAAAAACCAAAAATATATGACTTACGTAATTAAACACTTATGTGTTAAATTTACACATGGGCATAATTTTTCCAATTTAAAGATATTTAGCCATGCCAGCGTCTATATATTCAGCTGTGGTTGGAGAAAAAATAAATCCCTAACCCGAAGTCCCTTCTTTAATGAGCTCAGTGGCTAAAGGATTGAAGCCACAGCCCTGGTGTTGCCTTGGGCATCTTGCAAGTAAAAACATGGGCCTAACATAGTTCTGCTATTGATTCTTCTCTTTCCCAGAAGCCTCAGATTCTCCCAGCCCATTCATAGGCTTTGCCCTTTGCTCACTGAGTTTCTTCTAACTACTAAGATTGAAGGTGGCCCCTCAGACTTGAACAGCTATTATCAGACCACCCATACTCCAATCCTTTCATTACCTGTGTCATTCATTATCCTTCTGAAAAATCTTGTTGATTCTCATCATATAACAAACAGGAAGTGCAATCTATCTCAAAATATTCAACAGTTCTTAAGACCTCTTCTTTCTTTTCTGTGATTTAAAAATGTATTTCCTCCTTAAAATCCTTTACTTCATTTTCCTTATACTACTGGCATTTCCCTCTGTCCCTAAACTGTACCCCATACTGCAGGACTCTTGTCAAGTCTCACCTATGCTTCCCTGATCCTCCAGTCGTCTGTGAGCTGCCCCTACATTGAACCTCTAGTGCTAACTATGCATCAGCCAGTTTAAGCCCATGTTGTGTATAAGTTTAGATTTGCTTGAATTGTTTCATATGATAGTCTTATCTTCCTAACTGTAATAAAGACTCCTGTGAGGACAGGATTATGCTTTAATCTATTGATCACATTCCTACAGTGATCAATAGATTGCAGAACCCAAAGTAGGTATCAAAAACATATCAGTTAACAGATCAAAAAATATTACAGTTCATGTCCACTTTACAAATGATAATGGAGGATTATTTCTTCAACTAGCTAAAGCAGATTCATTTTATCTATAATGACACTTATAAAATGTTATCAACTTTGCAATAAAAATTATTCCTTCCTATAATACATTAGCTTAGCTAACAAGAATATAAGGAGCTGAGCTCAGCCTTCCAGGAGTTAACATGTCTCCAGGAGAGAGGCATGTCAATAAATTATGATGCAATGTAAAAAAATGCTCCCAAAGAGACAAAGTCTAACACATGAATGGCTAGAACAGTGGTTCTTAACCTGGGTTCTATCGAACTCTAGGGGTTCGATGAGTCGGTCTCAGGGGTTCAGAGAAACCTCTGCTACGGAGGCCAGAATAAAGTTAATACCGTAATTTGTTGTGAGTTCATGCACTTTGTTGGTTTTGTTCTTTGAGCAAGGTGATGTTCATGCACGGCTCATTTTGTGCACCAGTAAAAAAACATATACCTATGTCTTGAATTTGGGGGGAAAATAATATTTTATTTATCACTAAAGAAGGGTTTGGTGAATGCGCATATGAAACTGGTGGGTTTGGTACCTCAAAAATGGTTAAGAACCACTGGGCTAGAAAAAAAGAAGTAATTCCCAGAGGCTTCTAATCAAACTCTGCAATCTAATGATTCCTCCCCCGTACAACTTCCTGAACATAAACTCTGAACTAAATTTTTTCCCACTCATTTTTACTATATAAAATCAGCATGCTTTTAAATAAGATTTATTATTTGTATTAAAGTTCATAACAAGATAAACAGTGGAGATAAGAAATAACTCCGATAATTTTAAAAATTATAATGTAAATTGTATTTGAATAATGTAAATTTGGGAAAAAAGTAAGATGTGATGCTATATTAATAAAAGTATAGTTAGGATTTTTTTCAAAAAAAAAAAGCTACATTTACCTGCAGCATCTGTCTACTTCAATCACGTAATTTACTGTGGTTTTGTTTTTCATGCCTGTGCATTCCTTGTGCATATGCCTGGGGACTGGCATAGGTTCAGTTGGCTTTTATTCAGGCCTATCTTTTGGTAAAAATTAGTGTAAGATGGAAACACTATCTTTACTTATTTTGCAATCAATGTTACATGACAATGTCAAGATCTTGCTGCAGATCAGTGTACACATCAAACGTGTGTCTCAAAACTCTTTGAGCTTGTTGTGAATGCTCTATTTTCTTTTACATCTCCCTTTCACATTTCAGGATTTTATGACCCTTGTTATCTTTGTATAAAAATATGATAATTAGATTTCATTTTCTTCCTGAAGCAAGTAGAATAGAGCTCTGACATAACTTGCTTTGAAACAAGTTCAGCAGATAAGTAGTGGCTGGTGGCAGGGAAGGTGTAAGACAGATTTGGAAAAGGAATTTAGAATATTAATTGCAATAAAGAGAGGCCAAAGTGGAAGTAGAAACTAGCATGAGATCTAGAGAAATAAGAAAATGAGTATTAAATCTCCTTGATTTTCTAAATCATGGTTAATAGTTGATGCCAGAAAATAAAAATGTAACACTGTCTGATGTGAGTCTAAATATATAGAGAAAATATTTAAGACAATTATAATACAGAGGAAAGCAGAAGTGGTTACTTAGTTTCAGATAAAGCAGACTTCAGAGCAAGAAAATTACTGGAGATGATGAGGAGCATTATATAATGATAAAAGGGTCCATCTACCCAAAAGATATAGAGATTCTAAATGATTCAACAAATAGAGCTACAAAAAAATGTGATACAAAAACTGGTGGAGCTAAAAAGAGAAATAGATAAATCCACAAGTACAGTTGGGTATTTCAACACCCTTTTAAATCAACAAGGATATTGAACTCAATAATATTATCAACCAACAGGATTTAATTGACATTTGTTGAACACTCTACTCAATAACAGTGAAACACACATTCTTCTCAAGTACCCATGGATTATATAACACAATAGATCATATCCTGACCTATAAAATAGACTACAACAAGTTGAAAAGAATTTAAATCATTTTGAGTGCATTCTTTCACCATAATGGACTCAAACTAAAAATCAATCAGAAATGTAACAACATTTTGATACTAGACAACATGCTTCCAAATAATCCATGGGTCAAAATGGAAGTTTCAAGTGAAAAATTTTAAAATAAACTCTACTGAATGACAATGAATACAATATATCATTATTGGTGGAATACAGCTAAAGCAATGCTGAAAAAGAAACTTATACAGTGTGTCCGTAAAGTCATAGTGCACTTTTGACTGGTCACAGGACTGGCATGCACCATGACTTTATGGACACACTGTAGCACTAAACACACATATTAGAAAAGAGTAAAAGTCTCAAATAGTAATTTATGCTACCAACTCAAGAACCTAGAAAAAGAAGAGGAAAATATACCCAAATTTTTATACAGAAGGAAGGAAATATTAAAGATAAAAGCAGATGAATGAAGTAAAAAAGGAGAAAAATAGAAAGAAAAAAAAAAGCCAACTAAACAAACCACTGTGTCTTAGAAAACTCAATAAAATTGACAACCCTCTAAAAGATCAACAAAAAAGAGACAAATTACCAATATCAGGAATGAAACAGGATATCACTAAGCTCTGAAGATATCAAAAGGATAATAAGGAAATACTAATGAACAACTTTTCACACATAAATTTAACAGCTTAAACAGATCAATAATTCAAAAACAAACTACAACAGCTCTTCCTATGTGAAACAGATAATTTGAATAGTCCTATAACTACTGAAGACATTGAACTTGTAATTTAATTGCTTCTCATATGTGCCTTGATGGGGCAAGTCCCAGGTTTCAAACCAGCAACCTCAGCATTCTAGGTCAATGCTTTATCCACTGTGCCACTATAGGACAGGCTGAACTTGTGGTTTTAAAACTACCTCTACCCTGCCCAGTTTTCAAGGCCCAAGCAGTTCCACTGAAGAATTCTACCAAACTTTTAATGAAGAATTAACACCAATTCTATCCAACCTCTTTCAAAAAATCAAAGAGTAGGAAACACTTCCTGACTCATTGTATGAAAATAGTGTTACCCTGATATCAAAACCAGGTAAAAGTGCCAAACTCAAACAAACAAAACTACAAGCCAATTTCCTTTGTGAATATAAAAGAAAAACTCTTTCACAAAATATTAGTAAATAGAATTTAGGAATGTATAATAAAGAATTTATCACATAACTAAATAGAATTTATTCCAGAGATGCAAAACTAGGCCAATGCTTAAGAAATAATCAATGTAATTCACCATATTAATAAACTAAAATAATACATACGATCATATCAATCAAGGGAAAAACCATTTGACAAAATTCAATTTGGGTTTTTTTTAGAAAAAAACTGTCTAGAGAACAGAAATACAAGTGAAATTCCTCAACCTGATAAAGAGCATCTATAAAAAACCTACAGCTAACATACATAGGTAAAAATAATAATAATAATAACTAAAGAAATAGTTTCCCCCAAAGTTTGGAACAAGGCAAGGATGTCCTCTTTTACCATTTTATTCAACATTGTGCTGGAAATTTTACCCAGTGCAATAAGGAAAGAAGGAAATATAAAGCATATGGTGAGAAAGGTGGAAATAAAAATGTCTTTACTTTCAGATGACATGATTGTCTACATAGAAAATACCAAGGAATCTTTAAAGAAAAGAATCCTTCTGAAAGTAATAAGTGAGTTCAGCAAGGTTGCAGGATACAAGGTAAACATTTAAAAAATCTACTGTGCTAGTAATGAACACATGGACAATGAAATTAGAATTATAAATACTATTTATAATTAATCTCAAAAATGAAATACTTAGGTATAAATATAACCAAATACATAGGACTTACTTTGGTATAAATATAATAAAATGCATAGGACTTCTATGCTGAAAATGACACAACATTAATCAAAGAAGATCTAAATAAATAGCCATTACATGTTCATGGATAGGTAGGCCAAAGTTTTAAAGATGTCAATTCTTTCCAAACTGGCTCCTATAAAAATCTCAGCAAGATTTTTATAAATGTAGATAAGATTATTCTAAAATATATATAAAAATAAAAAGAAACATGAATAAACAAAACAATATTTACAAAGAATACTAAAGTGAGAGTTGTCACTTTGCCTGATAGTAGGTTTTACCACACGGCTACATTAATCAAGACAGTGTGATAATAGTGGAGAAATAAATACATAGATAAATAGAATAGAATAGAGAACTGTGATATAGAACCACACATACATGCTCAATGATTTCTGACAGAGGGAGTTAGTATAAGAAGAATAGAATTTTCGGTTAGTTCTGGAGCCACTAGATGGCTATAGGCAAAACAACACAGGACAAAATGTGACATAAACTTAATATTTCACACAAATATTAACTCAAAATGCATAACAGACTCATATGAGAAACTTCTAGCTATAAATCTTTCAGAAAAATACGTGGGATGAAATCTTCAGGATCTAGGACTGAGGGGAAAGAGAAGCAAGATCTATGAAAAGGAAAGTTGGTAAACTGGATTCACCATCTATATGAATGTTTATTACAAATTTATATAACAACAAAAAACTAGAAACAACCAGATGGCCTTCAAGGGGTGAATATTTTAAACAACCTGCGGCTTATACATGCCATGGACTACTACTCAGCAATAAAAAAGGGACAATTTGTTAATAAAAAAGCAGCAACTTGAATGATTCTCCAGAGAATTATACTGAGTGAAAAAAGAAAACCAATCCCAAAAGAGAAAAATCAGCATATTATTAAGTCCTATCTTTTTTTCCTGTGGATTAAACATTGAATTTCACCTTCCCATTTCATTCCAACTTCCACTATCCTTGTTCAGACTTTCATCACTTATATTTAATATATGCAACATTCTGCCTGGTCCCTCTGCCTCTCATTGATTTTCCTTCCAATCTTTTCTGAGTCCTATACTTTTTAAGAAATATTTTTCACTCCCCAATTTAGGACTCCATCATGACTTAATACTGTCAATTCCTCAAGCCTTTCACAATCTATTTCAACCCTCCTATTTACTGAGCCTTGATTTCTGCAATTTACCCACAAACACACTTTAGCCCAGGCAAGCAAGTGTGCTTACACAAAGCCCTCACATCTGATATTTTCCTGACGTAAAATATTTCTTTACCTACCCCACACCATTATCTTCAACCTTCTTATAATCAGTAGGCCACCCACAATACAAGACGACCATCTCTAAAGAATCATTCTGACTTCCCAGTCCACAGTCCATAATTGTTCCTTCCAAGTTTATGCTGAATTATGCCCAGTATTTGATCATTAATTGTTCTCTTATTCATTCTTTTATCTACTCTACAGAAATACATTGAGCACTTATTTATGTGTGAGGTATTTTGCTAATTACTGTAATTCTTTCACATTCCTTAGTTTTTAGTTTACAATATTATTTTTGGCAAATAAAATGAACTGTGAATGAACCGTGCCTTATCTTTTTTGCCAGACTGCTCAGTACCTAAGAGTACAACTGGTGTGTCATCATCATCATTAACATCACTGACATCAAACATTAATTAAGCTGCTCTGCCTATAACCAACCAGTGCATGCCTTAGCACTGGATGCTCAGAGATGTAAGACAGGGCCTGCAATCACTGTTCAGGTCAGGATGAAGGTGCTGAGTGGATGGCAAGCGTTCTAAGGCTAGAAGGACTAAGAAGCAGAAGCAAACACTGAGAGAGCATGCAGAGGTCAGGGCTCTTAGTGTCTTATGCCTTCATAGTGGATCCTCAAGGCTCTACCCAGATCTCCTCTTCAGGGCTGATGCACTCATTTCCGACTGTTGGGAATTCAGTATTAACTAACTACTATACCCCTCACTAGGAAATGCCTTCAGCTGCAGATTCCTCGCCTGCCCGTCCTCGAGAGCAACCTGAAGCCAGTGACTGACTTATTTGTGGAAAAAAAGGTTCTGGCTCCTTTGCCTCAATTTAAGTCAACTCTGAAGGGCCATCCAGCCTTAGAGCACCTGCTGAGATCTCACTTATAACTTCACTGCTATTCGGCTTGTCATTTTGCCCAGTGCTACTTGCTTACTTCTTTAGAGGTATACATCCCAAGACCATTATCCAATAACATTTTAGCATGCAACTCCCTATCTTTGATTTGAAGAAATGTGACCTTTGTTCATGCTATTGAAATAAGAGTGTGGTTACTTACATGGTTCTAGCTGAAATAAAGTTCTGGTTCAGAAAACTAGCAGACAGATGCCCATCTCACCTTCACTTCTCCAAAGTTCCGGGAAGAAGCAGAAATTTTCATCTCTCTCTTTCACAAATGAAGATGCTGAAGAACAGAAAGAAAATGTCCAAGATCACAACCCTAGGAAATAGTAAATCCAGAAAAAAGGGGATCTGACTTGCTCAATCTTGCAGTGTTCTTCTGCCTACACCAGACAGTTTGGAAAGCCGCCTGATTTTAAGAAAACAATTTGGACATCAAAATAGGCAAACTTGGGTTTTCCTCTCTACCAATTATTAACCATGTAACTTTGAGCAATTACTTAACCTCTCAGAACTTCAATTTTCTAGGTATCTCTGTGTCTATAAAATGAACATAAGAGTATATTTCCTTATAGCATTATTACAAATATTCACTGAAACATGGAAGATACTATTTTCTCTTCTCATGGAGAAGTTATAGCATAGAAGATGAAAGAAGTTTATAGTACTCATATTGTAGAGAACTTGGAAGGTTTTCCTGATCATCTCACTGAAAAGAACCTCTCCTTTTGATCATATCGGTTGAAAGTGATCTCCCATTTCTCTAGAATTTTATAGTCTATATATTTTTATAGTTATAGGCCTTATTTTCCATTATTAGCTTTAATCAGCCAATCAGTGTGTAAGTCCTCAAGAGCCACAATGTTCCTAGACATCTTTCTACTGTCCTCAGACCCCAGGTCAGTAAATGCCATAGCTTAAATGCTGCTTTAGTGTATATGGATTTTGTTGTTCTATGTTGAATGAACAGATGCTTTCTTGGGCTATGCTGCCATTGTAAGTTGTCACATGAAGGAGAAAAGGTTATACCTTCAGATTGAGATCAGGCTATTCTGGAACACATGGAAGAAAGGTAAGCAAAGGGAACAGTGAAGTGAAATTTCTAACCTGCCACCCCCCAAGAAATATAGGCCTTTGGATGTTGGAGTCTACTTGTGCCAACAATCAACCAAATCACTCATCCTCATGGATCAGGGTAGGAAGTGAAGGGGAAAGCAGGAAGTACTGCTCCACCTGAGAAACATGGAAACATGAGGACCAAGAAGTGAGTGCCCTAACAGATCACACTTCCCAAAATTCCTCTCTGTCAAGCCAGAGTGAGGGCTTTTGCTAAGATAAAGGGTGGGGTGAAAATGCTGCCATAGGAAATTGATAGAAAGTCGGCAAAAGAACTGTGAGAAGCCATAAAATTAGAAAGCATGACTCTATACAGATCTATTCAGAATAGTTTTGTGATTTTCTATAGCAACATTCAACAGCCCAGCTGTGTGGTGAGAGATATAATACTGTAAAGATGACCCTGGGTAGAGAAATTCTTTTCCTTTCATTGATTCTTTGTGCATGTTCATAGATTTAAATATATATGACAGAGCCAACTAATTATTAATATTAGCATATTAAATTCTAGGTCTTGTCCTCCAATCAGAAAGGTGGTTTAGTAACCCTGGCTTTGAATCCAGTCTCTACTCCAATTAGCAGTATGTTTTGGGAATGTAATTTCACTGTCCTATGTACATGCAATAGTACATATCTCATAAGTTGTGAGAATTAAATAAGATAATGCAAAAGCATTTAAAACAGTGATCATAAGAGATGAATAAATGTTAGAATATATTAATGGGAAGAGAACTTGAAGCTCACAAGAATAAGTACTGCTTGTGTTAAAGGTTACGAGAATTAGATCAAAAGTTACAAAATAGCACTTCTCTCAATTTATAATTGAATACAATTTACTTGTTTATTGTTTGCTTCTCTACTGAACTTTAGATTTCATAAAGGCAGAGACCTTCTCTGATTTAGCCAAATCATTGCCCAAATACAGTACTTGGTATAGTAATACTAATTAATCAATAAGCTAATTCTTTAACATGAGCATGGTATTAAGCTAGGATAGTGATCACAGAAATACTTTATTAAGAACTTCACTTGTGTGTCCAGATCACATTGATTTAAAACAAAGAACATCAGCATAACACTTTTCTACTGTCAACCAGATCTGTTCCCTTTTCTTGTTCACATTTCCCACTATTATCTCTAATTACTATTTATAATCACCATTTTTATTTCTCTCTACAGTCTGACCTCTCTATTATATTCTTATAACTTTCACCAAACAATACATCAGTCGCAGGGACAAGTGTCCATTTCTAACATTTTTTCTGAAATTGTGATAGAGTATATAGACAAATATTTGTTGGAGGAGTTATCACTTTTAAAGCAAAATTCCTAAAGCACCTTTTAACGTAAAAATTGTGAAGGGCTACTGGATGGCAGGTAGGCAAAAACAGCTGAGACAGGAAGTTGCTATCTTTTCTATTAATTGACACAGTTGTGTCAGAGTCTTCAGCTTGTAGGGGGCTCATTTTTGCTCTCTGAATACATGAGAAACAACAAGAGGCTTCACATCTGCTTCTGGAAACTGTTGTTTACTGAAAAGATCCTCTTTAATTTAACATTGGTTGACTGCAAACAATACTCATTTTCTTATGGCTCTTTCTAGTAAATAACACATCTGACCTAAAATTGGCTGAGGCAACCCTAAAGGTTTGTGATTAAAATACTCCATGACAACCTGCCGTCATTGCTGGTCTCCCCAGCACACAAGGTATCCTTCTGAATCTTCAACTAGGACCCTCTTATCTGCACAGTTTTGAAATAGTCACCTGGTGGAATGTGCTGTATGTATCCAGCTATTTTTATTCGCAGCTTGTTTCTTAAATTTACCCTTAGGGTGCATCTTAACCTATAGTAGCTTCAGTTCAGGAATTAAGTATTATAACTTTCATAGATAAGATTTTAAGAGTCCTCTTTTAAAAATAAGGATATAATTTTAAAATATATATAAAGACATTTCAAGCATTTGATTAAAGAAATCTTTTTGCCTGGATTAAATATTTTAATTTATTTATCACATTAATTTTTGCAAGTCTCTGTAAATACAAAAAGAAAAAGAGAATAATTACCAAAGTATTGATTTACCTCATATTCAGTCAAATTTTTTAAATAGTTGGAAATTTTTATTCAGGCTAATTTAAACCCACATAGCCATTTGAGTAATGTGATTTGACTACAGACTGCTAGAAAACAAAAGCCACCTCCTCATGGGCTCACAACCATTAAAAACAAGTACATTCTCCTCAGATGAAGGTTCTCTTGCAGAATTAGGTGAATGAATCTAGTCTTGAATGGCTATAGACCATTCAAAAAGGAGTTAAAGATAAAGGGTAAACACATATTTCTTAGAGAAACAACCATATACACAGAAAAAAAGTGATTAGCATCAATATCTCAAAGATAAACAACAATAGCATATAGTCAGATCCACAGAAAAAATACAAGTTTATGTTTTTTGCAGAGAGGATGCTGATGCCTAGGTGTTTTTTTGTTTCTTGAAGAACAATTATAAACTTTAAAATTGAAGCTATGATTCTGTCATTTAATGTCATTACAGTGCTTATTACTTCTTATATCCTATAAAGTTTACACAAGTGAATAAAATAGTTTTCTAGGAAGCCACTGGAGTATTATTAATTCAATGGAAGCAATAATTGACTCAGTAGAATGCTGGTGGTCTCAAAGACTGAAAGCCCCTTCCAAAGTGGTGTGTGTGTCAGAGAGGGATTTTTTTAAAGAAAAAATAAACATTCTCAAAATAGTTAAATAAGCACTCATGCAAAGTCTACTATGTACATAGCACCATATTAGATATTTGGAGAGACTTCCAGGAACATTACATTTTCAAAGGGAAAAGAGAAATGAATACAAGTAACTTTAAAGCAAAGCAGAATATAAACATGTTATACTGGAGCTTTAAACAATGCGCCATAGAAGGAAACAAGAGAGATGTATATAGTTTCAGAGGAGTTGGGTGGTTGGGGGTGGTCTTCAGCTGGGGAAAAGATTATTATTAGTCATTAAAGAGTTTCTTTTGTTAAAATAAAAATAAATGTCATCCACAAGTATCATGGACATGAATAAATGGTAAAAGAAAACCAAATCCTTAGGCAAACAACTTCTTTTGGATTAGAGCCCCAAGGTCCCTGGACAGACCTGGAGCTACCCCAGACCTGTTTGCCCAGTTGTGTGTGTGTGGGGGGGTACCTGAGTCATTTGGGCCATTCGGGCTTGAACCAGCTTTTGGTGGACTGATCTGGACCTCCTGAGGTAACTCTAAATTCTCTCATGACCATCGGTGCTAGACTCACTTATAAGTTCCTCAACTCCCAAAGCAAGTCTCTGAGCCTGTGTGCAGCGACCATGACAGAGCCCTTTGCTGAGGCTGAGTATCCCACCTACATGCATTTAGAATTTTTAGCTCACTTTAAAGGTTTACTTTACCCAAGACATTTGCTAAAGATTTCATACATTCATTTTAGAGAAAAGAGAGAGAAGGGGGAAGAACAAGAAGCATCAACTCCCCTATGTGCCTTGGCCATGCAAGTCCAGGATTTCAAACCAGTGACCTCAGCATTCCAGGTTGATACTTTATCCACTGCACCACCACAGGCCAGGCTACCCAGGATCCTTTAAACCATATAAAATTAACAAGAAAAACTACTATTTTAAATATTTAAGAAATAATGCAATGTTTAAAAATTAAAATTCTTTAGGTCAATCCCACTACCCATCTCTAATTGTATTGTTATGCCTTCCTTTTTTCCCTTCTTTTTTCCTACAGTGTAGTCATAATAGTTTGCAGAAGAGTTGCTTGTGCACAGGTTTTGAAAATAAGGTCTAAATTGAAAAAAAAAATTGAATTTGAGAGACTCAATTGTCTAAATGCCAATAAAAACCAACAACTAAATTTTCACAAAGGTCCAACAGACCTTTTCCTAAATGCTTAGTGTGCTGTGCTGACTGTAATCTAATCATTACTCTTCTGATTCAAATACCAATCATCTTAGCAGCAGAATGCAAAGTTAGATGGCCTGGCCACCTCCTCCTCATAAGACAAAATGTCCTACGCACTAACCAGGCTTTGAAGAATCAGGGGGTGAGCTGAAGAGAGAGAGTCTCCTTCCACTAACACGGCAGCAATGTGTTTTCTGTCTCAACTGAACTTCCACAAATTTGTAATTTATTTAGAAGAATATGTTGCAGATAAGCAAAAAAAGGCATCTGGAAACCGTCTTGCCAAATGATAACTTTCTGGAAGGTTCCTCATTTAGAAGTAATTTCTGGAAAATTTCTTGATTAATACAAATCCGTGAACAAACTTAAAAATGATGGCTTTGTTATTGCTTTGGCACAATATGTTAACAACACTGTGAGCGCTGCCAAAACTCTGAGCGTTCTTTCATGCGGATTATGGTCTTGTTTACAGATCCAGCTGCACTGAGGCCTTGTCCGTGGTGGTAACCTAACAATGTTCCCAGTGGGGGTGCCCATTAGGGGAGGGGAGACTAACTGAAGTTTAGTTTGTTTAAATTGAGCAAGAATGCACAGCGGCACTCAGATCTTTGGGGAATGTGTTGGAAGCATACCCTTCCTGGGATCTGTTTTCATTTATTTAAGGGGGATGTTTGCATTGCTCAAAATATTACAATACGCAAACTTGCCGTACAAAATGCCTTCCAAATGTTTACTGTGGTCTATACAGAAGTGAGTAGAATGTACAAATAATTCTAGGTTGAAGTAAAACAGTAAAAGAAAAAAGTAATTTCTAACCTCTGAAATTTGTATTAATTAAAAACCCAAACTACATTCTGTTATATGAATGTGTACATATATGTGTGAAATACTTATCTCCCAGTATGACTATGGACATCGGCTAAGACACATAAACCAAATGCATCAAATAATATGAACTTGAAAGTGTGGGAAATGGTTCCCATTAATAAGACACACGCTGATATTTTCTATTTATTGGTTTGCATATCTTGGTATATATGAATTTTATTGGGATTTTAGTTTACAGGTTCTAAGGAAAAAATAATGATTCCTTTCTACCTTCTCCCAAAAAACGTGAGAAACAATAGAATTACATATTTTCTCACTTTTGATAAAAAATTTTAACAAGACTTTAGTTGTTGCATGTCATTACCAAAAAGAATTAGGGATATTAATTGCCTCTATGCTAACTTTCTGATATTTATAAAGTCTATAAATGAGAATAATCCTTTCATAAGAACTTACTTTTTCAACTTTGTCCGTTTTCTGGTACTACAGCATGGGAACTAGACCAAGGGGCCTCAGCCGGTCTGGTCAGAAGGCAACCTTATGGTGTCTCCTCTCCAACACCAGCTGAGAGGCCACTGGGCTTCAGTCACATTAAAAATGTGTCCCAGTTTAAGTTGACCTCTCAGATACCATTCAGGTCAAAATAAAATTCTTCCCAGAAGACTCACGATTCACACACTTTTTAGCCTGAACTCAGTTTTATCAAAGTAACTTTCCTATAGCATTTATTTTATATTTTAATTAAAAGGTAAAAAACATTAGTAAATATTTTTCAAAAAAAATTAAAATAAAGCCATAATTTTTATTTCTCAAAAAAATAAATTTTATATGCAATTTTAGTATATATTATTTTAATATCAGTAGGTCAATATTTTAATTAAATTCTCTTGTTATAGTGTAGAAATTTCACTAATATGTGAGACAAAAAATAGGAAGTTACCCACTTTCTATGTAACTGTTCAGTCATCAACATCCACAACTTCATATTTAACATCCCCCGCCCCTGATCGCATACTCAGTAGCTCTGTTCATGAAGATGAGTGTGTGTCCTGCACTGCCTCCATGCTTCAAGGTTAGTGATGGAGGACAGAGGGCTGATGCTTTCATCATTGGTTTACAGAGCCATGTTTTTGTTCTTATCAATGAATGTTACAACTTATCTTTCTTTTTTTAAAAAGCAGTTTCATATCTTAACATAGTTTTGTAATTAATATTAATTAGTTGTAAGGCCAGTGGCCATGGCCATGCAGGTTTACAATGGATTTGGACAGACAGTAAAGGAACTGTGGAACTGAAAAATGGTGGGCCATTTCATTTTTAGAGTCTCACAATGGCGGTTGAGCAAGCAGGCAGGGTAAACCGCTTCTCTCTCTCCCTGGGCTGATGAGCAAACATGCTGGGTCGGTGGGACCCCTTCTCCCACAAGCAATAAGAAAAATGGCCCCTCCCAATGGCAGAAGGCAATCCGCAATCTACAATCTGCACCTGCAGCCTTACATAGACTACACACATGAGGTGCTGCCCCGTGCTCATGCACCAATCAGACAAAGCACAAGCAAGCAAGCCTACCATACTTGTTTGCCCAACACTAGTATAAAGCAATATAATAAAATATAAAGGCAAAGAACATAGCATTAAGCTAATTAGGCTACCTAGATTTTTATACCTGATAACTCACCTGCTTATCAACTATGTACCTTTGGACAAGTTATATATCCTCTTTTGGCCTTGGGTTCCTCATCTATAAAAATAGACTTGAAAATAGTAACTTCGCACTGAATTGTTTTGAGGATTAAATGAAATAAGCACATATGGTACTGAAAAAGAATCCTAACACGTAGCAAGCCCTCAATAAGTATAAAACTGATTCTAAATGAATAAGCCATTAATTTTAGCTAGGTTAATATTTTAATTATTTTTAATATTTTCCATATTTTAAAGCTGTTAATAGATGGATATTAAAAAATACCAAAGATCTTCTTCACACAGCATAACCAAAGTATTTCATTATTGTTCAGACTAGAGCAGATAGCCAAATCTGGAAATAGTCAGAAACTGTAAATTCATGAAAGACAGACCTGACTGACAATTTAAAAGGAAGCTTTTGGTATAATATTTTTGAATTCTCACAGAGATAATATTGTGAGGTTTAAATAGAATAAGGAATAGATTTGCTTATTATAATATATAATATATATATTTATATATTAGAAATTGTCCTATGGACCTATACTAATATTCATGAAGATACATTTTATAGCCAGATATTTTTCAAAATATTGTACTTAGCACATAATTGTTCCTATCTATGAACTATTTTTTTGCATTCAACATTCAGCATGTATCCTCTACAGACAACTTAATTTTATAATACAATATTAAATAAATTTATTTTTAAGAAGACTTTTAATATCTAAAAGAAACTGCCAAATATGTTGATACTCTAAAAACTGAGTTTCCTCAAAATATTGTTCATAAGGCTTTAGAAAATTAGCACCAATGATGCCCATTCTGTGTTTCTGGGCTGCAACTGTTCCATGTTTTTAATGCTGTTTTGGTTGAGACCAAGCCAGGTTCTCACAGGGGTGAAACATTTCAACTGTCAGCTCCGGGTTCAGCATTGTACAGTTAAACATAAAATATTTCCTAATCCTGTTCCATATTCTTATTTATCCCCAAGGATGTAGGTGATATAGGATATTGGGAAAAGAAGTATCCCTTTAAAAGCATATCGATATTTATAATTTAATGATAGGAAAAATAAAATCAATATTTCAGTTCTCCTTGAGATAAGCTATAGAACCTTTTGTTAACTCATTGGCTTACACTGCTTTAATGAGTCACATAATATTTTAAAGCACCTGTTAGATATAGTCACAGAACCTTTTAAATAACTTACATTGTGCAAAGTGACACCCAATATTTACTCATGAGATTGATAAGACTGCGATATCTTCTGATTGAAGCTGAGAAATTTAGGGATAATAAGTTACAGCAGCATGCATGAGACTATAAACCTTCCTCCTGAAATTACAAGTGTATCCTAAACATTGCCAAACCATTGTATATAAAAATTTTATAAATGTTTATCAAAATCAGATTTAAAAAAAATAATCCTCTCTCTATGCTATTCTTTCACTTTTATTTTCTGAGTACAGAAGTCTAGTCATTGTATCTTGAGGATTCAAAATCATTTTGAAGGAAAAAATAAAAGTATTCTTCACCACAGTAGTGAATCATTTGTAACTAATGGCGGCCTTTGTTCTCAGTCACCAGCTAAACTGCATTCCCATAGCCCTAGTACCTTCTACCAGAGTCCAGAGTTCCTTGATATATTCACATAAATGATAAAGGATGCATGAGACGTGAAGGTGACATGTGTAGTCTCTGGGAGGAAACTGACGCCCTGGTTACTCGCTAAGGAGCCATCCGGGCGCTAGCCGCATATGCAGCCATGTGGCTGCCCTCCCAGCTGGAAGGAAGGTGTTAAGCAGCAGCTGTCAGCAGAAAAGAGATAGGAAAGGAGGCGAGGTCTTTGCAATTCACAGAAATAAAAATTGTTAACGCAAATCTCCAGCACCATGTGCTGATAGCTGCCTTCTTTGACTGACTTCCCTGAAACTTCTCTAGCCTCCTGCCTTATCAGTTTCAGGGCAATATATTATCAGCCACTGCCTGCGACTTGAACCAGAACAATTTGAGGTTAATTCACCTTTCCCAGCAATCATAAAACTTTGTTCATTCATAGATTCAACAATGAAATTATAACTTATCGGTCCAAGTCAAATATCTTCACTTTTGTCATTTCTAAACAATTTAATTACCTTTTTCTCATACAGTATATATACCCCATTTTCCAAGACAAAAGATCTATTATTCAACATGAAAAAAATATTGCTATAGCAAGCACAGTAACTTTTAATGTTTTCACTGCTGAACTGTTGAAATGTGAACATTTCCACCCTCTGAAAAAATGAAAGTATAGAAGAACTATAGTATAACTTTCACTTTTATAGTAAGAGGTTTCTAGAATATGACAAAGAAAACATAGCAATTTCAGCCAGGTCATAATTTAGTATAAAATAAAACAAGACATTTAAGCCCAAGGAGGACAAGAAATTCTGAGAATGGTGGAACTATCAAACTATATGTGCAATTTCCTTGTGCTCAAATTGCATTTTCTCCCTTCAGTGCTATGCGGAGCAGGGTCTTGCAGGGCCTTGCCCTCTAGATTAGAGACGCTTGCATTCAAGGAAACTAGGTTGTGTCTTTCCCTGTCGGAGACAGAAATTATGAACTGGAGTACATTTTAGCCAGTCACCCTGAAAAGTGTTAGCCCGAGGGAATAATAATTAGAACTGTTTTTGTCAGGTGACTGCATTTTAAGCAGTGATGTGTCTAAGAATCTAGCTGAGGGGTTTAATATAAATATAAATATATATTTTTTTTTAGTCAGCATTGTGGCTTGATTTTTTTTTTGGCTTTGCTCTTTATTTCAAAAGTAAGCACTTTTCAGGAATTATCAGCTAAAATGTCCTCCAGTTTAGTATTATGGTGACCCAGTAATATAACAACCAGCAGAAAATGATACTCAAGCAGTCTGAGAAGTTGATGTATAAAAAAGTATAAACTAACTCATAAGATCATCATGCATTTATGGACACAAATAATAAACAAACAAATCTGTATAGATTGCTTATAGGAGTCTAAACACAAACATGTAACAGTTTTACTTCTAAATTATGTTAACATCTATAAATAGTAATTTAATATAGTAGTTCCTACAATCAATTAAAAATATAAGAATGTAAGTTCATGAGCTTTTGAATTACTTCAAGATGGTCTGGCAACACTAAGGTCACGGTCCCAGAGTTGGGTGGGTAGCATAGGAGTTCTGCTATTATTTATTTAGTTGTCCAAATCTAAATACACCCCTTTTGACAAGACGGATCATTTTAATATTTGTTCCCATTACAAAAGCATTATGGAAAGATGAGGATGAATGGAAACAATCTCCTCTCCTTTAGCTTATAAACTTTAATAAAGATCATCCTTTTGTTCTTACAATAACCCTATCTTTACAAATAAGTGAATCACTTTAGATTATGACCTTCCCAAAAGAAAAAATCATGTTTTCTATAGGTTCTTAAAAATACCACATAGACTTTCCTATTGTAGTATAAATAATGAATAATTATGAAACAAACATTTCTTCTGACAATTAGCTTTATTTTGTACCATACAAAATACTAAAAACCAATAATTCAAAAGTAACTAATTTTCTGGGACTATTCTACTTTGTATATTATAAACAGATTAAAAATTTAAATATTCTATCTAAAGGGGTTCAATTGGAAAATTTTGTCCTGGTTTATTGTAACCAGTTGTAAGAATGATATCTTCCATAATATCAGAAACACGACATTCCAAAAAATGAGCTTATGTTGTATGAATGCTTTTCTCCACTGTGTGAGTCATCTCGTCTTGCTCTGCAGCCCCCATATTGGTATCTTCCAGTCTGAATCTTAAATGACTGCTGAAAAAGACCAGTTTAAAAAATATCAGGCCAATTCTCGCCTCTCTCAGGATGGTCTCTGGGAATAAGAGCATGATTGCATGATCTCACTGTGACAGGGTAAGGACTTCTGGCTTCTGTGCCATCGTCTGGGTGTTTGCTGGACCCTGCTGATTGGCTCCCACTGTCCCAAGTTAACTGAGTGTCCTGTGCTATTCTCCAGTATGTTATGTCTTCTACTGCCTGGTGCTTTGGGGGGTTTGGACAGGAAAGAATCGTTGTGGCACCATCCTCAAAGACCTTAGATCATGCTACAGCTTTCAGTTGCAAGGTCCCAGTACTCTATAGCATCCTGGCCCTGACCCCAGTTTCTTGCATTCCACTGATCCTATTAGTAATAGGAGACTCGAGAGTTTATAGAATCTCTAGATAGCCCCATGGGCCATGGGAAGCCAGAGGCATTGTCCAGATATTTCCTCCAATCATTCCTAATTTACCAATCATATGGCAGCACATTGGTGCTGTACCATGATAAACATGGAACTTCTTGGAAGAAATCTAACATTTTCCTAGAATAGATCCTGAAACACATATACTTCCACAATTTTATTTTATTATTCATTTTTTTACTTTTATAATTTCTTTTTCTTTTATTAATTTTAATGGGGTGACATTAATAAATCAGGGTACATATGTTCAAAGAAAACATCTCCAGGTTATCTTATCATTCAATTATGTTGCATACCCATCACCCAAAGTTAAATTGTCCTCTGTCACCTTCTATCTGGTTTTCTTTGTGCCCCTCCCCCTACCCCGTAACCACCACACTCTTGTCCATGTCTCATAGTCTCGCTTTTATGTCCCACCTATGTATGAAATCATGCTGTTCTCAGTTTTTTTCTGTTTTATTTATTTCACTCCGTATAATGTTATCAAGGTCCATCCATTTTGTTGTAAATGATCCGATGTCATCATTTCTTATGGCTGAGTAGTATTCCATAGTATATATGTACCAAAGCTTTTTAATCCACTCGTCCTCTGATGGATACTTGGGCTGTTTCCTACTCCCACAATTTTAATTGGCTTTTTCTGCTAACCGTCACTTTACCCCAATTCAGAGTTTGAACCCCTGGTGTATAAATTTTAGGACACTTTTATTTGACCTCTTGACATTCACATTCTGACTTCTCTTCAACTTATTAATTATCTTTCCTGTCAAGAACTGTCACCATGTTATATACTCCTCCTTTCCTCGTTTTAATTCACTTGCCCCTTCACTAGCTCAGTTGTAAAGAAGCCTCAAGAAAATAACCAGATTATCAAGGGCTTTGTTCTTCCTACCCCCTTCTGCACCTTGGAGGCAGGACGTCTCCAAAACTTTACTCCCCAGATTCCCTTGACAGCGGGCTTCCCAGTAAATTTACCCGTGGGTGGCACTGGCAAGAAGCTGGAGAAAACAAGAAGCCAATTTTTCCAGATTCTAATGGCAGTGTCAGCAGCAGCAGTGGGGACAGATAAGTGTGACCCAAGTTGTTACTCAGGTAACTCAGCTCCAAACAGCAGCAGCCTCATCAGTAGCACATGGACTCCAGCTAACTCCGTTTTCTCCTTCGGGCCTCCAGGCCCAGGTGTGCTTTTTCATACAGGTACCACTCACTAATCAACCTTAGCCTATGACTGCCTCCAGTCCTTCCAATACTTTGTAACTACACTCCGTTAACTCTGGTTGAAATTCCTCAAGTGGATTCTGTTGTCTGATTAAACACTGAGTGGGGACAGAAATATGTCAATCATGATCTCTATTACATTTAAAGTCTGCCTATTTAAGAATTATGTGTGTGTGTACACACACACACACACACACACACTCACACACTAATAATTTGAGGGAAAAGAATTTTAGGGACTTTTGCAGTAATACCATCATGACTGCCTAAGAGAGAAGTTTTATTCTTATAAGGGAATGATTTCACCAGGGCCTACCTGGTGTCTATAGCAGACAGTGAGAAACATGGGTGAGTATGATTTAGTTCTTGCCTTGTATTTCCATAAATCATGGATTGCATATATTCTTAATAAGTGGTCCTTGGGTCGACGAAGGACCACCAAGCACATTTCTGAAGTCTCGCTCTCTCACCTCACTGATGACCCCATGTGCTTCTCTAACCACACACAGAAGTGGAAACCACAAAGTTCTGTCTTTCTTTTTGCCCTATCCAGCAATACACGTGCTGCCTCGACTCCCCGACTTCCAAGTTTCTCTCCCTCTGAACAGACCGTAGTCCAGCGCGCCCAGATGCCATTAATCACATGCAGTAATGGGGGAAGGCTGTGGTCCAAGGGCTCAAAGATCAAGTAAAGTACACACACACACACATTCATTACTTACCCACTTACCTTTCAAGTCAGGGGCCTGTTAAGTGGAGGGAATAGGTGTACTTTTTATCTTTATATCTCTAGGCCTGTTTTATCACAAAGTTGAAAGCCATGTGAACAACTTTTAGGATATTAATAGCTTTAGAACCATATCATTGTAGAAGTAAAAAGAGCATTAGAAATCATATTGTTCTACCTCCTCATTTACAAATGATTACCTTTAACACTCATCATTCCTATAAGAATTTTTTTTTAATCTTCCTAATGGTGTATGAACTCCTTAAAAGAAGTGTCTGTGATTTTTATCTTAATCTCCTCTGTGTCCAACATAGTGCCTAAAACACAGGAAACATTCAATAAATGTTGTTGAATAATTATGAAACAAACACTAACCAGGCGGTGGCGCAGTGGATACTCCGAGCTCGCCAGTTTGACCACGGGCCCATCTGGCTTGAGAGGAAGGCTCGCCAGCTTGGACCCAGGGTCGCTGGCTCCAGCAAGGGGTGGCTCCATCTGCTGAAGGCCCGCGATCAAGGCACATGTGAGAAAGCAATCAATGAACAACTGTGGTGTCGCAACGGCAATGAAAAACTGATGATTGGTGCTTCTCACTTCTCTCCGTTCCTGTCTGTCTGTCCCTATCTATCCCTCTCTCTGACTCTCTCTCTGTCCTTGTAAATAAATAAATAAATAAATAAATAAATAAATAAATAAATAAATGTTGGAAAGAAGTAGATGAATGGGTGAAAGAGGGAGGGAAAGAATGAATGAATGAAGAGGTTTAATATCTTGTCCAGGGATACACAGCGATAAGCAGCTCAAAGAGGAGTAAAGAACATTTAATCTATGTGTTCTGATTCAAGCCCAGTATTCTTTTCACTGACTCTCTTCTCAGTTAATAAATGGCTAACAGGGGTTAGCCATTTTGCTTTTAGAGCAATGTAGAGAAGGTGGGTGAAACAATAGGAGATGCTGTTACATTTGTCAGATAGAAAAAAAGAAAAGAAGGATGCAGTACCTAGCACACAGTTCAGAAGCAATAGTAAAGTCCCCAGGACCAACTGAAAAGCAGAAAAATTGGGCAAACATGACAGGGAAATCATACTGGACACAGCTATACTACAAGCTCAATTTCCCCTGTAGTCACCTGTGCACATTTATGGAAAATGCACCACATATAAATAGCTACATGCTCTGAATTTTCACCAAGGTAGCAAAGAGTTCAATATCTGTCTACATTATCATTATTTTTCCCCAGGAACAGTACATCCTGCTTATACAAATTGAAAAAGAACAAAAGGCCATAAAATATTAAACTGTTCTTTGAAAATCCTGGTGCTCTAGAAGCATCACTGATTTTAATTTATAATATTTAGGGAAAATATATTCAATTGTTACTCTCTCAACATGTATAATTTGTAAACCAAAAATAAATAAAAATGGAAAATTAGGAGAATAAACAATGCCACTGAAAGACAAATACTATTAAAATTGTATTACAAAAACACTTCAATTCCCTAGTGTTTATTTTAAATTCAACTGCAAACCACAAACTATGTACATGTCTAACACCCAAAACAAAATTTTATACATATATTTACACCCAGAAATTTTGGTATAAAATTAACACACCATAACACATGGGAGAGGAGCCTGGTATTCCACCATTTGGTTATATATTTCAGTTTCTCCCAATACGTGATGAAGTAGAAATGTGACATTTGATATTATCACTGACGGTTAATTCTGTGAACATTTCTAATATTTTTCAGACATCCCAAGATTTATTTTTCCCTTTTCAAATGTAAGTGAGAATTTAAATACTAAGTCTCTCCTTTCTTTTAAAAAAATAAATGCTATAATATACCTCCCAAGGTTAATCTGTGTCCTTGCACCTCCGATGAATGCACAGCAAGAACGTTTTTTATTGCTCTGCCATATCTAAAATTGCTTAGTCCATACTCTCTTAGACACACCATTTTTCAAACTCAAAGTTCTAAGTTTCATCAGAAAAGAGCACATTAACTAGATGCAAATGAATGACTACTAACTCATGTTCTAGGGATATGTGCCATCATTCACCAAATTAGCAAACCCATATGTCTTTGGTTGAAGAAATAATATTGCAGGGAGGGAGCACTGTTAAAAGACCACAGACTTTGAATAATTTTTTGGCAAACTGGAAAGTAGTTTAATCTGGAAATTGTATCTTCCATGGAGCCTGAGCCCTCATCACTTGACTTGCGATCGACATCGTTTCAAATAGATTACCTTCATGGCCTTTGTGTTCTATCTCCTCTTAATTCTCAGCCTGATATAGTATGGCTTCTTTTTCCCAATGCCAATACATTCTGGAGGAAGGGATAAAAGAAGCTTATTATAGGATGAATTATGTCTCCCCAAAATTCATATGTTGACATCCTAACTGCCAGTACCTCAGAATGTGACTTGACTTAGAATCATGGTTTTGGCAGATGATAATGTTAAGATGAGGTCATTAGGGGGACTCTAATGCATATGGCTGGTATCCTCACTAAGTATGGGAAACATGGACAAAGTGACACATATATAGGCAGGAAATCACACAGAGATGAAGACAGGGAGCAGGGTGATGCACCTACAAACCAAGATTGCTAGCACACCACAAGCTAGGAGAGCCGCCTGGAACATTTCTCCCTCACAGCCCTCAGAAGGAACCAACCCTGCTGAGCCCTGATCATGGACTTCTAGCTTCCAGAACTGGAGACAATACATTTATGAAATTTATGTTATTTAAGCCCCCCAGTTTGTGGTCCTTTCTTACAGAAATCCAGGAAAACTAATAAAAGTCTATTCTAGAAAAGGACCACACTGGACTCGGAACTCACCTCCTCATTCAGTGAAGGCTTTCCCCAAAGTTCCAGGTTCAACCCTCTTCCCAGAAACATCTCAGTCATCCCACAGCTTCCACTGTCACCTTGAAACCAAGTGTGTCCAAATCTACATGTTTAATCCTGTCTCTCATTGTTGTTGTTGTTGTTGTTGTCGTCTTTGTTTTGTTTCTTTGTATTTTTCCGAAGTTAGAAGCGGGGAGGCAGTCAGACAGACTCCCGCATGTGCCCAACCAGGATCCACCCGGCATACCCACCAGGGGTCGATGTTCTGCCCATCTGGGGTGTCACTCTGTTCGGCCAGAGCCATTCTAGTGCCTGAGGCAGAGGCCATGGAGCCGTCCTCAGCGCCCGGGCCAACTTTGCTCCAATGGAGCCTTGGCTGCGGGAGGGGAAGAGAGAGATAGAGAGGGAGGAGAGGGGGAAGGATGGAGAAGCAGATGGGCGCTTCCCCTATGTGCCCTGACCAGGAATCAAACCTGGGACTTCCACATGCCAGGCCAACGCTCTACCGCTGAGCCAACCGGCCAGGGTCCTGTCTCTTGTTTTTAATCCAGATGTATTTTGAACTTCCTGGTCAATATTTCCAAGTGATTTTACTGCAAGTATTATAATCAAATTCACACCAAACCTGCTATTACTTCTGGGTAAACAATATTTTGGCAATTAACAGAATCACCATCTTCCCAGTCAGCTGAGCTAGATGTGAATTATATTTAACTCTTCTTTCTCCCTCAGTCCCTACAGCAATGTAATTCCAATTAAATCTACCTGTGAAAACCTCTTGAACCCAGCTCCTCCTTTCCAGTTACACTGCTACTGCTCTAGTTCAAACCTTCTGCATTACTTGCCCCAGCTTCTCTCAGGAGTCATAAAGATTCTTCCTGCCTCCAACTCACTCTTCACGGTTTTACAAAGTTACCTTTTTACATGTAATCTTTCTTGTCTAAACTGTGGCTATATTAAGCCACTGAGCTATAGGGAAGCTTGCTGCTGGTGCACAAACAAGCTTATGCTGAATCACATCCATCAATGAGTTTTATACTCCAGCATGTTGGTTCTGATTCACACATTAAGGTCTGTTGGTCTGAGATCAGACTGCCATTTGAAAACATGTACATTGTCACATTTCAGTTTAGTGAGATAGCATGTACTTTGAGATAATTTATAATAAAAATCAAATAATGCATGTAATAAAAACTCTGTTCACCTGCTTCTCCTTCTTAAAGATCATCCTAAAAGCCTTCTCCCTGGTTTTTCACACTCTTTATTGTGGCTTTTTATAGAGGTTTTTGTTTTTTAAATCTTTGTCATCTCTCTTATCTTACAATTGTCTCTTTTCCCTCCAGTTACACAGTCCAACTAAACTGTAATGTGCTTAAGGTCAGGATCTGTACCTCATGCATTTTTTGAGTCTTCCTGAGCTCTTCACACAAAGTATGAGGCCAATGACCATGCTCAGTAAATGTAGATTGAATGAGCTCAGTAGCAGAAAGTAATAAATAGATTTTTTCCATAAATGCACCATCTCTCCAGAAATACACAGTGCTCACATTTTGCATTATGAGTTAATTTTAGAGTGATAGAATGCCTTTTATTGGCTACTGTCAACCATGTGGTAATGTCTTCATTTGCTGAGTTGATGTTCCAAATCTTACAATTCTTAGTCATAATTATTAGTTTTCCCCTGTATTTTGTGCTTCATTGAGGTTTTAAAGGGTAAAATTAACCTCCCAGCATTTTCTCTATAAATTTATAATTTCATTGCTCTATTGGCTTCTGTTTCAGAGGTTTGTCCAAAGTTTAGGTGATTATGGTGTCTGTTATTTTTCTCCTCTCACAAATGCAGTTATTTCCTCACAATCTAACTTGCTTAACTGTATAGCAATAGACACAGCAACATGAACATGAATTCTAAATATTATTTACTTAGAAAAGGGAATGGAACTTTTTTTACCTATGCTAAAATTATATCAGAATTTATGATAATAAAGCCTCATTCACCTAATATTCTTCCCTGCTTTGGCATTTGTTTAACTGGACATAAGTCAACATTTTCTGCAGAAGACTGTAAAAAAGTACATTAACAAGTTCTTAAGGGATAGCTTAAGCATAAAATTTGTTTAGCTATTCAACAATATGGAAATTTGATTATTTAACTCAAACTGGAAATATATATAACTCAATATAACTCAAATTTTTCTGAAGTTATGCATGATTACATAGTTTAAGAAATATATTTGGGGGTTTATCATTTCTCAGTATTGGATAAAGCTGTCATAGACATTAGATTCATAAACTACTCTACATAATTGCTCATAAATAGATAACTTTAAGTACTTTGTAGGTGGAAAAACCACTCACCTAGAGGGTCAGAAGAGCTATTTCAGTCTAGATACAAAATTAAACTTAAATTAGTTATACAACTTAAGACACTCTGGGGAAAACATTAGAATACTAAGTTCTGTCACACTTACCTCAGTTTGTCCTTTTCAAAATTAAGGGTAAACATTGGTCAATTGTTAAGGCATAGCACACCAGATTCCAAAACCTTATGCACAGCAAAAGAAACCAACAATAAAACAAAATGGCAGTCAACCCAATGGGAAATTATATTTGCAAACAACAGCTCTGATAAGTTGTTAATATACAAAATATATAAAGAACTCACAAAGCTGAGCAACAAACAAGCAAACAATTCAAATAAAAAATGGAGAGAGTACCTAAACAGACACTTTTCCCAAGAAAGCATAGAAATGGCCAACAGATATATGAAAAAATGGTCACCTTCACTAGCTATTAGAGAAATGCAAATCAAAACTACAATGAGATGCCATCTCATACCTGTTAGATTAGCTATTATCAAGACAGGTAATAACAAGTGTTGGAGAGGCTGTGGAGAAAAAGGAACCCTCATTCACTGCTGGTACAATGCAAATTAGTACAACCATTATGGAAAAAAGTATGGTGGTTCCTCAAAAAATTAAGAATAAAAGTGCCATATGACCCAGCAATCCTCTACTGGATATGTACTCCAAAACTAAAAAACACTGGTACATAAAGACACATGCAGCCCCATGTTCATCACAGCATCAGTCATAGTGGCCATGACATGGAAACAACCAAAGTGTCCTTTGATAGATAATTTGATCAAGACGATGTGGTACATATATACAATGGAATACTACTTAGCCATAAGAAATGATGACATAATGCTATTTATGACAACATGGATGGACCTTGAGAACATTCTACTAAGTGAAATAAGTAAATCAGAAAAAGTTAAGAACTATATGATTTCACATATAGGTGGGATATAAAACTGAGACAGATAAAAGTGAAGTAGTTACCAGGGGGAGGAGGATGTGGGAAAAGGGTGGAAGAGGGGGTGTGGGAGGGAGATAAAGAAGGACAAGTATGCAGTGATGGAGAGTGATTTGACTTTGGGTGATGGCTACACAACACAATTAACAGTCCAAATGCTATAGAGCTGTTGACCTGAAACCTCTGTACTTTTATTGATCAATGTCACCCCATTAAATTTAATTTTCTAAATTAAATAATAAAAATAAATAAAATTTTAAAAATTAGTGGGTAAAAGCCTATATGGCAATCATTCTTTAAATGCCTCCAATCCCAATACCTCGACCCACCCAGCTACCACCCTAGACATATTCTCTCCTCAATCTGTGGAACGAGTTACATCCCCATCAGAAGGAGAAAGAAAACCTGGGCCAGGAACTCAATAGCTCAGTATCAGGTAGGCCTTGCTTCCCATCTTCTAACACTCAGACTTGCCATTTTGCCTTGAATAAAAACCAAGCCTCACCCCTTGGTTTTAGATTAATATTCCACTGCCCACCCCCACCCCCATTGTATCTGCTCTGACTTGCTTCCCACTCTAAGCTAGCTTGTTCTCAAAGTCTGTTCCACAGACAGGCAGTATCAGCATCACTTGAGAACTTGTTAGAAATGGAAATTCTTGGGCCCCACCACAAACCTTTTGAATAAGAAACTCTTGAGGTAGAAATTAGTAATTAATATTTTAACAAACTCTTTTGGTAATTTTGATGAATTCTAAAGTTTGAGAACTAGTGGGCTAGTTTCTTAGCTTCAACTCTCTTATTTCCATGTGCTCCTTTGCTTGTTTCCACTCCTTTTCTATCATAGGGAAAATTCCTTTGGAAAATACAGTGTGTCCGTAAAGTCATGGTACACTTTTGACTTTTGACGGTAAGTGCACCATGTCTTTACGGATACACTGTAGAAAGGTAGCAGGGGAGATTTTTAGGTAAGTTTTAAATGTATAACTTTGACAACAAGAAGAGAGGTCAACAAAGGAATGGTATTATGATTTGCTGTGCAACATTCTGTGGGAAATCTGCTGCAGTAAATGCAACGATAAGTGAAAAAAAATAGTGAAGGGGGAAGAGATGTCAAAAGAGAAATTTAAGAAGTCTTACTCAAAGTTAGGACCATATATCTCCTGCCACAGGCATTTTTAGAAGAACACCAATAAAAAACTTACTTCACTTTTTTGGTAGCGAGGTTATAATTTTTGTTTTCAAATTCAACATTACAAAGACTGCCCCATATGGTGACCAAATTAATACTCACTATTTACAAGGAGAAGTGAACTGCCTGGCTCAGTGTGTTATTGGACAAGAAGCACATGGTTCCTTCTCACTTGGTATGTAAACCTATGGACACTATCATTACATCTTTTAAAAGTCTCTTTTTGCAACCCCCCATAGGCACTACCCCATATATAGTCTTCTGTTCATATACAAGTTTCTATAGAAAGAAATCCATTATCAAAATCTCAGCTCAGCACCTCTTGTTTATTCTATTGAAGCACAGCTTCATTCCCCTCCCCCACCCTATGGAAGAAAGGAACTTCTCCACCATGTCCAGCCATGACCCATTTATCAAATCCAATGGGTAGTTTTTAGCATTTGCCTTACTTGATCTTTCTAGAATATATGTTGACCAATCCTTCCTTGAAACACTTTTCTCTCATGATTTCCATAACTTGAAATGCTCAATTTCCTCCTCCCCTTTCTCTATGGCTATTTCTTCCCAGTATTCTTTGAAGCTCATCTACTCCAACCCTGCTTTTAAATCTTGAGCTTCACAAAATGCTCTCCTTGTCTCTCTTCTCACTCTCTTCATGCTTCCCAAGCAGTGTTATCTCCTACTACCACCTCTCTCCTGTGTTCCCAGCCTCACTTGCCCACAGCATTATTCTCTCTTCAGACTCTTAAATCTAAATTCCTGGTAGATTATATTTATCTGAAAATGCCAATGGATGTGACTCATCTTTCCCTCAAAACTGTATTTGATCTCCATGTTCTATCTCCCACTCATTGCAAAGCCAGAAACTTGGCCTTTATTTAAATTTATCCTTCTCCTTTAACTCCAAATCAAATCATTTCATAAAAATTTTATTCTCTCTATCTTCATTGCTACTGCCAGTCCTGATATGCATTATCTCTTGCCTGAATTATTGCAACATCCCACAGCTTGTTTCTGTTCCCTTCACACTGTTGCAAGTGATATAACACATTAATGAGAGCAAGTTCAACTGCATAAAGTTTTCCCACAGTTTTCCATCAAAGACAAGATAGAATCTACTGTCTCTTAAGTTTAACATTCAAAGTTCTTTGTAATTCCATATATTCATACCCAACCAGACTGACTTCTACCTACCTTCATTCCATTCTTGTAGTTTTAATTATACTTCTAATTCTCTGAACCTACAGTGTTCTTTTAATCCTTTATGTTTATCACTACAAAACTCTGTGCATAATTCTATGACTTCATTCACAATATTATTTTATAATTATCTATTTGTATCTTTATCCCCAAGCAACTCCTTGATATGTAGGGCTATACCTTCATTTCTTTATCCCCAGCAATGTCTGGCATATAGAATATGGTCAATAAACAATGGTTAAATAAATGGGTAACTGAATCAATGCCATTCACTCAGTTTAAGATGCCCTGCTTCCTCTTGTATGAGGAGAGAACATCTTATTCTTAACATCCAACTGAAAGTTTACCACTGAAGAAATTTTCTGGTTCCTCAAGTAAAAGTTAAGGATTCTTTGCCTATGCTCTTTATCTATATCTCAACTGTAGAAGATAGCAAATTTTATTGAAGAAGTTGTTTACATGGTTGACTCTCCAGCAAGTTAGTATAACTGGGCAAAAAAGAATAAATAAATAAAAATTAAAAAGATAAAACAAGAAAAAATATTCTCTAAACTACATCTTACTGACTGACCAGATGGTGGTGCAGTGGATAGAGCATCAGACTGGGATGCAGAGGACCCAGGTTCAAAACCCCGAGGTCACCAGTTTGAGTGCAGGCTCATCTGATTTGAGCACAGCTCACCAGCTTGAGCCCAAGGTCGCTGGCTTGAGCAAGGGGTCACTCACTCTGCTGTAGCCCCCCCCCCCCCCAGTCAAGGCACATATGAGAAAGCAATCAATAAACAACTAAGGAGCCGCACAAAGAATTGATGCTTCTCATCTCTCTCCCTTCCTGTCTGTCTGTCTCTATCTGTCTCTGTCACACACACACAAATAAATAAATAAACTACATCTTACTAAAGAGAACCAATTTTTAGTACAGAAAAATTGAAAGTTAATCTAAAATATTCAGAATAAATATTGTTACTGATAGATATCTGCATTAGGTGGGTACAAAAGACTATTAAAGTCAAGGTTCTGGTGCTTAAAGGGACAAGAGAAAGAAAAGGGAACCCTAAAGAACTGACTACTTAGCCCTTATTTTTGACTCTGTGTGTTCCATGTTACACAAGCAAAGTTGATTGCACATATTTATTTCCAAAGAATGGCTGTAAGGGGAAATTATGACAATCTACATCTCCAGCCCCTATTTCTACTCCCATCTCCAATGGAAAGAAGCAGAAGATGTATTATAGAAAATATTGTTTGGACGTACTATCATCAACTATTGTAATAAACTATGTGCATTTATTCAGCTTTTTATTTAACATACAGACTAACATGCTGCTTTTTACATAGTTAGTGATCCCAGGTATTTCTAAAGTAAATTAATTAAATCATTTTATGCCAACTGCATATTAGTAGTTCTTTGATAAAAGTATTTTCCTCCTATTTATTATTCTTGCCACTCACACTCTGAAAACATGACCATACAACTTACCATTGATTAAAATTAAACTCTAGATGGCTAGCTGCAAAGTTCTGAAAGGGACATATTGAAAACTCCTTACTAAACCAGGAAAGACTTATAATATGTATCCCAGTGTGTGCAGCTTGTGGTCCTTGTCACTGATACTGTGTTGTCCCAGTGACTGTGATGCCTGTCTACCCTGAGGAAGCTTACAATTTGAAATGGAATTATTATAGGGGCTGTAATAATACAGGGTAAGTTGAAGGAGGGACCAACTAAGTAGCTCAGCCACAGTGGTCAGGGAAAGCATGGCGGCATTGCAGCCAGAACACTGTTGATTTGCAAACTGGCCCCCATGTTGTCCTTGGAGGACAAGGAGAATGCTGAAGACATACCACTAAAAGCTGGTAGTTAAAAGGTTTAATAAGCAAAGGGACTTACTTTCAAGACTTGTCTTGAGCTTCACAAGATGAGTAGCTCTCTGCATCTGCCCTCCAGACTCTTGAAATTTTAGTTAAAGACTTTAACAGGGTTCAGTCATGTCTTCCATCCAGCATCTGACTCTCAATGCTGTGTCCTTGAAAATGGCTCCCACTGTGGAGTAATTCGGGGAATATATGTGGCAAGAATGTATATTCCAAGCACAGAAAAGTGAGCAGAGCCTCCAAACTGCCCAGGTGGAACCCACAGTTATCAGCCACCACATGCTCTCCACGACCTCCTCCAACGACCTTGAGAACGGACAGGCTTTCTTCATGTGGAAAAGCAGCCAATTTGAGAATTTTAAAAAGCACAGGTGCACTGCTGGATTCAACCACTTGAAAATGGCAGAGGCTGGAACTCTGAATCTCTGGCTGGAGGAAAATTGAGAGTTCTTTCTGGCCTGTGTACACTGACACACTATTGAAAAGAAATCTTAGTTTCTGTTTGACTCAGTGACTTGTACATAGCCACCGATGATTAGCAGTGGCAGATATGGAGAAAAGAATGAAAATCAGCTACAGCTATAAGTCAGCTACAGCTATAATCTGGGGCTAGAGGCTTTGTTTCAGCTGTTATGTTCACCAACCTTAACCACGGAGACACTTAGCATCTCCAAGCCTCAGCTTCCTAACTCTAGAAGCAGAGAGGCGCCTCTAAGGTCCCTTCCAGCTCTAAACATCCACAACAGACTGATTACCAGGGTTCTTGCCTCTCCTGGTGTATTATTCATTAGCATCTCTATGGGAGCAATAAAAGGAAGTGAGATTGAAACCACCCAATTTCGCTGCTCATCAGCTCTGGGAAAAGGTTTGATGAACCAGGAAGCTGAGGGCTATCTGTTGACTTCAATTATCGACACATTCCCTATGCAGCATTAAACCACAGATAATCAAGATTTTACTTTGTTTTCCTGTTGGAGTTTCTTTTTTAGTATCTATAAAATTATTTTAATAATCCCCCTTGACATCTCTTTATAGGTCTACAGGGTCCTAGAGGCCATCATAAATATATGAATATTAAACACTAGGTACTCTATAGCATGCTAGAATCATCTGTTTCAAACTTGTGTTCTGCTTACACAAATCAAATGTTATTTCCCATACAAGCTACTGAAATGTGGCTATTAAAATGGACAGAGCATACTGTTTATAACATCAGTCAGAGATAATTACCTTAGTCTTTTCATGTTCAATAATTATACCAATAACCAATATTCATGTTACCTTTATGTTCCAGGAAATACGGTAAATGCTTTCTATATTAAGGATTTATATTATTATTCCTCACACACTGGAAATGTCAAGCTCTGGGCAGAACGAAATGTTAATTATTGCTAAATGCTAAAATATAACATAGTATTTTGTAGGTGCAGCTGTAAACAGGAAAAGCTAACAGGATCTCAAGGTGAAAGTAGCCATCTGCAAAGGAGAAATCAACATGTAATAGACCGAATGGTGCATATAAGCAAAGCTAAGCCTCCCTTTGGGAAGACAGGTTTGGATATGAATCCCATCTCCTTACTTGCTGCTAGTAAAGAAAACTACTTGCACAACCACGTCTTGTTTTTGAATAGAGCACCCCTAATGACAAACCCCTTGAGTTTCGTAACAAAAAAGAAGCCCCAAGGATTTCTGTTTTGTTTACTGCTGATTCCCCCAAGATCTAAGAACAGTGTTCTACACTATTTAGGCACTGAATTTTTAGTGGTTTGTCTCCAAAACCCACACTATTTACTGCCATAACATGACTGACAAGTGCTATATCTTTCGCGAGAAGCTATGCGTTGAGGGGAAGCTCTAAAATCTGCCCCCATCGTTTACCAACCAGGTAACTAACTGACAATTATTGGATGCCTGTTTATCTTCTTCTAGAAAATGAGCATAATACTAGCACTACCTCATAGAATGGTGAGAATATCTATTGCTGCATAATAAACCACCAAAATCAATTATTTTTTTCTTCTCACAAATCTGCAATTGGGGTAAGGTTCAACAAGGAAAGCTCATTTCTGTTCCACATAGTGTTAGGAAGGCAGCTAAGCTGAGGACTGGTGGTCCATCTACAACATGGTTCACTTGCCTATCTGGCAAGTTGGTGCTGACTGTTGGTTCGGAGGGGCCTCTGTTCTTTTCCATGTAATCGGTACTTCCTCCCAGCATACTAGCTGGGTTCTAACAGGGAGCATCCCCAGAAAGGGAGCCAGGCAGAGACTATTCCCTCTTTTAATTTAGCATTGGAACTCCATAGCATCACTTTTGCCATATTCTTAGTCTGGAAACAGTCATAAAATCCCACCCAGTTTTATGGGAAAGAGACTCTCTGCCTCTTGTTGAAGAAGTGGCAATGTTCCGGGTGAACATGGGGAGAGACAAGGTTGTTGCAGTCATTTTAGGGGTACACAATTTGCCATAATTTTTGCCACTGAATCTGATTCAAAGGAAATTTGTACTTAACTAAAGAATTATTGAAATTTTCAGCCACTCTGTGAGTGGGTAAATCTGCCCTATCTAATGACATGGGATAGCAGGGTACTGTTCACTCAGCAGCAGTTCAGTCAGCAGCCACAATAGTGTGTAAAGGTTGATATTGGGATTTTCCCATCCCCTTTGGTATACAGGTAGGGAATTCCCAAGAACTGGGCCATCAGAGGTAGAAAGAAACCAATTCATGTTTCAAACTTAAAAGGTGAAGTTAAGACATAACCAGAGAACGGAGACTGATCAGCAATGAGGAAACAAATGCATATTTATTGAACCCCTGCTATAATGAGTACTTCATTTAGGTCATAAAATCTTGCCTTCTCACTGACCAAAAGTCTTGAAGCACTATGAACCTTGACAATTTCACAATGTGCCATTTCTTTATCTAAGCCTCACAGGAAACCAATTAGTATCATTAGCCTAAGAGTCTCTGAAAGACAATTCTCAAACCAGCTCCTTTTGAGGGAGTGGGATGGCTTCAACTGCAAATGAGATGGAAACTTCCTCAGAGAAAGTATCTCCAGGCGAGCACTTAAAGTACGTACTCTGATTGGGCCGCCTCGGGTCACATGCTACCCACAGAGCAGTGGCTGGGCCAGAAGAAGGTAACTGCTGATTGGTGCAAGAAAACAGCAGCACAGGGTTTGAGCATTTTTATTATTCAACCTTTTCCAGGCAGTTTATAGAGAGGCTAAAGAAAAAGGCTCTAAACATCCTATCCTTTCCTTTTCTTCAGCCCAAGTGATGTTCATTTATCTCTAACTTTTGTTTTCTCCTCCACACCAATTTCTTATCTATAATGAAATATCTCTTTTCATCCAGTTCTTTGAAATCCTGAAGTATCAGAAGGATGTTTTTATAAAATGGTTCCATTTACAAGTAATTCTATGGCAAAACCCTTGAGGATCTTGATGCAGTGAACTTTTAGTATAATATTCTCTTGGATGTAATAATTCAGCCATTGTAGCTCATATTATGGGGTCCTTGGTTTAATGAGAGTTTTGCTTTAAGGCATCCAAAATCTATCCAGTGCACTAAAGAAAACCAGGTAAAACAGGTGTTTCCTCAATTAACAATTTAGAGTTTTGTTAAATGAAAAATAAGTGAAATAAAACAGAAGATAATATTCCTAGAAAAACATACCAGTACTTTATATTTCTTGTTTTCCCAAATACCTCCAATAGATCATTTCACATATACATTTTTAAAGTAATTCATTTAATGTTAAGGAAAATACCCTCCAAAAATTATTATTTACAACAACCTCACATTAACTAGCATGCGTTTAATCAAAACAATCTGTCAGGCAATGAAGTGTAGTTTTTAACTTAAGAATTAATATAAGTAATATGTTAATTGAAATTTCTAATTGAATGAAAATTTTTGCTTAAATATTTAAAAATAAGTGGTGTCCATGTTTACAAATATTTTTAATCATGTTGTTTCTTAAATTAACACATTGGCAGTTTCTTTTAACTTTCGTAAAATTAAACATCTCCCACATCATACAAAATTTGAATCCTTTGGTCATGATCTTACTTCTAATTTATAGTTGATGGCTCTCAGGAGGCAAGCATCTATTCTAAAACACTACCCAAAATAATGCTCACAATGGAATAGAGTGAAATTTGATTCTATTTCAACTCCCTAATTAATTTAAGCAAGCCATATGAAATCCAGCCTTCCCTTTTTTCTAAATATTACAACTATAAAAGAAAACCTGGCATTATTTGGAATCCTAAAATGTTTATCGGAAACATTTAAAATAGCCTCAGTGAAGACCAAGGGAAGAAACACAAAAGACATAATGACAACCATTGGAAGAAAGATGTAAGTGTATTATCATCTAGACCTGGTTTGCTCTGGTTTCTGTGTCCCCTGCCTGCTCACTCCACTTCAGGACGCCAGATTTGAAAATCAAGTCAAAACATTTCCACTTTTCTTCTTTATACAAATCTACCAGCTTAAAGAGAGCTTTGTTTATGATTATGGTAAATATATAGTGTGTTTCCCAAGTCAGGACACTTTTAAGAATAAAAGGGGATATTATTTATAACTAAGCCAGCTCAACAGACATAAGCTGGTACTGTCCTGGGCACACTGAGACATGGGTTCGCCCTATTACCTATTACAATGGTAACTTGGTCTAAGACAAATTAAGTTCAGAAAGAGTGGTTGTTCTTTGAGAATATCATAATATCCTGCACTGTACTGACTTTTTTCCTTTTATTTAAAATTTTAAACTCTTGCTGGCATGGGTCTCAATGTTTGCACTTGCCTTCTTCATCTCCTTCACTAACCTACATTAGATCCTTCCCCATTTCTCACATACTTACCAGAGCCCTGGCAAGAAAGACAATAAATATAATCAAGTGGATACAACCTCTGGATAGACAACAATCACAACCAAACCATTTCTAAGAGTGCACTGTAACAGCATCTCCTAAAAACCTGAGGATTTAAATGAGTTTGACTAGAATGGAGTGATTGGAATGTAAGTGACACTCTTGAGCTAAATTATGTTCCCCAGCATTGCTCCAAGTTACCTAGTTCTATCTTAGCCCCTGTGGATCCAAAGTTCCCTCAATTGCGAGGCTTAGAGTTGGCTATATACTTACCCCAGAGTTCTCTGATGACTGGGTTGTTGTTGTTAAATTATATGAACCACTCCAAAGGAATCAGATCTTGGGATAGCTCCAAAGGCAGGTTATTTTCCTTTCGTTCCCAATTGAGTCAGAAAAATTTATTCATTTACTAGTTAGAAAATAAAATTGATGCATGTTCCTCAGGAGATCCATGTACTGTACCTTTTTATGGCAGAATGCCACATGTTCATCAGAAAGGAATATTTTGTCATGTGGCCCACAGCCACAGCTGCCTGTGCCACAAGTCACTCGGAGCTTGTAAGGTAGGCAAGGCTGAGTCAAGAAACTACTGCAGAAAACAAGCCCAGAGGGAAGTTGTGCTGTGTCCCAGGTCATGCCTTCCCTTCTGGCTTCACTGAAGGGGTACCTTTGTGCTCACTGGGAGGCGCTAGGCCACTGAGACTAGCTGAGAGTTGGGGAAACAGTGGGTGTAGACAAATCTTTCATGACATTTTCCTTTCCCTTGTACACCAAAACCACAATCCTTGTTTCCTCTGCTTTTCTCACTACTGGTTATTCCTCCCTTCTCCCAATGTCTCTTAATGGTTTTAAGTATCCTCCTTTTGATTAAACCTCGGTGAGGAAACTGGATATTCTTTGCTTAGCTGTGACCATTTTCACTGGAGAAAACCAACATTTCTTGAATGACAAGACTTTGATGTCAAAAATAAGCAAAATACACACACACAAACACACACACACACACACACACACACACACACACACACCCCTCACTAACTGCTTTAGCAGCGTGGAAACTTTCTCCTCGGAGTAAATGGTTATCAAAATCAAGCACAGATCTCATTTTTGTTTAAGTTTCAAAGTAGTTCTATATATCAGATGTCCCCAACAACATACGTTTATGCCTTAAAGAGTTGATGGTCTAGGAATTAGTTAAATGATAACTAAAAGAAAAACTTGGCAATGAAAGTCTTTGGAGAATTAAGATTTCATTTCTCTCACTGGGAAAAGAAATATCACCATTATTTGAAGCTTACCAAAAAAAGATTTTTATGGGCATATTTTAGCCTACCACGCTGTAATCAAGCATTTTTATGGGGGCCATTTATATTAATAAGGCAGTCAAGGAGGAAACTTTAGTTAAAAAACATAAAAGTGGCAGAAGCCTTAGGAGCCAGTTACCAGAAGGAAGAGGAACCAGCGCCTCTGGATTCTGCCAGCCACACTGCTGTCATCCGGCTTCCAAACTGCATTTACTTCTTCTTTGGCTGATGTGGGGACACCCGGACCAGTCTCAAAAAGAAGGACATGATGTCCCATCATGTGAAAAGCTATTAACATAGCCACAGTTGGCCCTGAGATATGCTTTCAAGAACTTAGAAGATCTGCCAGCCCCCATTTGAATTTTTCTTCAGAAAAATGCACTTTTATTAGCACCCTTCTCCCTACTGTGGATAAAAATGGCCTCAATAGTCTCCTGGGGAAAAGAAAAAGAGCATTCTTGAGAGCCTCTGTAGATAAATTGAATTTCTGGCCAAGAATAAAAACGGGAAAGTCTGAAATGTTTAGCACGTCTGATTAAACCTTCAGTGGGATATTTCTCTTAGACAAAGCATTTGTCATAAGTAGCTTGTCTGCCTGGGTATGATTTATGTGGCTGGACTGAAATTGGCTGAATAATTTATGCTATTTATTGTTCGGGAAAGTTTCTCTTTTTTTAATAAATAAATAAATATCGCTGAGCCGGGAGAACAGGGAAATTGGGGCCAGTGTCGGTAGTGTGAGAAGGTGTGAGGAGAAAAGAAGTTATTTTTTTCCATGTTGAAAGCTAATAAAGTGTATCTAAGAGGAATGATCTTCCCACAGAAGGGCAGGACTCTAATAGGTGAATACTGTCAGCATTTCCAATGAAACCAATTGGCTAAGAGAAGCTGTCAAATAGGTGTGAAATGAGGTAAAATGACAAGTGATACACTTTCTTTTAAGGTAATTTGCTTTGTTCCTTACAGTGCCTTGCAGCAAAAAGAAAAAAAATTTAATTTAAATACTGAAAATGGAATGCATTTATATTGATTTAAATTTGCTAAGAACGTCCTGGACTCCATTTCCTGTTTCCTATAGAAGCACGCAGTGTGTGTGAGCCCGTGTTTGTGCCTGCACACCAGTGCCGGCAGCTTGTCTACTGTTTGTGAGTGAGTCACAGTTTATTAGACCCGACCACAATGTTTATTAGCATAAAACACAAAATTTGAATTGCCAGTTTATAAAATTTTCATTATGTATGATTACCTTTCTGTTCTTACTGTAAATTTTGACCTAGCTCCAATGATTTATCCCATCTGCCAAGTTGCTGGGCTCACGTTAGACCTCAGTTGTTTTTCTGTTGGGCTCTTTTTTTTTCTTTCTTTTGGTTAGCATTTCTTTGCATAAATTTTATTCCAGGAACCTAAGCCAAAGAGTTATAGACAAAAGAATGGATGGATGAGTGTGCAGAAATGCATGTGGCTCAGCTCAACTGAACAGTTTCATAGATAACTTAGTATAAGCTATGACTAAAAATATTTGAAATGTTTACAGGCTGCAAAATATATAGGTTTGACATATTAAAGGAGACTTCTATCAGCTGCTCAGTAACCATTCCAGAAAAACTCTTTAAAAGAACTCAAGCAAAATCACAGCCCCTCATCTGCAGTGCTGTTTCTAATTTGAAGGCAAATTCATCTCTGACATAGAGCAGATTCTGTGCAGGTGGAAGCAAGCCCCTCTCTGCCCCTCTCTCTGCCAGTCAAATTATGTCATCAGTGAAGGATCACTGGTTTTTAATGATACGGTGGCCTCCATACTGAGAAGCAGTCCTAGCAGAGCAGTATGCATAGCCAATAAAATGGCTGTCACCAAATTACAATTGACACTTAACATCACTAAATCTGCAGTGTAATTCCTTGTGACAGTTGTGTAGGTATATTAGAAGAAAATAATTTACTTCAAACCCAGCATGTTAGACACATTTTCCTGAACGTAATTCATGTCACATTTACAGTAGCCAATGCAAGCAGTCTCGAGGCAACCTTAATCTGGGAAGAGATCATAGATACTAACATGTTCATTGAAGTATGATTATTTATGCATGCAATAAACAAAGCTAGAGCAGTTGTTCATTGTAGGTTTTAATTGTTATTGTGGGTTTTAATTGTTATTGAGTTTTAAATGAATATTAGTCCATTTTGCTGTAGGGAATAAGAAAAACTACTTTAAAAAAACAAAGCCACATTTTATATGGAAAACAGGCATCAGCTGAAAATTCTTAATTATTTTTCAGGATCAGACACTCGTGTGCCGCTTACCCTACTCCAGGTCTAGATTGTGTTTGGACTTGAAATTCTATGCTGAGTGTCACATGACAAAAGCTTACACATGCAACTTTCAAAATACAAGTAAACTAAAACACCAGCAACAGTCTTTCTCTTCCCTCAGAGTGACAACATTGGAAAACAAAGGTTTGGAAGGCAGACAAGGTTTCTTCCAGAACACTGTTTGGATACATTCATCCCGAGCAGATCTGCAGAAAGGCCCTGCCCTGGCTTTCTACGCATACATAAATATGTGACAGAGTTAAAGGTCTCCACTCTTCAGAATGAAGTGGTTTGAATGTCTGGTGAAATGGGACTGCAAAAAATTCATTCCAACTTTGTCTCTAGGCGATTCACCTTTGGCCCAGTGATGATATGAGTCTCTCTGCTGATGGGGGAGATATAATAAGTCAGGTCAGGCAGTCTGTAGAAGGCTGGGTCCTATTTGTTAGCAGAATGAGGCAGGTGTACTGTTCTAGGGGAGATTAGCTCATCCCAGCATGATAATTACCTCACAGGAAACCCTCAAGGTGACACATCAAATGCGGCAGCCGCACATCCAGCCGTGGAAATGGGCATGCCTGTATCGTTAAGTAGTCTTAATTTAGAAACTCCAAATTTAAAAACACAAATCAGTGAGTGATAATTTCCCTGTCCTTTCATTAAGGCATTAAAACGTCCCCTGCAAGTGCACTCTCACTAAGGAACGATAGCTAGATTACAGCTCAGCTGCCAGGCGCAGGAATTATCCTCCGTCCGCCTTCCTGGTTGTTTTTTCTTCCGAGTGGAAAACTGCAAACAAGAAGTAAGGGAGCCCACTTTCTGCTCACTGAGGTCTTTTGGGCGGTTTGCGCATGTGCTGAATCCCACCCTCTGGAAAATAATTTTGAGTGGATTGTGTCTTTTCCAAAGCAGAATCACAGCGTTTCAGCAATGTGACCAACGAGCAAAAATGGGGAAATGGTACTTGGGTATCTGTTTTTTTATACAGTTTGAGAACATCGAGTGCCCTTTCTGCCCCATTCTGACTTTGGAGTGGCCATCCCAGCCCTGTCTTTGGCGGCTGAGTGATTTAGCCATGCTCAGCAGAGCCGTGTCACTGCTGCAAGCAGCGGGCAAAAGCTAGACCTTCTTTGGTTTTCTAGGTCAGTGAATATGACCTGAGAAATTCTTCACTGTCGCTGGTCGCTTGAGCAGACTCCTGAGAGCAGAAGGCTGGGGAGGTGGCAGACCGACTGCATGTCGACAGCTGCCAGATTTATCATGTGGGCACCGGACTGGGGTCTGCACCAAGAGAAGTGGCGAAAATAGAAGCGGAGTGGGGACAATATGATTAGGAGTCGCAGAGTTTCACCAACGTTTCAGTGAGAGGTATGGTGAGCAAGGAGGCTATTTCTAAGGAGTTCTTAGAGTCATGAACTTACCAGAGCCTTACTAGAAAGCAAAGTTTTGAACAGATTCTTAAGGATGCATAGTGAGAAAGTATTTCACACATAAAATCAAAATTAGGATATAACACTCTTGATAAAGATCAAGTTTAAAAGAGATTTAATTACATCAGTAATAAATGCTTTGAGTTTTGTCTTTAGTGTCTTTCTAGGGGGAAAAAGATCTATTTTATACTCTAAAGTGGCATTGAATTTATCATTAAAAAATCTTGTGCTCTCATATTGTTTAAGGTCCATTTCGCATTGAGGATAAACAGTGTGATAACCTCGGAATGATGTTTCTCATAGAGTGAATTTGGACTACCTGTATCTTGGATCCTCGTTTAAAAAAAAAAAAAAAATTCTGCCTGTCTATCCCTCTCTCTGACTCTCTCTCTGTCTTCATTAAAAAAAAAAGAAGAGGAAGAATTCCTGCTCCCTCGCCTGAGATCCATGCTCCCGTGCTATCTTAGGATACCCTGCCAGGAAAGTTAGGCCTTCCCCTAGTACCGATCCGATCCGGTAGTACCCACATCCTTGTTGTCAAAACCCCTGCATCAGCCTGACCTGTGGTGGCACAGTGGATAAAGCGTCGACCTGGGAACACTGAGGTCGCTGGTTCAAAACCCTGCACTGGTCTGGTCAAGGCACATATGGGAGTTGATGCTTCCAGCTCCTCCCCCCTTTCTCTTTCTCTCTCTCTCTCTCTCTCTCTCTCTGTGTCTCCTCTCTAAAATGAATAAGTAAAAATAAATTTTAAAAAAAACCCTGCATCAGCCCCACCACCATGACTTGCAACATCCAAAGCAAGAAAAGAAATCAAATACATACAGTAATTCCCTCTGTAGGAGAAGGCATCTACAGAAATTTTACATAAAAACCATTGTTGATGGCAGAATGCAGCATGAAATTCTGGACACATTTATCAAGTAACTTTATTTAGAAAACATTACAATTGTGTTACTATTATTATGGGATCTTGACAAAGAAAAATACCTTGACACAGAAGGAATAAGTTAACCGAGGGCAGGTGGTATCTCATCTCTTAGTGTACTGCTACTTCTGAACCAGGTCATATGACTCCCATTGCCAAAAAAGGGTCAATTTGTCACAGAACATGTGTCCTGTTACCTCTTTATAAGAAACAGCTGATTGCAAGAAATTATGTCCTGAAATATCAAAGTTAGAACAATTTTGTTAAAAAAGACATTAAAGATTTCTTTTGGGAAAAGTCCCTACTTTAAAGAAAGTTTCTGTGCTCTATAGAGAAGAGAATTGACTGAACACATGTGTGCCACAATCAGTAGTCACACGTGTAAATACACCCATCTATTTTATTATTTACTCAACCGACCCCACCACCACCATCACACTCAAACTGAGAAACTACAGCTCTGTTCCCAGTCCTTGTTAATTAAGACTCCTCACTTGGTCTCAATTTTTAAAATGAGCATGACTTTCTAAAATTACATGTGGAATACCAAATGAAGACCATTTTAATGTTTTTCAAGGCCAGATCAACATCGTGGATAAGTCTGAAAAGGATGAAAGTCAAATCACAAACTGTTTATGGATTTGATAACCAAGTAATTTCAGTAACTTAGACAGAGCTGTGCTCTGGAATCATATTTGCATGATGATGTGGAGGAGCACTTATTTGGGGCTTCTTTCCAACTGATGTAAGACATAAGTAAAAGAAAAGAGATAATGTTTATTATGAAAACAATTCTTCATTACCTTATATCATAAGAATAATTTTTCAATTGGGTAGAATAAAGAGAAGTTTTCATTCCATGTGAAAATGCTATTCTAAATTTGGTGAAGTCTCAATTATATAATAAATCTTAGTTTAGACCACTGATAGAAACATAAGATATCAATTGATCTTTAACACATTACAACTCTGTTCTAAAAGGGAAATGTAAGTACAAAATGGATTTTAAAACAAAGGCTGTAGTAAGAGATAAAGAAGGACACTACATAATGATAAAGGGAACAATTCAAAAGGAAGATATAACTATTATAAATATCTACACACCAAACATAGGAGCCCTAAATACATAAAGCAGACTTTGATGGATATAAAGGGCGAGATTAACAATAATACTATAATAGTAGGGGATTTCAATACCCCACTAACAACACTGGATAGACCTCAAAAAAGAAAATTAATAAAGAAACAGCAGACTTAAAGGATATATTAGATCAACTTGATTTAATAGATATCTTCAGAACTTTTCACCCTAAAGCAGTAGAATATATATTCTTTTCAAGCGCTCATGGTACGTTTTCTAGAATAGACCACATGTTAGGACAAAAAAATGGTCTCAAAAACTTTAAGAAGATTGAAATCATATCAAGCATTTTCTCTGATCACAATGCCATGAAACTAGAAATTAACCACAAAAGAAAAACTGAAAAATACTCAAAGACTTGGTAACTAAATTGATGTTATTAAATAATGAATGGATTAACAATGAGATCAAAGAAGAAATAAAAAAGTTTCTAGAAACAAATGATGTTGAGCATACATCAACTCAAAATTTATGGGACACAGCAAAAGCAGTACTGAGAGGGAAATTCATTGCACTACAAGCATACCAAAAGAAGCTAGAAAAAGCTCAAATAAGCAACCTGATCCTGCATCTAAAAGAACTAGAAAAACAATAGCAAATAAAACCCAGGACCAGTAGAAGGAAGGAAATAATAAAGATCAGAGCAGAAATAATTGACATGAGGCTAAGGAAACAATACAAAGGATCAATGAAACCAAAAGCTAGTTCTTTGAAAAGGTAAACAAGATTGATGAACCTTTAACTAGACTCACCAAGAAAAAAAGAGAGAAGAATCAAATAAATAAAATTAGAAAGGACAGTGGAGAAATAACAACTGACACAACAGAAATTCAAAGCATTGTAAGAAAATACTATGAAGAACTCTATGAAAAAATTAGACAACCTAGGTGAAATGGAAAAATTTCTCGAATCATATAATCTTCCAAAAATTAATCTGGAAGAATCAGAACACCTAAACAGACCAATTACAACAAATGAGATTGAAACAGTTATCAAAAAACTCCCAAAAAAGAAAAGTCCTGGGCCTGATGGCTTCACAAGTGAATTCTATCAAAAATTCAAAGAAGAAATAACTCCTATCCTCCTCAAGCTATTTCAAAAAATTCAAGAGGAAGAAAGACTTTCAAACGACTATATTGAGACGAGCGTAATTCTGATCCAAAAAGCGGGCAAAGACAACACAAAGAAAGAAAATTATAGGCCTATATCCCTGATGAATTTAGACGCTAAAATTCTCAACAAAATATTAGCCAACCGGATCCAGCAATATATGAAAAAATTCATACACCATGATCAAGTAGGATTTATTCTGGAGAGGCAAGGCTGATTCAATATTCGCAAATCAATCAATGTGATTCATCACATAAACAAAAGAAAGGACAAAAATCACATGATAATTTCAATAGATGCAGAAAAGGCATTTGATAAAATCCAGCACCCATTCATGCTCAAAACTCTCAGTAAAGTGGGAATACAGGGAACATTCCTTAACATGATAAAGGCCATCTATGACAAACCCACCGCAAACATCATACTAAATGGACAAAAATTAAAAGCAATCCCCTTAAGATCAGGAACCAGGTAAGGGTGCGCCCTTTCACCACTTTTATTCAACATATTTCTGGAAGTTCTAGCTACAGCTAGACCTGATAAATGAATTCAGCAAGGTGGCAGGATATAAAATTAATACTCAGAAATCAGAGGCATTTCTATATACCAACAATGAACTGTCAGCAAAAGAAATTAAGGAAACAATCCCCTTCACTATTGCAACCAAAAAAATAAAGTACTTAGGAGCAAATTTAACCAAAGAGGTTAAGGACTTGTACTCAAAAATTATAAAACATTGATAAAAGAAATCAAGGAAGATAAAAACAAGTGGAAGCATATACAGTGCTCATGGCTAGGAAGAATAAACATCATTAAAATATCTATATTACCCAAAGAAATTTATAAATTCAATGCAATACCAATTAAAATACCAATGACATACTTCAAAGATATAGAACCAATATTCCAAACATTTATATGGAACCAAAAAACACACGAATAGCCTCAGCAATTTTAAAAAGAAAAAAAAAAGCAGGAGGTATCACTCTTCTGGATATCAAGGTTTACTACAAGGCCATTATACTCAAGACAGCCTGGTACTGGCATAAGAACAGGCACATAGATCAATGGAACAGAACAGAGGACCCAGAAATAAACTCACAGCTTTATGGACCACTGATATTTGACAAAGGAAGAAAGAACATACAATGGAGTAAAGACAGCCTCTTTAACAAATGGTGTTGGGAATGTTGGACATCTACCTGCAAAAACATGAAACTAGACCATCAACTTACACCATTCACGAAAACAAACTCAAAATGGATAAAACACTTAAATGTAAGCCGTGAAACCATAAGCATCTTAGAAGAAAACATAGGCAGCAAGCTCTCCGACATCTGTAGCAGCAGTATATTTGCCGATTTATCTCCACAGGCAAATGAAATAAAAGGCAAGATAAACAAATGGGACTATATCAAACTAAAAAGTTTTTGCACAGCTAAAGACAATAAGAACAGAATAAAAAGACAAACCACACAATTGGAGAACATATTCGACAGCACATCTGATAAGGGGTTAATAACCAAAATTTATAAAGAACTTACAATACTCAACACCGGGAAGACAAACAATTCAATCAAAAAAATGAGCAAAAGAAATGAATAGAAATTTCTCCAAAGAGGACATACAGATGGCCAATAGGCATATGAAAAAATGCTCAACATCACTAATCATTAGAGAAATGCAAATTAAAACCACAATGAGATATCTCCTCACACCAGTCAGAATGGCACTCATCAGCAAAACAACACAGAACAAGTGCTGGAGAGGATGTGGAGAAAAGGGAACCCTTCTACACTGCTGGTGGGAATGCAGACTGGTGCAGCCACTGTGGAAAACAGTATGGAGATTCCTCAAAAAATTAAAAATCGAACTGCCTTTCAACCCAGCTATCCCACTTTTAGGAATATACCCTAAGAACACCATAATACTGTTCGAAAAGAAGAAATGCGCCCCCATGTTCGTGGCAGCATTGTTCACAATAGCGAAGATCTGGAAACAGCCCAAGTGTTCGTCAGGAGACGAGTGGATTAAAAAGCAATGGTACATATATACTATGGAATACTACTCAGCCATAAGAAATGATGACATCGGATCATTTATAACAAAATGGATGGACCTTGATAACATTATACGGAGTGAAATAAGAAAATCAGAAAAGAAGCAAAACTGAGAACAGCATGATTTCATACATAGGTGGGACATAAAAGTGAGAATATGAGACATGGACAAGAGAGTGGTGGTTACGAGATGGGGGGAGGGAGGGAAGGGTGTGATAGGGAGGAGGGGAGGGACACAGGGAAAATGAGATAGTAGGTGACAGAGGACAATTTGACTTTTGGTGATGGGTATGCAACACAATTGAATGATAAGATAACCTGGAGATGTTTTCATTGTACATATGTACCCTGATTTATTGGTGTCACCCCATTAGAATTAATAATAATAAAATATATATTTAAAAAAGCAGAGTGGTACCCTAAGGACAGGACAGGGTTTGTTAGGAGGGAGAAGGAATTAATGAAGCCTAGAGTAGGAAAAGAGATTGAGACCTTGCCATGACATTCTTCTAATGCCCTACTGAGGAATATAAACATTATGAATAAGCGATGGAGAGCCAATGAAAAATTTTGTAGAATGTAGAAGAAAGACCAAAGTTAATCTACTACCAGGGGACTCAAATGAACAGATTAAGTTAGTCATTTTTGTTGAGGAAAGAAGAAAGAAAGGTTAAAATCCCAAACTAGAACCCTGAATCCCATAATGCCACTTAATAATTTTTAACTAAATTCAAGAGCGGAAAATGTTATTGATCAATGTCCACCTTATTGGGTATTTGTCCCAAATTCCAACCTGGCCTTCCATCCTGATAAACTAGGCTTGGTCCTATAAACTATGAGGATTTCTTTTACTACTTAACAAAAGGCCCATTGTCAGATACATAGCAGGGCTTCTCAACCACCATCCCCTGGTTCTAGAGTCAGGTCTCCAACTTCAGGATGTGAGTACTCCGCTTCAAAGAGGAGGTGTAAAAACGAGAGTACTTTTTCCAAGAACTTAGTGAAGAACCTGCTCCAACTGAAACTTCACTCTGTGTTCCCTGTATACAACAGGCTTTCTCAGGGCAAAGGCATTCCTTGGATGGATGTGGTCATATGAATCGCACCAGCAGCAGGAAAGAGAAGAGGATAATAGTAACACACAAAAAAACATGGGTCAACAGGGGTTTACTTCCTAGAGTCCCGAATTTCTTTCCTAAGATTACTTAATCTCTTGTACACCCTCAAAGATATATTTAAATAATTTTGTGGGTCATTTAATAAAACGTGATAGAATTATTTTTATTTTAGGTTAGTATGTTATTAAATAGTGTGATATATAGTTCAATATGTTATTTAAAGATATTTTATATTAAGAATTTTTACATTAACAAGAAAGTCATATTATTTAATTAAATTCAGTTTATATAATAAAAAGTACAATATGCTTGACTAACAATTTAAAAGCAGCATTTTTTTTTTAAGTATAGAAAAAAGTAGATATGAATTAAACTATACTGGCATAGGCCCTGGCTGGTTGGCTCAGCCAGCATGTAGATGTCCCAGTTTGATTCCCAGTCAGGACACACAGAAATAACCATCTGCTTCTCTACACTTCCTACTCCCCCTCCTCCCCCTTCTCCCTACCCCCACAGCCATGGCTCAATTGATTTGAGTGAGTTGGGCCCTGGTGCTGAGGATGGCTCAGTGTCCTTTACTCAGACACTAAAAATAGCTCAGCTGCTGAGCAACAGAGCAATTCCCCAGAGCATCACCCTACAGGGGGCTTGCTGGGTGGATCCCAGTCAAGGAACATGCAGGAGTCTATCTCTCTGCCTCTCCTGCTCTCATTTAATTAAAAAAAAAAAAAAAAAAGCCTGACCTGTGGTGGCGCAGTGGATAAAGCGTCGACCTGGGAACACTGAGGTCGCCAGTTCAAAACCCTGCACTGGTCTGGTCAAGGCACATATGGGAGTTGATGCTTCTAGCTCCTTCCCCCTTTCTCTCTCTCTCTCTCTCTCTCTCTCTCCCTCTCTCTGTGTGTGTGTTTGTGTGTGTCTCCTCTCTAAAATGAATAAATAAAAATTTAAAAAATTTAAAAAATAAATAAATAAATAAGTAAATAAATAAATAAATAAAATATACTGGCATATTCTGTTGTAAATGAAAAGGCAACTGGAAAGCTATTATTTTCGCTTTTTAATATTAGTTTTTGAAATGTGAGACTCATTTTGGTTTCCATACAAAAATTTGACCAGATGGATGAGGCATACACAACTGTGGAAGAGTTTCCTGAGGAAATTTTGGAGAATTGTTATCATCTCTGTGCTCCTCAAACTTGTTGCCTTTGGTATCACTGTTGTGTATTTTGTATCCATAAACAACAGTCCATTATGGGTATACGTTAAACAGTCTATGACTAAGAAAACAAGTTAAAACTGGACAGTGTCTGACCTCTATAGCAGTGAGCAGGTACTGAGCTGACCTAAATCCCCTGAGTAACTTATCTTACCTCTACATTCTCACTTAATTAAATTTAAGTAGGGATGTCATTACTACCTGGAACATTAGTTTTCAAGTGTGTCCACTAGAGCAGTAACATCAGCATCCCCTGTGAACTTGTGAGAAATGCAAATTCTTAGGCACCAGCCCAGACTCACTAAATCAGGAGCCTTGCGGTGAGAGCCAGCAATTTGTGTTCCAACAAGTCTTGACATTATTTGGATGCATGCTAAAGTGTAACACTGACCTAGCACAAGTGGAAATGCTGCACAGGCCCTGTAGGGAAAATCTGCCCTGGGGGAGTGAGAAGCGTGAAGCTCGCAAGCAGGTGGGCAGGTAGGCAGACAGCCCACGGAAGCCCTGGCAAAAGAAACAATTGATTCAGGTTGCATTGTTAATATGGAAGAAACATTCTAGGGGTGGAAGTGCTTTCTTCAGAAAGAGAAGAATTGAGAGAAAACTTCAGTTCCAACTCATATTTGTGGTCTATTTATAGAGAGAGTATCAGCTTGGCTTTGATATCAGACCGGCCTGCTTTGAAATGCTGGCCCTTCCACTTACCAACCGCATGACTGGTCATAGGAGGGAAACTGAATTCTTCATCTGTAAAATGAGGAGTTGTAAAATAAATCTGTCCATGTGGAATTGTGGTAGGATTTTATGACTTATCACTCGTAGAGGTAAGCCCAACACAGTAGAATTTCTTTACTTAAATGGTATGATGGTGGGATAATTAACCAAGAAATTATTTTGATTTTATTCTCCCTTTATTTTTCCCAACCCTCCCTCCTGCCACTTGTAGCCAGGAGTCAGGTTTGTGCTGCTCTGGCTCTGGGATGATTGGTTTGCAACAGAGCAGACTGCACCAGCTGTAGAAGACAGTGGCTCTCACTGAAGAGATTGTGCCTGGAAGCTGGAAGGAGAAGACAGAGAAGAGAGTGACTTTAAGAAGGGCAGGAAGGGACTTCTCACATCCTGACAGGAAGCAAGAGGCAGTGGGGCCCCAGGGAGGAGTGGGATCCATGCACTCCTCCATGGTAGTGTGAGCAGGAGGAGGTAAAACCCAGGCGGATCAGGGCGGAAGGGCTCTGTGCAGTTTGTTGGACTTGACTCCCAACACTGGGCTTTGTAAACATTCCTGGCACAGAAGCAAGGCAGCAAAACCTTCTGAACACAAATAAACATGCAGACTAAGAAAATGGGTATCCGAAGGTAATTACCTCAGTGGCCCTGTGATGGGCAGAGAGTACTCAGGACTTCTATGTAAGTCCCCAGGGCCTTGGCACAAAGCGGGCAGGGGAAAGAATCCTAAATCTAACGGAACTTCCTATCAGGTCCACAAGATGCCTTGGGAATGGATTGGCATTGGCACAAAACAGTTTTACAAAGTGGTATTTCTTGTATATTTGAATTTGTCAATTGATCATTATACCTTGTGCTCTATTTGTTATTAACAGCCACTTTACCTTCAAATTTATACAGATATATTCTATGTAGTTAATAAAAGCAAAGGTCTTTCCACACATAGGAGAATGGGTGCTGGCATACCCCTTTTATCCTTAGGAAGGAGGGTGACTGTGTGGGCCTCTAACAAAACCTACCAAATTCTTACATGGATAAATTGGAAGAATGGAAAAGAATGACTTTTCAAACCTCATCTGAATCCATATTTATAAAAGAAGATTCTGGGGTTTAAAATCCCTTCTTACAATTAAATTATTTTATTTCCTCATAAAATTGTTTGTCTACAAACTAGCAATGTCCTTCTCCATGAGAATCCCTGACCAACCTGGCAGAGGTAAAAAACATATTCAACTGTTAACATGAGAAGTAGTCATAAATTCTATGAGCACATGCGTGCTTAATTGCACCATCCATATTACTATGTAAGAGAGCAAGTAGAAACATCCCAACATAAAAAGGGGATAAAATCTGACCTATGTGCTCAGATGACCTTCTGAACATGAGAAAGCTGTAGAAAAATAGGCCACTTAAATACTTGGGCCATTTGAAGTTTTTTTCCTCAGGAATTGCTGAATGGTTTCAAATCTAAAATTGCAATTCAAGAAAGTATAGTTTAATACTGGAAAAAATATAATAAACTGGATAATTCAATATAATTTGCTATTATCTGACTCAAATTTTGAGACATGTTATCTGAAGCAATTATATTTTGACATTGCTTTTACATATATGTTTAAATTTTTGGTAGTAACTAAAAAGAATGACTCAGTTAGGTCAATTTTCCTTTCTTAATCTCTCAGGCAAAGCAAAACATCTTGTGCACATAAAAGGAATAATCTCTACTTTCCCATTAGAGAGAAATCCGTTCCCAATCCTTGTAGAGTTCTTTTCCTCTAAAAGTTCTATAGCCCACTTCCAATTAGACAGGTCAAGGCATTGAGCAGAGTTTGACTAATGATTAATATTCTTTATATCCTAGAATTTTTCTAGCTAGAAAAGGGAACAATTTTTTTAAATTTTGTGTTGCATGAGGTTTTAGAACTTTTTATATATATTTCTGAATCGCTGATTCTAAATATGAAATCTGATTTTTGGTGCATGCTCTAGTTTTTATGCAATTTTAATTTCTTTCATTATAGTTAATGGCACGCATTATTTTTTAAATTGGAGTTAAAGAGCAACGACTGACTCTTGGATTGAACATAACCACAAGACAATTAATGTTTTATAAACATCACTTTTACATAATTGTAGTTGTTTTTAAATATAAAAAATTATTATCTGATAGAAACACCCTCTTATTTTGTTTAAAGATTGAATCATGGCTTCTTCGAGTAGGCATAAATGTAAGAATAGTCCTGACACCTTCTGTTATATATGTGGCTGTTACACACTTCAACATCAAAGGCACAATATTTCATCATTTGTGACACGTGCATATAGTGCCTATTTTCAAGTTCCCCTTGGCAATCATGACAAGAATTCAGCTCCTCATATTGTGTGTCATAATTGTGAGGAAATGCTTCGTGACTGAACAAAAGGAAAACGCAAAGGAATGCCTTTTCGTATTCCCATGGTTTGGCGTGAACCTAAGGACCACAGCAGTGACTGTTATTTCTGTCTGATCCATACGGAGGGCATCGGCAAGAAAAAACGGCATATGATCGCATATCCTAATATTCCTTCAGCAATACGACCTATCCCACACTCTGAGACACTCCCGGTTTCAGTTTTCAAAGGTTTGATTTCTTTTAAGGATGAAGAAAGTAAACATGATGATCAAGTGTATTTTGATAAGATGCATGAGGAAATGGTTATAGAATCTGAAGGGTCTTCTTCTGATGCCAAGCAGTCATTAATCCCTCAGCAGTTTAGCCAACCCAAATTGAATGACTTAGTAAGAAATTTGGGCCTATCAAAGAAAGCAGCTGAGTTATTAACCTCCAGGTTCCAAGAAAAGAATGGACTTCACCAGTCAGCTAAAGTATTACATTTCAGGAAGCGTGAACAAATATTTGTAGACTTTTTTTCCGAAGACAAATACTTTGTTTAATGTCATGATATCAATAGTCTTCTAAGCCAGCTAGGTGTTACCACATACAGTCCAACAGAATGGTGGCTATTTCTTGACAGCTCTAAATGATGGTAGACTACTGCTGGAGCATCAAACAAGATTATCCTCAACAAGTACACAAACGCAAGACCTACAAATGCAAATTTTTGCCTGAATAGAATTTAAATACGTTTTGCGCAAATTTTATGATTAAAATAAGTGTTTTAATATGTTCTATTTCGAAATTGTAAACAAATTCTGATGCAATCATATCTTTTAGTGTATTATTGTATTTACTGCATTATATAAATTATTATATTTTCACAAAGATGATGCCCAAGAAGACATTCTACTTCATTATGTTATACTAAATGTTGAAAATTTTACAATAAAATAGAAACCTAAAATCTTGAATTGCAAAAAAACTTTAGTTTACAGAGAAAAACTAGTGTCAGATTTGAAATCAGCACACTTTAATTAGGTAAGAACAAGTGTTTTTGTGGATGCAACAAAAATTTTGTTCCCCCGTGCTATCATTCAGGGGCCAAGGAAAAGCATCTAAACAAGAATAAAAGTACAAAAATATAAAAAGTTCAAAAGAGGCATTGATTAATAATATGAGACTCTGGGGCCAACTGCCTACCTAGGTTCAAATCCTGCTCCAACTTTCTTAGCTGCAACCCCCTGGACATGTTGCTCATCCCCTCACATAGGTTTCTTTGTCAGGAAAATAACATAACTCATGCTGGGTAGTGAGAATGAAATAGATTAATATTTGTAAAGTGCTACAACAATACTCACCCATAAAATGTATTAAATAAATGATTAATAACTGAATAAAACTATTCAAATAAAAGAATAGCTAATATTTATTAAAAATTCCCCTGGGTGGAGGTAGACTCAGGTTTCTTCAAATTCTTATTTTCTTTTTTTTACAATGATATATTTAGTTCACAAGAAAATGGGATCAACAGTGAATGGTATCTTCTATTTAAGTCATCGTCTAAAGAGTTCATAAAAAGTGTTAATGTTTTTCCAAGGAATTTAGTATGGGCAGGGTTTCCCCATCCAAGACTTAACTTAGAGGTTGTTGTTTGTTTCTACTCTTGGAATTTTTGAAATCCAATTTGGACTAGCTTTACCATGCCTATTGGGCAAACTCTAGGCCAAGTTTCCAAATGAAAGTTTTATTTCAAATTTATTTATTGGCCACTAATTTTTACATAACAATGTCCAGGACTTTGGGGCAGGGTAAAAGGGGTAATGTAAAATACAGTACTTGTTCTCTGGAAGCTAAATTAAGAATACAGGCCCAGAGCTGCTGTCAACAGAGCAAATGAAGTCATTGTTTTACTGGGGAGGTAGACAATATAGAAAACAGACATAAAATAGTTAAAACAATTTTGAAGAATCAGATTCTTCAAAATCTTAGAATTTTATCACATGCCAGTACTGTCACATTTGTTAACATTTTCTGTCTGATTTATTAATATCTTCATTTTATATATATATTTCCTTTTAAAGACAATCAAGACTAAGAGAAGTAAAATGACTTATTGCAGGTCCAAAGTTGATACATTATTGAAACCTGTTTTGGAACCAGATTTATCTGACTCTAATCCAAGGTTTCTTCCATTTTGCCAAAGCTGCCAAGATGATCATCCAATCTAAAGACAAGGTATGATTCAAGAATTCAAAGGAAATGGGTTTGAAATGAATGAAAACAAGCAAAACCAATCTTCAGGATTTAGACAGGTGACCAGGAAGAGAAAGAGCCACTGTGGAGAGTTGAGGGGAAGTATAACCAAGGACAATGCGAAGACAGGTCAGACTAAGCTGCATGGAGCTGTGGAAGTGGTGGTAAAGATGATTCCAGAATTCAGTTAGGGGGAGACACATAGGCAGCAGAGTTTAGGTGTGACATAGAGAGATCAGAAGCCTTGACAGTCTTTTGAGTAGGGGAATGGGTGGGTTGAATTATTTGTTTAGTGGCAGAATTAGAGGAAAGAAGAAGTGCTCCAAAAAATGTGGTAGGGGGCTACTGCATTTATTCTAGCAAGGTGTGACAAGTGTTTGCAGTTGTCTGATGGCTATGGAGCAGAAAGAAAATAACATCACAGCACTAGTCTAAAGGAAAAAAAATTAACCATGAAGGAAAGCAGTAAGTTGGAAATGCTTCAAGGCTTTGAACCTGAAAAGCTTGAACAACAGAGATACTGTTGATAATAATAGGAGTGCTGAGCCAGAAAGGGTGAGGGGTACTCGGATTTGGGAAAAATAAGGGACAGTCTTTTATTTGGAAAAAAATAAACACGACAAACACCACAACAGGGAAACCAAACTGAGTTTTATTTTAAGTTTGTTGAGCTCCATGTGACAGTAAACATGCAAGCCCCAATGTGCTGTACATAGTTGGACAATCGGACTAAAACTCTGGTAAACAATCAGGATGAAAATATAAATGCAAAAGTCACTAACAAAGACAATTGTAGAGAGTTATTCAACTAAGTAGAATAAATAAATGCCCACTGAGATGTTCTACCTTGTCCACGAGTCACCAAGAGAAGACTCCATTTGTTCATCTCTTGTTCTTTAATTTCTTAGTTAACACTATGAAATGTTTTTTTTTTTAAAAAAAAAGAATCTGTCTTCTGAGGAGCAGGCAGGAGGTGAGGGGCATTCTCATTATCTATGCATCTGCTGTCCATTTTTTGAGAGGATTAGCCACTCCTCTGTTGAAGCCCCTGGAAAAGGAACACATGAGAGAATTAAAATGTGCTAAGGAATGTGAAATACTAAAATGGCACATTAGCATTGGCTGTATAAGAATTTCAGTGTTCCTGCCAGCTCAGAAACAGGCAATTTTATCTTTAATTACCAAAATAAATATAATTTAAAACTTTTCTTACATACCTAAGGTCAGAAAATAAAGTGCTTTCTGAATAAATAATAAAATGTCTTGATCTAAATTGGACAAATTATAGTATCATAGAACCTTAAGTGTTGGAGGGGAATATCAAAGAGACCTCGTCCGCCTCACCAGGTGGTGGCACAGTGGATAGAGCATCAGACTGGGACATTGAGGACCCAGCTTTGAAACCCCGAGGTCAAAAGCTTGAGCATGGGCTCATCTGGTTTGAGCACAGCTCACCAGCTTGAGCCCAAGGTTGCTGACTTGAGCAAGGGGTCACTCGCTCTGCTATAGCCCCACCTAACCACCTAACCTCACCCCCAGTCAAGGCAAGTATGAGAAAGCAATCAATGAACAACTAAGGTGCCACAACAAAGAATTGATACTTCTCCTCTCTCACCCTTCCTGTCTGTCTCTCCCTCTCTGTCCCTCTCTATGTCTCTCTCTGTCTCTGTCATACACACACACAAAAAAGACCTAGTCCAACTCCCGTGGGCAGCATTACCAGGAGGTGTTCGCTAAGTCACCAATAGATGACAGCTGGGCTTCCTCATTACTTGGACATATCTCTTGTCAGTAGCCCTCAATCGTCACCCAGAACCTTATTCGGTCTGCAAAATGACCAGATTTTGGTATCAGATAGTCATAGACCATGATAGTGTCCAATTCTGACATTAACCTAACTTAGGACAAAAACAGAAGTTCTACTTCACTGGGTTAGTTTGCTTTAGAAAATGCAAACCTGTTCTCCCAGGTTCACAGGAGGGTCCTCAGAGGTAACCAGAGCAACTGGTCTATAGGTGACCACGTTCTTCGTTTCCTCACATCTGGTATGGATTTATAATGATGGGGGAAAAGGGTGCCATTGAAATTAGGCATGTGGATTTGTGCCTTGACCTTGTTAAGTGAAAAGTAGGTCTTACCACCATGAATTTCTGTGAAATCAGTAGTAAATGTATAGAAGTCAAGACCCTCCAACAGAATACTAAGAACTCATGTGTTTGAAAGTGTAGAAACACCAAATGTTATAGTATGTTTGCATATGGAAAATAGAGAAACAATTTATGATTTACTACAGATTTGATCTCAGCCCTTTTATATTGATATAGCAAAAACATAAGAAAAACATGAAAAATAAGTGAAGGTACAATTAAGGAAAAGCTTCATGGTCAAATATTCAAAGGCCAGATCCACTAGCTACAGGTCTCCAAGACTAGACCTCATAAAATATGACTGTCACATAAAGGAGATGAGATGCTAGGAATTCTTTTCTTAAAAAGAGTTTGCCATGAAGTTTGATATATTCTGTGATTTTTTTTTATCCTAGAAAAGATTATTTTATTCACTCAAGCTTTAAAAATTCAAATTAAACCACTAGACTTTTCAAATAGACATTCTTGTCATCTTCTTTAGCTCAGTAATTTAATATATTGCCCCGTTCTTACTTTGGGCCAATCTAGCCCTTCATTTTCAGCTTGGATCAGGACTTTGTATGATATAGAGAGGTCCCAGAATAGTTTGGTCTTTGACCTCCACTCCAGATAGTTTTATGGAGAAAAGCCCCATGATTACTGCCTTTCTTTCTTCAGACTTCTTTTTTCTTCTTGAGGAGTACAGGTTCACAACCTGGCTCTTATACAGGTTTTAACTTGAAGTCTATACAGTGAAAAAAAAAAAAAAAAAAAAAAACCTCTGTTTTTATTTCTTTGGAATTATTGGCTTCTGAATACTTTGCATTCCCGGTAGATGATTGGCTCATGATTTCTCTGATATTTGAGGACTCTGGGTGAAGTAAATTACCTATCTAACAAGGAGGGTTAATTGGTAGTAATAAGCCAATGTACATGCTCCTTGTATTGTTGTTTAAGTACCCTGTATACTCTGACCATCTGAAACATGATAATGTTTTGAACCATCTCCTCCAGTGCAGCCTGTGGTGTGGATTCTTGACTCTATGAACTAAAAGAAACAGGGAAGTGTTTCAGTAGTTTCTTGTGATGTCAGTGTCAAGGGTTCTTCTGGTTCTGTGACACTTGTAATCCTTCAAGGTGACCACATTTTGTTCTAATATTCTGAATAAGAATTGTGTAAAACTAAAACATCTGTGCCCAGATCCAATCTCATAAAACTTACCAAAATTCAAACTTCAAGCTAAAGTTTTCATGAAGTTAACTCTATCAGCAAGCAGCCTCCCTTAGCCATTTCACCAATTCCTTTTTGCATAACTATGATTTTTTGTGGTAGTATTTGTCTTATGAAATCCATGAAGCTAAAAAACACCTCAGTGAAGTAAAACATTAGCACCAACTTTTACAGTAAATTGTTTTGTGTGAATGAAAGCTTTTGAAGAGTGTAACTCTGGGCAAAATTACCCCAAAGTAGTTTGGTAAATGTATGGAACATAACATCTGCATCTCCAAAATGCATTCTGTATGCCGCAGGAAAATTGCAGGAGGGGAGCAATTTTCTAATATTTACATATTTATAGCTAGTGCCTATCACACGAAGGCTAAGTTCACCTGCAATACTTTCATGCTGTGTAAAACGAAACATGCCTCATGCTTGGGTATTCTGATAACCATGATAATTATTTTAGTAATTACACTATTTAATACCCTGAATTAGTCCCTCTGTAGTGCTATGAACTGTCACTATACTTGATAATAGGTGGCTTCATCTTTGCTATTAACATGATCTTGCCTACTGTTTGTTGACCTTTCAATACAAGGGGGAGGGGCACTCCCAGCCCCCCAAACCTTTAAGCAGCTACTGTAAAGCTGCAGTTTAATTCTCAGCTGGAATGTTTAGAAACCCACGGTGCTAAATACCTCAGTGGACTGCTTAAACACCAACAACAGCCTTATGGGGCTTTAGCCGACCTTAAACACATCTTTTTTTGTTGAGAATATTGCATTCTGCCACAATTCTGTGGGCTGACCCGGGGCTCACATTAAATATACCAGCCTCATTGAAGCTTACTGAATTGAGTTGAGTTGTTCTTTGTTTTATTCTCTGGCGGCTTCACCCCCAACTGGGACTGGGCAGCGTTTCTTCCAGTGGAGCGTGCTTTAAAGTAACCCAAAGAAGAGAAGGAGGGGGTGGGGGCAAAGAAACCAAAAGGTGCAGCTAAGGCCCATAATTAGTCTTGATCCTCCAAGTCTAAAATATTTTAACGCTAGGTTTCTGATTGCAGTACAGCAAAGTGGATTTGGGAATGCAGAAAAGTAATTAGGTCTGTGCACTGAAGTGTGGAGAGCATTTAAAAGTGAATGGGTGGTTACTACATTCTTGGCAGGCTGTTTTTTATCTTTTCATGCTCTGCTGTTGTTAGAGGTGATGGGTTTATTGCAGTTTTTGCACTCTGGAGGTGGCTGTGTTTTTCTTAACCTAGCCTTTCGCTCTTCATCTCAAAAATGAATCCTCACGGTGTGAGGAAGAATGAGGGAGATTAAAAAAAAAAAAGAACAAGGCATATTGGCCACATATTATGCAGTGAAGCGGAATAAGTTGGGAATAAACCTCCATGCCGCAACAGGTCACTTACTTATAAAGATTCTGGGCTTAATCAATGACTCACTGAGCAAAGGACCGACTGGAGACAATGGTCACCCCAAGGAGAAGGAAAACAAAACATGTTATTCTCTATCCATGTTCACAGAGCCATCCAACTATCTGGGGAGAGGCTGGCAGCATTGTGTCCCTCTGTGTCCTGGTACCGAAGCTGTAGATCACAAGTGTCTGAGTGGCACAAGTGTGTGTTTTGATTAATCCATGGAACTGCTGCATCTCACTCAGATCCCGAGTCCTTTCAGCCAGATAGCCCTTCATGCTGGCAGTCAGGTTATCATCGGTGCTGATTTAAAAGACTCAGAAAATGGATGTGATTTTCTTTTTTTTTTTTTTTTTTTTAATTAGCTAAGGTGAGAGGAGTGAAGTTGAGGTAAGAACTGATAAAATTTAAACAGACTCCTATTAATTTCTACAAATGTGGTGTACTTTTTATTTAGCTTGAAGTGAATGTGACAAAAGAGTAGGCTTGTTTCTTTAATGGTATAGATCTACACATGAAAAACTTGTCTGAGGCAACTTGTTTGTTCTGAAAGCATTTAGTGAAAACTGCTGAACTTGAAAAGATAGAATCAGATCTAGCCAATGGAGAACAAAATGAAATAAAGAAAAGGTAGGCTATGGGTTTTGGTATTGATATTTGAGGGTTTTAGCTTTTCTATTTGTTTTGTGTTTGTTTTTATTTTAGAAATTCACTTTGGAAAGGCCTGCATCCAGAGACATATATTTATGTTCTCGGGCAACTAGTTCAGCACACTTAAAGCTTAGACAAATGAGTTCCTTGCTTTTTAACACTTTTTAGGTGTTGTAGTCAGTATCTTAATTAAGTGCTATTCTACCATTATCTAGTCTGCCATATGAGAAGTATATTTTCTTAGCCACAGACAGCTCTTAGCTTATTAAGTTTATCTCCATTTCTACCGAATAAGAATGAGTACTTTACTATTTGACATATTGTCACTTTAACCCTGGCCAGACTGAAAGTAGTCCTCTGACCACACTTTTTCCCATGAAAAGATTATAATGCAGCAGTGATATTGCTTATTAACCTTCTGTTTTATGTCTTCCAGAAGATACAAATAAAATATGTGATCTGATACCATTATAAATAAGATTAACATCTTCATAATGGCCTGTTTATAACAGAGAAAACTTGTAAACAGCATAAATGTCTAGCAATAAGGGATTAGTTAAATAAACATTGATACATTTATACAATGAAATGCTATGCAACCATCAGGAATAGTTTTAAGAAAGACTTTAAAGATCAGAGGTAATTTTTAAAATATTTTAAATTTAAAAAGCAGATTATAAGGAAATTTGCATAGTATAATTTATAGAATCTTCCATGTGTGTATAAAATGGGTAATAAATAATATAACATATTTCAATACATAATCATTGTTTTTAAAAAAAGTAAGATCATTTTTAAGAAAAACTAATACACCGCCTGACCTGTGGTGGCGCAGTGGATAAAGCGTCGACCTGGGAACACTGAGGTCGCCAGTTCAAAACCCTGCACTGGTCTGGTCAAGGCACATATGGGAGTTGATGCTTCTAGCTCCTCCCCCCTTTCTCTCTCTCTCTCTCTCTCTCACTCTGTTTCTCCTCTCTAAAATAAATAAATAAAAAGAAATATATATAAAAAAAGAAAAACTAATACACCAAAATGTTAATTAAGGGTACTGCTGGGTAGCACAATTCAGGATGATTTTATTATCTTCTCTCTGCTTCTCTGTATGTTTTAAAGTTTATTTAATGAACTCATATGTTGGGTAAACAAGTGTTTTTAGGTTTGCTCCTTGTACTGGGGCAGTGCCCTGTGTGTATAGCTATGGATGAAAGGCTAGGGGTGCTTGCCCTCAGGGCGGAGGATTGCAAACTGTGGATTGCCTTCATGGTTGGGAGGGGCCGTTGTTTGCTGGGGAAGGGGTTTTTCCCCAGCCTGTTTTGCTGGAGTTGAAGGAGAAAGAGGGTAGCTGAGGGGTTTGGGACCGCTGAGATTTGGGCCTGGCCTGTTTGGTTGGTACTACTGTTCTGCTTGTGGCGCCCTGTGAGTCTAGGTGAGTCTGGAGGGAGAAAGGGAAGCAGTCTTCCCTGCCTGCTTGCTGGCTTGCTGTTAGGAGACTAATAAACAGAATGACCCACCATTTTCCGGCTCCACAGTTCCTTTACCGTCTGCCCGAATCCAATGGAAACTGCATGGCCATGAAGGCAGTCACTGACCCTACATCATAATAGGATAAGATAACTTTGTAACAAAGAAACTATTAATAAAAGTCATTTATGCAGAAATGATTTACCACACACCATAGTTATGATTGTATCTGAACTTGTTTCATACAGTGTTTCTGGAGGACCCTCTCAGGTTTCCTAACAGGCAGAAGCAGATGCCAGCATTCCACAATTACACTGTATTTTACAACCTTTCTGCCTTGCGGCAGAGACTGATCACACCAGACTTCACTCTGACTAGGCTGTACCCCAAAGACCGCTGCAGGCCCATGAGCACCGGCAGGGTCATTCTCCACCCTGACCCTCACCAAGCCTGGAAAGTCAGATCCGCATTCAGACTCAGCTAAGGAAATATTCCTCTCGAATGCCGGTTGTGTTCTTCATTATGCAAATAGGAAATAAGCACTAGCTTATCCAGGTCAGATGCATAATGTGTATAAATGATTGCTGGGGGAAATATGGGGCTCAGTGAGCACATCTAAAACCAACGGCTTAAGAAGTTTGTGGCCAGCATAGATGCTGACTTGCTAGAGTCCATGAGAAAATCACTTTAACTCTTTGTGTTTCATCTTAAAATAGAGAGGGTAGGAATGTTGACCCAGGCTCCAGGGAATAGCGAAAAATTGTGAAGCACTTCAAAAATTCTTGTATCAAAGTAATAGGTGCTATTTAGGGAAAAGGTCATGAAATAATCAAAGGCCTCCTGCAATCTCAATAATAACACTGTGATTCAACAAACTGATCTAGGCATAGCTGAAAAAGCATAACTAAATTCAAGGGAGGTAAAATTTACAAACATTTGCCATAGTTAGTTTAGGGACTTTATGATCTTTTTGCAGAAGACTTATTATTCTCCTAAAGCAGAATATATCAATCACATGTTTGCTTGATTTTCTGGTTTCATGTGGTTTAGAAAAGAATCTCACCCAGAAATAAATTGCTTGGAAAGTTTTTGAATGCTTCACTTACTACAAACTAAATTGTATTCAGCAGGTAGACATTAACACGTGAGCTAGACACAACCTAGGATCACAAAGACGCACATAGAAGCCACAAGAGGCTGAACTTTAGTGCTGCCCTATAATTATGTGGCTTTTCTGCAATAGTCACTGTAAGCTTCTGTGGCTTCCATTAAAAATACCACTAAGGGTAATTGGCAATGGGATATTTCTGGTTTCGATCTAATCTGCTTCTCCCATTCCTGCTGTGCACAATACCCTCCTATAATCTCTGATCTGAGACTAGACAATGCCCCAAATTTAGTCTGTCCTACTATATTCTAGATAGTTTACCAAATTTTCTACATGGTCAAAGAAATAGGACTCATAGGGACTTGATATCTCCCGTGATTAGGGTCACAGGCTTCAGTCACCATCACTTGTTCTGGTGTGTACCCACGTAGGGAATTACAGAGGACATTCTGCAAAAGCCTTAGTAAGGATTAGAGCTGACTCCATGCCTTTCTAGCCTTATGTAAAAGTGATTCAAAACAAAACAAAAAATGATCCCGACCCTGTATGTCTGATACTCTGTTGAATTATTTAATCATTGTTTCTACCTAATGTAGTGGTTCCAAGAATGGGTTTTGGAATCCCCTAGACATGGGTTCAAAACCCAGCTCTACTTCTCAGCCAAGTGGTCTTGAGTAAGCAATTAACATTTTTTTACCTGTCTTCTCATCATAAAACAGATAATAATTGCCACTGCTAATATTGTAAGGAGGCTGGAGATGAGGCATGTAAATATTTAACAGGATGTCTGTCATACAGTAATTATTCAGTTAAGATGAACAGCATTGTTAACAATATTGTTATAGCAATTATCAGTAGCGAGTTTCCTTACTTGGTAACAGAAAATACTGTACTGACATTCAGGAAGATTAAGTGGCCCACAAGACAGGATTCCAGCCCAGGAACTCTGACTGCAAAACACATGCTGTTTTACATGCCTTCACTGTCCCCTCTTTGGGAAATAGAGTCAGAGAAGTTGGGAAGGACATGCTCACAAATCTACTGGGGTAGTCTACCTATTCACATGCAAGGATCTCCAAACACCGTGTCCAGGCATATAGATAAATATAAATAAATTATTTTAGCCTCAACAACATCATCAGAGCCTGTCTTGTGGTGAGTAGTACTGTGTTTGTCTCAATCCCACAATAGTAATACTTGCCGGGATACTCTCAAATGAATTTCTCAGCACCAAAGGCAGAAGAGAGAGCAAAAGTGATCGTTCCTTTTGTTTCTTTCTTTCAGTGAAAAATCCATGACCTTTGTGACCCTCAACCCAAAACCACAGCCAAAGGCTTGGTATAGCTAAGGGTGAAGGGATATGGGGAGGGCTGATAATGTCAGAGAAAGATGAGGTAGGAGCAGAAAAAAGGCCAGTAAACAAAGTGAAAGAAGCTTAAAGAGGGGGGCCTGGAAGCAGAGAATAAGACACAGAAAAAGGACTTGGAGGAAGATTGAATAAATTGTTTGCTGTACTGTTGAGAGAAATCAGCTAAACTTGGCTTTCAAAAAGTTTCATACAAAATCATTTTCACTGATTATTTTTTGGCACAAGAAATTTTGTAAAATTTGGAAATTCACAAAGTGACACAATTTGCTAAAAATGCCATTCAACACAATTTGATATAAACTACTGAAATGCTATTATAATTCATTAGGAAAACTTAAAAATGTGATAGTGTCCTGAAAACTTGGGTTGTTGCCACAAGAATCCCTGGCAGCTAAAAACCAGCATAAAAACCAAAATGCTCCTTCTATCTATTCACAGGCAAATGACATGTCTTTTATGTGGTTAGCTTCACTTTAATATCTTGGAGATATTTTATAACCACTTTTAGTCTTTCATTTTATTTTTCCCAAAAGTGAAATCCTACAGTCCTTGCAAATGTAGACAATTCTATATAAAATCTATATGACCCCTTGACCAGCAAGGAAGACACACCTACTGCTACAATTGAGTTCTGAAGGTCTAAATCTAGATTCTACTCCCCATTGTCAGAACTGGCCTCTGTTAGTCTATGCCTTGAGGTGGAGGTGGGGTGTACATGTGCATGTCTGTGTTTATGTTCTGAATAGGGTAATAGAGGTTAGCTTCCTAACAGAATCCAGAATAACTCTGAGGGGCATATGTTATGCAATGAAAAAAAAATCCTGAACAAACATCAGACAGACTAGAGGGAAAGGATTTTGTCTTGCTCAGTAAGTTACAAGGAAGAAGAATGGAAGGAAGATAGGAGTGAGGGAGAAAATGGCAGGGAGGAAGAAAGAAAGTTCAGGTCAAGTTCAAATACATAATAAAGTGAATGTGGACACATTGCTAACTTTTTAAAACATGTTCCCTTCTATATAAATGAGAATAATAACTACCGCCAAAATGATTTATAGTCAAGGCTTTCTGGTTTATTGGAGATTTTCACATACAGTATGTTATTAAATGATCATACTTTTATTATTATTCCTGTCAACACTGTATAAGCCTATAGAATAATAAAAATATTGATAACAGCTATTAGAGATTTATAGCTATCCACTACTTCCTGCTGAAATGGGGGAGACACTCTTACAAATGGAGATTTCCCTTACAAGTATTTCCCTTACAAATATAAATATGACTTCTGCTTGATTTTCAGAGTTTCTCCCTGTAAGGCCAGGAGCTGCCATCATGGCCATTCACATGCAGGTTCCCATTGGATTCGGGCTGACGGTGAAGAAATGGCAAAGTCGGAGGATGGTAGGCCATTCTGTTTATTGGTGTCTCATCAAGACAGGCAAGCCACAAGAGAAGACAAAGGAAAAGCAGAAAACCAGCTTTTCCCATGGAGGGCAAGGGATCAGGGAGGCCCCTGCAATGGTGATAGCAGGAACCGAGAGAGAGCAAGCTCCTGGCCTACCCCACTTTATACTGTAGAATCAAAACCTTTAATTCAATTGTACAAACAAGGAAGTCTCTGATACAAAGTCACCCATCTGAGGCATAATGGGATTCCTCAGGAGAGTGCACCACCCTACATCATCCAATCAGTCAAGGGTGTGGGGAAAAGCTTACTCTTAAAACCAAGCCTTAGGCTATAACGACTGGGCCTGCTTACATTACAGCCTTTCCCCCACACCCATCCTAAGCATAAGGGCAAATAATATCACCTGGGTGATGGCCTTCCATGTGGGCAGTGCCATCTTTAACAAAGTGAGCATATTATATTTTATCTGCCCAACACTCCCATTTCTGCAATTTCTTAAAATTGACGAGCATAAAATAATCACAATCCCAAAGAGGCATTTTGGGGTGGCAAAATTTGTTCTCCTTCAGTAGCCAATTGGTTCTGGTTCAGGTTTTTACCCTTTAAGTTTGGGTTGTAAAGATCAGTACAGACTTGGGGGAATAAAACAGGAATTGAAATTTAGGAAATGGTAGATTTTGAAATACCTCTGGAATTGATGAAAAGTGAAGTATGTGATGTGATGATTACTATTGTTAACTTTACTGGATAAGAGATGCCTGGATAGATGGTAAAACATTATTTCTGTGTGTGTCTGTGAGGGTGATGCTGGAAGTGTTTATAATTTAATTTGGTGAATTGAGCAAATTAATCAGATGGCCTTTCCCAAAGTGCTTGGGCATTATCCAATCCATTGAACAAAAGTTGGAGCTAGGATTGTTAGGCCTAAGTAAACTAAAAGTTGTTTCCAGAAGCTGCTAGTTTCCGTTAAGATAATGGAAAGAACTGACCCTATCAAAATCACAACAGTCTAGCCCCAGGCCAGTTTTAGTCAAGTTGTAAAAATAAGTACTAGACATGAATCACAACAGTACTAATGGGAAGGGCACAAAGGAACCACTAAAAGAACATCCACCAGACCAACGGACAAAATTAACCAGATGCCCGCAACCTGCACCAACCCTTCCCCTGAATAACCTATCTCCTACCTTTGTTCGGAGTTGTCATCCTTAAGACACAACCTCCCACAGCTTAAACAAACCTCAAATAAATATGCTTTTTATTAAAAAATAAAAACAATAATGATGAACAACAATTTATCTTTACTCAACACTCTCAACCATTATTGATAATTCTCCCAGGCTTATCCATGCTTTATAACTCCATGTTCTCAATGTTCCCATTCCTAACTACCAAGTTCCTGCCAGGTGGGCTCCTTACTAAATACTCTTTTCTAGAAACCCCTTAGGCTTCCTCTTGACCTTGAGAAAATATGTTGATTTAAGGTATCCATTTTTAGTCACCTTCTTTATGCTTGATGATCTGATAAATTCAAACTAAGGTGACTGAAATTGTGTATTAGCTCTTGATATCCATTGCTACCACCTAAATGACAAGCACTGGAAAGAATAAAACAACATTTCCAAGCTCCCTTGCAGCTATAGTTGCTGGTACACTCCGGATTTGGCCAAACAGATGTATTAGTGACTAATTTGAAACAGAGAAGAGGCGATTTTCCTGTGGCAGTTGCACTTGCTAATAAGCTCTTATAGTCACATATGCTGGTTCAACTTCTCCTCATTACTCATAAGGGTCTTGGATGAGAGGTATCAGAATGGAAGCAACAGTAGGCTGGGTGGGCTTCAGCACCACTAACTTCTTCACTGCAGCATCAGTGGACCAACCAGAAAGTGGCCTTAAGGACAGTTCCCTGACTTCCATTCCTCTAACCTCTCCCAATGGTTTTGTGGATTTGTAATCCCCTGTATGAAATTCATTTCTGCCTTAAACACCCAGAGCAACTTCTCTTTTTAGCACTGAACTCTGAGTGATACAGCAATTTAATGATTCATACAGGTTTCAGTCCATCATTCCATCCTCCCTACTACCTTATCACGGTGTTCATAATTATACATATGTTTTTCCTGCTGTTTTAATTCTATATTTACACATTTATGTCTTCTACTCTATTATTTTTCTTTATTTGAACATCCCACTTCACCCTTCTTACCAAACTGTGAACTGTTAAAGATTCAATGTCTCAGTTGTTTTCTATCCCTAGTGCCAATGTCAATTCACTAGTGCATAGTAGGCTACCCAAGTAGACACGGAATAATAGGTGTGCTTTCTATCTACAGGAAGGGTTGGCCCCGCATATAAATGCTTGAGTTGTTTGCGTGGTATTATTAATGGTCTAAGAAAAAAAGAGCGCTTTTTAAAAATCTACGCACACACACACACACACACACACACACAAATTTATCTATATACTTTATCTAGCTAGCTAGCTACCTATCCATCCATCCATCCTCATCCACACCTGTGTGTGCAGGCAAAATAAGATGAAACATTAATGTAATTTATCTACATTATTCAGTGTTTGAAACAACTCTTTTAAGTAAAAAGACTAGCAAACTGGGGAACTTTTAATATTTATTATATTTATAATACAGGCAAAGATATAAACTCTTTGATCTAAAAAAAAAAAAAAACCATAGGATTCAAAAAGAAAATAAAACCTATTAGAGAAATGAGTAATAGTTCACAGAAAAAGAAATACAAGTGACTCAGAAACATATGAAAAGATGTTCAAATCACTCCTACATAGAAAAATGCAAATTAAAACTACATTAAGACACCATATTTCACTATCAGGTTGGTAAAAATCCAAAAATTTGACAACCCCTAGGGTTGGCAAGATAGAAACAGGAACAGTGATTCAGTGCTAGTGGGAGTGTAAATAGGTATAATCATTCTGGAAGGCAATTTGACAATATTTATTGAAATTACAAATGCATATTCTTTTTGACTCAGCAGTTCCAATTCTGGGATTTTATTCTACAGCTCTATTCATAGGCAAACATGAATGTACAGGGTTATTTACTGAAGCACTTTCTGTAATAACAAAAATTGGAACAATCCAAAAGTTCATTAATAAAGAACTGTTTAAATAAGTCAGGACACATCTAAATAATGATATATTGTTCAGCCCAAACTTCAAAAGTATGTAAGAATATGTTAGATATATTAAGCAAGGAGGAAATATGGTGAAGTATGTTATACTTGTTTAAAAAGTGTGCAAAGAAATAGGTGTTAGCATTTGCTTACATAAACATATTTGGATATCTTCACAGGAAACTAATAACAGGTTATCTAGTGTGATGTAGGGTGAAAGCTAGCAGACGGGGGCTAATGAAAGGGAAACTTGTGTTCAGTTGTAGTCTTATCAAAGTTTAAACTATGAACAGCTATTACCTATTTTGAAAAATAAATATTAAATATAATTATTAAGAAAAATTAGAATATTAAAAAATGAGGATATCTTAGTTTTACCTGGTTCAGTCAATTCCTAGAATCTAAAGGCATAACTCTTGACCCTCTCTAGAAGTTTGTAGACCAGAAAAGAGAGTCTACAAAGTTTTAAGAATAAAGTGATTACCTACTGAGCACTTTTTTTTTAAATTTATTAGAAATACATTGACAGACTTGGGAAAAATATCAGGAAGTCTCTTCTTACTTAGAAGCATTCCGATATTAATTTTATATTGGTTTTGTAATGCCGGTGGCTGAGGCGAGGCAGGTTCCCATTGGATTCAGGCAGATGGTAGAGAAACTGTGGAGCCAGAAAGCATTGGGCTATTCCGGTTTAATAGAGTCTCACAATGGCGGACAAGCACACAGGCAGGGGAAACCTCTTCTCAGGCAAACAAACAGCAAAATGGCCCCTCACAGTGGTGAGCAGGCAATCTGCCATCTGCCATTCACAATCCACCATGAACGCAAGTACCCATAGCCTTACATAAACTATACACATGTGGTGCTGCCATGTGCTTGCACACTAATCAAACAAAGTGCTTGCAGCCGGTAAATCAGCGAACAAGCCTAACACAGTGGTTTTCCCAACAGGTTTGGTTTAATAATCACCTTCGTCAAAATGCAAGCACAAGGTACCTTTCATACAAGTATCCTGAAACTCAGTGTGCATTATTTCATACAATAATCTCTTAAGGAATAATCAGTTTCTGCTGAGGCATGGGTGTTTTCAACTGAAGGAAAGAGAAGGAGGCTGGGAGGAATCTTCAAGCCTGTGGAGAAGGAAGGACTGTGTGAAAGTAGCAGTGAGCAGACAGCCCAGCAGCCAGAAGGGAGAGGGGACAGGCTAGGACTTGGAGAGAGAAAGGGCTAAAGAGAGAGAGGCGAGAGGATGACTAAGTAAACCTTTTTCCCTTTGCCTGGAAACTTGCTGGGAGCAACCACCCGGGCTCCACAGACAATCAGCGCTCCCGCTATATCTGACCCATCAATCCTACCTTGTAAACACTCAGGATCAGTGAGGAATCTTTGCTTCATTGAGCCAACAGAAAGTTAGCTCCTATTGAGCCTTGTGGGTTTCTCACCCCTCCCTTTAAAAAATAAAGAAAAAGCTGTACATATTTAATGTATACAATTTGTTGAGTTTGGATATAAATATAGACCTGTTAAACTATCACCCTGATCTATGCCAGAAACATATTCATCACCTCCAAAAGTTTACTCCTGCTTTCTTTTATTTCTTTCATTTTTTTAGAGATAAGAACATTTAACATAAAATCTTAGAAAATGTTTACATATGCAGAACAGTACTGTTAACTATACATGCACTATACTGTAGAGTAGGTCTCTAAGGCTTATTCATCTTGCAAAACTGAAACTTTGTACCCTTTGATCAACATCTCCTCACCCTCCAGCCCCTGACAATCACCATTCTATCCTCTGCTTCTTTGAGTTTGATTATTTTGTATTCCTCATATAAGTGGACTCATAGGTTTCTAGTATATATACTGCATTTCAAAATAAGACCTAGCATAGGAATTGTTTTATAGGGTTTTTTCCCCTTAAACTCTACAGTAAAACTGATAGCTATTTTAAAAGTAGCCAATTAGGTAAGTTTACATTGTGAAAAGTATGTATTTTGGATTAGGATGTACACATACATAAATAGCATTTCTGAACCAGCTGGTTCACTTGAAAGCCCAGTTTCAAACTGTTCAATACTCCCATTAATATTAATTGCTTACATTGTACATCTGTAAAATAAAACCAATGATAGTAAATAAAATGAGTTCAGTCAACTGTAATACTATCAATTCATAAATATTATATCTTTCTGTTGTTTTTGGAAAAAGTCATTGTACCCACGTTATCCAAACCAATAGTGGTGAGGGAATAAACTTATATTTAAAAGCTTTAAGAAATACTTGTCAGCTATGGCAAGTAGCACAGGTTCCTTTCTATTGCTGCAGCAAGTGGATAGTTAGCCTGGTAACAAGGAATATGTGGTGCTGGCAGGGCTGTGGTTCCATTTGAAGTGGTTGCCAAAGTCCTTCATATCTGTTTCAGCACAAATTTCATCATAACTTTAAAGTGCTTCATATTATTGAAACTCTGTAGTGCATGTGCTCTGCATATATAGAAATACTTCTCCTACTTGTTAAAATGATAGAACTCAGTCATGTAGGAAATGTATTTATGTTCATATGTGCCAGGTCCCCATAATACCGTAGTTACACAAACGTACATTTTAAAGACTTCTGGGTGGCTGGTTAGGCCCTTGGCTGAGAAACAGGAGGTGTGTAAGAACACAGAGGACCCTTATTTATAGAATACTAACATGTTAGAGATGGAGGGGACTTAGGGTTTATAGAGACCAAACTCAATCTTTGTTGATGAGGGAAACTAAGTCAATAATTACATTTACAAATGTTATTTATCTTTAAGACATTATCTTCAATGTTTTTTTTAGAAAAAAACTGCGGCTATGGGGATATGTCAAAAGAAAGAAAGAAAAAGAAAGAGAGAAAGAAAGAAAGAAAGAAAGAGAGAGAGAGAGAGAGAGAGAGAAAGAAAGGAAAGGAAGGAGAGTAAGAAGGGAAGGAAGAGAGGAAGGAAGGAAGGGAGGGAGGGAGGGGGGAGGGAAGAAGGAAGGAAGGAAGGAAGGAAGGAAGGAAGGAAGGAAGAAAGAAAGAAAGAAAGAAAGAAAGAAAGAAAGAAAGAAAGAAAGAAAGAAAGAAAGAAAGAAATGAGTACTTGAGTACTCTGTAAGGGATGAATGAAAGGATTTGATTACAGTGGATATCCACCACTTGGCAGATTTGGGAGTGAATGAGCAGGCTTAAACTATCTTCAGAAACAGAAAAAACTGCAGAACAACCACTGTACTGTTGCATGGAGGCAGGCAGTGAACCGGTAGAGCAGCCTATGACTGAGGTCACTTTGTTTCATCTGGGCCTGGATTTTTACCCAGGGGTGGTAGTAATACTGATCTTCTCTGTGTGTGACCCCCAGTGTCTCAGCCAGGCTGCCTCTCCTTACCGCATTGCAGGTAGGATGGTAATGATGAATGGTTGCTTCCACTGCTAATTCTTAAATAGATGGATGTGTATGAATGAGAATTCCTCAAAGGAATAGCTTTCCCCCTGCAAGATCTGTCTAAAAATAAAGGTTTTAGAAAGAAAATTTTAACATATATTACCCCCAAAATTACTAAAGCCAGCCTGTCAAAAAGGGGTTTTAATAGCTCCAAATATATTATTTGGATTCCAGCTCTGTATATTGAAATGATGGTCTTCCATTTCAGTACATCTAAGGAATTTCCTTTGTGCTTGGCACACGATAACCATATTGTTACTTTATAGTTACTTGTTTTTCATTTGGAGCTAATACATGATAAAGAGAAAAATCACTCAGCCTACACCATAATGTGTTGTAGAGAAGAACCAGGTCTTATTTGCCAGACTGGACTCTGTCTCTAACTTGTTACATAATATTGGGCGAATAACCTCACCTCTCTGAACCTTAAATGTCTTAAGTATAAAATGAGGGCTAAGTCTTCTGTAGTTTAAAAACTCTGCTGCATTTTGGAGCCAATTCCATAAACATTTAATAAAGTTATCACTTTGATAATTATTTTCATTATTTTGGGTTGAAATCTAAAACCTAATTGTAGAGATCGCTCTTAAACAGTGTTTAACTAGCCATTAGCAGTTTATCTGAATGGGCACACACTATGCTTAAGATGTCTGAACGCAGAGTATTCTGTGGTTGACTTTGATAAGAAAAAATGCTTTCTGCAGGGTGTAATTCAGATGAGCACACTAGGACACTCAGCCAAACTCATCTGAACTATCCAAACCCCTTAATTCTGCAAACTGAGTTGCAGATCTTTCAAGAACAGGCTTTCTCACAAAATTGCTGGCACTTTCTCTTCCAATCCCAGCCAGAAAAACAGTAAGCACAGCCTTTCTCATATCATTCTGGCATTTCTGGCCTTGGTCCAGGCTGGAAAACTGAAGTGCAAAAGCATTTAACTGAACATTTCAGAAGGTAAAGAAATGTTCAGTTCAAGTTTAGCTCTCAAATGGACAATGGGTTATTCTTTTATTCACTTCATCAGAATCCTAAATGGCAAAGAAATGCCCTGATGTGCCCTCTATTTTCAAGATTATCTACTCTTAAATTACATGTTAGAAGGAGGAGAAGCTCCTGGTCTGCCTCTGTCAAGGCCTACCCCAGGCTATTGGCTTGTGTTAGAATGTTGACAGGTATTCTCAATTCAGGTATCTCTGCTTCAAACCTGGACTGAATAAATCATTGAGGAATTTTCACTAGGAAAACATAAATGATTCATATTTTGAAATGAAATATATACAACTCACTAAAGTTAATTTGAGCATAAATACAGTGATACCCTGAGATACGAACAGACCAACATACTTTTTAAGATATGAGCTGCGACTCGGTCTGTATTTTTGTTTGAGATCCGAGTGAAATCCTGAGGTATGAGTTGTGATTTGGAAAGCTGCCGCTAGTTGGCGCGTTGGCGCACGGGTCCAGTATCGACAGATTGATATACGAGTTGACTGACTTACGAGTTCGGTTACAGAACAAATTAAATTCGTATCTCAAGGTACCACTGTATATGCAATTTAATAATATCTACTTGCTTTAAACTGTCCCTTGTCACTCCTGTATTAGCAAAACCATTCGATTGGCATCTCTCTGCCTTGATTCTGGTTTTTCTTTGCCTCTGTTCTCATTTTGCTCACTGCTGTGTGTACACATGCAACTCTCACAAGTTTGGCTGCAGTGACAGCCCACACTGGTTAATAACAGGCAAGAAATTTCATTTTATAGAGCTGATAGGCTAATTTGGGAAATGTTTGTTTCCAATACTGAAATTATTCAAGTTACTATCTTCAACATGTAATCATTCTCCATAATTTGACATCTTGCTATTATTTTTTCTATTTATTAACTTTCAAGTTTACATGACCCTACTTCAGAGGAAATGGCTGATATAAAATATCTGCTTCAATATTTCTCAGATTGGAAGAAACTTTATGACTTTTGGATAGATAATGATTTCTCCAATAAACACAAATATCAATAACCATAAAAGAAAGAAAGTTAATAATCTAGATTTTCTCAAAATTTAAAACTCTTCAAAAGACACCACTAAGAAAATGAAGAGGTAAACCACAGACTGGGAAAGAATTTTCACAGAACACATTTTTGACAAAGTCGTTGTTTCCAGAGTATATCAATAATTCTTACAACTCAGTAATAGGAAAAATAAAACAACTAAAAACGGATAAAAAATTTTGACAGACACTTTACAAAAGATTTACAAATTGCCAATAAGCCTGTGAAGATCATTAATCAATGATAAAATGCAATTAAAATTGCAGTGAGAAACCACTATATCCCCACTAGAATGGCTAAAATTACAAAGACCAACCAAGTGCCAGTGACAATGTGGAGCAAATAGAACTATTATATATTGGTGATGAGAATTCAAAATGGTGCCTTTATCGAAAATAGTATGACAGTATCTTATAAGGTTAAACATTCACCAACTCAATAATCCCATTCTGAGGTAATTTTCAAAGAGAAATGAAAGCATATGCCCATGTAAACAATTGTACTTGAAAATTCATAGCTATTTTATTCATAATAGCCAAAAACAGAGGGGAAGACTCAAATGTTCTTTAAAGGTGAATGGATAAGCCAATAGTGGTATGTCCATACAATAAAACACTATCCAGCAATATTTTTTAAAGAAGAATAAACTACTGATACATAGACTTCATAAATGAATTTCAAAAACATATTGCTGACTGAAAGAAACCAAACCAAAAAAACAACTAGATAGTGTATGAAATCCCCAGGTGGGAGTGAATCTTATCTATAATAACAGAAAGCAAATCGATACTTTCCTGGAACCTCAAGTTGAGGGGAGGCAGGAGGGTGTAACAGGATTGTTGACTTATCTAAGGGACATTTGGAAATTTGGAAGGTGATGAAAAAAATTCTATGTCTTGCTTTTGGTGGTGATTTATAGGTATTTATGTCAAAACTCATTAAACTCTACTTAAAATAGATTTATTATATGTCAATTTTACTTCAATAAAGTTGATTGAAAAGCTTACTGTAAACAAACCTAAAAGCCTACCATAAGGAAGATTCAAAGGGTTTTATGAATCTCCCCACTTCCCACTTTCAGTAAGAATAGGAAGACTTCCAATGTGTTACAGAAAATATTCTCCTCCTATTACTTAAAAAGCCTTTGCCACATGATTATGTCCTTGTAGGTATATTTTGTCAAACACTGCAGCAGCTAGGCGCTGACCAGGTGAGTCATTGGATGGAGCATCATCCCAGCATGCTTAGGTTGCAGGTTTGATCCCGGTCAGGGCACAATGAGAAGCAACCGCTGAATGCACAACTAAATGGAACAACTCAGTGGGACAACAAATTGATGCATTTAATCTCTTCTTCCCTTCCCCTCTCCCTTTCTGTTGGGCAGATAAAATATAGTATGCTCACTTTGTTAAAGATGGCGCTGCCCACATGGAAGCCCGTCAACCAGGTGATGTTATTTGCCCTTATGCTTGGGATGGGTGTGGGGGAATGTAATGTATGCAGGCCGGGTCATTATAGCCTAAGGCTTAGTTTTAAGAGTAAGCTTTTCCCCACACCCTTGACTGATTGAATGATGTAGGGTGGTGCACTCATGAGGAATCCCATTATGCCTCAGATGGGTGACTTTGTGTCAGAGACTTTCTTGTTTGTAGATTGGATGAAAGGTTGGGATTTCTACAGTATAGAGTGGGACAGACCAGTAACTTGCTCTTTTGGTTCCTGAAGTATTAGAGAGGAGAGCAGATTAAGGCCACATGGAGGCCAGTAGAAGCAGCCAAGATGGCGGAATGCTGAGGAAGAAGCAAGTTTGTGCAGAGTTTGTATAGAGAGAAGGAGATGGGAAACAGAGGTGATTAAGTTTGGTGAGCTAGAAGCCTTTGATTCTAGGAAACTCGGATAAGTCAGTAGCTTTCTGAGCACTGAGTGAGTGGGTTTTGGAGCCCAGTGTGTGTTTTTGCTTGCCCGCCGGGTGCAAGCTAGAATTAAAGCTGATGGCTCACCAGTTCTTGGCTCCTGTGTTTCATTACCGACTGTCTGAATCTAATGTGAACCAGCATGGGTGTTGGGCAGATAAAATATATTATGCTCACTTTGTTAAAGATGGCACTGCCCACATGGAAGCCCATCACCCAGGTGATATTATTTGCCCTTATGCTTGGGATGGGTGTGGGGGAAAGGCTGTAATGTAAGCAGGCCAGGTCGTTATGGCCTAAGGCTTGGTTTTAAGAGTAAGTTCTTCTCCACACCCTTGACTGATTGAATGATGTAGGGTGGTGCACTCTCCTGAGGAATCCCATTATACAGAGACTTCCTTGTTTGTATAATTGGATTAAAGGTTTTGATTCTATGATATAAAGTGGAAGAGACCAGTAGCTTGATCTCTCGCTTGGTTCCTGAGGTAGAAGAGAGGAGAGCAGATTAAGGCCACATGGAGGCCAGGAGAAGCAGTCAAGATGGCGGAATGCTGAGGGAGAAGCCAGTTTGTTAAGAGTTTGTGCTGGAGCAGATGGGGAACACAGGTGAATAAGTCTGGTGAGCTAGAAACCTTTGATTCTAGGAAACTCGGATAAGTCAGTAGCTTTGTGAGCACTGAATGAGTGGGTTTTGGAGCCCAGTGTGTGTTTTTTCTTGCCCGCCGGGTTCAAGCTAGAATTAAAGCTGATGGCTCACCAGTTCTTGTCTCCGGTGTTTCATTGCCATATGTCCGAATCCAATGCGAACCTGCATGGGTCAGGCGGCTGTGATCCTGACCGCGACTACTGGCTTCACAACGGGTCAGGCGGCTGTGATGGCGGCCCTGGCTACTGGCTTTACATATACATATTTTCACTGCTTCAAACCCAGTTGCATGTGAATTGTGTGGTATGAGGTATAGGTACTTAAGCAACTTAACATTGTTGATCCTTACTTTTTTCATTTGTATAATGGATTAAAATATTTAGCTTCCATGATCAATAGCTATTCTCCCAAAACTATACTAAGCACAGAGAAGTGTATTAAGTTTATAACTGTCATGATTGTTTGATATTTTCACTATTGTATAAAATTCAGGTACCCACACTGTTGGGCAGATAAAATATGGTATGCTCACTTTGTTAAAGATGGTGCTGCCCACATGGAAGCCCGTCACCCAGGTGATATTATTTGCCCTTATGCTTGGGATGGGTGTGGGTAAAAGGCTGTAATGTAGGCAGTCCAGGTCATTATGGCCTAAGGCTTGGTTTTAAGAGTAGGCTCTTCTCCACACCCTTGACTGATTGGATGATGTAGGGTGGTGATGTAGGGAGGAATCCCATTATGCCTCAAATGGGTGGCTTTGTATCAGAGACTTCCTTGTTTGTATAATTGGATTAAAGGTTTTGAGTCTGCTATAAAGTGGGAGAGAACAGTAGCTTGATCTCTCTCTCTCTTGGGTCCTGAGTTCCTGAGGTTAGTATTAGAGAGCAGAGCAGATTAAGGCCATGTGGAGGAGAAGCAGCCAGGATGGCAGAGTGCTGAGGAAGAAGCCAGTTTGTTAAGAGTTTGTGCAGGAGGAAATGGGAAACAGAGGTGAATAAATCTGGTGAGCTAGAAACCTTTGATTCTAGGAAACTCGGATAAGTCAGTAGCTTTGTGAGCATTGAATGTGTGGGTTTTGGAGCCCCAGTGTGTGTTTTTGCTTGCCCGCCAGGTGCAAGCTAGAATTAAAGCTGATGGCTCACCAGTTTGTGGCTCCGGTGTTTTATTACCGAACTGTTCGAATCCAATGCGAACCTGCGTGGGTCAGGCTGCTGTGATGGTGGCCTTGGCCGCGACTACTGGCTTTACACACACTGACTCTTCGAGAGCTTTCTCCTGAGCAGTGACCCATTAGACAAGACAAGGAAGGCCCACAAACATGTAATTTCTTATTTAGGCTGACTTAAAATTCAGAAGTCTGAACCATAGGTCTGCAGTTCTCAAGATGTGTCTAAATAAACAGTCCCAGTCAAATCTTTTTACACAGAATGCAAATTTTTTTCTTTAGAATCTCCTCATTTCTTGCTCCACAAACTTCTCCACAGACTTCTCCTTCCAAGATAAAACTGGCTAGACCATTGTTTTCCATGTATTCTTTTAAATTGTGATAAAAATACATATAACGTGAAATTTACCATCTGTATTAGCTTGCTAGGGCTGCCATAACAAATACCATAGACTAGGTGGTTAAACAAGAGAGATTTCTTTTCTCACAGCTCTTGAGGCTGGGAAGTACAAGATTAAGAAGTCAACAGATGTGGTTTCTCCCAAGGCCCCTCTCCTTGGTTGCAGACAGCTGCTTTCTCACTGTTTACTCACATGGTCTTTCTCTAGGAAAACAATAAGACCTAAGGCTTAAAAAGGGAAAAGAAGTTGATTATGATGGGCCAGAAAAAGCCTCTCCAATATAAATCAGATTCCCCTTATTTTTCTCTTGCTCTTTCAAAACCAATGTCTGAACTCTTTCTACCAATCTAATGCTAATCCTCTTACTGAATTTTAAAAGCTATTGGTTGAAAGGTCGTGACTGAAAGATCATTTCTACTGTGGATCTACTTTAAATATGTAAGATAAAAATGTTCCTGTTTTAGATCTGGAGAAGCAATGGTTAGCAAAATAAATCTGACTTCAAGAAATGTAAAACAAATCAAAGAAGAAGGGTAGATACTATGAGAAGTAGTTACTATGTATATGGTGTGATACCCACCACCACAAGGGAACATTCAGGGTGCTATGGAAAAACATAAAGGCACCTAATTAGATTCAGAGTTCAGGCAAGGATTCTTGATACCTAATCAGATGAGAAATAATAGTCCTGGTCACCAATAGTTACCAGTGTTTACTCGCCTGTTGGGCAGATAAAATATATTATGCTCACTTTGTTAAAGATGGAGCTGCCCACATGGAAACCCATCACCCAGGTGATATTATTTGCCCTTATGCTTGGGATGGATGTGGGGGAAAGACTGTAATGTAAGCATGCCAGGTCGTTATGACCTAAGGCTTGGTTTTAAGAGTAAGCTTTTCCCCACACCCTTGACTGATTGGATGATGTGGGGTGGTACACTCTCCTGAGGAATTCTATTATGCCTCAGATGGGTGACTTTGTATCAGAGACTTCCTTGTTTGTATAATTGGATTAAAGGTTTTGAGTCTGCTATAAAGTGGGAGAGAACAGTAGCTTGCTCTCTCGGTTCCTGGGATGAGTATGAGAAAGAAGAGCAAATGAAGGCCACATGGAGGCCAGGAAAAGCAGCTGAGATAGCAGAGTGCTGAGCGAGAAGCCAGTTTGTGTAGAGTTTGTGCAGAAGGAGATGGGAAACAGAGGTGAATAAGTCTGGTGAGCTAGAAACTTTTGATTCTAGGAAACTCGGATAAGTCAGTAGCTTTGTGAGCACTGAATGAGTGGGTTTTGGAGCCCAGTGTGTAATTTTGCTTGCCCGTTGGGTGCAAGCTAGAATTAAAGCTGATGGTTCACCAGTTCTTGGCTCCATTGTTTCATTACCAACTGTACGAATCTAATGCGAACCAGCACGGGTCAGGCTGCTGTGATGGTGGCCCTGGCTATTGACTTTACATAGCCCCAGCTTTATTCTAAGTCTCACTCATTTAATCTTCACAATAACCCTGAAAAGTACATACTATTATCAACAGCATTGTTGTCACTATCATCCCCATCAGAGCCCCCCAAAATTAAAAATTAGGAAATGGGGAGTGTAAGACCAGTGGCTACCGCCATGGCCATGTAGGTTCTTATTGGATTCGGGAAGACAGTAAAGGAACTGTGGTGGAGCCAGTAAATGGTGGACCGTTCCATTTATTAGAGTCCCCTAATGGCGGGCCAGCAAGCAGGCAGAGAAGACCGCTTCCTTTTCTCCCATCTCAGGACCCCACCAGTCTCAGCAGTCCCGGGGCAAACAGGCTGGTCAGATATCAGGACTCTCAAGCCCCAACTTGGTCTTGGTTCCCGGTAGTCTCACATTAGAGCATGTGTTCTGAACGAGAGCATAAAACAACCTTCCTGGAGAGAAGAAAGGGGAGTCACATGAACAAAGACCTAGAGGGGGTGAGAAAGCATGTTCCATTTGTGAACTTCAAATTAGAAGTTCCATAAGGCTAAGCAAAGAACACAATTGTAATAAGGAGGAGGAGAGAGGAGACTGGAGAAGCAGTCAGGGGTCAAATAGTGAAAAACCTTGCAAGTCTCATTATGTAGACTAGATTTTACCTGGGGGCACTGGGGAGCCATTAAAGAGTTTAGACGGGGGAATGATAAGGCCAGATTCACACTTTCAGAAAATCCGTTTAAGGGTGGTTTGATAAATGAATTATAAGGAACTAAGACTGAGTCAGAAAGATCCATTAGGACATTTTTCATTAATCATCCCCCTTAAAAACAGATAACAGTAATCCAAATAAGTAGTGGTGGTGAGTGGGGAACAGAATGGAGAAATGTTTAAGAAAGAGCACTGATAGAAACTGGTGGTTAATTGGCCTCGGGCACTGAGAGAGAATAGAGAATTAAGACAAGTTTGCTCTATCTCTTGGCCTCAGGATGACTGATGGTGCAATTTGAGGAGAGAGAACACAAACAGGGCAGAAGGACAGAAGGATAGAGTGGAGGGACTGGAGCTCAGAAGTTCAGTTAGTAGCATGCTGACTCCAAGTGGTCCTAGTTGAGCCATGGAGATGGTCCAATAGATCTTCAGGTTCTGAATGGTCCAAAGAACATCAGGAGTGACAGTTGGACTAGAGATGTTGATTTGAGAATCATCAGTCCATATAATTCTTCCTGGAAGCCCATGTTGTGAGGGAACATACCCAAGGAGAATGAATATAGTGAAAGAAGAAGACCGAAAGCTCATTACCAGTACCATCATCATCTAAGGGTGACAGGGAGATAAGGAGCTCACAGAAGAAGTTGAAAAGCCACCACCAGAAAGGCAGTAAGAAAAGTCAGAGAATATGTCGTCCCAAAAGCTGTGGGAAAAGAGCCCACAGGAATGGTCTGAGAGGCTGTTTTTGTGGGAGCAATCACAATAGGCTATAATCCCCTTTGTAAAGCCAGTAGCCGTGGCCGGGGTCACAGCCGCCTGGCCCGTGCAGGTTCCCATTAGATTCGGACAGTCGGTAATGAAACACAGGAGCCAAAAACTGGTGAGCCATCAGCTTTAATTCTAGCTTGCACCCGTCGGGCAAGCAAAAACACACTGGGGTCCAAAACCCACTCATTCAGTGCTCACAAAGCTACTGACTTATCCAAGTTTCCTAGATGAAAGATTGCCGGGTGCCGCCGATGAACGAATGAAGAGCCGAAACAGCCAAATGAGCAAAAGTCAGGCTTTACTGGGAGGACTCCGGGCGAGTTCACTGACCCTGGGATGTGAGTCTGTGAAGGCGCGCCCGGGGAGGGTTTTTGGGTTTTTTATATCTGCAGAGGGGGGAGGATGGCAACGGTCGACCGGTTTGGTGGGGCATGCAGTTCATGGAACAGCCTTGGGGACAGACAGTTTCGAGAATTTGGGTGTGTGTGGTTTGAGCAAGATTAACAACTGTCAGAAAGCTCAGGGCCAGGGAGGGTTTCACTACCCAACCCAGAGGCAACTACCGGACACTAGAATCAAAGGTTTCTAGCTCACCAGACTTATTCACCTCTGTTCCCCATCTCCTCCAGCACAAACTGGATTCTCCCTCAGCTTTCTGCCATCTTGGCTGCTTCTCCTGGCCTCCATGTGGCCTTCATCTGCTCTCCTCACCAATTCTAACCTCAGGAACTCAGGAACCAACTTGAGAGATCAAGCTACTGGTCTCTCCCACTTTATACCTAGAATCAAAACCTTTAATCCAATTATTCAAACAAGGAAGTCTCTGTATAATGGGATTCCTCAGGAGAGTGCACCACCCTACATCATCCAATCAGTCAAGGGTGTTGGGAAGAGCTTACTCTTAAACTAAGCCTTAGGCTATAACGACCTGGCCTGCCCACAGCCTCTTCCAGAACACACATTAATATCAACGAACTTCCATGTGGGCAGCGCCATCTTTAACAAAGTGAGCATAATATATTTTATCTGCCCAACACCCTTCCATTCCAGTAAGGAGATTTCCTCCTGCTCAGAATTTACAGGCATCCACGGACCTAAAATATTTAGTTATTACATGAATTATATTTGTGGAACAACTTAAGAGAGTACTTGGCCCTAGGAAGGTGCTCCTGTTTCCGGAGGGTGTACATATTGGCCTTTGTTAATGAGAACTTTAACTCTTCTACATTGCCACTGACATTTACTCAGTAATTTAAAAAAATCAGAAATCAGTTCTAGACTTTCTACTTACATAATCCTACTTAATTTCAATAGCATGAGAGAAATGATCTGTTGCATATTTTAAATAGATTATAATGTTATCCACAAGACTAAAGAAAAAATATTAATGATATTTTATAAAGGTTTTAGACTTTTACTTTCTATTACCAGTGTTATCGGGTTTTGTACCAAACGATGACTGACTAGGTTTAGTTTTATACATCAAATCTTTGATGCTTTCAAATTTTTTAAAAATGGAAGTACTGTAGTATCTGGTTGACAATTCTGCTATTAAGTTACTGAACATCAAGACACCCTGGCCGGGTGTCTCAGTGGATAAATCATCATCTTGGCATGCCAAGGTCACAGGTTCCATCCCCAGTCAGGGAACGTACAAGAAGCAATCACTGAGTATTCAATTAAATGGAACAACAAAGCAGAACAATAAGTTGATGCTTCTCTCTCTTTCTCTCCCCTTTAATCTCCCCTCTCAAATTAAAGAAAAAAATTTTTTAAAAAGGCATTTTGTTGAGGTGTATTCTATACTAAAAATAAATATATCAAACTGCATAAATTATACACATCCATTCTCAGATACCATTGAATAACTTTCATGACTATTTCATGAAGAAGAGAGATGAAAAATACCTCTTCTTTTCATTACTAGAAGTATTTTTTATTATTTAAAAATAGTTAATGCAAACTGACCAGGCAGTGGTGCAGTGGGTAGAGCATTGGACTGGGTCACAGAGGACCCAGGCTCGAAACCCTGAGGTCAACAGTTTGAGCACAGGCTTATCTTTCTTGAGTGCAGGCTAACCAGCTTGAGTGCAGGGTCACTGGCGGGAGTGTGGGATCAAAGACTTGGCCCCATGGTCACTGACTTGAGCCCAAAGGACACTGGCTTGAAGCCCAAGGTTGTTGGATTGAGCCTAAGGTCACTGGCTTAAGCAAGGGGTCACTCGCTCTGCTGTAGTCCCCCCCACCACCCTACCCTCACCCCTGGTCAAGGCACATATGAGAAAACAATCAATGAACAACTAAGGAGACTAATGAGCTGCAATAATGAATTGATGCTTCTCATCTCTCTCCTTTCCTGTCTGTCTCTCCCTATTAGTCCCTTTCTCTGTCTCTCTCTCTCTGTCTCTGTCACACACAAAAAAATAGTTAATGCATGTATGTTTTAAGTTGATACATGTATGGCCAGTAGTCGTGGCTGTTGTGGCCATTCACATGCAGGTTCTCATTGAATTCAGACAGATGGTAAAGAAACAGTGGAGCCAAAAAATGGTGGGCCATTTCTTTATTAAAGTCTCACACTGGCTGACGAGCAACACACACAAGGAAAACACCTCCCTTTCACTCAGGGTTCCCAAAGCCACTGACACATTCTCTGGTTCCATAACCAGGAGAATCTTCTCCGGTTCCTCCTAGAATCAAAGACCTCACCAGTCTCAGCAGGGCTTCCAAAGCCCCTCAGCTCTGGTTCCCCATATGCACACCTTCTCTTTCCCTGCCAACATGGCTTCTTCTTCAGCCTCTACATTCTCTGCTCTCACTCTGCAAACATGGCTTCTTCTCTCTATCTTTCCTAAACTTTCTGGTGAAAAACCTCTCCTCCAGCAAACATTAGCAAAACAATGGCCCTTCTCAAGCAGGGAGGTAATTTGCAATTTCACAGACCACATGTACCTGGCACTGCCCAGTGCCATTTTGTAACAATAAAAGTGAGCAAACTCAAAAAATACAAATTTTACAAACTCATTTGCCCAGCAATACAGCATAAAAATCATCTTATTCAGGTAAAGTACATCAAGAGAGTTTCATATAAACTTATTAATTTGTCAAAATATGTTGAAAACTCAGAAATGGGTGAGAGGGAAGCATTATTAATAGTTTATGATAATTTGTTGTGACATTCCAAACAGTCCTTACAGGACTTAAGAAGAGATATGGGAAAATAGATGATAGCTCTAAGGTGGCTGACCTCCTTTCTTTTTCTACTTTCATTTACACCCTAGTTGATTATTCTCTGTCAAAGGTGTATTTGGGCTGGTTTAACTGCCATCCTTTTCAATTATATCCAATCTGTTGTGATGAACAAGAAATGATTCTAAGAGCAAAGTGGGAAAGTTGAGATTGACCAGACACTGCAACTCCGTGAAACCATAGAGATGTCTTATGAAACAGGCAGTTGGCACGCTACCAAACAGAAATACTAAAGGAAGCTAGAATATTATTTGGTCATATTATAAGAAATTATTGTGTTTGCTATAAACTAAACTTCTTTCAGTTGAGTGTTTAAATTCATGACCTTTTCTGTTAGTCCTCTACTTACTGATCCTCATTTACTCTAATTTTTCTCAAATTTATGCCTTCTTTTAGCTCGAATCTTCCTGTGATGACAGCTTGTAAATTTCAAGCTCTTTCCATCCACATTTGCCACCCATTCTGCCACCTTACTCACTGATCCTTGGGTTTCCAGATCTGACTTGACATAATCTTGAGGCAGCCTTCCATGACTGACAGCAGTTGCATTTACAGTAGTCCTTCTCAGAGATAGGAAAAGACCAGAAGATTTGCAGTGTCAACTGCCAAGGAATTGTATGTGAAGAATTGTGGGTTATAGAAGCTTTGCTGACTTGTTCAGGAACCAAAATTCAGGTCATTCTTAATACAGATAAGCCACTCAGCATAAGCCACTCAGCATTTTGTGACCTTTCTGGATTTTCATTTTTGGGTTGTTTTATTTATTTGTTTATTCTGCCTCTTCCAGTCTGACTGGTATTGTTTGACTGGGGAGAGGGGAGTAAGAAGGAGGATGTGGAGGTATGGGCATCTTAATCCCACTTTCTTACTATCCTCCTCTGCCAAAAATTTCTGTTCTCTCTCTCCTGTCCCTTCCCCCCTTATAAGGCCAGTGACCGTGGCCATGCAGGTTCCCATTGGATTTGGGCAAATGGTAAAGGAATGTGGAGCTGGAGGATGGTGACCCATCCTGTTTATTAGAGTCTCACAACGGTGGAGGAGCAAACAGGCAAGGGAAACTGCTTCTCCCTCTCTCTCAGGACTCATAAACCAAACAGGTGGTGGGGAGGAGACCTTCTCTGGTAAACAGTAGCAAGCAATGGTCCCTTCCAATGGTGGCAGGCAATCCACAATTTGCAATCTGCTGCCCTGAGGGCAAGTACCAGTACCTGCAGCCTTACATAGACTATACATGTGTGGTGCTGCCCTGTGCTCAATGCACTACTCAGACAAAGTACAAGGCGAGCAAGCTTAACACACTGTGACACACTAGTTAGCCCAACACCCCTCACCTTTCCGAATTTTTCCTTTGTCTTTGTTTTCTTTTACCATATCCCATCCTTGTCTAAACTCAGGAAAGGCAAGGGGTGAGGTCAGAGAAAAAAGAGGTGATTAGATTTGGTGGGGACACTATTCCGGTTTCTACACACATAGACACACATATAGTAATTTGTAAGGCTTAAATCATAATTTCACAGGAAAAAAAATTTTTACTTCTTTCTGGCCTTTCAACCAGAACAAAAGTCACCAAAATACAACCTTTCTCAAACTCAATTTATCATTAAATTTACCAGGAATATCAGTACAGCTTTAAAAATGACTAAACATTATTTCCAGTCCCATGTGTTTTAAAATATCGTGTTGATAGAATACTGCTGGCCTTTTTGGTAATGCAAAAAGAGCAGAGCCTACATCTGGGTAGGTACAAATATTTTAGGTTATCCTCTTTTAAAATAAACATTTGACAGAAAGCCCCAATTCTGATTGCAGGTATGCCTTAAACTCTACTTTAATGCTGACATAAATTTTTAGAGTGCTGTTTGACTAGACTCATAGACCCCTTAGTTTCTCCTTTTTCCTTTTAATTTCAAAGGATCTTTTAGAGTCTGCAACAAGTGTTCTTCTCTGTAAAATCAAAAATACCAATGATCTCATCTTTAGACTGAAAGAACAGCTCCCGCTCAGTGATTAATGGAACTCTGAATTAGGAACTTGGTTCTCTGAGGGGTGCTATTTTGTATTGACAAGGCAAAATGCCCAAGTAAGAGGTAAAACTGTATTTTCTCAGTACGAAAATATATTTTCCCTTTGTTCCTCTCACAGTCAAGAAAAAGAGCATTATTTTTATTTTTGTATATGTTTTAAGATTTTCCCCTTCCACTTCTAAGTGCTCTCCTTTAAGAATTTGTAGTTTTATCTACCAAGTAGAAAAAAAGAAAGAGAGAAAGAGAACAGAGGCTCATATCAAGATAGAGGAGGTATGCAAAATTCAAGTCTTTCTAAAGGCATTTTACACAAGGCTTTAATGGGTTAAACCACTCTTGCTATTCCTGTACAATAGTTCCTTTAAAACAAGGATAGTTGGGTCTCCTCTGCTGGATATACTGTTTACTCTGAACCATTACAGTTGCATTTCTAAATTTTACCTCTCTTTACAAACCACCACAAACTACATTCTATTATTCTATTTCTGGAATAGTGAAGAACTATTCAGTTTTTGATTAGCTCAACTGTGTTTTAACAAAAGTCTTTCTGGTGGGGTGTGAAATCAGCTGACTAGATTTCAAAATTTTTTCCCATTTTCTTTTCGCCTTCTCAGCATCACATTAAAATTCTTCATTTTGTCCCGCTCTTTGGCAAAGCACAGTGTGACTTGGAATGAGGGGACTGTGTGGTTGCCAGGGTGACCCCAAGGACCAGTTATTACACATATGGTTCTGCAAATGGAAGTTCCTAAATCGGACCCAATGGCAAGAAAGAACATTTGCAAACTCGCCCAGGGCAAAACTGGTGTAAAGTTTCAGATAAATGTTCAGAATTAACCACCTCCTGTTACTCCAAGGTACAAAAATAACTCCATGAAAAGAATTTTCAATTTTTGTATAATCTTGCCAAGCGATCTTTCTCTATTCCTTAAAGAAGAAAAGAACACACTCATAGCTGCACGAGGAAGAGCATTCTTTCCTTTGAGGGACATTCATAACAGATTTGATTAATATGTGCAGGAGACTATGTAGATGCTAAACTGAGAGAAAGTTTAACAGTTCTCATTTTCATTATTGAAGGATTGGAATCAGCAACAAGTTAGCCTTAGCCTGGGGCTCGAGATTTGCCACTTCACATCAGTGAGTTCAGGCTGACTTGCAATATCTTCTAATAAAACTTTAACTGCTTCTACAACTTTATAGCATTCACAGATACTATATTTTTATGCTTCCATTAGGACAGTCACTGGCTGGAAATACCAGAACAAAACAGAGGTGAGATTACCATAACGTAGTGGGCAATCTGGATTCCATGGTCCCTTGGAAGAACTACATTTTGCTTTGTGCTTTTATTCTGGAATTTGTGCAGGGTTGTTCTAATTCTATATTTCACTAGAATGGAAGAAAAAAAATAAATAAGAAAGCATTTACCAATTAGCATATATTGGGTATTTTCACTTTTTATATTTGACAAACAATATTTCAACAAAATTGAATGGTTTTTTAATATTACATGGATTAGAGTTATTTTGGTGAGACTGGGATAAATAATACTGCTTAGGAAAAACTTGATAGTCTATTCAAATCACTGCATTTTAAAAACTTAACATAAGTTTCTTTAGCATGTCCAGATTTTTAAAAAACCAACATGTTCAATAGTTATCTAAAGTGGTAAGTATTTTATATTAAATATAAATCAACACTTTTATCAAGGTGTTGATAGTTATTTCTAATTTGACAACTTCACTTAAAATTAAATAGAAGATACTTCAATTTACCAAGCATTGTCAAATATAATAATTTGCTCAGTATATTTCAAGGCCCACTTGATAAACTTCATTCACTATCATAACCATAAAATGTTATGAAGACAGTTTAGAATCTGTAGAGAAAGATTACTATCTGAAACTCCCCTATCATAATATCTAAACCCAAAAATATTTGATTCCAAGCTCTCTAGCAACTTCAAAAAGTCCAAAGTTCCTTGTGTTATATCAAGAATTTTCTTATTGACATTCTGTCACATTGTGTTTGGAAAAAACTATAACAGAAAAGAAAATAGTGTTAAAGAGTAGAATGAAAATCACGTGACAGATGTTTCTAGTTTTAGTTTGGACAGTTGGGACTGGAAATAAACATTTATAAGCTATCTCAATTTGTTTGACAAATATCAAGATATGTTGCTTTAAACACCAAATTCTGGTATTTAAGAATTTTCAAAAGTGTGACTAGTTTTCATGGGACTAGAAACACAGTTGTCCATACTGTCCACTTCATAGGTAAAATATTAGTAGGTATCAGATTTATCATGAGGCTTTTCCCCATCAGTCTTGTCATTGTATTCTTTCATGGACTGTACCATCTATCTATACCTGGGAATCTTGGTTAGTAGAAACTACTACCACTTCTCCTCCAGAGAACTCCCTGATATTTAGTGTGGAAACATTTACCTAGGATATTGAGATCCTGAAACCATCTGCATCAATGTGATGAATTATTTACAATATGAGTGCCAACCAACTTTCCATGCAGGATCACTCTAGATTTCAATGTTACATTTATGTCCTAATAAATATTTATATTTCAGTACTGAAATTATCTTCCAGAGATACTAACTACACTCGGTTATGTTTCTCATCCAAGTTGATCACAATTTAATGTTCCATCTTAATATGTCTGAAGTCTTTAAATCTATACCTGGGCAATAATCCCCCAAGAGTCTATTTCCAATGCCACTTAATGCCTTCTATATTCACTTGGGCTACCGAGTACAAAGAAAAATGTACACAGCACTTGTAGGACCAGGGGCTACCACCATCATGGCCATGCACCTGCAGGCACTCACTGAATTCGGACAGATGGAAAAGAAATAGTGAAGCAAAATAACAGTGGGCCATTCCTTTATTAAAGTCTTGCACCAGCTGATGAGCTAATACACAGGGAAAACACTTTCCTTTTCATTCAGGGCTTCCAAAGCCCTGAAGCATTCTCTAGTTCCATAACCAGGAGAATCTTCTCCGATTCCTCCTAGAATCAAAGACCTCACCAGTCTCAGCAGAGCTCACAAAGCTCCTCACTTCCAGTTCCCCATCTGCACACCTTCTCTTTCCCTGCCAACATGGCTTCTTCTTCAGCACTCAGCACTCTCTCTGCTCTCCCTGCAAAACTACCTGGGCCCACAAAGACCCCTCCTCCAGCACACATTAACAAAACAATGGCCCTTCCCAAGCAGGAAGGTAATTTGCAATTTCACAGACTACATGTACCTGGTGCTGCCCAGCCCCTAATGCAAACTATTCAATATAAGCGAACAAATATAAAAATCATATTTTACAAACTTATTTGACCAACAGCACCATATTGCCACAATTTAAGTATTCTCATTATCAATGAAAATTATATCCAGACAGAGTTTAAATATGAAAGTGTTTTCTAAGAGGAAGCACTAACAAATGAAAGATAAGGTATATTTATTTTGCATAAATCTCAATCAGATGAGATTTCATTTTCAAAAATGATTATTAGTGATTCTGTAAGAATAATGGTCAATTCTCTTAATGATCCATTATTCAGACTTATTAATTTAGATTTCTTAAAGTTTTTTTAAATTACTTTCTATTCGCCAATAGGAAATAGCTATTCTTGTAATGTCTCCAGTACTTCCTATTGACTAAATTCTTATTCTTTATTTTTCTTGTTAGAGACAAATTTTTAAAGGAGGTATCTCATTCATTTTGTCTCCTTCATTTGTAAGCAGATTTATTTTTCTCTTCTGTATCTCTTTTAAATTGATACACTTATCTTGTATGGATCCATCTTTTCCCACTAGCCTTTATTCTGGAAGCCACTCTTATTTTTCAATGCTTTTATCAGTGTATCTTAAAATATATATATTTGAAATTTTATCCTTTATAATTCTAGCGCACTTTTTAAAAATATAGTTACATAAGCTCTCTTTTATAAGGATAAATTGAATGTTTTCTTTTATCATTTGAAAAAAGAGGTCCATAGATAGGCTTTAAGAAGCCTAGAAATCCTCTGAACGTTTATGCAAAAACTGTAATGTTCATTTGCAGAGAAAAAATTCATCCATTTCAAGCTTTCTCAGAGGGTTTTGAAAGACAAAAGAACATAACTCCTATTGGGAACAGTCCACAGCATACAAGTCCCCACGTACACCAGCCCACACAGCTCCACCACCCTAGCTCTGCTGTCCTTTCTAGGTGGCAGCTGCATTTTTCTCAGCTAAGAAATGGGAAAAGACTGACTCAGAAAGATCCCCTCATCATACAAATATTGATGTTTAGCAAGTTGCTAGTTCCCACGTCTATCTAATTCACCCAACTCTTCTTATGAACAATAATCAGCCCCAGTTTTGCAACCAGGGCAAGGGAAGATAGTTTTCTCACTTTAGAAATTAGAGAGAAAAAGTTATATAGAGTCATTTTTATGCTGTGATTGGCCTAAGAATTTACCGATGGCTATTTCCAAGGAATATGCACTACAAGTTCTGACCTGATTTCTACTTGGGCCCTGCCTATGTAGGTCATTCTAAGAAAAGGCAAGGAAACATTTTATTTTGTTGCTTTTTAGCTTTTCCTCTTAAAGACCATCATTTAGTTATTCCAGTTTTATAACTCTAAGCCAAATCTTTCTTCTGATGTTCAGACCCATATAATCAACTCCAGTGTTTCTCCATCTGGATGCCCACAGAGAGCCTTCCTTCTCCCACAGCATCCCTGCCTAATCTCAATCCACAACAACAAGGACTCTTTCATTCCTATTTGTTTTCCTGTCTAACTTGGGCCTGGTCCATACTAGAGGTCTGTAGATGTTTGCTAATGCACAAATAAATGTAATTTTAAACCAGCTTTTTATAAAGCCATTATTTATTATTAGGTATTATTTTAAAATACGTAACCTGAATTATTGATAGAGTAATACAAAAAAAAAATAGAGTCTTGAGGTATTCTGTTTAATTTTTTTGTTCTGTTAATAGATTTTAATAGTTCTTAAGACAATTTTTACTAAATCTATACATAATGAGCAAAAAATAAAAGCATAACCATAAGTTTCTTAAATTTCTTAGCCTGGATCTACTTTATATACTAACATGTTAAAAGTGGACCATTTCTATCTTAGTTTTGGGTATGGAACAGAGAACACTGATAGTTACTCTTAGTTCTCTATACCTAACTGCCACAGCAAACTTCAAGTCAAACGAAGTCTAAGCTGGGGGTGATAGAGAAGACTTAATTCATTTTTTTTTGTTTTAAGACAAGGCAGAATAGGAGAGAGAGGGGAGGAGGAAGGGAAAGAGAGTAAGAGAAAGGGAAGCATTCATTTGTTGTTCCACTCAGTCATACACTCATTGGTTGCTTCTTTTGTGTGCCTTGACTGGGGATGGAACCCGCAACCCTGTCCTTTCCAGAAAAGGCTCTTAATTGACTGAGCTAACTGGCTAGGGCCAAGAAGCCTTAATTTGATATGAAGTGTAAAGTTTTGCATGTGGAACTTGAAACAAGAATTGGTTTCATGACAAAATGGACTCCAAGGCTTTGGATTTTCTGGGAGTGACTGAAAAAAAGTCATGGGACCTGACAATATTTCATCCAAAGAGCAGGTAAGATCTACTCAGAGCAAGTTTGAATGAACAAAGGGAAAAGACAGCACTTTTATTTCCCCAAATTATTACCATCACAATACAAAATTATGCTTTGAAGATCAAAATAGTTAATGTCAGTAATGTGATAATATCAGGATACTTGAAATGTTTTCTCTAAGAAATAGTGATTCACTTACATGATCCAAGGTAGCAGTTCTAAATTCTACATCTTGCAGTTACGGAAGCTATAGATGACAGTATCTCCATATTCAACTACAACAATTTTCTCCTTAACTTTAAAATATATATTTGCAATAATATAAATAAATGCTCCCAAAAAAATATTTAATTTTTTTATTATTTAATAAACTACATTATATTTACCAGTGGGCATGGAAAAAAATGTATTATAAATTATCTTCTCTAAGCAGATCTATAATTTATTAGGACATAATAGATTCTCAACATATTATAGATAATAAAGTAGTAAACATTTTAGATGATAATAATGATTGGTCTATAAACTATTATCTAGTACATGCTGAAAATATAATAAGGCCCTGAAGAAATAATTTAAAATGGCAAACAAGAAGGTTTGTTTGCTTATGCCATGACTAAATTTAGTCTCACCATGCACTTGGTCTGACATATTCTCTTAGTGGAAAGCAGACAACCAGATCTAAAATCTGAGAAATATTTCACAATCATCCTAAAAAGAATAGAGTGCTAAGTGCAAAGGCACCCTGGGATCCAGTATGTCTGCATAACAGAAACCAGGAAGGTGAGAAAGGAGAAACTCTTGATTTGGTCCATCGGTTGGCTGCTTTCTGTGCACATTGCCTGAATCATTTCCTACTCCCAATTTCCTCACACCCCAGCACTTCTGTGTGTTGGTCCTGATAGAAGTTTTGTTTTTGCTGATCAAGGGACTTTAGAAGCTTCCATTTCTTTAAGGCTCTGAAAAGACTTAAATTTCTACAGATGAGGTGATGCATAATATATGCCAAGTTAAGAAACCAGTCATTAGAAGTGAGTGGACAATAGATGAGGTGGGTATACTCTGTTGCCCATTAGGGCCTTGAGGAGGAATGTGGGGACTGCCTCACTACTTCCTTGGGTTCTGCTTGGCTACATCTTCTCAGGCCACTGCCACAGATCACCCTCCTGGCCAACTTTGCAAAGAGACCTGTAAAGCCAGTAGTCAAGGCCACTATCACAGCCGCCTGACCCATGCAGGTTCACATTAGATTCGAACAGTCGGTAATGAAACAATGGAGCCAAGAACTGGTGAGCCATCAGCTTTAATTCTAGCTTGCACCTGGCGGGCAAGCAAAAACACACACTGGGCTCCAAAACCCATGCATTCAGTGCTCACAAAGCTACTGACTTATCCGAGTTTCCTAGAATCAAAGATTTCTAGCTCACCAGACTTATTCACCGCTGTTCCCCATCTCCTCCTGCACAAACTCTTAACAAACTGGCTTCTCACTCAGCACTCCACCATCTTGGCTTCTTTCCCTCCTCCACGTGGCCTTATTCTGCTCTCCTCTCTGATACTAATCTCAGGAACCCAGGAACCGAGAGAGAGATCAAGCTACTGTTCTCTCCCACTTTATAGCAGACTCAAAACCTTTAATCCAATTATACAAACAAGGAAGTCTCTGATACAAAGTCACCCATCTGAGGCATAATGGGATTCCTCCCTACATCACCACCCTACATCATCCAATCAGTCAAGGGTGTGGAGAAGAGCTTACTCTTAAAACAAAGCCTTAAGCTATAATGACCCGGCCTGCCCACAGCCTGTTCCAGAACACACATTAATATCAATGAACTTCCATGTGGACAGCTCCATCTTTAACAAAGTGAGCATAATATATTTTATCTGCCCAACAAGACTTCATCTCAGAACAGCCATCTGTCAAGTCCATTCCTTCTAAGTTTATGCCAACACAGTGCCACCCTGAATCTTTGGCTTTATGCTGAAATCTTCTTTGTTTCCATTTATATATCAAAAGGTTTCTCAGTTTTGATATGATTTGGGTTCTTCTTTTAGGTTCTGTGACAACCTCTTTTACAGTGACAACCTGCCCTCTTGCCCTCTACTTTTACATTTACTCAGAGCCGTAGTTTATAGGGCCCTGTTAAGACACCACAGCCAAGTATATCCTTGAATGTATCATTTGCAGAAACTCACGTCCTCATCCTCACACACTCTTTTCACAGGTGTCCTGATAACAAAGCCAGTTTCAATACCATCCCAAAGCCTGCCTTCTCCCTCTAGCCACCATCTCCCAACCCTGGTCTCTGCTATTTCTCTTGCTTCCTGCTGAAAGCTACCTTAGCAAATGTGTAGGCCACTCCTATGGTGGAAAAGCTGAGGGAACATCCATGTCCATCACCAATTGACAAGAAGAAACCCTACCTTTCCCAGTAGCTATCCAAAGTTCCCACAAGTTAATTCCTTTGATTTAAACACAACAAACAACAAAACAACCCAGAAAGTAGAAAAGAGCTGTTAGATAAAATGCCCCTATCTCTGCAGTAGACCCTTGGAAGATTTAATGTTCATACAGCTTCTCAGAGACATTCTACATGACCCAGCAACGAAACCTGTTTCTTTTGTTACAGTTCCACAATGTGCCACGTGGATTTGCTCTTTTTCATCCTTGCCTCCCTTATGTTTTCCCCTCCCTCTTGGTCCTCTGAGATTGCAACTTCCAATAAACCATTAGCAGTTATCTCTTGTTGTCTAAGAAATCTATATAAAGAGGGTATAAAATAAACTATTTACCTTAGTCAATGTTTTTTATTAGTTGACAGTCTTTACTAATGTTTAATGTCTCTCTTTTAAACACTAAATGAAGGACAATTTCAGCTTTTTATGTGGTCCAATTTACTTATAAATGTATGTACTGAAGATTTCAAGATACAATCATATTTTATGAATGTCTTCTATATCTTTAATCATTAATAATTATTTTTCCAAGATGACCTAATATCTTTGAATCCGACTAAATGAGGAAGTTAGTTGGAAGGTCAAGAGGAAGGTCTTCTGAGATAATCAGAATCAAATCAAGATTGAATTTGCTAGCACTGATGTCACTTCATATTGTTGGATTTATGTGCATGAGGATTGAGCTGGACATTTCTCCTTTTTATGTTGTATTGAGTTGTTTTTTAAATTACAGAAATAAATGCTCAAAGAAGAAATCTTTTGAGTTAAAATGTCCCTGAATCAAATGCTGTAAAGACAAAGTAGCTTTGCTGTTATGTCTGTCAAAGCCTCCTAGCTACACTTCACATTTGGTGCCTTTATATTTGTTCTTCTATTTCTATTTTGTTAAATAAAATGTTGGAATATATACCAAGAAACACAGATTGTCCATAGCAGCATGAGACTTGGACTGTGGTTGGAAATAATTTAAATGAAACATTACATGGAAACTGAAGAATTTTCCAACTTCCCAATTTAACTTGTGAATAAATTATACCCCCCTCAAAAATATTGTAACATAACAATATTATACTAAGACATCTAGATCTCTAAATATATGATAGGTAGGTAGGTAGGTAAGCAGGTAGGTAGATTATATTTGTATATAAATTATATTTTGAAAGAAATAAATATTAAATATATTCTTTTTAACAAAAAGATTACTAAATCCTACCAGAATAAAGTACCAAATATAGAAAAGTCCCTAGAACTTAATTCTTGCTTGAAAAACTTCTTACCTAAAACATAAATTATGCTTTAAAATATTTTTAAGTTTATTTATTGATTTTAGAGAGAGATGAAGGGAGGGAGGGAGAAAGAAGCAGAAAATAGAACTGTTCTTGTATGTGCCTTGATCAGGATTAAACCTGCAACCTCTGTGCATCAGGACAATACTCTAACCAACCAAGCTATCTTGCCAGGGTTAAATTATGCTCTTAATGAGAATACTTACCCAAAACATACATCCAATGATCAGATAAATGACATTCAATGATAAGGATGTAAATAATCATGGAAATGCTTTTCCAGTTGGGCAACTAGAAATATTCATTTTATTCCACAGTTCTCCAAAATGCTGTGTTGCTTATCAAGTTTTAAAATAACTGTTTCCGTGTCCACATTTTGGCAGCCACAAACTATGGCGTGACTAGAACTTTGCTCATGTTACTTTGGATTCACAGGCTATGTTTAAATGCAGCTTTCAGGCTGGATTGCTGCATGCAGAATCTAGCTAAACTGGTTGCAAAGATATTCATAAAATGTTAAGATATCTAAAAGATCTAATTATTAAAAACATTTTAAATCTATAGACACAGACATAGACCAGGCTAAGGTCCAACATATGCCTCAGAATGACAGAAGACACTTGGAGGCTGATGCAACTCTTAAAAGTTGGTAACAGATGACCCTAATTGGTTCTAAAAACCAGTCCTGACATAATCACATGATGGGCTACTAGAGAAGTGTCCTAAAAAAATTATTTCCAGCCCAATTAATATCTCCCCTAAAGGGGCAAGACATCAACAGAGAAAATAGTAGCTATGTCACTGGTTCTGCAGTATTGCTCTGGCTTCCTTGGCTCTTGTATTCTCCAGAGATGAAAGACAAGAATGCAAAATGGGTAGTAGTTTATTTAGCAAAGAGAAAGTATACTTGGAAAACTTCCAAGTGGACAAGTCAGACTGATCTGGGTGCCCTACTTGGTCACATTGTTAGGTCTTTAGGCTTAACTAGATAACTCCCCCTCCTTCTGAATCCTCCTCCCCACCCAGCTCCTTCCTGCCCATTGAATGCACACACTTCTGCCTATAGTGGGCGATCACATACCTGCGCTGTTGTATTTTGAGGCCACATACATGCTCTTTTCTATCATTTTTCCCCTTTGTGTCTAACCTCCCCAGTGGAAGGTCATATATGAGTCACCACCTTGTTTGTCAGTCCCATTGCACATGCTTCCCATGGGTGTGGAGCTGCCCGGGCCAATAACAGAGGCTGGAGGGGACCATGGTCAGCCACCTGGTTATCAGCTGATGGTTGTGTTTAATGTTGAAATCCTCTTCCCCTTTCTGTTGCCCTCTCCCAGCTCATATCTGATCAGCTACCTACTTTAACAGATACACCAGTAAGAAAATGTAACAAATAATTTTATTCTTATACATTTGAAGACTTAGATTAAATGAAAAGATTTCTAGAAAAACAATAACTTACCAAAACATACCCAAGAAGATATTAAAATCTGAGTGGTCCCATAATCATAAAGACCATCGAAGTAGACTTTAAAACTTTCCTACAAAGGAAACAGTGGGCCAAGATAATCTTATAGGTAATTTCTACAAAATTTTAAAGGAACAAATAATTCCAGTTTTAAACAAACTATTCTAGAGTATAGAAAAAGCAGGAAAAAGAAAACAACTTATTTTATAAAATGTTAATACTAAAACCAAACAAAGACAGTAAGAAAAGGAAAACCACAGGCAAATATCATTTGTGTACATGGATCCAAAAATCCCAAACAAGGTATTAGTAAACTTCATCACTATCCAGTTTCTATCAAGAATACGAAGTTGAGACTTGTGGTTTTAGCTCCAAGATATAAAGAACTTAGAAGCTACTCTTCTCATCCTTACAACAAGAAAAAGCTGAACAAACTAAAAAATTAAAACATGTCTCGGCTCTATCAGGGGTCTGAGATTGCCAGACTAACTGCCACCCAAACCTGGAGAGAGGCACACTTGGAAAGATACAGTAACTGTTGGGCAGATAAAATATAATATGCTCTGTGAAGCCAGTACTCGAGGTCAGGATCACAGCCGCCCGTCCAGTGCAGGTTCGCATTAGATTCAAACAGTCGGTAATGAAACAACGGAGCCAAGAACTGGTGAGCCATCAGCTTTAATTCTAGCTTGCACCCGGCGGGCAAGCAAAAACACACACTGGGCTCCAAAACCCACTCATTCAGTGCTCACAAAGCTACTGACTTATCTGAGTTTCCTAGAATCAAAGGTTTCTAGCTCACCAGACTAATTCACCTCTGTTCCCCATCTCCTTCTCTCTACATAAACTCTGCACAAACTGGCTTCTCCCTCAGCACTCTGCCATCTTGGCTGCTTCTCTCCTCCACGTGGCCTTAATCGGCTCTCCTCTCTATACTTCAGGAACTGAGAGAGCTCAAACTACTGGTCTCTCCTACTTTATACCGTAGACTCAAAACCCTTAATCCAATTATACATACAAGAAAGTCTCTGATACAAAGCCTTAGGCTACAACGACCCGGCCTGCCCGCAGCCTGTTCCAGAACACACATTAATATCAACGAACTTCCATGTGGGCAGCGCCATCTTTAACAAAGTGAGCATAATATATTTTATCTGCCCAACATACTCACTTTGTTAAAGATGGCGCTGCCCACATGGAAGCCCATCATCCAGGTGATATTATTTGCCCTTATGCTTGGTATGGGTGTAGGGGAAAGGCTGTAATGTAAGCAGGCCAGGGTCATTATTGCCTAAGGCTTAGTTTTAAGAGTAAGCTTTTCCCCACACCCTTGACTGATTGGATGACGTGGGGTGGTGCACTATCATGAGGAATCCCATTATGCCTAAGATGGATGACTTTGTATCAGAGACTTTCTTGTCTGTAGATTGGATTAAGGGTTTGGATTTCTACAGTATAAAGTGGGGCAGACCAGGAGCTTGCACTCTTGGATCCTGAGGTATTAGAGAGGAGAGCAGATTAAGGCCACGTTTAGGCCAGGAGAAGCAGCCAAGGTGGCAGAGTGCTGAGGGAGAAGCCAGTTTGAGCAGAGTTTGTGCTGGAGAAGGAGATGGGAAACAGAGGTGAATAAGTCTGGTGAGCTAGAAACCTTTGATTCTAGGAAACTCAGATAAGTCAGTAGCTTTGTGAGCACTGAATGAGTGGGTTTTGGAGCCTAGTGTGTTTTTGCTTGCCCGCCGGGTACAAGCTGAAATTAAAGCTGATGGCTCACCAGTTCTTGGCTTCGTTGTTTCATTACCGACTGTTCGAATCAAATGCAAACCTGCACGGGTCAGACGGCTGTGATAGTGGCCTTGGCTACTGGCCTTACAGTAACCTAGGCCCAAGCACCAGAGCGGGATCTTTGCAGCCATAAACTGAGAGGTATGATTGAGTGGCAGAGTTGACAACTGCTGAAGGCTAAGTATGTACTAACACAAGCTTAATAAACTGCTAGGGCCACAGTCTTAGTCTTAGCATGGCCCTCCGATTTTCATGGGTTTCTTTCCAGGCGTTCCAGTAGGTCCTCACTTGAGGTTCTGAGGACTGGGGAAGTGTAAAGCCAGTAGTCTCGACCAGGATCACAGCCGCCTGACCCGTGCAGGTTCGCATTAGATTCGAACAGTCAGTAATGAAACACAGGAGCCAAGAACTGGTGAGCCATCAGCTTTAATTCTAGCTTGCACCCGGCGGGCAAGCAAAAACACACACTGGGCTCCAAAACCCACTCATTCAGTGCTCACAAAGCTACTGACTTATCTGAGTTTCCTAGAATCAAAGGTTTCTAGCTCACCAGACTTATTCACCTTTATTTTACATCTCCTCCTGCACAAATTCTGCTCAAACTGGCTTCTCCCTCAGCACTCTGCCATCTTAGCTGCTTCTCCTCACCTCCATGTGGCCTTACTCTGCTCTCCTCTCTAATACTAATCTCAGAAACCCAGGAACCCAGAGAGCAAGCTCCTGGTCTGCCCACTTTATAACATAGATTCAAAACCTTTAATCCAATTATACAAACAAGAAAGTCTCTGATACAAAGCCACCCATCTGAGGCATAATGGGATTCCTCAGGAGAGTGCACCACCCTACATCATCCAATCAGTCAAGGGTGTGGAGAAGAGCTTACTCTTAAAACTAAGCCTTAGGCCATAATGACCTGGCCTGCTTACATTACAGCCTTTGCCCCACACCCATCCCAAGCATAAGGGCAAATAATATCACCTGGGTGACAGGCTTCCATGTGGGCAGCTCCATCTTTACCAAAGTGAGCATAATATATTTTATCTGCCCAACAGGAAGGATTCACTGTGGCTTCAACATGTGGAGGGGAAGAGTAATCCCTGTGGAATCTATCCACAGACGTCTCTATTAAGAAGGCCTACTCTCCCGGGAGTCAGGGTCTTTGCCTTAACACAATTCTGAAACCGGATCCAGCTAAAGGAAAAAATTCCCTCCTTTTCCAGCCCCTTCCAGCCTTCCTGTCTCAGTCAAGAAAAAAAGCAAAAACCATAGTGAACAGGGGACAAGGCTTCAAGGAAATAGATTTGAAAAGCTACAGCCTAGGAAGGAGGAATGGGGAAGGGTAATAAAAGAAACCACTGGAGGAGGAACAAAAGCACTTGTGGAGGCCACAGCCCTAGACACCATCTCCCTAAAACACAGACTTGTTCAGAATATTATAGAATGCTCCTCCTCTCTTGCCCCTACCACCACATCAACAGGGCTTCCGGATAAATATACTGGATTATAGCTTAAAGAGCTGCAAGATAGGCTCTCTCTGAGAAGCATTATGCAAGGAAACCCCAAAGCAGAGAGAGAAGACCAAAACAAAGGTGCTAGAAGAATTTGAAGCCTCTAGAACTATAGCTACATTACAACCTGTAGGAAAATGGCTGGAGATTGGAATGCTGCCCTGAAACAAGTTTTACGTGCAGATTTAGGAAAGACAAATCCTGCAGAGATAGAACACTACCCTGGCAATCACTGATAAGACTGTTTAATGGAAGCTTTTAAACCTTATAGCCATTTCCTGCATACCTGCAAGGTTTTAGTTAATCATCCTTCTCTGTTCCTGAGCCTATGCTCAGGAACAGATATACTTCCTTGCTGATTAAAGAAACAAATAAACATGATAAGGCTGCAGAGATCTGGGCTCTCAGTCCTAGAGGCTGGGAGTCCCCTGTACCCATCCTTAATTATAATTGTGTGTTTCTTCTTAAATCCTACAGCACCTTCCTCTCATACACACCCACTGCAGAGCTGGTCTCTGCACAACCTACCTCCTACCAAGATTATCATAAATCCTGTCACTAAAGCCATGTTAAATTAGTTCCTATTACCCAATAAAATATGTCCTGCTTAAAACAGAAAGTACACGTATGCCAAAATAATTATTTTAGAAGAGAAAAAGCAATCAGAACCAGACTCAGATATGAGGAGGAAGAACAGGGGAGGATAAAGGGGGGATAAGGAGAAGAACAGCTTTTTAATCCACTCATCTACTTAACACTGTCCTGTTCCACTGATCTGTCAGCTTCCACAATGAGTAACTGAATAGATGGTAATATAAATTAATGTACAGAAAAAGGAATCATTTTGGGATTCCTTTTTCCCAAAAGGTGGAGGTGGAGTTGGAGAGTAAGATAATGAGTTTAGTTTTGAACAAATCAAGTTTGGATATTCTATTCATAGCCAGGTGGCAATGCTCAATAAGCATAAAAATAACAAAACACTAGTTTCCATAGTGAAGAAACAAAGTCAGAATACACTCTGATATTGTTAGGAAATGTTTGGTGTCAATAATTATTATGGTCAGAGGCATTTCCTAGAAAAATGTGCTGCCTGAAAAAAAAGTATGAAAAATTACTGCTAAATTTTAGCCCTAATTTATAACACTGTATTATAATATACATTTGAAAAGTTGCTAAGGGAGTTGATCTTAAAAGTTTTCATCACAAGAAAAAGGAATGTGTAACTATGTATGGTGACAGGATTTAACTGGATTTATTGTGATCCTTTCACAAGATATACAAATATTAAATCATTATGGTGTACACCTAAAACTGATGTTTACATAGATTCTAGTGTCCCCCAATTACATCCTCCCCTCCCCAGTGTTCCCCAGTATATCCCCCTTGCCCCTCTCCCCATAACGCCCTTGCCCTTCCCACCAGGATTTGCTTTTCTGCTCTAATCCCATCCTATCATCCTATCATCCCCTTTCCCTCTGTTCGCTTTCCCTCTGGATGCTTTGATCCCACCTCTGTCTCTATTCCGCTCCTCAGTTCATATTGTTCATCGGATTCCTCAGATGAGTGAGGTCATGTGGTATTTTTCTTTCTCTGCCTGGCTTATTTCACTTAACATAATAGTTTCTGGGTCCATCCATGTTGTCACAAAAAGTAGTATTTCCTTCTTTTTCATGCTCCATAATAATCCATTGTGTATATGTACCAGAGCTTTTTTTAATTTGAATTATTTTTATTAATTTTAATGGGGTGACATTGATAAATCAGGATACATATGTTCAGAGAAAGCATCTCCAGGTTATTTTGACATTTCATTATGTTGCATACCCATCACCCAAAGTCAAATTGTCTTCCGTCACCTTCTATCTGGTTTTCTTTGTGCCCCTCCCCTACCCCTACCCACTTCCTCTCCTCCTCCCCATTCCTCCCCCCACCCCACTTAACCAGCACACTTTTGTCCATGTCTCTGAGTCTCACTTTTATGTCCCATCTATGTATGGAATCATATAGTTCTTAGTTTTTTCTGATTTGCTTATTTTACTCAGTATAATGTTATCAAGGCCCATCAACATTAATGTAAATGATCCAATGTCATAATTGCTTATGGCTGGGTAGTATTCCATAGTATATATGTACCAAAGCTTTTTAATCCACTTGTCCACTGATGGACACTTGGCTGTTTCCAGATCTTCACTATTGTGAACAATTCTGCCATAAACATGGGAGCGCATTTCTCCTTTTCCAACAGTGCTATGGTATTCTTAGGGTATGTAAAGCCAGTAGTCAAGGCCACCATCACAGCAGCCTGACCCATGCAGGTTCGCATTGGATTTGAACAGTCGGTAACGAAACAGCGGAGCCAAGAACTGGTGAGCCATAAGCTTTAATTCTAGCTTGCACCTGGCGGGCAAGCAAAAACACACCCTGGTCTCCAAAACCCACACATTCAGTGCTCACAAAGCTACTGACTTATCTGAGTTTCCTAGAATCAAAGCTTTCCAGCTCATCAGACTTAATTCACCTGTTCCCCATCTCCTCCAGCACAAACTCTTAAGAAAATGACTTCTTCCTCAGCACTCTGCCATCCTGGCTGCTTCTCCTGGCCTCTTTGTGGCCTTACTCTGCTCTCCTTTCTAATACCTCAGGAACCAAGAGAGAGAGGAAGCTACTGGTCTCTCCCACTTTATAGTGTAGAATCAAAACCTTTAATTCAATTATACAAACAAGGAAGTCTCTGTATAATGGGATTCCTCAGGAGAGTGTACCACCCTACATCATTCAATCAGTCAAGGGTGTGGGGAAAACCTTACTCTTAAAACCAAGCCTTAGGCCATAATGACCTGGCCTGCTTACATTACAGCTTTTCCCCCACATCCATCCCAAGCATAAGGGCAAATAATATCACCTGGGTGACAGGCTTCCATGTGGGCAGCTCCATCTTTAACAAAGTGAGCATAATATATTTTATCTGCCCAACAGGGTATATTTCTAAAAGTGGAATAGCTGGGTCAAAGGCAGTTTGATTTTTAATTTATTGAGGAATCTCCATACTGTTTTCCTCAGTGGCTGCACCAGTCTGCATTCCCACCAGCAGAGCAGGAGGGTTCCCTTTTCTCCACATCCTCGCCAGAACTTAATCTGTGTTGTTTTGTTGATGAGCACCATTCTGACTGGTGTGAGGTGATATCTCATTGTGGTTTTAATTTGCATTTCTCTAATGATTAGTGATGTTGAGCATTTTTTCATATGCATATTGGCCATCTGTATGTCCTCTTTGGAGAAGTGTTCATTGCCCATATTTTTGATTGGATTGTTTATCTTCCTTGTTTTGAGTTTTACAAGTTCTTTATAAATTTTGGTTATTAACCCCTTATCAGACATATTGTCGAATATGTTCTCCCATTGTGTAGTTTGTCTTCTCATTCTGTTCTTATTGTCTATAGCTCTGCAAAAGCTTTTTAGTTTGATATCGTCCCATTTGTTTATCCTGTCTTTTATTTCATTCCCCGTGAAGATAAAATCATCAAATATATTGCTGTGAGAGATGTCGGAGAGCTTACTGCCTATGTTTCCTTCTAAGATGCTTAATGGTTTCACTGCTTACATTCAAGTCTTTTATCCATTTTGAGTTTATTTTTGTGAATGGTGTAAATTGGTAGTCTAGTTTCATTTTTTGCAAGTAGATGTCCAATTTTCCCAACACTATTTGTTAAAGAGGCTGTCTTTACTCCATTGTATGCTCTTACCTCCTTTGTCAAATATCAGTTGTCCATAGAGGTGTGGGTTTATTTCTGGGTTTTCTGTCCTGTTCCACTGATCTATATTCCTGTTCTTATGCCAGTACCAGGCTGTCTTGAGTACAATGGCCTTGTAGTATAACTTGATGTCAGGAAGAGTGATACCTCCTGCTTTACTATTCCTTTTCAAGATTGCTGAGGCTATTTGTGTCTTTTTTGGTTCAATATGAGTTTTTGGAATATGTGTTATATATCTTTGAAGTATGTCATTGGTATTTTAATTGGTATTGCACTGAATTTATAAATTGCTTTGGGTAATATGGACATTTTAATTATGCTTATTCTTCCTAACCATGAGTACGGTATATGTTTCCACTTGTTTGTATCTTCCTTGATTTCTTTTATCAATGTTTTATAATTTTCTGAGTACAAGTCTTTAATCCCCTAGGTAAAATTTACTCCTACGTATTTTATTTTTTGGGTAGCAATAGTGAAGGGGATTGTTTTCTTAATTTCTCTTTCTGACAGTTCAGTATTGGTGTAAAAAAATGCCTCTGATTTCTGAGTAGTAATTTTATATCCTGCCACGTTGCTGAATTCATTTATCAGGTCCAGTAGTTTTTTGACTGAGACTTTAGGGTTTTCTATATACAATATCATATCATCTGTAAATAATAATAGTTTTACTTCTTCATTTCCATTTTGGATGCCTTTTATTTCTTTTTCTTCTCTGATTGCTGTGGCTAGGACTTCCAGAACTATGTTGAATAAGAGTGGTGAAAGGGGACAGACACCCCTGCCTTGTTTCTGATCTTAAGGGGATTGTTTTTAATATTTGCCCATTGAGTATGATGTTGGCTGTGGGCTTATCATAGATGGCCTTTATCATGTTAAGGTATGTTCCCTGTATTCCCACTTTGCTGAGAGTTTTGATCATGGACGGGTGCTGGATTTTATCAAATGCTTTTTCTGCATCTATTGAAATTATCATGTGGTTTTTGTCCTTCCTTTTTTTTATTTGATGAATCACATTGATTGATTTGCGAATATTGTACCAGCTTTGCCTCTCCAGAATAAATCCCACTTGATCATGGTGTATAATTTTTTTCATATATTGCTGGATCCAGTTGGCTAATTATTTTGTTGAGAATTTTAGCATCTAAATTCATCAGGGATATTGGCCTATAATTTTCTTTGTGTTGTCTTTGCCTGGTTTTGGAATCAGAATTATGCTTACCTCATAAAAGGAGCTTGGAAGTCTTTCTTCCTCTTGAATTTTTTTAAATAGCTTTAGAAAAATAGGAGTTAGTTCCTTGAATATTTGTAGAATTCACCTGTGAAACCGTCAGGTCCTGGACTTTTTTTTTGTTGGGATTTTTTTGATAACTGTTTAGATCTCATTTGTTGTAATCAGTTTGTTTAGGTTTTCTGATTCTTCCAGATTGATTTTTGGAAGATTGTATGTTTCAAGGAATTTGTCCATTTCATCTAGGCTGTCTAGTTTTTTGGCATACAGTTCTTTATAGTATTTTCTTACAATATTTTGTATTTCTGTTGTGTCGGTTGTTACTTCTACATTTTCATTTCTAATTTTATTTATTTGAGTCCTCTCTTTTTTTTCCTTGGTGAGTCTAGTTAAAGGTTCATCGATCTTGTTTACCTTTACAAAGAACCTGCTCCTGGTTTCATTGATCCTTTATATTGTTTCTTTAGCCTCTATGTCATTTATTTCTGCTCTGATCTTTATTATTTCCTTACTTCTACTACCCCTAAGTTTTACTTGCTGTTCTTTTTCTAGTTCTTTTAGATGTAGGGTTAAGTTGTTTATTTGAGCTTTTTCTAGCTTCTTAAGGTATGCCTGTAATGCTAAGAACTTCCCTCTCAGTACTGCTTTTGCTGTGTCCCATAAATTTTGAGTTGATATATGCTCATTATCATTTGTTTCCCTTGAATTTTTTTATTTCTGCTTTGAACTCATTGTTAACCCATTCATTATTTAATAACATGCTATTTAGTTTCCAAGTGTTTGAGTATTTTTCAGTTTTTCTGTTGTGTTTGATTTCTAGTTCCATGCCATTGAGATCAGAGAAAATGCTTGATATGATTTTAATCTTCTTAAATTTGTTGAGACCACTTTTGTGTCCTAATATGTGGTCTATCCTAGAGAATGTACCCTGAGCAATTGAAAATAATATATATTCTGCTGCTTTATGGTGAAAGGTTCTGAAGATATCTATTAAATCAATTTGATCTAGTGTAGCCTTTAAGTCTGCTGTTTCTTTTAATTTTCTTTCTTCAGGATCTATCTCGAGATGTTAATGGAGTATTGAAATCCCTTACTGTTATAGTATTGCTGTTGATCTCACCCTTTATATTCATCAAAGTCTGCTTTATATATTTAGATGCTCCTATATTAGGCATGTAGATATTTATAATGGTTATGTCTTCCTGTTGGATTGCTCCCTTTATCATTATATAGTGTCCTTCTTTATCTCCTACTATAGCCTTTCTTTTAAAGTCAATTTTGTCAGATATAAGTACAACTACCCCAGCTTTTTTATTACATTTCTGTTTGCATGAAATATTTTTTTCCATCCTTTTACCTTTAGTCTATGTGCATCTTTTGTTTTAAGGTGGGTCTCCTGTAGATAGCATATGTATGGATCCTGTTTTCTTATCCACACAGCTATTCTATGTCTTTTGATTGGATCATTTAATCCATTTACATTTAACGTTATTATTGATATGTAGTTGTTTATTGTCATTTTATTCTTTAAAGCTGTATTCCTCTTTTGCTATATTCTTTTCTCCCGTTGATCTGCTTACAACAGTACCTTTAGCATTTTTTGCAGCATTGGTTTGGTTGTAGTACATTCTTTGAGTTTTTTTGTTTTTGTTTTGTCTGGAAGCTTTTTATTTCTCCTTCATTTTAAATGATAGCCTTGCTGGATAAAGTAACCTTGGTTGTAGGTTTTTGTTCTGCAATTCTTCAAATATTTCTTGCCATTCCCTTCTGGTCTCAAGTGTTTCTGTTGAGAAATTGGTTGTCATTCTTATGGGGCTCCTTTGTAGGTGATAGCCTTTTTTTCTCTGGTACCTTTCAATATTTTATCTTTATCACTTAGCTTTGGTATTTTGATTATGTAAAGCCAGTGGCCAAGGCCACCATCACAGCCGCCTGGCTCATGCAGGTTCGCATTTGATTTGCACAGTCGTAATGAAACAACGGAGCCAAGAACTGGTGAGCCATCAGCTTTAATTCTAGCTTGCACCTGGCGGGCAAGTAAAAACACACACTGGGCTCCAAAACCCACTCATTCAGTGCTCACAAAGCTACTGACTTATCCGAGTTTCCTAGAATCAAAGGTTTCTAGCTCACCAGACTTATTCACCTCTGTTCCCCATCTCCTTCTCACTGCACAAAACTGGCTTCTTCCTCAGCACTCCACCATCTTGGCTGTTTCTCCTCTCCTCCACGTGGCCTTAATCTGCTCTCCTCTCTAATTCTAATCTCAGGAACTGAGAGAGAGCAAGCTCCAGGTCTTCCCCACTATATAGTGTAGAAATCCAAACCTTTAATCCAATCTATACACAAGGAAGTCTCTGATACAAAGTCACTTATCTGAGGCATAAGGGGAGGATTCCTCATGAGAGTGCCCCACCCCACATCATCCAATCAGTCAAGGGTGTGGGGAAAATCTTACTCTTAAAACTAAGCCTTAGGCTACAACAACCTGACCTGCTTACAGCCTATCCCCTACACCTAATAATATAATTATGCCTATCTCAAGCATAAGGGCAAATAATATCACCTGCGTGACGGGATTCCATGTGGGCAGTGCCATCGTTAACAAAGTGAGCATAATATATTTTATCTACCCAACAGATTATGATGTGTCTTGGTGTAGATTTCTTTTGGTTTCTCTTTAATGGAGTTCTCTGTGCTTCTTGAACGTGTGAGACATTTTCCTGCCTCAATTTAGGGAAGTTTTCAGCTATGATTTGATTGAATAAAGTTTGTATCCCTTGTTCTTTCTCTTCTTCAGGAACCCCTATGTAAAGCCAATAGTCACGGTCAGGATCACAATCGCCTGACCCATGCAGGTTCACATTTGATTCGAACAGTCGGTAATGAAACAACGGAGCCAAAAACTGGTGAGCCATCAGCTTTAATTCTAGCTTGCACCCAGCGGGCAAGCAAAAACACACACTGGGCTCCAAAACCCACACATTCAGTGCTCACAAAGCTACTGACTTATCCGAGTTTCCTAGAATCAAAGGTTTCTAGCTCACCAGACTTATTCACCTCTGTTCCCCATCTCCTCCAGCACAAACTCTACACAAACTGGCTTCTCCCTCAGCATTCTGCCATCTTGACTGCTTCTCCTGGCCTCCATGTGGCCTTAATCTGCTCTCCTCTCTTCTATCTCCGGAACTCAGGAACCAAGAGAGAGAGCTCAAGCTACTGGTCTCTCCCACTTTATACCATAGAATCAAAACCTTTAATCCAATTATACAAACAAGGAAGTCTCTGTATATTGGAATTTCTCAGGAGAGTGCAGCACCCTACATCATCCAATCAGTCAAGGGTGTGGAGAAGAGCTTACTCTTAAAACTAAGCCTTAGGCTACAATGACCCAGCCTGCCCACAGCCTGTTCCAGAACACACATTAATATTAACGAACGTCCCTGTGGGCAGCGCCATCTTTAACAAAGTGAGCATAATATATTTTATCTGCCCAACACCCTATATTGAGGATGTTATTTCTCTTCATGTTGTTACAGAGCTCTCTTAGAGTTTTCTCAGACTTTTTGAGTCTCCTTTTTTCTTTCTGCTCTGTTTTTTTGCCTTCATTTATTTTGTCCTCTAACTCACTGATTCGATCCTCAGCTTCATTCATCCTGCTTTTAATTACTTCCATTGTGGTCTTCAATTCTGATAGTGTATTTGTCATTTCTGTCTGATTCTTTTTTATTATTTCAATTTCTTTTTTTATATTTGCTATATCTTTAATTAGGTGTTCATAATGATGATCTATTGTTGTTTTAAGCTCTTTGAACATCCTAACCATCATTATTTTAAACTGCATCCGGTAATTTGGTTATATCTGACTCATTCAGGTCCTTCTCTGGGGATTTCTCTTGATTCATTTGGGTTACATTTCTCTGCCTGCCCATTTTATCTGTGTATAAGAAGGGTTTGGACACTTGAGTTTAATGGGTATTGCCTTTGTGTTCCCTAGGTGTGGTCTGTCTGCAGGCCTGCCACCCCCTCTGTTGCTGCCTAGGGCGTTCAGGTATGGGTGTTGCGGCGTTGGCCCAATGTGGGTGTTGTTGCAGTTTCAGCCTCTCCTCCATGGGAGGAGCTGTGTTCTCATGCCCAGCTCTAGAAGCCTCAGCTGGTCTCGGCCTTTGCCCCGCCCCCACGGGTTGGGTTGCGTGTGGCATTTGGGCCACAAGCCTCAGCCCGAAGAGTAGGGGTGAGCACCTTTGCTCAGCTGTGGGTCTCCGCCTATTCCCAGGCTTCAGCCCCATCCTCGCGGTACGTCAGGCTGCAAGCCTCGGCTCCTCAGGCTGTGCAGGGTTGTGGGTGTGCACTCACCTGCGGACGTCTGCCTTTTCCTGGGCTTTCGCCCTGCCACATGGGCATTGCCCACTGGTGGTTAGGGCTGCAAGCCTTGGAGGGCAGGTGAGGCTGCGCACGGGCGCGCCCTTGCTCAATGGAGGATCTCCACCCATTCCTGGGCTCTTGCCTTTCCCCCGCAGGTGGGGTTGCAGGTGGGCCTGCAGCCAGCCGGACCACTTTTGCACATTCTTTCTGTGCCTGCCCGGCTAGACTGAGCTCACACGGGCCAACCCAGCTTATGCCCCAGCCAACGGAATGGCACTTCCTCATCCTGACTCCGCCCACACTCCAGCAAGCCCTCAGCAGTGTGGGTGGGGGCACTGCAGGTCAGACCCTAACAAACCATACTGTAGTCCTGAAAACTCCCTTCTTCTAAGCAGCTATGCTCTGAGTGCCGTGGGAGAGCTTGTTTGGCTGGTGTCCTGCTTCCATTTGATGGAATTGCTGGTTCCAGGGGAAATATATGCTTCAGATTTGGGGAGTGACTCAGCCCAAGGGTTAGTGTAGCTGTCCGTCAAAGTGTTTCTCTCTGTGCCTCCTAGATTACACTCTCTTCCTGCTGCTCTGGTCCTCCCCTCTTTCCCCTTGTCCCCCAAAGCCCCAGGTGAGTGGTTGTGAGAGAGGTTTTCTGTGTGGTCCCTTTAAGAAGGATCCTGGGTCTGAGAAAACTGTCTCTTTCTCACAAACAGTATCCTGACTTGTTTCGTAGCTAAATACTGTCCATACTCTTCTTCTAGGCTCTGGGCTGCAGGCTGGGGCTTTGTTCCAGGGGCTCAGGTCCTTCCCCTCTTGGCTAAACTCTCTTCCCACCACATGAGTTTCTCTGGGCTGCCGTTGGCTGCGGGGAGGTGGGCAGCCCTTTTTGTGTTTCCACTTTTTCTACCAGTCTCAGTGTGGCTTCTTTAGTGTTCCTTGGTTGAGGAGTCCTCTTAGTTTAGTTGAAAGTTGGTTTTTCCAGATGATGGTTCTTAAAATTAAGTTGTAATCCACTTTGGTTCTGGGAGTTGAAAGCTGGTACATCCACCTACTCCATCACCATCTTGCAGCTATCTGTACCACAGCTTTTTAATCCACTCATCTACTGACGAAACTTGGGCTATTTCCAGACAGATCTAGGCTATTGTGAACAATGCTGCCATAAACATGGGGGTGTATTTCTCCTTTTGAATCATTGATTTGGTGTTCTTGGGATATATTCCTAAAAATGGGATGGTTGGGTCAAAATGCAGTTTGATTTTTAATTTTTTGACGAATTTCCATACTGTTTTCCACAGTGGCTGCACCAGTCTGCATTCCCACCAGCAGTGCAGGTGGGTTCCCTTTTCTCCACATCCTCGCCAGCACTTATTCTGTGTTGTTTTGCTGATGAGTGCCATTCTGACTGGTGTGAGGTGATATCTCATTGTGGTTTTAATTTGCATTTCTCTAATGATTAGTGATGTTGAGCATTTTTTCATATGCCTATTGGCCATCTGTATGTCCTCTATGGAGAAGTGTCCATTGCCCATTTTTTGATTGGGTTGTTTATCTTCCTGATGTTGAGTGTTACAAGTTCTTTATAAATTTTGGTTATTAACCTGTTATCGGACATATTGTCAAATATGTTCTCCTATTGTGTGGTTTGCCTTTTTATTTTGTTCGTATTGTCTTTAGCTGTGCAAAAGCTTTTTATTTGATAATATAGTCCCATTTGGTTATCCTGTCCTTTATTTCACTTGCCCGTTGAGATAAGTCAGCAAATATATTGCTAAAAGAGATATTGGAGAGTTTCTGGCCTATGTTTTCTCTAGGATGCTTATGGTTTCGCGACTTACATTAAGTCTTTTATCCATTTTGGCTTTATTTTTGTGAATGGTGTAAATTGGTGGTCTAGTTTCATTTTTTGGCAGGTAACTGTCCAATTTTCCAAACACCATTTGTTAAACAGACTGTCTTTACTCCACTGTATGTTCTTACCTCCTAAGTCAAATATCAGTTGTCCATAAAGGTGTGGGTTCATTTCTGGGCTCTTTGTTCTGTTCCATTGATCTATATACCTATTCCTATGCCAGTACCAAGCTGTTTTGAGTATAATGGCCTTGTAGTATAACTTGATATCAGGAAGTGTGATACCTCCCACTTTATTCTTCTTTTTCAAGATTGCTGAGGCTACCCATGTTATGTTTTGGTTCCATATGAGTTTTTGCAATATTTGTTCTATATCTTTGAAGGATGTCATTGGTATTTTAATAGAAATTGCATCTAATTTATAAATTGCTTTGGGTAATATGGACATTTTAATGATGTTTATTCTTCCTAACCATGAACACAGTATATGCTTCTACTTGTTTGTATCTTCCTTGATTTCTTTTATCAATGTTTTATAATTTTCCAAGTACAAGTCTTTAACCTCCTTGGTTAAATTTACTCCTAGGTACTTTATTTTTGTTGTTGTTACAATGGTGAAGGGGATTGTGTTCTTAATTTCTCTTTCAGGGAGATCATTGTTGGTGTATAGAAATGCCTCTGATTTCTGAGTATTAATTCTATATCCTGCAACCTTGCTGAATTCATTTATCAGTTCCAGTAGTTTTTTTACTGCGACTTTAAGGTTTTGTATGTGCAGTATCATATCATCAACAAATAATGATAGTTTTACTTCTTTTTTTCCAAATAGAATACCTTTTATTTCTTCTTGTCTGATTGCTGTGGCTAGGACTTCCAGAACTATTTTTTAATATGAGAGGTGAAAGGGGGCACCCCTGACTTGTTTTTGATCATAAGGGGGTTGTTTTTATCTTTTGTTCATTGAGTGTGCTGTTGGCTGTGGGTTTGTCATAGATGGCCTTTATCATGCTGAGGTATGGTCCCTGTATTCCCACTTTGCTGAGTGTTTTGATCCTATATGGATGCTACATTTTATCAAATGCTTTTTCTGCATCTATTGATATTATCATGTGGTTTTATTTCTTCCTTTTGTTTATGAGATGAATCACATTGACTGATTTGTGAATATTGTACCAGCATTGCTTCTCCAGAATAAATTCCACTTGATCATGATGTATGATTTTTTCATGTATTTCTGGATTCAGTTTGCTAATATTTTGTTGAGAATTTTAGCATCTAAATTCATCAGTGATATTGGCCTCTTCTTTCTTTGCGTTGTCTTTGCCTGGTTTTGGAATCAGAATTATGCTCGCCTCATAAAAGGAGCTTGGAAGTAATTCCTCCTCTTGAATTTTTTGAAATAGCTTGAGAAGGATAGGTGTTAGTTCTTTGAATGTTTGGTAGAATTCGCTTGTGAAGCCATCTGGTCCAGGGCTTTTGTTTGTTGGGAGTTTTTTGATAACTGTTTCTATCTCATATATTTAATCAAACTATTTAGGTTTTCTGATTCTTCCAGATTAATTTTTAAAAGATTATATTTTTCAAAGAATTTGTCCATTTCACCTAGATTGTCTAATATTTGGCATACAGTTCTTCATAGTATTTTTTTTACAATCCTTTGTATTTCTGCTGTGTCCATTGTTACTTTTCCACCCTCATTTCTATTTATATATATTTGAGTCCTTTCTCTTTTTTTCTTGGTGAGTCTGGTTAAAGATTCATTGATCTTGTTTAGCTTTTCAAAGAATCAGCTCTTGGTTCCATTGATCCTCTGTATTGTTTTTTTAGTCTCTATGTCATTTATATCCTCTCTGATCTTTATTATCTCCTTCCTTCTACTTCCTTTCGAATTTACTTGCTGTTCTTTATCTAGTTCAGTTAGTTCCAGGGTTAAGTTGTTTATTTGAGCTTTTTTTTTTAGCTTCTTAAGGTATGCTATGAACTTCCCTCTCAGGACTGCTTTTGCTGTGTCCCACAGATTTTGAGTTCTTGTATGCTCATTTTCATTTGTTTCAAGGAAATTTTTTATTTCTTCCTTCATCTCATTGTTGACCCAGTTGTTATTTAATAACATGCTATTTAGTTTGCATGTGTTTGAGTATTTTTCAGTTTTTCTATTGTAGTTGATTTTTAGTTTCATGCCATTGTGGTCAGAGAAGGTGCTTGATATAATTTCAATCTTCTTAAATTTGTTGAGACTCGTTTTATGCCCTAATATGTGGTCTATCCCAGAGAATGGATCATGTGCACTTGAAAAGAATATATAATCTGCTGATTTAGGGTGAAAGGTTTTGAATACATCTATTAAATCCAGTTGATCTAGCGTGTTCTTAATTCTGCTGTTTCTTTGTTAATTTTCTTTTTTGAAGATTTATCCAGTGATGTTAGCAGGGTATTGAAATCCTCTACTATTGCTGTTGATCTCGCCTTTTATGTGCATCAAAGTCAGCTTTATATATTTAGGTGCTCCTATATTAGGTGCATAGATATTTATAATGGTTATCTCTTCCTGTTGGATTGCTCCCTTTATCATTATGTAGTGACCTTCTTTTACCCTTACTATTAAAGTCTATTTTGTCAGATATAAGTATTGCTACCTCAGCTTTTTTTTCATTTCTACTTACATGAGATATTTTTTCCAATCCTTTTATTTTCAGTCTATGTGTATCTTTTGTTTTGAGGTGGGTCTTATGTAGACAGCATATGTATGGTCCTGTTTTCTTATCCATTCAGCTACCCTGTCTTTTTTATTATTTTTATTTATTTAATTGTGTTTACATAGAATCTAGGGTCGCCCTGAATGCATCCCTGCCTCCCCCATATTCTCCTCATTCCCTTTTCCCCCCTCCCCTCTTCTCTTTAGGTTTATCCCATCCATCATCCCCTTTCCCTCTGTCCTCTTTTCCTCTGTTCCCTTTGATCCTTCCTCTGTCTCAATTCTGGTCTTCATTTCTCATTGTTCCTTGGATTCCTCAAATGAGTGAAGCTATATGATATTTTTTTTTCTCTGCCTGGCTTATTTCAGTTAACATAATAGTTTACAGGTCCATTGATGTTGTTGCAAAAGTTAATATTTCCTTCTTTTTCATGGTCCCATAGTATTCCATTGTATATATATGTACCACAGTTTTTTAATCCACTCGGATTAAAATACACTCAAATGGAGCATTTAATCCATTTACATTTAAGGTTATTATTAATACATATGTAGTTGCTTATTTCCATTTTATTATTTAAATCTACATTCCGCTTTTACTAGGTATTTTTTCCCCACTTTGATCTGTCTACAGCAGGTCCCTTAACATTTCTTGCTGCATTGGTTTGGTTGTGATGAATTTCTTGAGGGTTTTTTTTGTTTTGTTTTGTTTTGTTTTTTGTCTGGGAAGCTTTTTACTTCTCCTTCAATTTTAAAAAATAGTTTTGCTGGATAAAGAAGTATTGGTTGTAGGTTCTTGTTCTGCATTATTTTAAATATTTCTTGCCATTCCCTTCTGGCCCCAAGTGTTTCTGTTGAGAAGTCAGATGTCATCCTTATGGGGGCTCCTTTGTAGGTGATTGACTGTTTTTCTCTTACAGCTTTTAGTATTCTTTCTTTATCTCTTTGCTTTGGTATTTTGATTATAATATGTCTTGGTGTGTCTCTTTGAGTTCTTTTTTAATGGGGTTCTCTTCGCTTCTTGAACCTGTGTGACTCTTTGCTGCATTAATTTAGGGAAATATTCAGCTATAATTTCTTCAAACAGGTTCTCTATTCCTTGGTCTTTCTCTTCTCCTTCAGGAACCCCTATTATGCGAATATTGTTTCTCTTCATGTTGTCATAGGGCTCTCTTAGAATTTCCTCACTTTTTGATTCTCTTCTTTTTGCTGTTCTGCTTCCATGCTTTCAGTTATCTTGTCCTCTAAGTTGCTGATTCAATCCTCTGCTTCATCCAGCCTGCTTTTAATTCCTTCTAGTGTAGTCTTCATTTCTGATATTGTGTTTTTCATATCTGTTGGGTTCTTCTTTTTCATTTCTGTTATTTTTGATGCTTACATTTTCTTTCTTTCTTTTATTTTTTTTAAAGGGACAGAAAGAGAGTCAGAGAGAGGGATAGACAGGGACAGACAGGAACGGAGAGAGGTGAGAAGCATCAATCATTAGTTTTTCATTGCCGTTGCAACACCTTAGTTCATTGATTGCTTTCTCACATGTGCCTTGAACGCGGGCCTTCAGCAGACCGAGCAACCCCTTGCTGGAGCCAGCGACCTTGGGTCCAAGCTGGCGAGCTTTAGCTCAAGCCAGATGGGCCCGCGCTCAAGCTGGCGAGCTGGGGGTCTCGAACCTGGGTCTTCCGCATCCCAGTCTGATGCTCTATCCACTGCACCGCCTGGTCAGGCGATGCTTACATTTTCTTTATTGAAGTGTTCATTAAGTCTATATCCATTGTAGCTTTGAGATCCTTAAGCATCCTAACAGTCATTATTTTATAGTCTGCATCCTGTGATATAATTACTTCCATTTTTTTCTGAGGATTTGTTTTGTTGAAGCATATGACTTATGTTTCTCTGTCTTCCCATTGTTTCTGTGTGTGGCTTGCAAGCTTGTTCCAATTGTTGTCTCCTTACCTAGTAGAGCCTCTTTGAAGCCTCGATTTGTTTTCAGTTTACTTAACTCAGTGGTAGGCTTGTTTACTGATCTCAGAAGGGGGCTTATTTGAAACTGTATCCAGAAACTCAGTGGGTGTGACCTCTGAGAATCTGAAGGCTTGTTCTGCCAGCTGCTCTCTGGGTTACTGCCCCTCCACCCCACTTCCTGCTTTCAGCTATGTCTTTCACGTTGATTGGAGCTTGAGAGCTTTCTGGAGGCGGATCACCCCGAACCACTTTAGGCTTTTTCTATGTGGAGGGATCAACCCCTCCCCCAGCAATGGTCGCCTCCGCACTGGATGAGTCAGCTTCTCAGGTCATCCCAGTCATTTCTCTGCCCATCACCATCTGTCTCACTCTCCCCACTTTCCTTTCAGAAGAAAAGCTAGTCCTCTTAGCCCTCCTCGCCCCTAGGCCCCAGGCAAATGGCTGTGAGTGTTATTTTCTGCTCTGTCCCTTTAAGGCACCCCTGCCATTTCCTATAAATAGAACTTTGCTCTTCTCCCCTCCCAATACTTTCTGTCTCCTCCAGTCCCTGAATTTCTAGGCTGGGTCTTCGGTTCTGAGACTGAGGGTCCTGTCTCTCAGGGTCTCTCTCCTTATAATGAGAGACCTTCTGGGATCTCAACCTCAGCCTCCCCTTGCTCCTGAAAGCAGGGGATCCCCCATTGTGCCCCTGCATTCCCCACCAGGATCGGTATAGATTCTTCTTTGCTCCTTGGTTTTTTAGACCTGTTCTTTTAATCCAAAGTTGGTTTTTCATGATGATTGTTCCTTAATTAATTTGTAATCCAGTTTGATGGTGTAAGCTGGCAGTCTGTGTGTCTGCCTAGTCTGCTGCCATCTCCTGAGCTTCTTAAGTTTTAAAAATAAAATAAAATTGCAGTTACTGGTGCCAAAATAATGAAGTCTAAATGAGTCAAGAACTAAAATTTGGAAAGATACACTTTTAAGACTTTTAAATTTTTGTGCCTAACCTTTCTGACTCCAATGAATGTTTCTCTTTATTCACTATTTATACATAGAATACATTTTTAAAAATTTCTTAGAGTGTATAAACTAAAGGCTTCTATTGTATATGTTCTTCCTGTAAACCCAAACAATAGCAATAGCACCCCCAGATCTAATGGTAAAGTGCAGTTTAGAGTAAATAACCACACAGTGGTGGCCCCAGCACTTTAGACTCCTCCAGGAACTCCTGATGAGCTAGAGTAACAAAGATCAAATGAACACTGGAAGCTGCTCTAGCTTTTCAGGCCCCAGAGTAACATATAGGAAAATTTTCTGTATTTCTAGAGATTTACAAAAAGATTTAACTTAATAAATATGACAAAGAGCATGAGAAAGCTGCCAGAATTTCAAAAATAGGCTTTAAAATAAAACAATTACAGAATTGATATAGTAGGATTCTATGTTTTCTTGCTTTTACTTTTTCTGTCTCCAAAAAGCACCATGTTTTTAAATGTTCTAGGCAATTTCCTTGGTATATTTTGACATTAGCTACTGTCTTTCTAATTCCTTAAGTTCTCTCTCCTTTCAAACTTTACACTGTTGACTTCTCTCACTGTTTTTTCTTCTGCAATGTGCACAGGTGGGAAGACTTCCAATGCAGAATGTGCCTGTGTCACTATACCCAGTACATAGAACCTTGTTTGTCTTTCATTACAGAGCCTCCTTAATAAAGTGCTCAAAACAATTATGTCTCATTTATACAATAAAAATAGCTTTCTGTATTAAGCTTGTATACATGGTAAAGGGTGTTGGTTTTTTACTAGTATTTTCTTGAACACACATCTCTGACTGAAACTCTAAACTTACTACCAAGATCTTAAAAAATAAGCTTCTTTTACTTTTCTCATTCACTTTCCTAAACAATGTCAGTTAATTATTTGTTTCTGGAAGATCTAGAATTTAGAAAATCAAGTGCTGCTATTTCATTTCTTGTGCTTCTCTAAAAGCTTAAGGTTCAAAAACATAATAATAGCCTTGACTAATGGAAACTGTCCTTTGACTCAAACATCTGTTTCAGCACTTAAGATTAACAAGCATCGTATTTATACAGTTAAGATGTACATTCCTAGATTGGAACAAACTATACCCTATGATATGTGCATTCAAATTAGGTATTCAAATTATTAGTTTTATAGTTTTGCCTATTTTGCCTTGCATAATTTTAAATGACATGACTATGTGACTATGTTTGAAGAAAAAGCTGCCTCATGAAAATCCCTTTGTCACATTTTCATAATAACCAACTGATTCTGATGTTATCCAGCATATTAGTCTTTGCTGGAATAATCCTAAACCCTGCTGATTTCTGTTTTCCATAGTATTTTAGTGACTCTCAACCCACCATGCTTTTATACATGGGCATACATAAACGTCACACCCTTTTATGAAAGGCTTGTGATTCACTTTTTAATTGAGAAAGACTAGACAGAAAAGAGAAAGAGGACAGGTACCTATCACTACCTGTCCATTCTTGAGGTCTTATTCTGATCTCTTTCCATTTACTATTGGATATTTATGTATACTTGACCTGAGCAGATTGGGTCTGAGAACTGTCACCAAATACCAATAATCATTCTGTTCATTATTAAGGCAATGTATTTGCTCTACAGCAACTAAACAAGTGACTTAAAACAATCACAAGTGTACTATCTCATCATACTGGGAGTCAGAAGTCCAAATGAGTCACATTGGGCTAAAATTAAGATGTCAGCAGAACTGTGTTCCTTTGGAGGCTGTAGGAAAAAAAAATCCATTTTCTTGCCTTTTCCAGCTCTGCCTTAGTCCATTTGGACTGCTGCTATAACAAAATACTACAGACTAGATATCTTACATAGAACAGAAACATTTCTCACACTTCTGAAGACTGGAAGTCCAAGATCAGGGTGCCAGCATGGCCTTCTGAGTCGCACTTCTCAATGTTCCTCACACAGTGGAAGGGGTGGGGGAACTCTGTGGGAGATTTTTAATGAAGGCACTAATCCCATTCATAAGGGCTCCACCTTCATGACTTAATCACTAGCCAAATGCCCTACCTCTTACTACCATCACATTGGACATTAGGATTTGAACATTATGAAATTTGACGGGATACATTCAGACCGTAGAAAGATCCTAGAGACCACTCAGTTTCCTTGACTCACAGCCCTCTTGCTCCATCTTTAAAGCAACTTTGAGTTCTTCTCATGCTGTTGCCACTCTGGTTCTCTCTTCCCATTCTCTCTTTCACTATTAAGGAGGCATGTGATCACATTGGATAGCCAAAATTGTACCCCCACCTTAAGGTCAGCAGATTAATAACTTTAATTCTATCTGCAACCCCAATTCCTTCTTGTTAGGTATATAGTCAGAGGTTCTGTACATTCAGAGGTAACTGTACATATTCAGAGGTTTCTTGAATTAGAACCTGAATATTTGTGGAGTGCCATTATCTTGCCTACCACAAGCAATAAACTATTACCTAGCATTATTTTGATAAGTGCTGTGATGTTCCCTAAAAGCAATATAAGTCCCAAGGGACACCCAACTCTAGCACTCCTCTTGCTCATGAATAATCACACAGAGATATGCATTCCTGCAGAGGGTCCTTGAGATCCCACTGCAAGAGTAGGCCAGATTCTCTCCCTCACAGCTTTGCCATGGAGCTGCCCCCATGAGTCCCTCAGCACTGTGAGTTGGCATTAAATCAGCTGAAAATAACAGAATGGGGGTGGGGAAGGGAGCAGCTGTAATACAAAGCTTGCAGACCAAAGCAGAGGATCTTTAGAATGAGGCAGAGCTCAATACCTGTGTCTCACGGTAGCTTGTGTCTTAGAATTCCAGTTCTGGACATCAGAATGCCTGATTTCAGAGGCTGCCTGCAAACTGGTGACTGTCTCAACAAAAAAACATCTGAAATCTCCCTATATTAGTTAGGGTAAAAACTAAGCCAATATTATAGCTTCTTCCTAACAAGAAGATAGTCTAATTCTCTCTGACATAACAGGCCCCACAATCTCAGCTGATAGGGCAGCTCTGAACACAATACCATTCGTCAGTCCAGAGTCCTTCCATCCTGATGTCGCTGCACCATTGTTGTCCTCATGTGTATGGTCAACAAAACTTACCTCCAAATCTGTTTCCATCACACAGGTACAAAAAACGGGGGAAATTTAGAGTGAATCACTTTTTTAGCAAGCGAGGCCATGATTGCACTAATCACTTTCCTTCACATTCAGAACTTAATGACATGGACACAGTTGCAAGGGAGGCTGAAAAATGTAGTCTCTAGCCAGGCAGTTTTTAAACAGTTATAAATGGCCTGCTTTGTGCCAAACTCTTTTAAACGCATTATTCTGATTGCTTGCTTATAACCAAATGAAGCAACTGGGACTAAAGGTATCTAAGCCACTTGCTGAGGATTACCGAAAATACCTGAAGATGAAACCCATCTCTCTGGCCCCAAACCTGTGTGAGTTTCCCACAGCACTGTGCTGTCTCAGAGCCACACATCCTGCAATTTCTTTGTATAATATGTAGATTGTTTTTTGGGATTTTGAAAATACATCAAAGTTAGACTTGTCTCTTTTCTAAGTTCTTTATTTTCCTATGTAAACATTCTCTCTACTGTCTCTTTCCTTTCACTGACCGATACATTGTCTTGAAAATTATTTTATCATTTGTCATATATGTTCAGTAAAGTGCTATGTACATTTATAAAATAAATCTCTTACTTTTAAAAGCAGACTATAGGTTCATTTTATTATTCCCTTATTTTTAAAGAGCTTAATTTAAACTCAATTCACTTTTTCTTTTGCTGCATTTGAAGAGGTTTGATTTCTTTCTCCATTGTGGTCCACCTGGTTAAAGGAGTTCCTCTCGGAGGGCAACTGGCACGGAAGCTGACAGTTAATAAACAGACCCTCATCCTATCACATAAGAAAACTAAATCAGAACAAGATTAACTGGAGAAGGATGAAGAAAATTAAAAGGTGGCAGAAACTAATTATTTTTTCTAAATAACAGGAAAGTTTGCTGTAGAACTACAACCCCTTTGAATATCTGAGTTTGAGAAGACAGAGCATGTCCCTCCTTTACTGAAATATTCATTTGTCCCTTCTCTGCTGTTCTGTAACCATTCACTCCCTTCTTCCCGAACTCTCTGTTCTAATTTAGAAGGTAGCTCCTCAAAGACAGAGTGATGACTTCAATTTATTCCTTATCCTTCTACAGCACTTCACACACTGTTGACATTCAAAAAATGTTTTTGAAACTCCAGTGTAATGTAAAAGATATGAGTAAAAAACCTTCAACAATATATGGTTTTTGTTCTTTTTTTACAGAGTAAAACATAAAATGCCCATCTGTGGTTATAAACTTGAGGATGAGCTCCAGCAAGGACTCTGGATTTGTGCTCACTGGCTATCCGGGTAATAAAAACAGTGGCTCCCACCAGTAGTCCACTAGAAGGCCAATAGCAGTGCATGTCCTTGTAAACCTACAGTGCTTTTCCTCACAGCTGCAAATCTTGTCAAAATTGTTTGGCTCACATCGCTGCAACTGGTGTGCAGGGAAGGCTGAAACAAGTCCATGTTTGGAAAGCAATGGAAGGCACAAGGTGCTCTGAGACAGATAAGCCTGAGAGAGCAGTGGTCAGAGGGGTGGTCTTCTCGGTTCTTCTACACTGAAAAGCACTCAAGACAGCAGAGTGGTGGCTGCTGCCTTGGCTGGTTCCTATTGACCTAACCTGACCTGTAGCTCACGTTCGAATTGAGCCTCCAACTAGACCAGGAAAGCACAGTCCTCCTCCCATGACCAACTGCAATCCATCCGTCTCTCCTCCCTGCAGAAGTACAGCATAGAGACAGCCAAAAGTTAGGCCAAAGCAGTCGCTTCATTAAAGGTTAATACCAAACTAGTCACCCAAGCCTTCCTTTTTCCCCTTTCCACTGATTTGCTCACTTCTCATCCTTTCTCTTTCATAGGTTTCGGTTCTTATTGCATGTGACTAATAATTGAGTGATTATTAATTCTTTTCTATCTCCTAGAAGTCATGATAATCTGAGCCACGCACGATGACACCATCGTAGCCACAGAGATGGGCAGACTGAAATTATAGGATTTTCTTTCCTGTGTAAAAATTAAAACACCCATAAACAAACAGGTTGTAGTTTACAGTCTTCAATCTACAAAAAAACATTGTGTTCTATTTTGAATTACGTTTTTTTCTTTCCTATTTCCCAAGTAATCTCTGTGTTCTCAAGACATGGGGAGAAGAAAAACAGCAACATTACTATTCAGGGATTATGAACTTCCTTGTCTCCAACTACTCAACTTTAAATATTTACTTGGCAGCTGATTCAAATTCAAGTAAACCTGCAGTTTTGAGGTAAAATAAAATAAAGTATTCCCAATAATTCAAATCACCTATAATGTGGGGAAAATCTCTCAACTGATCTAATTTATCTTTCCAGTTTGACCCAGAGTTAGTTGAGTCACCCATTACTGGATGATATGTGGTTAAGGCCAACCCAAAAGGCCTCAGTCAAGGAATGTTCTTTTTTGATGTTGCTCCTAACTCTCTAGAGTTTATAAAACTAAATCCTTCTTGAAAAACAGTGAATCTGCATGGTGTGTGTGTGTGTGTGTAAGTGTGTACAGCTAGGTGATGAATGTTAAGCATATTCCTAACTATATATTTTAAAGCAGTTCCAAGAACTAGCAACTAGAGAAATCTCCACTAACCACTTCTACCCCATACCAATTATTCCCTTTTTACTCTCTCACAGTGAATCTGCATTCCTCATTTTCCTAACATAGATTTTATATCTACAGAAGCTGGATTTTAACCTCTTTAAAGAGAGAAGTCAAAACTCAACAGATATTTGAGGATGAACAAATGGATGAATGAAGAAATGCCTCATTCAGACAAAGTACAGTTCAGTAATGATGCTCTCTTGTTACTCACCCTCTCCTTCCCTCCTGTCTCGAGTGTTCTTTGGAACACGAAAGTGACCCCTTGCTCAAGCCAGCACCTTGGGCTTCAAGCCAGTGACCTGTGGGGTCAAGCCAGCAACCATGGCATCATGTCTATGATCCCACGCTCAAGCCAAGCCCCCATGCTCAAGCTGCTGAGCCTGCACTCAAGCCAGTGACCTCGGGGTTTTGAACCTGGGTCCTCAGCATCCCAGGCCAATGCTCTATCCACTGTGCCACCACCTGGTCAGGCTGTAGCACTTTTGATCTAACATGTTGATGATGAGAATCATCAGCAAATACTTATTGTACTGTAAATGACTCAATTTCAAAACAAACATTTTCTATTAGCTTCCCAATCAGTTTCATTGAAGATTATCCTGAGATTGCAAGTCAAAATACCTCTGTGTGAACCAATATACTCTTGAAACAGTACTGGGCTAACAAAACAGAAGACAGAGCTAAAATGGATTTAAGGTTGCTATATGACAGCAGCTATCATTCAGAGTTCTGGATTTCAAATTTTTAGTTTGTCATATAACAGCTTCACAGTCATTACTGACTAGCTTTAGTATAAGGGAAAACTTGCATATTTTAACTTACTAATTAAAAATATTTTATTTATACATTGGAATTTTATATAAGGTTTCATTTTATTAAAAATTTAAAACCATAAAATAAAGCATCAGTAGTGGAGGCAATGAGATCTGTGAGGAACTCACAGGGTCTTTAAGCCATCTACACATTTCATTTATTGACAGCCATCTCACAAATATTTCCCAGCACCAATGCCTGGTGCTGTTCTAAGTGCTGGGATGATACTTGTGAATAAGAGAATCAAATTCCTGCCTGTGTTCTAGAGAATTAATATAGGGTCAAAGAATTTGCTTTTTAACTTCTTAAAATAACTATGATGAGTGTTTTGCCCCCATTTAAATATATCATGGAGAAAATTAGAAAACTTAAGTTTGTGAAGCAAAATATTTCATAAATTAATTTTCTTATTTACAAAGATCACACAAATTATAATACTCTTAATACAGATGACAGCATCTCCTTCTGAGGCAAATATTCCCAGGACCTGCTGCTGTCTGGTGGTCTCAGACCCCTTGCAGGCCTGGCTGCCATTATCCATATACTCTGTCATTTGTGGGTCCTGTGCGAGGTGTCTGATGGTGTGGGGAGAGAAGAAAGACTCCAGAAGTGCTTTCAGTACTGGTTGCAGGAGCCAAAGGCAACTATCTCCCAATTTAAATCAATCCAGAATTAAGATTTTCTCTTTTTCCTGTATGCATTAGCTGTATGCTGACCAAATTCTAGAATCTTAAGCTCTCCAACTGGCCGAAGGCACAGGGCATAGCCTCCATTAGTACTGCGTACTCTGGAAGGAAGCTGGCCTTCTCAAACTCTTCCCTGGAGTGAAGAATGCAGAGAGGCCACACCTGTCAATCAAGTCCATTCAATTAGCCAGCAAGTATCAAATTAGTACCTTTAACCAAACCTGGATCCTCTTCTCAGAAACTTACACCTAACAGGAGAGTTTACCGAGCTGGCTGAGATGTCAGTCATGAGCCTATGAAATTAAAACCAGAGGGCAAGACCAAGGCCAGCCTGAATTCCACCAGTCAGCAGGACAGCAAGCAAGGACTTCAGATCAGAATGACTGGGTTCAAGACCCTCCACCTTGGCACATTCCTTAACCTTTTAGCGCATCTATCTTAGAACCAGAAGACAAAGCAGTGCCTCCTCACAGAGCTGTGGTGCGAATGAAAGGAGGTAGGACATGCAAACTCGTTAGCACTGAGCCTGGAGCAAAGGCCTGCCAGCGCTAGCTGGAATTCTGAGACACATCACATGGAGCCTGGGCACTCTGGGCTCAGAATACTGGCCCGCACTGTTTGCTTATTTCTCTCCACATGGATTAAAAAAAAAAAAAATTAAGAACATATTAAACGGTGGGAGAGACAGTATAAATGTTTATGAATGATATCAAACACTAGGTTCATACTAAAATTTTGACATTTAATTTCTTTTCTGCAGTCACCAGCACTAGTATATCAATCAAGAGGAGAGGCTCATTCAGATCATTGGACTGTCTCAGAACACATGTGGTCTTTCCCTGTTCTACAAATTCCCCTCAAATTCTTTTGTAAAATGAATGAGACTATAATTCATTTTTAATGTGTAGAAGAAAAGTAAGAAATGCAAAAGTCTCTTAGGTGATATAAAAATTGAAAATGCTCCATAAAAAGGAACCACTTAAATGTCTAACTGGTAAAAGTAAATGTCGTTTAAATTTTTTCACTTGTCACACTGTATGAGATCTCTCCTGCTTGCCATGCGCCTGTGAGTCCCTCCCTCTGCTCTCTGCTCTCTGCTCTCTGCTCTCTGCTCTCTGCTCTCCGGAGTGCGGGAAGGCATGGCCAATCGGCTTCCGCTGCTGTGCTGCATTCCCGGGCCTCACCCCAGCTGCTCTGAGAACCTGTCCTCCACCTGCTACGTGTTACAGCTACCCTGGGAGGGACGGGAAATGACTAACGTCACACACGCAGGTTGGTGCCCGGCAAGCACCAGACTCCTTCCTGAGGACTCCTAGTCTGGTGCTCACTCCACAGCCTCCATTAAGATACCTCAGAGAGAATTCCCCAGGGCTGCTTTTTAGCCATAAGGTATTAGGAATCTCAAAAAACCTCTGGGTATTGGATATAATTTCAGCCCCAGCACTTCTGGAACCTCTGTGGGAATATCCTCCACTTTGCAATTCTATCAAATACTGCCAAACCCACGCGGCCAGAATATCTCCAAGAGCCAGTGCTGCCCCTGGGGGGACAGACTGGCTCCTTGCTCAGCAAGACTGAGCAGTTCTCTTGGAATTTCAGTAAGCACCAACCTGGGAGGGGCAGAGCAGGCTGCAGGCCCTGGACTGCTGCAGGCTGTGGCCTGGACTCTGTTCTGAAGTTTGTGTCACATGCTGTGCTGCCTTCACTTAAGTGCTGCCAAAGTTCTTCAAAGTATTTGAATGAAAATCTTCATAAAGCAAACACAGAAATCCATTACCGGCAGTCACCAAATGCGGGTGCCTTGATGAATGGCAAACCAGGCGGCATCTGAGAAATGTGCGGTGCTGACAAGTGACTCTTGCAAAGGAGCCCTTTACTGAAATGAGGTGTGTACCCACCACAGCAGAAAACGTGGGGAAGTTCCATGATCAATGAGGACACTGATGAGAGCAGAGCATCAAACCTTGTATTTAGAAGGCATTTGGAGAACCAGTGCTGTCAGCTCACGTAAGCTCCCTGAATCTATGATTATAGAAATGAGTCAGGTTGTGCTGTGGCCAGGCTGGCTCGACCCCTGTGCTGCTGCTGGGATGCGTAGGCGGCTGGGGGAGGTGATGCGTCCTGTGTTCTCATGGCACTGCGCCTGCCCACCATGCACCCACACGGTGACTCCGCTGAAATGCAAGGGAGGATAGTTCACTGAGCATCAGAATGCCTGTATAAAAACAAACTCTCCCCTAGAAAACGCAGGTGGAAAATTTGAAGCTATTGCCTAAATAGATTAGCATGAGGAATCTCCCTAATAATAAGAATCTTTGGCAACATAAGCTGAAATTCTACAGAAACCCACAAATAGATTTTAAGGAAAAAAATGTTTTAGTCGTCGTTTTTCATGAGAGCTACATCCCCCCAAATCCACCTCTCCACAAGACACCCAAACTAATGCTCTCAGCAAATTTTACTATCTTTCTTGTATTTTTCCTTTTAATTACATTTTTAGTGGTAATGCTTTTATTGAAACAAGGACTATTCTTTGTTTTTCAGAAAGCCTTTTGTTCCCAGAATAATTTAAAAACAAACCTTTGTACCACTGGTTTATATATATGTTTATAGACTACACTATATACATATATATGAAAAGCAGATAAAATACATTGTATTTATATATAATATATAATTTAATATAAATTATATATTGTGCCTGACCAGGCGGTGGTGCAGTGGATAGAGCATCAGACTGGGATGTGGAAGACCCAGGTTCGAGACCCCGAGCTCACGAGCTTGAGCGCGGGGTCCATCTGGCTTGAGCAAAAAGCTCACCAGCTTGGACCCAAGGTCGCTGGCTCCAGCAAGGGGTTGCTCGGTCTGCTGAAGGCCCGTGGTCAAGGTACATGTGAGAAAGCAATCAATGAACAACTAAGGTGTTTCGATGAAAAACTAATGATTGATGCTTCTCACCTCTCTTCGTTCCTGTCTGTCTGCCCCTCTCTCTGACTCTCTCTGTCCCTGTAAAAAATTATATATTGTATTATATAACATTTAATTTTATGTATGTTATATAATTATATGTAATATGATATATAATTATGTATTATACAATATAAAATCTTACATATTTATATACAATAGATAAATGTACATATAAATGTTTATTTAGTTTTTTATGTATAAATTTTATTTTATATATGCATATTCCAATGCCTTCACAGTATAAGGACACTATTTTGTTTTCTATCTGCTTTAAAGAAATATCAAAGATCCTAGAGGAATGACACACATTCCTTAGTCCTCAATCTTCGTAGCAGTATATGGGTTTGAGTAGTTAAGAGCTTGCAAAGCATAAACCTACAATCCCCACCTGGTCCTGCAAACAAAAGTGTACTTAGCTCCCAGGCACAGGCCTCGCTCTGTGGGAGAAGTGGTATTTTGTACCATGTTGATGACTAATATTTCAAGTGCATTTTGCAGATTCATTTTACCAGCATTCTGTTGTTTCAGCTGAACCATTCACACCACAATATTTTTATAGGCTCTGAGGCTGAAAAATGTTCCTATCCAGGCAGGATATATGAACCTGTTAGTTTTCTGATGCAAAAGATTATCCTCTTGCAAAAGAAAACCACACTCCTTATGCTGTCAGGTGAATGGGAGAGTGGAGATTGAACAAGGATATGAAATATAGGTAGTACTTCTGAAGTGCCTTATGTTGCAACATATGTGCAACAGCTGCCTTTATGCTATGCTGAGATTAAACCAGCATTTCCGACCTGGGGGTGAGACATGAGGAGGTTTCTAGGAGAATTGCAGGCCATACACAAGGAGCCCCAAACCCCTATTAGGTGGGCAAGGTCTTGTAAGGACCATATTTTCTACTAAGCATGGTGGATAAGAAGAGATGGAGTTCTAGAAACAGAGACCTGGGCTTGAACTGCAATTCCACTACCTGTTCCAGCCAGACAGGTTACCTAAGCTCGACTAGCCACAACTTAATAACTAGGACGGGGATAAGAACAGTTTTGAATCCTGGTTCTGCCAGTTACCAATTGTATAATAGACAAGTTTACTAACCTCTCTGTGCCTCATATCCTGCCCTCTAAAATAGGAGCATTAACAGTGCTCATCCTATAGGTGAGGACTGAATGGTTAAAAGCTTTTAGAATAGTGCTGGCACATAAAAAGTTGTTTCAGATGGTTCAGAAAATCCAAGCTTAAGAAAGTCCTCCCGGAAAAGATAAAGAGGGGGGAAGAAAGAAGGGAAGAGCTGGGGCAAGGAGAGGAAACAAGGAACAAACACTGTGTCCCCTGCCTTTGAAGAACTTTACCATACTGGCTTTTGTAGAGTTTGTCTTAGTGCCTCTGCTTCTGAACAGGAGCTGCCAGGCAGGGTGGCAGAGTCCCCAGGCACTGACATCTGCTATAGTTACACAGTTACTTCTTCAACTGTTTCACCCTACAACTACAGGAGATATGCCCAACAGAGTACTTTTCTGTAGATGTTGAAATGGAAAAAAAGGAAGAAAGAGAACTGCCTGAGATTGAACGCTAACAAAAATAAGTTTTAGACATTTAAGTTTAAATAGTAGTAACAGCAAAAAGGTGCTCTAACTTCTATTAGCTTCCAGAAAGTTCTCCTATAAGAATAGTCCAAGAACTAATCATTGCTTATAAATGACATATTAGTTAGTGTGTGACTGGGAGCTACTTAAAACTCAGTCTGAGCACTCCCATTAAATTGCTAAAATCCTCTATATTCGAAGTGTTGAAGGTAAGGGAGAACCAGGGAATACTCAGAGCAAAACAGACCATCCTCATATTATTAATGCTCTCTGACCTCATCTGTGAGATGAAGACATGCCATCTACAGTCAAGTCGGCCAAAGCAATAGGCTACCAGGGTAGGGCCAAGGGTTCTAACCTATAAAGGACACTAACTCTCCCTGAAATTTGCAACTCTCTGAAAATATAACCAGAAGGAGAAACATGAACATAGATACAGAACATCTCCCATGAAGACCATCATATTTGGTTGGAATACATTATTATGTGATAACCTTATAGCAGGGAATACTTGATATCTAATTTCCATTTATCCTTCCTTTTCTTCCTAAGCTGGGAAGGCTGCAGTTTCTCAATGTAGTCATGTGACTAGGTTTTGGTCAATGCCACGGTGAGCAGAAACGATACTGCAGCATTCCAGTCATGCCCATAAAGAGAAGGGAATGGGCTTTCCTTCACCCTGTCCCTTTTCTCCTCCTCTCTGGATGGAATTCAACATGTAGGAAGAGAGCATTGGACTGTGAACATAAAAATGCTGCTCTAGGGATGGCATAGTAACAGACTGTATGGAGATACCATACCAGCCTGGGACTGCTTACATGCTGGACTGTTGGGTGACAAACTTTCACATGGCTAATAGTTTGGAGTCTCTGCAGCACGAGATTCATTTATGTGCTAACCGGGATGGAATGATAGGGTGAGATTGCACGAGGTGCCCTTGACTTATAACTGAGCATAAACTGCCTGCAAAGGAAAGGTCTAAGTAATGCTGGGTTTTGCTTGGCTTTTTTGCAGCCAGAGCTGAATTGCCTGAGAAATAGGCTCCTCTCACCTCTTCCCACAGGCAGTGCCTGGCCTAGTCTATATATAAATATGACTAAATATTTAGAGGATATCAACTTGAAGGCAGAGGCCCTGGTGCACATCTCAGTCTTGTCCTACCTTCCGGGCAGAGTTGTTTTGAAATGTGACATGTTTGTGAAAGCACTTTGGAGAGTGCTTGCCAAGTACTCTGGGCTCAGAAATTTTACTTCCTGTTTTTCTTGATGGCTGCCTTCTTTTTTTCATAATGTACATGAGATTTCTAATAGAGGGCCTCAGCCATATTAAAAAATGATTTGAAAATTCCCTACCTATAAATGCATGTCTTAGATGTAAGTGCAGCAAAATCACATATGGATTACTGAGAGGCCAACTAATATATATATATATTTATATATATTTATATATATACAAATTTATATATACATATATAATTTATATATAATATATATTATTTGCAATTAACAATATGAGTAAGACTTTCTGAAAATTTTATTTAGGAACTAATGAAGGAAATTTTCACCCCATACCTAGAAACAAAGATGTTTAGTGTAAAGATTTCTTTCCTTACCTCAGTATTGAAAGTAATGGTCTGGGTCAATGAACCCAGAAGTCCAAACTGAAACTGGAAAAGAGACAATATGATGTAGAAAAGTATCTTTCACTTGTTTTGAAAATGTAACTTCATTAATTTGTCCCTTACTTTGTATCTGGTCATAACTCCTGCAATTCAACAGACATTTATGAGTGCTCCCTGGAATTCAGGTCCTGTGCCAGGCTCTGAAATACCAAGACACCGGGAGGTTGGGCCAGGAACAGGAACTGAGTGCAGTACAGGTTCAAATGAGGGGCTGCAAATTCCTTCTCCACAAAAATGGGTTCAACATTTCAGCTAGGTCTGGGAGATTTGGAAGGGCTTTGAGAAGGGCAATAGATACTCTTGACAGCGACTTGATTATGGATCACTTTAGAGGACACTGAAGAGGACTGGGGGTAGAGAAACAAGTTAGAAAACTAATATAATCAAGACGGTGAAAATAAAGGCTCAGGACAGGTTAAGGCGGTGGTAATGAGGATGCCAAAGACACATAATTTAATGACTAATTAGATGTGAAAAGAAAAAGGGATAATTCCAGGTTCTTGGTTTGCTATGTTAGGTAGAGGTGTCAAAATGAAACAAGACAAATAATGAAATAGACAACATGAATTTAGAAAAAAAGACATCAAGTCCTGTTTTGAGATAATAGTTTACAACTCATTAGGTCATATTCAGAGGGAGATATCAGGGAAGCTGTTGGAAGTAAAGGCCTCGAACTGAGCAGAGAGGTTAGAGCACAGGTTTGATTAGGAAGTCTTCTCACATTCATGGTAACTGCAACAATGGGAGAGGAGGAGAGGACATGGGGCACAGATGTGCAGAAATGAGATATGAGGACCAGAAGCAGAACCCTCTGCATTCTAACATGGGAGGAATAGAAGAGGAATGAAGGAAAGACTCAGAAGGGAGAGACAGAAATAGGGATTGTAAAAAAGTAAAGGGTAATTAACATTCTCAAATACTGCAGAGAGTTTTTACTCACCAAGAATAAAAACTGAAAACAGGTCAACAGACTTGGCAACTCAGAGACACTGTGGCCTCTGAGAGCAGTTCCAGTGGAGTAGAACCTGAGTGTCGTGGAAGGAGAGCAGAGTGGGGAAGCAATCTGGCAGACTAAGTTCTTCTTTCAAGAAATGTGGTGGGAAATCGAGGAGCAGAATGAAAAGGAGTTCATGCCAAAAGAAAAGAAAATTGAAGATGGAAGAAGATTTAAACAAGTTTGCCACCAGGGTAGAAAGAGGGGTTAATGATGCAAAAAGAAAAGGAAGTGATGGAACAAGATCCGGAGCAGGTGAGAATGGGTAGGATGCCAGGCCTTCATTTGACTTCTGTTTCTCTTTGAGCAGGCACAAGCCTTGTGTTCCAAAGTTCCTCCTTGAATTGACTGTTATTCATAATAATAATAACAACAACAAAGAAACCTAGGTTGGATCCTAAGTGCCCAACATATCAGACTGAAAGGTGCCACCCGGGAAATCTAGAAAATCTAGTTGCCTTCTAACTCTGTGATATTATGACTCCAACTTCAGAAACCCACACTATTGCCCACATCCACCTATGCTCATCTCTTTCTATGACCTTAGCACTGCACCTCCACCCTTCATTCTGCTTTACTGGCAAAACATAGGCACTGAGTTTGAATCCCAGTTTCAGCTCTTACTCCTTGTATAATTATAGGCAAATTTTATAATCTCACTATACCTTCGTTTCCTCATTTGTAAAATAGGGATGCTTTCATGCCTCAGAGCTGCATCTTTTTAGCTGCATTATTTTAGTTATAATGGAAATTCACTTAGAACTATTTAAAAAGAACAACATTTATTTCCTAAATTCTTACAAGTGAAAAGTGAAACAACTATGTTTCGATTATTTAGATATTCCCTGTTCCTCCTATTGAAACAATTGTCTTTATATTATACATTTTCTCAAAAGCAAAAGAGTCATGAGGAATCCCTTCTAGATACAACAGTACTCAGGCCCCACCATCTTTAGAAGAAGCTGGAAGACTGTCATGTAGGCTGAATGAGGTCCCCCAACATATCAGGATCCTAATCCCTAAAACTTGTGAATGTTACTTTGTGTGGGGAAAAAGGGGACTTTGCAAATGTCTTTAAATTAAGAATCCTGAGATGGGAGAATATCCTGGATTATCCAGGTGGGCTCAAAATGTAATCACAGGTGTCCTTATAAGAAGAAGGCAGTGGAGTCTGACCAGGCGGTGGTGCAGTGGATAGAGCATTGGACTGGGATGCAGAGGACCCAGGTTCGAGACCCCAAGGTCACCAGCTTGAGTGCAGGCTCATCTGGTTTGAGCAAAGCTCACAAGCTTGAGCCCAAGGTTGCTGGCTTGAGCAAGGGGTCACTCGGTCTGCTGAAGTCCCCCTGCCCCCCGTCAAGGCACATATGAGAAAGCAATCAATGAACAACTAAGGTGCCACAATGAAGAATTGAAAGAATTGCTGCTTCTCATCTCTCTCCCTTCCTGTCTGTCTGTCCTTATCTGTCCCTCTCTCTGTCTCTCTTTCTGTGTCTCTGTCACACAAAAAAAGGAGGAGGAGGAGGAAAAGGAGGAAGAGGAGGAGAAGGGGTGAGGGGAGGAGGAAGAGGAAAAGGAAGAGGAAGAAAAAGACAACAGGGGAGATTTGGTCACAGAAGAGAAGAAAGCCAAGTGATGGAAGCAGAGAAAAGCCTAGGAAAAATAAGAAGGGTCAAGAAAAAAAAATGCTAATTAGTGAAGAAAGGGGTCTTGAGCCAAAGAATGCAACTCCAGAAGCTAGAAAAGGCAAGGAAATGGAATGTCCCCTAGCACATGGACCTGCAGACACCTTGACTTTAGCTCAGGAAAACTGATTTCAGACTTCTGTTTCTAAGGAATATATTTATAATATTTGCTATAGCAGCTGCAGGAAACTGTATTACAACTCTTTTCTTTTTCTGATACTTAGACAGCAAGTTGTCAAGCCCTCTTCCAGAGAGCAGCAGAAACTAAGTTTCTGATCCTCTTCACTCCTAGACCACAGGACAGGACGTCCTGAGAGCACTGGCTATCTGTTTATCCCAAACGGAGCAGCCTCGCAGACTGCAAGGGAGGATTGTTCATCTTTTTCCAAACGAGAGCCCAAGAGGAGAGTCACATGTGCTGGGGAGAATGGTTTTATTTGTTTTTTAATCAAATAAAATTAAGATAATCATTTCAAATATTACATACAATAAAAAGGTAATCAGACAAGATTCTACTCTTTATTTGCTCAAGCAGGGAAATTCAATCTTACTTTTAAGTACTAATAAAACTGCAGTGTAAGGAAGTGGTTTCCAAACACGATCCATAAAATAAGGATGAATTTAAAATTCTGGTATTAGATAATTGCCATTCCCACAAACTCCCCTCACGCATCCCTACAGTTGACCTCACTCTGAAGGAAAAGAAAGAAATGGTTTCATGAGTAGTTTTTTCTTCTGACATTTTTGTGAACAATAAGAACATGTCACCAACAATAACCTGCTCCCAGAAAGAAAAAAGTTATTTAAATTTTGTCAGATTGTCCTAAGGAAACTGATGAAAAATGTACTTCTTCCAGGAGGTCTCTGGATGCCTTAATGATGAGGCCAGAACACAAAAGCCTAGAGCTGTCCTCCTGTCCACCCCCTCTTGAGGAGTAAGTAAAGGACATTGTCTGAGTTGTCAGAAAGTGTGGTGTACGTGCTCAGGCAAATGCCCGTCTCTGCTTGTCCCAGACCCCACCTGAAAGAAGATACAACTTGGACTTAATGTAACCTCATTCAGCAACCCAGAGACTTCCAGTGAAAATTCATTTTAAACACTACTTTAATTCTCCAGATTTGAAAATTTACCATGAACAAGGAGATCTGACACATATAAAACATCTAAATCCATATATCAAATGTATATTGAACTCTCCCATGTGCAAGAAAATAAACTAGCTGCTGAAATTTGGAATAAAGCTCAAAAATGAATGAGTCACCTGCCTTGAGTGAGCATAAGCAACGTTTTCTAAGATAAAAACAGAAGAAAGCATGTAGTCAAGAATGTTCCATTTAAACTTGAACTTTACATGGGTGCATTATGGGTTATACTATACAGCTGTCATTTCACTTTGCCTTAGCCTCTGCTCCCAGCGTTGTGATTATGATGTAAGAGATTCACTTTTGTGGGCTCTTCCCAGATCCAAAATTCCCAAGTATTCCCATTTTTTAAATTGGCCTCAATGAACTATTCCAGTACCATAAATAATTGAGGGCTAGCCTATAAATTTTTTTCTTTTTCCAAGTGGGAGGAGGGATGATAGAGAAACAGACTCCTGCATGTGCCCCCCGACCAGGATCCACCCCACAACTCCGTCTGGGGCCAATTGTCTGCCCATCATGGGCCATGCTCTCACCTGAGCAATTTTTAGTTCCTGAGGCACAGGCTCCACAGAGCCATCTTCAGCACCCAGGGCTGATGTGCTCAAACCAATTGAGCCATGGCTGCAGGAGGAAAAGAGAGAGAGAAAGAGACAGAGAGAGAAGGGGAGTGGGATGGATAGAGAAACAGATGGTCATTTCTCCTGTGTGCCCTGACAGGGAATCAAACCCAGGATATCCACATACCAGACTGACACTCTACCACTGAGCAAACTGGCCAGGGCTCCTGGCCTATATTTTTGAAATGTGTTGACAAAAAAAAGGGGGGGGGGAGCCTAACCTGTGGTGGCGCAGTGGATAAAGCGTCGACCTGGGAACACTGAGGTCGCCAGTTCAAAACCCTGCACTGGTCTGGTCAAGGCACATATGGGAGTTGATGCTTCTAGCTCCTCCCCCCTTTCTCTCTCTCTCTCTCTCTCTCTCTCTCTCTCTCACTCTGTGTCTCCTCTCTACAATGAATAAAATAAAATTATAAAAAAAAAAAAAGGGAGGGGGAGAGTTTAATTCTCTGAGATCACAGTTCAAAATTTACACATATCAAGTATATAAGTGCTCCCCTCAAATGCAATAAAAGTAACCCTAAAATCAATGTTCTTTTTTAAAAAATAAAAATTATTAAGTAAATATTGCTTTCCAGACGTTACTAAAAACCATGTCAATCAAATTCTGTTAGTGTAGCCTGACCTGTGGTGGCGCAGTGGATAAAGTGTTGACCTGGAATGCTGAGGTTGTAGGTTCAAAGCCCTGGGCTTACCTGGTCAAGGCACATATGGGAGTTGATGCTTCCTGCTCCTCCCCACCTTCTCTCTCTCTCTCTTTCTCTCTCTCTCTCTCTCTCCCCCCCCTTTCTCTAAAATGAATAAATAAAATTTAAAAAAAAAATTCTGTTAGTGTAGTCTGGCTGGTGACTGAGAACCACATCCTTAATTCCAAACTCCAACAGCAATCCCATTAAGAGTCTTCACGAAAAATTAGGCCATCCTTCCTAGATGCATAAACATGCAAATGCAGCTGCTTTTTCTTCTTTTTTAACTGAATTTTAGATTTTCTTCAGTATTTCTTTCTCCTGTTGAATCTGAACAACCTGTTCTTCAATTCCTAGTGCCTTTACGAAATTTGTCCTTTGTTTCCTTGCTCATCTCTCCAGCCATGCTAGCAGTTCTTTTGCTCCCTTCTCACTGGGCTCACTCCTTCTGTCACACGGGTAGTTTGTGACATAGCCAGATCTCAATTGTGTCTCCAGGGCTCCAGTGCATCTGCTTGTCTGACAGCCAAACAGATCTCCTGCCTTTAAAAAAAGTGTTTGTTCAAATGTTGTCTTCCTTGGTTCTTAAAATTTTGAGAACATATTGATAACATTGCTAAGAAATAAGGCTCCTAGGGTGGTGGGAAAGCTACTGTTAATGTTTCTAATCTATTTTGTCACCATTTGCTTCTGGCAAAAGAGCAGAAATATGTTAAGCTTTTAAGAGTTTATGAAGTGCTGTGTAAGCAATGCTATGTACCAGTAAAATAACAACTTGTGAAAACATTTTTAAAGAGCCAAATAAAATTAAGCTTAACAAAAAAAATTACTCCAAAGAGAGGAAATAAAGAAATGATTAGTTTGCTTAGTTATGTATCATTCCTAGGGTTATTTTGGATGGTGTAACCTACTTTTATAAATCCAGATACCCATAAAAGAACCTCCGGGAGAATTTTATTAAAGAAAAGCATTGAAGTAAAACTAAATTTGGTGAATCTTATAACAGAAATATATATTTTATTTACTTGTCATTTTAAAATATTTTTTCTCAATAAATAAAGTTATATGTAAATATTATTTTGGTAAAAATTCAGGTAAGTGACCCCAAAGTTGCTTTCACCTGACAAAATTAAAAGTCTCATTTGAAGCTCTGTACTTGAAGTCTGTTATTTTTCTTTCTCTATCGCCCTTATAACTCCCTGTTTACATATCCGACCTCCTGAACAGTTTTATTCTAGGAAGAAGTTTGTGAAATGTTCAAGAACTGAAAAAGAACACGAATTAGAGTTTGACACTAACTACTTACAGAAGAGAGCAGGTGAGCACTGTGCAAGGTGACATTGTGTGTGGGTTAGCGCACTACTTAATAAGTTTGATCATCTTCTAAAATGGTTCCTCAAGCACTTCATTAATTAGTGCAAAAAGAGTTCAAGAAATCTTCTGTGTAAAGGAGGCATGCGACTTGGTTTTGCAGTCTACTAAGTCACAGATATTAACACTGAAAAATAACACAGCTCAGGAAGCTAATAAAGTGTCCTGGTATCATGGCCTCTGACAATTATACAAAACATTCAGGACCCAAAGAGATAAACAATTGTCACCCCACCCAATGCACCCCACTGTCCCTGAGTCAACAGAGAACTCAGGGTAACACAGGGTGGGATATCTGTGTGCAACTACAGAATGCCTTTTTTTCCTTTTCCTGCTAATGTCGTCAACTATGAAATGCTGACTTGGAATGTTCTTATATTTAAGACCTGTTCAGTGTTTTCTCTTTTTCCTCACATTTATGTTCACCCTTTCCTTTAATTATCTTGATGCTGTTATTCTTGGCAAGGCTGCCCTTGACATTATGGTGTGTTTACCTTCTAAACAGTCTCTACTTCCTCCTTATCTTTGTGAGCTTATTAAAATTTCCAGCTCCAATGGCTCACTTCCCCTTTTTAGCATATCTTCACCTTCACAGCTCACTTCTCTTTCTCTCTTTTCAACCCTTCTTTCAACTCTCACCCCAACCTTCTCACCCCTTTGAAATAACAAGTTATTTCCTCTTTCATTTCCTCTTACAGAAGATGGTTTTGGACCCATTCCCAAAACTCTTTGGCGCTGAAACCATACTCTTGCTGTCAGTGTTTCACTTGGGCACATTTCCAAAGGTGTTTCATCGGCCGGGGGCCCTTGACCTTCACACCAGCTTAGGTCTGGTTGTCAATCACATGCATCATCGTCAAGCACTCCAGAAAAGCCTCAACTGTGGTCACAGGACTGGCGAGTCTTGCTTCTTCAGGCAACAGACTCTTGTTTTCAAATCATTTTCTAAAAAGTCTATTTGAGGTATAAAAAATTTAGACTTCTTTTTTATTGTGAGTGAAAGGCAATTAGATGAAAGGGGGGAGTGCTGAACCAACAATATTTGCCCAGCTGAGACATGTCTCTCAGTTTATAGAATAAGTAAAGTATTTAATCACTTATCATTCTTTATAGGCCAATTCAGAAGTATGTTTGACAATAGCATCCAAGCTGAAGAAAAACAAAAACAAAAACCTTGTTGAACAAAAACTCTACTTAAAATGAAATGTTTTCTATTTTAAAATTTAAAATAAAAATAAGGTTGGTGGAGTCATATCAATTTGTCTTTTAATGGGGAATGAACTGATATTACTTACAATGATTCTATTAAACAGACTAAAAAATTTACCATTTCTTCCTTTATAGAGTGTTGAAGTGAATTAATAGTTTCATAACATATTTTGATATTTGCTTATAATATTTATGTTATTAATAGAATATATTTAAGAGCTAGAGGGGAGTGTCTTGAGATGACAGTATTTCTCATGTGCTGAGACACAAAGAGCAGAAGCTCCAACAGCATCCTGGGCCGTGTCACCCGGAGCAGGACTCCCCACAGTCTAGCTAGTGCTCTGGCAGCAGGTAAAGAAACGTGCAGAGAGCACACATTCAAACTAGTGGCCCTGTGTAAAGCCAGTAGTCGCGGCCACCATCACAGCAGCCTGACCCATGCAGGTTCGCATTGGATTAGGACAGATGGCAATGAAACACCGGAGCCAAAAACTGGTGAGCCATCAGCTTTAATTCTAGCTTGCACCCGGCGGGCAAGCAAAAACACACACTGGGCTCCAAAACCCACGCATTCAGTGCTCACAAAGCTACTGACTTATCCGAGTTTCCTAGAATCAAAGGTTTCTAGCTCACCAGACTTATTCACCTCTGTTTCCCATCTCCTCCTGCACAAACTCTTAACAAACTGGCTTCTTCCTCAGCACTCTGCCATCTTGGCTACTTCTCCTCCACATGGCCTTAATCTACTCTGCTCTCTAATACTAACCTCAGGAACTCTGGAACCAAGAGAGAGATAGATCAAGCTCCCAGACTGCCCCAGTCTATAGCCTAGAAAATCCAAACCTTTAATCCAATTATACAAACAGGGAAGTCTCTGATACTAAGTCACCCATCTGAAGCATAATGGGATTCCTCCCTACATCACCACCCTACATCATCCAATCAGTCAAGGGTGTGGAGATGAGTTTACTCTTAAAACAAAGCCTTAAGCTATAACGACCCGGCCTGCTTACAACTTTTCCCCCACAGCCATCACAAGCATAAGGGCAAATAATATCACCTGAGTGATGGGCTTCCATGTGGGCAGCACCATCTTTAACAAAGTGAGCATATTATATTTTATCTGCTGAACACCCTGCAATTTGCTACCCATAAATGGACACACTACAAGTGAACAAATAGTTCTTTCCTTCGATTCAAAACATTCTACATTTAAAATCCAAACCTGGCCTTTTTTTGTGAAGTTTGATTGGTTTAGTTTGATTTTGTTTGGTTCAAAGGGCAAAGAGCAGAGACAAAGAGAAAAGGTTGTGAATGTTAATCTATTTTCTAAATATTGTTCAGTAAGTGAGACGCCGACTGGGCCAAGTTATAAACATTTTCTAAGCTACTCAAGTACATTGTTGTTAATACAATTAAAAGTGCAAAGTCAAAGAGACTTCTAATTCAAAGTGATATCTGCCAACCAGCTCCAAGATAGCATTATCTTTCAATCTGATGAAAACACTGATGAGGGCCCAGAAAAGCTCACGTGGCTTGTAAGGCATTAGCTCAGCACACAAATTGCAGGAGGGGGAGAAAGAGAAAACATTTACAGATCAGAGGTGCAATAGTGAGCATTTGTTTGAAGGAGAAGACTTAGTGCCCATTAATCCACCTCACAGCCTAGAGCTGAAAAAGGAGACCAGACTCCAGCCAAGGAGAGGCCCGCAGAGCCCACTCAGCCTCTCCACTGACAATGTCCACTCTGCAAAGCTCACTGCTGTGTGAGGCTGAACAAAAGGAGTGGTAAAAATACTGCAGAACAAGAGAAAGAGAGCAGCTTCCACAAAACCCAGAGAAAAAGCAAGCAGGGTTTAACTTTCTCACTTGAGGACCACCTAAACTTGGACAAGGTACCTAAACCTTCTAGTCTTCAGTTTTCTTGAGAATTAAAAAATGGATAAAAAAGAAAAAAAAATAGTTGTGCCTAAGGTAAGGTAAGTAGTCAATAAATGTTAGTATAATGATTATGATTACCAGATAGTAAAATAAACTATCATGTTATCATTCATTCTGCAGATATTATTGAATGCCTATTTTGACATTAAAAAAGATATATCACATAACCTTTCCACCTATTGTGCTTATATTCTAATATAATAATCAACAATAAAATAGTTCTGCTCCAAGAATGATATAGTAATAATATAATAATATTATCAGTTGAATTCTAGGAGAAAGCATCATGGAAATTTCAAAATCAGAGTTTAATTGAAATTCTGTCACCAACTAGATTTAACAAGAGCTTGTGTATTAGACTTGTACACCTAATATTTAAGAGTACAATTACCATTATATCCAAAAATAGTAAAAAATGCAACAATCTTTGAACACAAATGCCACATACATTGTTTAATGTGAATACAGAAAATTCAAGGAACTTAATTTACTAAAATTTGTTATAAGAAAAGTAAAGCATCAATACAATAATAGCAATTCTAATAACAATCGTGATGTTCTAATAGTCATTATGTCAGAATTGCCTTATCTTTTCCAGTGGCATAATTCTAACTTCACTATCAGAAATCTTTGCTATTTTATTTAATGTTACCATATTTGTCCTTTTATAATAATTCTGTGTGTGTGCGTGTGTGTGTGTGTGTGTGTATATAAAATTCTTGGGGAAAATACAAGAACACAATTTTTAAACTGACTTTTAAAATATAGTTAAATTGCCCTTTTTCATCCATGTCAGGGCTGAAGGAGTCAGTCATACAACCTAAAATGATTGTGCATTTGTCTCAAAGTAAACCCACTCCTGAGGTTGCTTAAAATATATATACTGCTGTTTCTGTTCTTGACTAATGTAACAGAACTAGCTGATATTTTTCCTAAAAATCCTTGAAGATGCTTGTTTTGTTCTGCGTATATGACCACTCAGGCAGACAGCGATCCTAATAAAAATGTGCTCACATCTTGCCATCAGCGTTCTTGAGGTAAGCCTGCTAAAATAAACACAGGTTCTCATCCTGCCTAACTCGTCTGACAGGAAAAAATTAGAGATCTTACCTACCGTAATTTTGAATGTTGAAACTACATGATTTCTACTCAGAAGTTCTAATAGGTATTCACTGAGACAGATCAGGGTATATAACAGTTTCCAAATGTTATACTGTATGAAATGCTAAAATAGAATCCTCCTTTGTTTTCTAAGATGATCTGTCTATTCTTATTTAGAGAAGCCAAAACAGAAAAATAAGTTTTTGCCCCACACTAAGTACCTTTAATGTCATGAAATGCAAGGCTCCCTTGGACTCTCTCCTATCTTTCTAGCTCTCTCTCCACCAGTAAAGGCTTTTAAAAAATGGAAAAGAATATCTTTATGTTCCTCCTAACTGTTCCCCACTGTCTCCTTCTTTTTGATGGGTAGGTTGGTGCTACCGTCAGCAGTTCAATTCTCTATCAGCACATTTTAAACTATACTGAAAAAAGGAAAAGGAGAGAGTAGGTATGGCAGAATCCAGAGAGCTGACCACACTGGCTTCGATTTTGCTAATTGAAACACAACTCCCTGGAGCCATTGGTTCACAACTTTTCTGTCCATAACTGTGTCTGAAAAGTTTGGAGAAAAAAATAGCAGAAGTACCAAATACGTAGATACAAGTAGCTGACCAAAAAAAAAGATTTCCAGAATGACACCAGGCAACATCTTACTAATGTATAGAGTAGGAAGCAAAAATAGTCTTTGGAAGCAAACAGAGATGAGTTGTAATCATGGCTTTACCCCTAGACAAGTTGCTGAGCTTCTCTGAACCTGTTTCCTCACTCACAGAATATGAACGGTAATGTCTTTCTGTTTCTGTTGTTATATATATTAAGTTAAAATAAAATATTCAGAGTATTTGAATGATAACTGACCCATATTAAATACTGAGTATTAGCTGTCAGTACCATCAGCATCATTTACTTGTCTCCTTCCTATGCATCTCTTATTTCTCTCATATGTCAATCATTTCAATAAACAGGTTTATGTATAAAACAAGCTCTGCAGGGGATTTGCGATACAAAAGTAACTGAAAGTGAAGATTATGACTACAGAGTTCCCAATCCAGGAGATATGTCAGAAACATAAACAAATACGTGCTCGACCTACTAGTGAACACGTGACATGATCTTGCCCTTATTTCTGTGTTTGTCTGGACGTCTTCAAACTTTTTATAAAAACGACCCACTTTTGCAGTGCTGGTCTACCGGGTCCCTACCGACCACGAGTGGGCATTCCAGCATTCATGGTGGGCCAATCGCGGTCATTTCGTTGCTCCACTGCTGCCCATCATGAAAGCTGGAACGCCCACTAGTGGGAGGTACGGACCAGGTTGACCAGAACTGCAAAAGTGGGCCGTTTTTATAAAAAGTTTGAAGACGTCTGGACAAACTACAAACCTCTCAAAATCTAAGCTCATGTTTTTTCATCCTCTCCATAGCCTAGCACCTCATCTGGCCCATGATAACTTGTTTAATAAATGTTTGCAGAACAATCAAATGAATAAATATGAATAAATGGATGCTTTGCATTTGTAGCAGAGAACTTACTCCACTTGTAGATATGGGGTACTCTCACTAAGGAGGTCACAATTGAGCTGGGTCTTAAAGAATATGTTTAAGTTTAATAGGTACAGTATAAAAGGGCTTTCTGGGGAAAAGGAACTGTATAAAAGTCCAATTATAATTTTTTTGAAAGTTAGAGTTTTAGTCTTACATTCTTTTACAAGAGTACACAGGACCTCGAAGAATGCCTAAACAAATAGAGCTATCCACAGATTGCTGAATGTCAGCAATAACATATTAATTTGAGCACTTAAATGTGATAAGTACTGTTTATAATGTCTTACAGTATTTTTTTTTTTTACAAAGACAGAGAGAGAGAGTCAGAGAGAGGGATAGATAGGGACAGAGAGGAACGAAGAGAGATGAGAAGCATCAATTATTAGTTTTTTGTTGCCATTGCGACACCATAGTTGTTCATTGATTGCTTTCTCACACGTGCCTTGACAGCGGGCCTTCAGCAGACCGAGTAACCCCTTGCTGGGGCCAGCAACCTTGGGTCCAAGCTAGCGAGCTTTTGCTCAAGCCAGATGGACCTGCGCTCAAGCTGGCGACCTCGGGGTCTTGAACCTGGGTCTTCCGCATCCCAGTCCGACGCTCTATCCACTGCGCCACCACCTGGTCAGATGTCTTACAGTATTAACTCATTAACAGCTCACAACAATCATATGCTGTAAGTACTTATTTTCCTTAGGCACAGAGAGGTTAAGTGATTAGCTCATGATCACACAGCCAGAAACTAGCAGAACCAGCTTTCAAACCCAGACAGTTCAAATCAAGAACTTATAGTCTTACTCCCAGCCTCTATCATTTCTATATTTATTCCCACCATCACTCAGTAAGTACTAATTGCCTACTTTGTGCCAGGCACTATTCTAGGCACCAGAGTAGTGCTTATCCTTGCGGAGCTTGCATTCTAGTATAAGAAGACAAACAATTAACAACAACACAAAAAGTGAACAACATAAAATGATCCAATGAGAGTGCTATGTTAAAACATTAAGGAGAGAAAGGTGAATAAAGAGAATCAGGTAAAGGGGAGATGATCAATTTTAACAACAGGGGCCAGGCAAGGCCTTTGCAATAGGTATCATTTGAGCAAAGACTTGAAATAGGTGAAAGAGTGAGCTCTATGGAAATTAGAGGCAAAGGGCAGAGTAAGTGCAGAGGTCCTGAGATAAGAGCATGCCTGGCCAACTGTGGCATCTCAGTAGGCTGTGTGGCCTAAGCGGAATGAGGTGAAGAGAGTACAAAAAGAAGAGGGCATAAAGATAAGAGATGGTCAGACCATGGAGAGTCTTTGAAGCACTGGCTTTTTTTTTTTTACTCAGTAGGAAACATGTTATACAGTGCTTGATTTTCTTGGCCTCACTACCTTCCCAGAGCCTTCTTCCCTAGCCTGAGCCATGCAATAGCACTAGTTTATAACTAGCCTTCACACATCTGCTCTTTGCACCCAAAGAGAATCAGTCCACTTTGTGGGGCTCACAAAACTATACCACTTCCTTTGGATTTCTTTCTACATACAATAAAATAGAACCATGGACAAAACAGAATCATTGCCAACATGGAAAATATCCCTGGACCTTTGGTTAAGACTGCTGAGTCAGATAGACCAGAAGATTAGGGGTAGAGTGGAAGAAGGATGCTTACTTTAAAACAGCTGCTCTGAGCTTATAATCATTTTTGGATGACAACGTCCAGGAATTCACCTCATCCTCTGGATAGTGTTTATGGGTAGTCAGGCTCATTTAGTTAAAAGGGATTTATTTTAAATATTTTATAAATGTTTCAATAAATGCCAACTTCTTGGTTAAAAAAATAGGTTATTTTCTTTTATCTAAATTTTCAATTTACTATTTGATAACGGAGTTCCCTTTTAAGTTTAAATGTTCTCCAAGGAAGAACCCCATGGTGGTGGCACAGTGCATAGAGCATTGACCTGGGATGCTGAAGACACACGTTCAAAACCCTAATGTCGCCAACTTGAGCGTGGGCTCACCAGCTTGACCACAGGGTCGCTGGCTTGAGCATGGGATCATAGAAATGATTCCATGGTTACTGGCTTGAAGCCCAAGGTCACTGGCTTGAGCAAGCGGTTCTTGGCTGAACTGGAACCTCCCACCCTGGTCAAAGCACGTATGAGAAGCAATCAATGAACAACTGAAGTGCTACAACTACGAGTTAATGCTTCTCATCTCTCTCCCTTCCTATCTCTCTCTCGAAAAAAAAAAAAAAAAAAAACACAGAAAAACTACAAAGATTAAATGTGACAGGGAAGTTTCATAATAAGATAAAGGCAGATGTTAGTGATCAAGCAATGAATAATCTTAAAAATCAATTGTCTTTATAAGAATTTTTTGAGTAAATGAAATTTTTAATTGTTTCATATAGGCAAAATTTATACACAATGAAATCTATAAACTTAAAGGATATCCTTTTAGTTCAATAAGTAAATGTAAACAACCATGTGAGCAACAACTTTTCAATAAAGATACAGGGAATTTTCATCCCCTCATAAAGTTCTCTCATACATCCTCCTAGTCGATCCCTCTAACCCCCAAACCACTATTCTGATTTCAAAATATCACCATAGATTAGTTTTAATGAGCCCATTTTCAGGTGTTTATTGGTCATTTGCCTGTTTTCTTTTTTGAAGTGCCTGATCTAGTCTTTTGTTGTTTTTATAAAGTTACTATGTTTTTCTATTGTTATGAGGAGTTCTTTCGATCCTCTTGATCAAATCGTTTGGTAGATACATTTTAAAAACTAACTTATTCCAGCCTAATGCATGCCTTTTCTTTTCTTAATGGGGGTTTTTGATTTTCAGAAGTTTAGTTGTCTAAATAAACTGTGATAACTGGAATTCATGCATCCCTGAGTCATGCAGAGTGAGAACTGCCTGTATTTAGAGGATTGGTTTTCCCATTGAGTTGATTTGACCTAAATTCAGTCATTGTGCACTTTCTTTCTGCCTTAATGCTATTTCATAAAACATCGAAGCAAAGGGCATTGCAGGGTCCTTGGAATGTAGAGGGAAGAAATGTCAGGTAAAACTTGGGTGTAAAGAAGATAGAACTGTTGCACTTATAGAGCTTAATTTCTATTTCAAACCCTTATTTTACCAAGTGGCAAAATTTAACATCAGTTAATACAGAATTCCCTTAAAGTATACCTGTCTGGGACTTGTGTCAGAATTCAAGTCTTACATAATGCCAAGATGTGATGAGGTACAGGAGGTTTCTGCTCTCTAGTCATCAGCTTCTCTCCATACCGGGCCATAATGAGCTACCATCTTCCTGCCTGGACTTCGTCTCACGGAGATCAACACGTTCCCTTCCTCATCCTGGATGTGCAGCTTTTTCAGCTGTCTTGGTTCTGTGGGCAGCTGTAGCAGCTTTCTGTACCTAGAAGAACATTATGTGAATCTGAAAGCAGATTGCTATGCTTAGGGTCTCTGCAGGAGTCTCATATTCACAGGAGAAATTTTCTCTCCTTTCTCCCTGTCATAGAAAAAGTTTCTCTCTGTCATGAAAAATAAAACAGGGAAGGAAAGGAAGAAGGAAGAGAGGGAGGGAGGGAAGGAGGAAGGGAGGGAGGGAGAGAGGGAGAATGTTGCTGCTTCCCAAACTCTCCCTGGAAAAAGGCACAGTGTTCTTGGCTCTCCGGTCCAATATGGTGTTCTATCAGTGGCTGTCACCTGTACTTGGATTCAATCAAGAAGCTCCTCCTCAGGACCCATCGGCATCCCTCCAACTTCAGCCTGATTCTCTTCTCTTTTATCCAAGATCCCTCCCTCATCAGTAAACATTACAAGATGAGAAAGGATCCTGGCTCTGATGATGAAGTGTCCTTACTTTTCTCCCAAGTCATCTTATTGTATGCCGAGATCTTTCCAAAATTCCAAACCCAAGAATTCAATTCATTTCCCATGACTACCACAGGGGTTCTACTACAATGTCCCCTTCTCAAGCAGCACATGCCACAAGATTCCAACTTGAACAAAAGAGGAGACATGGGATAAAAAAGAAATGGAAGAAAACACATAAGCTAATGTGTTTCTTAAATTTTACCCCACAGCTAGAAAAGAAAAAGCACATTGTCATACAGTAGTTATGAGCTTAAACCTTTGTATGGTATATCAGTCCCAGTGGACACTACCAAACGGGCCTTACTCTAATATTATGCTTCCTTAAGAAAAACACTTGGGTTTTTTTCCACATTAACAAACCAAAATAATAATAGCAACAAAGCAAAACTACTTGTCTAGAGACTCATGGTGCATGGCAACTTGGTCAACCATTTCTATTGGACTGAGGAACTGCCACGGCACTTTTTGACTCATATTTATATAAAGGAAAAAATGGCCTTGAGGTTCCCCTGAGTCTTGTCTAAACTTTCTGGACAGATGTCCCTCTGTGCCTATTTTGCACAGACACCCTTTTTCATATCTTTCACACAGCTTGACTACCAGCAGCTGCCTCTCAATTGGTAAAAACCCACAGTGAGACTATCTTCCACTGACCCCTGCGAGCGGCCCAGTGTGTGGCGAGAACCCAAAGCAGCTTCTCTTTCAACAAGAGCAGTCTGGAAAATAAGTTTTTAACCATTCATTCCAGAACCCTTGGAAGCTGTAAAACTTACTAGTATTCCTATAGTAATAGTAAAGATAACTAATTAACTTCCCTAGAAACTTCTTTTGAGCCTTTTAAAGGAGCTATACATTTTTCTAAACCTTAAACAAAATTGAATCTAATATAAGTTGTTTTTCAAGAGAGTTATAAAGTTTTCTTATGTTTTCCAAGTTTACTGCATTTGGTAATTAATTCTGGCATTGAAAAACTCTCAGCTTGTTTTCTCTCTTCAATATCAAAGACAGCATGGTCCAGTATTTAACTAAATTTTTGAACTACAACAAATCCCAAACCCTGATGGGTGAAAATTAAGGCACTATCCCAACCAACTTCTTTCCTGACAGATATAATGTTATCCTTCTTAATTCACCAACCTCAGACCCTCATTCAGAATTGTTCCCTAGTGCAAGTGATCTTTCTTACCCCAATCTGGAATTCAGCTATAAAATTCTGTATTAAATCCCTCCAGTGTGCCTGACATTACTCTAGGCACTCTGGTGCACATACAGATAGTAGAAGGTAATGTCTGCTTGTAAACATTGCAGCAATACCATCAAATTTCAAGGCCAATATCTACTTTCCTGTGAAGACCACATCTTTCTCTGTCTCTTGAGTTCAGAACCTTCTTGGATTACCAGCTTTTGCAAACTGCATTGTCTCTCATCCTTTGTAAAAGAAAAAAAACACAAAAATTGCAAAGGCAAAATAATAGCAATAATAGTGAATAGTGAGCCAAGGGAGGAAGAAACCACAATGCAGAAGAGCTTACTCAAACTTGCTTGCTAGCCCCGGCCAGTTGCTCAGTGATAGAGCATCGACCTGGCCTGTGGAAGTCCTGGGTTCAATTCACTGCCAGGACACACAGGAGAAGCACCCATCTGCTTCTGCAACCCTCCCCCTCTTATTTCTCTCTCTCTCTCTCTCTCTCTCTCTCTCTCTCTCTCTCCCCTCCCCTTTTGCAGCCATGGCTTGATTAGAATGAGTTGGCCCTGGCTATTGAGGATGGCTCCATGGCCTCTGCCTAGGGCGCCTTAAAAAAATGGATCCCTTTGCAATGGAGCAGTGGCCCCAGATGGGCAGAGCATCACCCCCCTAGTGTGCTTGCCAGGTGAATCCTGGTTGGGGCGCATGTGGGAGTCTGTCTCTGCCTCCACTCCTCTCACTGAATAAAATAAATAAATATAATTAAATTTAAAAAAAAACAACACTTGCTGTCCTAAGGAGTTATAAATTATAGTTACCCAAGGGCTTATTCTGAGACACATTTATTAATGTGGTTATTTCTTTTATTATTCCTTTTGATGACTTCAGTTACACCTCAGTTCTTGGACGCAGAAAACTCTGTAGAGATTCTGAGATGGGGAGAAGTCACAAACAGGATGGGACGCCCAAAGTCTTGCTACACAGTGTGGTTCAAGACCAACAGCATTAACATCACTGGAGACTTGTTAGAAATGCCAGCCTCAGGCTCCACCCAAACCTGCTGACTCAGAATCTGCATTTCAACAAGACCCACTGCATGAGTCCTCTGCACAGGAAAGCTTGAAAAGTTCCAGTCCATAGCATTCAACAATTTCTCTCTCTCTCTCTCTCTCTCTTTTTTTTTTTACAGGGACAGAGAGAGAGTCAGAGAGAGGGATAGACAGGGACAGCCAGACAGGAACGTAAAGAGGTAAGAAGCATCAACCATTCGTTTATTGTTGCCATCGCAACACCTTAGTTGTTCATTGATGGCTTTCTCACATGTGCCTTGACGGCGGGCCTTCAGCATACCAGCCACCCCTTGCTGGAGCCAGCGACCTTGGGTTCAAGCTGATGAGCTTTTGCTCAAGTCAGATGGGCCCCATGCTCAAGCTGGCGAGCTCGTGGTCTCGAACCTGCGTCTTCCGCATCCCAGTCCGACGCTCTATCCACTGCGCCACCGCCTGGTCAGGCTCATTCAACAATTTCATAAAAGCTTTTGAAACTACCTGAAGTTTCTGGTTATAATTTCTAGAATGTAAAAGAGAGAATTTATAATGCATGTATACATCTTCCCTGCAGTATAGCTCTAAGCCCTTCTGATTTGTGACTGAAATAAGAAGGCATCTTATAAGATCTGTCGCCACTGATACGAATTGTCTGACAGTGAAATTTTTCACATCATAGACACTTCCACTGAAAGAAAATAATTTATGCATTTATCAAATTTTAAATAGTTATTTTAATAATACTTAACATGGACATGAATTATACAACCCCATTAAGGAAGAATGAGGAAAATGAAAATAGTTCCTATAAAATAAATATGTCCCCTAAATGTGCTCAAAACAAAATTTTGGACCAACAGGACTTTTCTTTTTCTCTTTTCCAAAATATCCTATTAAGTAGATTTAACTCTGTCTTTCAGGCAAACTTCCCTTGCCAAAGAATGACTTTGTGATATGCTTAAATCCATATGGATCATTCCATTATCAAATGGCCAGGAATAATAAATGAAAGGAACTAACTTTTTTTCTAAAGAATATAATTGAGGGTGGCAAAATAGACTAATATGAGGCTATTGTAAGAGTTAAACTTATACTTCATGTCCTCCAAAAATCTAATGAAATTTAGGCCTTCTGGGAAGGATGGAGAAAATTTCATAGAAAATGAAGACTCTAAGGAAAACAATCTTCACAGGTAGTTCAAGAGGAATGAGAACCTATCTATAGCATTCAGGGTTTAGTTTAAAAATGAGGAAAAGTTTCCTAACAGTTAAGACTACTCAGTGTATAACTTAGCCTTATATGGAAAGTTAAAAGAATACAATGTTAAAAGAGCTTGCCTTCTTGAAGTCACAGTATTGATTTATTCTTACTAGGGCTCTTGCTTTAAAAACAATTGTGTGACAACAATGATGATGATAATCGCAGCAATGACAATGAAGCACTAACCTTGTACCAAGCACTATGCTTTGCACTTTACATGCTTTGTATGTATTATTATTGTACTCATTTTACAGCTGAAAAGAACTGAATCTGTGAGAGGCTCAATGACTTGCCCAAGATCACAAAGGCAGTCTGTGGTGGAACCAGGATTCATTCACAGGCAGCTTCCCTCAAGGTCAGCACAGTGACCCACTCTACTCTACTATATGGCATCACCATACTGTATAGTAGTACATCATGACAAAGCAGACTGGGACTCCACAGTTGCATTAACTTGGTTTGCTGCAAATAGACTTAAGGGGGACTGCATTCAGTGTTGGGAAAGGCATTAACATCTAGTTAACCAGGTGGTTTAAACATTTCATTTGCTCCTTGTCTGCCCAATGTGTCATCAGTCACCAGGCACAGCGCACCAACATGAATTCTAATTTAGGCTGCCTCATGGAGTCCATATGCCATACACATGGCCCTCACTACATCAACATTCAGAAACAAAGCGGTTCTGGAGACATTCAGACCCTAATTCACTACTGCATGAACCAACCATGATCTGTTAATATGTACCATGCACAGGACAACAAATACCTCCTTTCTCTTTCAATAACACACAAACCAAAATCACAAAAATATTTATCAGAAGATACCAGCAGAAGAGCCTGAAACTGAAGTGATGCTATAGTTATAATAGTATAGATGGAGTGGATTTAATGTTTCTAGCATCTACCTATATCAAATAAAGTACATATGGAATACGCAGCCACCATGCAGTTCATAGATGTGCTCTGCAAATGCCGTTTCTTTCCTTTGCTTCAACCTTAATCTCACATAGTTTATTTTACTGCTAAATTGGAGAATGGAAAGGCACGGTCCCATTAGAAAAGTCAAGTACATCCCATTGGAATTGAGAGTGACGGGGCAGCAATGGAGATGTACACAAGGTGTCTCCCTTTTATAAAAGGCAGCTCAGTTCTACAAGGGAAGAGGAAGGTAGGATAAATCAAGACTTAACACAAGATAGCAGAGAAGAGCTGAGAACTAATGCCAAAGTTTTACACTTGACTTATAAACTGCCTAGTGCTGGAAGAAATCACAAACTATTTGAAGATGCTGAATGCCTGGACTTCACTGGGCTGTTACTAGTAGCTTATTGTAAAAGGGAAATACTGAACTGACTAAACACCATGAAAATGACTCAAATGTTTACAGGAAGTTCCAAATAGACTAATGATTGAAGTGAGTTCAGTTAGTATTTTGCTTAAGAAGGTACATCACTTGTATACTGAGGTTTCAAAATGGATTTCTTGGTTATAGGGAAAATTACTATTTTACATATTAACTTTTTAAATTATATTTTATCTTATGAAAGTGTACCAGTAATAGGTGAGATGTCCTGCCTTTCTCAGAAACTCACCCTAGAACAAGTATAACATCTGTCTCTGTGCTCTAGTAAATGAGTAGAAGGCAAACTATCTAAAAAAAATGATGTTCTCTCTAGCAGTGTTTTTCATTTGTGAAACTCATGTACTCCTTTGATATGTATTAAAATCTCATGCCTTTTTCTAATGTTCTACAAAATTCAAAGGAAATGAATATTATTTGCATTGAATCAAAGAAATAAAACAAAGTGATGTTTTGTCTTCACACCACACAATCTCTAATGCCATTATATTAGAGGAGGCAGTAAAGGGGTCTAGTGCAGCCCTGATCACTTCTGCTTGAGGAATCATTGCTTTCATACTCATCCTAAAATACTGCTGGCTTCCATAAAAGAATATTTCTATAAAGGAAATATTCTCATTTACCAAATCTCAATTCCAATCTGGTTCACTCTCACTGATGACCTGTGTGGGCTTACAAGAAACCTAATGAAAGTACTACGAGAAATATGTGAACTCTTTTAGTGAAAAAATAATTAATTCCTAGCTACTGCATCTGCAAGTTTTGCAAGGTATCTGGTAGTCATTCTAACTCTTGTGAAGTATTTCTAACATTATTCATACTCTACAAATTGTTGAAACATTTTATAGGTTGTCATTTTCTGTCATCATCTGGATTTAAGTTGTTTTTTCCTGGAACACATTCAACATATGGCTCTTAGGAGGTACATCGCTTGTTTATATGAAGTGAGAAGGCCGCCTGGTATTGAAGGGGTTCAGAACAGGCCTCCCCAAGATGTACTACTTTGGCATGCGGATTATTTTAAACTGAAGGTAACTGAGACCCTGCAAGCCCAATAATTCCTCTCTCTCAAGACTATCATGAGAGCTAAAAGAACATGGTTAAAGTCCCTTGCACAGTACCTGGCATATAGTAGGCACTTGGCATAATTTTTGAGTGTTTATCAAGTTATGGAAAAGATTTTGTTTTTAGCATGATTTTTAATACACATGGTATTGGATATTCTTTAAGAAAAAAAATATTTTTAGTTTTTAAAATGAAAAGTATATTGCTTGACAAGGTGGTGGTGCAGTGGATAGAGAATCAAACTGGGACCCCGAGGACCCAGGCTCAAGACCCTGAGGTGGTTGGCTTGAGCGTGAGCTCATCTAGTTTGAGCACAGCTCACCAGCTTGACCAAGGTTGTTGGTTTGAGCAAGGGGTCACTCAGTCTGCTGTGGCCTCCTGGTCAAGGCACAGATGAAAAATCAATCAATGAACAACTAAGGTGCCACAGCAAAGAATTGATGCTTCTCATCTGTCTTCCTTCCTGTCTGTCTGTCCCTATCTGTCCCTCTCTCTCTGTCTCTGTCTCTGTCTCTCTCTCTCTCTGTCACCAAAAAATATATATTTTATGTCTAGATTTAATGAAATTTGATCATAATAGTGATCACTTAGAATGAAACTAAAATGTTATTACCTAGGAAATGCCCAAAAGCTAATTTCTCAGGAATGAGTAAAAGGAGACATAAAAATTACTTTGATAATTGCCAATTTGTTTCTAAATGCTAGTTTTCTGGTCACATTATATAAATTCACCATACAGTGCCTGTCACTAGTATATCAAATCTTTGTATTTTCCATGTTCCAACTAGTTAATTTAGAACAATTATCTAATATTATCAAGACAGCACCAGCTTAAAAAACTCTGATTTTTTTTTCATTGTTTCTCCTCCATGCCCACAGTTTGGTCTTTCATTGGTTGTGGGCAACCTAGTTCTCTGAGCATGAATTCTTCCCTTCTCCCCCTCACCTGCAGTCAGCCACACTCTGCTCAAGAACAAGAGGGAAATACCACACTGAAGGAGCAGGGCTCTGCAGTTCCTGCTTACACCCTAAAGGACTAGAAATACACAGAGCCTTACAAGTTAGAATCTAACCATTCCAACCAGTGAGAAAGTTTTAAATGATGACATGGAAATATTTCTCATCAACCCAGATGAACTATGATTAAGACCATGTTTACATATTGCCAAAATGTCCAGCAGAAAACTGACATTTTCAATCATCTTTACATTTTGTTATAGGAAATTAACTATTGTATAAAAAAAATTATATTCTATACTAAGAGATACCATATGGGGGACAGGAAAATATACTAACTTTTGATTACAACACAATGGGCAAATAAATATTAAAAGTTTCCCTTAGAATTTAGAATTGGACATATGTGAAAGTTCCTGGCATAGTACCTACCCAATATAATTATTTAATAGATAATAATTAAATACCAACCAAAATTTATCTTCAACCTGCTATCCTATGTCTGATATATTGATTTATTTAATTAATCTTATAACTATCTAAACAGTTGCTTTAATACGCTATCTAAATAGTGGCTTTAATATTCTGCTAAAAATCTACCCATTTTCTTGTGCTCTAAAAAGAAAAATAATAATCTCAGAACAGCATTACACTGAAGTTTTCACATTTCAGTATAAACTAGTAACATATATGCAATTTCTTATAAATGTTCATGAAACCAGAAATATGCTGGGTGCTTCACATTATATCTCAGCACAGTAATACATTGAAAATAAAAACTTAAGTATATAACGCACTAAAAAATAATGATAGCATTTACTTATGTCTGAGTTAGTAGCATAGGGGAACTGCATTATACAATATACATACAGCAAGACTTCCTTCCTTAAAAATTTTCTGAGCACACTCCGAAGTTATTCATAAATGCACTTGTCCTCTCCCCTCCAAATTCCCTCAAACTATTTCCCCATCTCACCCACGCACTAATTCTCTTCACCTCTTATTTTCTCTTCTCCTTTACCCTCTTTAGAAGAGAACAAAAGAGGAAGGATTGAAAAGAACTCCCTTGACTGAAACCCTTTGGGCTAGATGTACTCAGAACTCAGAACTTTTCAGATTTTAAGGTCAGTAAACTGTATGTGCCATATATTATCCTCCAGGTCTGTAAAGCGCACTGACACCAAGCACACTGTTGTGTAGGCAGTGCAATAAATATTATACATAGACTATACAAGCTCAGGTCATGTTTTAGACCAAATGAATTTGCCAGGAAAAGAAAGAATATTTTGTTTTCAGAGTTTTGATGGTTTCATTAATTATAGGAGAGATTATAAATCCATACTTCTAATTTAATATTTTTCTTTGACTCTTATACTAAATTTTATTAACATTATTAAAAATGATGTAATTGTGTTGTCAAAGGGATAGGTGATTCACTGAGACCCTACTGCGTGCCAGGCACTATTCTAAAGCAAAACAGATGAAAGTCCTGCTCTCAGGGGATTCGCTTACATTTGGGAAGGGGGAAGCAAATACAGTTAACAAACAAGCAAGCAAATAAAAATATCATCTAAAATCTGGTAGTTAACGGTGCAATAAAAAATAACAATGAACCAGATAAAAGGCATGAAGAGTGCCCGAGGGTTGGGGGTGGGCAAAGAAAGCCTCTCGGAGAAACTGCTGAAAGTGGAGACTTGAGATGCATGACGAAGGGAGCTTGTGACTTCCAGGTGGAAGAGTATTCCAGGCTAAGGGCACAGCAAGTGCAAAGTGGCGTGGGGTGAGGGTTGTGGTGGCGGAGGTGCTGATGAAGGCAGCCAGTGTGCGGGAGTCCCCTGAGGGAGGCAGAGAAACAGGGGAAGTGAGGGCAGAAGAAAAGCATGAGGTCAAGGCCTGGTTCCTAAAATGGGAGTGTGGTGGAGTGGGGCAGGTGACTGCAGCCACAGGTGACGGCACATGGTGGCAGAAAGACAGCGGGCAGACATGGAGTAGTCAGGAAGGGAAATGAGGTCAGCAAGGTGCTGCTGTGGTGTCTGGGAGCCTGGGAGTCTCTAACCAAGTGTGACAGGCCACTGCTGGGCTCAGGAGCACAGGCACCAAGGGTAAGGCACTGCTTTGAGAAGAATAATAGGGGAGAGAGTGAATGGGCACAATTTAGGGATCTTGTGGAATAAGGTGGAGGCTTAGCCCTAGGACAAGGAAGAATCCACTGCCCAAGGTGGGCTCTTGAGCAGAATGGGTCTGGCAGCCCAGGGGGTATTAATGATGAGTTAGACAAGAGCTTACTGTCCTTCTAAACAGGGACCAGTCCTGCTTGCTGGGGCAGGGCCTAGGCAGACAGGCATGGGATTGTTACAAACCTCCTCTCCTGTTTCAGAGTTCAAGGGTAGATGTTTTCATATTTCGCTCTTCCCCATCCCTAAACTGTCCTAAAACCATACCAGAGAAAGTGCTCTGCATCCACTGATGAACACTGGATTTGATGGCAGGGGAAGGAAACAGCCCAGCAGGGACCTAGCAGAAGGACAGATCTGTGGAAGGAGTATGCTGGTCCAGGACAGATCTGTGGAAGGAGTATGCTGGTCCAGGACAGATCTGTGGAAGGAGTATGCTGGTCCAGGACAGATCTGTGGAAGGAGTATGCTGGTCCTGGACAGATCCGTGGAAGGAGTATGCTGATCCATAACAATAGATGAAAATGGAAAAAAGAAAAAGACTTGCCAGGCCAGAAGAATAATGATGAACCCATTACCATGGTTGGTAATGATAGTAAGAAAGCAACCATGATGATTATCAATATTATTAATTTCCACTTACTAAATTCCACTATTTGCCAGGCATTATATTAGGCACTTCACATATGATTTCCTAACCTCACAGTCAGATAGGTAGTGTCATTTCTTGGTATCGTCTACTGCCAACTGGCCTACTGTACATTAAAATGACATTTTTTTTTTTAAGTGAGAGGAGGGGAGATAGTGAGACAGACTCTCACATGTGCCCCAACCAGGATCCACCCAGAACTTTCTGTCTGGGGCCCATGCTCAAATCAAATGAGCTACTTTTAGTGCCTGAGGCTGATGCTCAGACCAACAAGCTATCCTCAGCCCTGGGGGCCAGTGCTCAAACCAATCAAACCACTGGCTGCAGGAGAAAAGGGGGAAAGGGTGAGGGAGAGAAACAGATGGTGGCTTCTCCTGTGTGCTCGGATCAGGTATTGAACCCAGGTCTTTCATACAACAGGTCAGTACTCTATCCACTGAGCCAGTAGAGCAGGGTCTAAAATGACAATACTAACCCTAAAAAAACAGAATGAGAAAGTATGATGCAAATTTGCTGTCAAATGAGGCTTTTAATGTATATCCCTAAATGAGAATGCTTCCTCCACAAGCATAAGACCTATTCTTGTAAGCTTAGTTCATAGCAGGAAAAAAAAAAATCTGCAGAAGAAAGAGGAAGAGAATGAGATCAAGTAATCTACCCAATCAATAAATAATTCCTTGTCCCAGTGGGAAAAGTAAGACAGGAAGAGGATGAAACAGTTTTTCCTCCATTATTTTTCCCAGAGAGGGCAAATTCCCTTTTTTGTACGGAAGAGTGGAGAATAAAAAACATATGCTCTTATTATCCACATTGTATAGACAACCAATTGCAGTTCTGAAATGTAACTTGCCTGAGTCATAGAGCTGGGAGGCAAAAGAGAATTCAGGATTTGTCACTATGTCACATAAGAAATTAACTTGTTTAATTCTTACAAAGGTAATAAAGGATCATTGGAGAGAATGTACATATGAGAAGGAAATTAAGAACACCCATCATTACCCATAGCCTTTGTGTATATCTTGGTGTAGAGCCTTCTGCCATTACATGAGACGGCCTGTCTAAGAAAAGACTTGAGCCAGATTATTACTGGGAAACTTCTTGGGGGAGGTGGAGGACAAGAACCTGGAGGCAGGGCCCAGGGCTAGGAGAATAAAGCTAGTAAGTAGACCTGCAGACTCCTGAGACATGCCAGTCCTAACATCTGTCTGCCAGAAGTCAGCCCTCACCTTGGCAGGGACAGCTGCTAACTCCCTCCCCTGTCCACTCCACGTGAAGAGTTGACTAAGGGCCCTCCCTTTCTCTGGCACCTGAAGTCGGAAAGCTGTCTCATCCATCATAGTCCTCTCTGTTTCTGAGGCCTCATTCCTCTGCTCGTCTTGCTTGGTCATTCCTCTTCTGCTCCCCAGGCACCCAATTGCGAGCAATTGCCTGGTTTTGGACTACTTCCTCTTTTGGACATCTGGAATCAGAGCTCCCTTTTTCTTAAATGTATACCTGGCTTCCAGTTCACTGCTTGCTCTGATCCTCATTCATTGTTGTCTCCGTGGACAATTATAACACCTGGCTTTTAGAGCTAGGACATTCCCCTTTCAAGTTGCTGAGCTCTCTTTTTTATTTATTTATTTTTTTTACAGGGACAGAGAGAGAGTCAGAGAAAGGGATAGATAGGGACAGACAGACAGGAATGAAGAGAGATGAGAAGCATCAATCATTAGTTTTTCATTGCTGTTGTGACATCTTATTTGTTCATTGATGCTTTCTCACATGTGCCTTGATCGCAGGTCTTCCCCAGACCGAGTGACCCCTTGCTCGAGGCAGCGACCTTGGGTTCAAGCTGGTGAGCTTTTTCGCTCAAGCCAGATGAGCCTGCACTCAAGCTGGTGACCTCGAGGTCTCGAACCTGGGTCCTCCTCATCCCAGTTCAACGTTCTATCCACTGCGTCACCACCTGGTCAGGCAGCAGAGCTCTTAAAAGCAGGTTTTGCTCAGAGTCTAACCCATTTCCACACCTACCATCTATACTAAGGTGACTGGATTTTAAAATTGGTAAAGTGGGACACCATTGGGGGGGGTTCTTGATTAAAAATTTGGTCTATATGGAGCAAAAAAAATTTTCATAGAATGCAAAAATGGTATTGTAATATATATTTTTTAATTTCAACATAAGTACAATTTACAAATATAATACATTTTAAAAAGTTATGTATAGTATTATTTTATTCTTTGGCATATTTCTCATTTGAGTGAATTTTTTTTAGTAGATTGCTGTCGTTGTTTAAAAGGTAATGAAATTTTTCACAAGAATTTGTTAAATTCTATTTCACACATAAAGTGGCTTTCAAAGTCTCAACCCTTAACTATGATTTTTTGATGTCCACACTTTATTTACCGTAGAAATAAAGCATTCAGTCACAGCATTAGTTCCTGGTAAAGACAGCGCATATTCCACAATTTTTAGTGCATTATTGTATGGAACATGGTTTGTTTCAAAATGATGAAATATTTCTAACCATTTGCTCTCTATTGTAATTTTTGCTGATGCCCAAGATTTAATCTTTTCTTTATCAACCTATTTTTTTAATAATGATACCACATTAAAAAGATCATTTTTGGAAATATTACTATATGGAAAATTTTGAGTGAGTCAGAGAGATCGGGTTACACGGTCCTGAAACCAATGCCAGAGCTGCACAAGTGGGCAGGAGCAGGCAGGGCAGTGCCACCGGCGCACTCGATGGTCGCGTTCCCCACGTCCAGCCCTGTCCAGCCCTGCCACCCGCTGGAGACGGAGCAGCTTGCGCCTCATGGAGCCCAGAGCCACAGCCAGCGTCCAGGACGCGAGCCTATGGGTAGTTAGGGGACTAGACAGCCGCCGTCCCAGCAGGTACGTCCCACCTGAAGTTCTTTGTTTCAGAGCCTCGCACGGGGCAGCCAGCTCTCATGGCAGTGCGGGTGCTTCCAGGTGGAGGCAGGGTCTCCCCACCGAAAACTGTATATTCCCTTCCTGTTCTCCCACCATTCCCTAGCTTTTTGTGCATTCTTTCCAAAAATCGGGACTTTTTTAAAATGCTGCAGGACACGGGACAAATTGTTAAAAATCGGGACTGTCCCACCAAAAGCGGAACGTCTGGTCACCTTAATCTATGCAGACTATTATCCAAATCTGGATTTCACAGTCCCAATGACAACTTAAGATCCATAGTCAATCAGTAACTAACAATGTGCCCAGGTTCAAATTAGGCTTTTCTACTTCTATCAAGAACCAGGTTAGAAAGTAAGGATCAAAGACATTTCCAAACCCATGTGCCTTATACAATAATCTGCTCTTGCTGAAAAGTGGCATCTGTTGACCAGGAGTAGCAGTCAGAACACTTCTAGCCAGTGCTCCTTGCTATCCAACTTACCAAGGAAAATGTGTTGTAGTCATGCACTGGATGAAATGATATTCTATTCTCACAGAAAAGAGATGGTGCAAAACCTGCTTCAGTAGAAGGCATCAGCTCCTGGCAGCCTCAGGACCATCAGCCTGTATGCAGACCTCTTATACTGCAGATAAGAACCCTGCTCCCTACCCACTAGCAATAGAGGATAGCTGTGGGGTTGGCCAGGTTCCACATGACTCAGCCAAAACAAAGGAATTACATATATTGAGTCTGAAATAGGGAAAGACACACTCACACAAAGTAACTGGTCCAGCCCAGGCTAGAAGGACTCTTGATCTCTTGGTAAAGAAGGGTCCAGGTCCAATGTCCACTCTTATGCACACAGGAGATGCCTATCCCAACAGTTCTACTTTCAGAGTTACTCTACTTAGAAATTGATTCGTTGTATTGAGTCAATAAATGTGTTATCATTCCTCTTCCAATAGCAATATAAATGTATCTCAGTGAATAGAATATTTTTATAAAATATGGATTCAAGAATTTATTTTTTGGATGTGTTTTCAGCAGCAACTCTGTATAATATAGATTCTCTTAAACTTGCCTGAGGCCATCATTACCCCTATTCCTGTAAATAAACCATCGATTTGGCATGAGACCAAAACCTAAGTGTTTTAGACTGTCACTTATAAGATTAGAAAAACTAAATGGAGTCTGACCGGGCGGTGGTGCAGTGCACAGAGCATTGGACTGGGAGGAAGAAGACCCAGGTTATAAACACCAAGGTCGCCAGCTTGAGCATGGGCTCACTAGTTTGAGTGTGGGGTTGCTGGCTTGAGCATGAGATCACAGATATGACCCTGTGGTTGCTGGCTTGAGCCCAAAGGTCACTGGCTTGAAGCCCAAGGTCGCTGGCTTGAGCAAGGTTGGGCACTCACATTGCTGTAAGCCCCCTGTCAAGGCACATATGAAAAAGCAATCAATGAACAACTAAGATGTCACAATGAAGACTTGATGCTTCTCATCTCTCTCTCTCTCTACCTGTCTATCTGTCCATAGCTGTCCCTTTCTCTGTCTCTGTCTCAAATAAATAAACAATTAAATGGTATAAATCTTATTAGACAAATTAAAAAGATTAGAATCAAATCAATAATTAAGTTAAAATTATTGATTTGGAGAATTAGCTATAAAATGCTCAAATCAGTGACTACATTGACAACTTGACTAACATATTTATAAGTTTTCTAGAAAGAACTTAAAGAATGGGTCATAAACCCACACTATGGCTATGGTCCATGTCACTGCTGCTATGGAATGAAGGACTCCTCTGATGGGTATTTTTAGCTAGAAGCCAAGGCACATAAACTGCGCCCACCCCTGGACATATTTCTGTGTTGGTAGCAAGAGACTGAACCACAGAATCTGAATCTAAGTGGAGGAAGAGAATAAGTTTTAAGTGCTTTCACTGTCCAAATGTTCAGATTCAGGTGGCTTTAGGATGTGCCTGAAAGATGTTAAAGAACTTGGGGAAAATCGTCAAATCATTGGAATGCATTCTATTTTAAAATCAACTTTGAAATCACTTCTTGCAAAGGCACTAAATAGAAGCACCTTAAAACTTGCTGCATACAAGCCTATATAATTAGATAAGTACCAGATATATTCAGTCTGTAAAAGACTAAAAACATAATGTAGGTTTACTGAGTAAGCGCTTGGCTTATGAAAGCCCTGCTCCCTGAAACTGGCACCAGCCATGAAACCATATCTATGGTCTAAATGTTAGCAAGAAGCTAAAAACACAAGTTTCTGAAACAGGAGAAGAATCAGATTTCTTTGAAATCTAGTAGGAGGTTAATTTGACCTTAAGCATTATGGAATCAAACTGAAGAAAGACCTCAAGGGATATGCTTATCACTACTGCCATTCCTTTTATCGCCGAGCCCCCGACCTAAGAGACAGGCAGAATGGATCTCTAGAAAACTATATGGTCTCGATCTTCCCGGCCAGGAAAGTAGCCCTTGCCCTATTATTGAACACCAACAGCACCATATCCATCCACATAGTAGAGGCCGATACACAAAAGAGGCTTTTCTTTGTGGTAAAAAAAAAAGAAAAGAAAAGATCCACTTTTCTTTTTCCTGTTCAAATATGTGGGATTTTATAGCACAGTGCTAGAGCAGCTCAATACCTGATAGGAATAACCCAAGAGGAGGGTACAGAGGGAAGGCTGAATTCAGAATGCTCTGTGAAAGTACATCTATTTTATATGAGACACACAATCTGTCTCATTCCAACATGCATTTCTGGGTCACTTGAGACATTTAAACTGCACTTATAATTAACAGCTATTTTTAAACAGCGAAGAAATAGAGCACTGGTAAGGTACAAAAGCATTAAAATTGCCCCAGTTTCGCTTTTCAATAGGACACACCACTGCAATATGCTTCAAGATCAAAGAGAGCTCAGAAAAAGAAAGAGTGAGAGAGAGAAAGAGAGAGACAGGCCGATCAGTGGGGATAAATTGTTCCCATTATGATGGTGTAAGAATAGGGTTCTTTCAATTGAAACAATTTGATAACCACATTCATTACATTGGTGTCCATTTGGTTTTATCTGAGCAGTTTTTGCATAACTGAGGAACAAGTTCAATTGAGCTTATTCTCTAGAAATTAAGATGTGCAGGGTCTGACATTCAGAAATTAAGCGCTAATGGTCGATCAAGCGGTTGCCTTGAGATTCCCCCTGGATGTAGTAAGATCTGCCTACCACTAATTATGTCAAATGCAAATGCCTTCTTTAAAAGACCTGCCCCAAATTTTCATTAGCTCATTTTAAGGCAGTTAAGATTATATTTGAGTGATGATGGGATATCGGAGCCTCTTCTTTGGAATATGTTTACAGAATCCCTTTTTCAAAGCATCACTTGCATAGCATAAATATAGCATTGCCATCTGTAAACTTCTTTTTCCCTTAGCTATCAAAGGAAATCTTTCAGAACATTCTTCTAATATTCTGAGAGATCAAGAGAACCAAACAGAATCACAACAAATGCTGGAAGGGCTGATTTGACAAACAAGGGGATCATTGATTTAGAAGGGAAAAAATTCCCTAATTTTCCAGGGCTGACTTTTCCTATGGATATCTATATACTAGAAAAAGTGCTGGGTATTTATTTTGCCAACCAGCTTTCCTGAGCATGGTTACATTTGCCAGCTCTCAACTGCACTAGGGAGCATAATGCGTCATTTGAAGTGTACTTTATCCTAAAGTGCTATTTTAAAAAGATATTAGGGATGGAGCTGTAGACATGCATACAGAAGAAACTCCAGGGTTTACATATAATGTATTAGACATGCACATCCATTCCTGTCTGCTACCTTCACTAGGAGCTAAATCATGTACAGGAACATTTAAAAGACATTTCCCACTATACACTAAATCCTTCTTTGTTTTCTTATTGCTGCCAAACAAGTGGAGAGTAAAGAATTGTTGGAACATACATTGGGTGGCAACTTCATAATAGCTACACTTCTTCTTCCCTTCTTTTTTCCAGAAGACAAAGTATAAAAATGGAGAAGTTGCCCTTACCTCTACAAAAGCTTTTAAATTATGGCTCTTCCAGGAGCAACTGCACTTCTCTCACTAGACCATTTCCCCAGATGGGATTTGCAATATAAAACCACCGTAGATTGGCTTATTGAGGAAAGGAGATAGACTTGTACAAATCACTGGAAAGATAAATAAGCTATAGAGATCAATAAATAAAAGCCAGGCGGAGGAAAAAAATCAAACTCCAGCATTTCAGACCAATTAAGATGTTATTTACTGCCCATGTGATTGTAACTCCGATGCTCTCCTTCCTCGTTTTCACACCAGAGGCATTTGTTTTGCTGAGAGAAAGATATATAACTGATGTGTAAATAGAAAATGATATAGATAGATTTTATGTTCCATAAAACTGTTAATCTGTGCTCCACATTAAATATAAAGTACATTTTTTTATTTAGACACTGCACTGATATAATTAAAATAAAGTATGCTAGCTTTTTTTTCAGCATGTCATTTCCAACCATAGAGATCAAATAACAGTGCAACAGCCGTATGAAATGCGGTTATATTAGCCTGAGACCATATTCCCTGAAACTAAAACATCTGAGATAATAGTGTGAAGGTACAAATTCAATGCAAATAAAACAAATTTCCTATTGTTGCTAACCCCTGCATTGGGTTTCAGTGGGGAAATTTAGATGCAATGTTTAACTTCTTTGTACTGTAATCACTGACCTGTTATCAGCTGTATTTTGAGGTCCTTGATGGAAACTATCAGCGAAGGATTTAAGAAGACTACCTATCACATTTTTTTTTTAATTTTTCCAAAATTAGAAGCAGGGAGGCAGTCAGACTCCCACATGCACCCAACCAGGATCCACAGGATCCACCCTGCATGCCCACCAGGGGGAGATGTTCTGCCCATCTGGGGCATTGCTCTGTTTCTGCTGGTGGCATTCTAGCGCCTGAGGCAGAGGCCATGGAGCCATCCTCAGCACCCTAGCCAACTTTGCTCCAATGGAGTCTTGGCTGCAGGAGGGGAAGAGAGAGATAGAGAGGAAGGAGAGGGGGAAGGGTGGAGAAGCAGATGGTCACAGCTCCTGTGTGCCCTGACCAGAAATTAACCAGGACTTCCACATGGCAGGCCTGATGCTCTACCACTGAGCCAACCACCCAGGGCCCCGTCAACCTCTCAAGAAGAGAATGGAAGTGTCCTGTGGCAAATCAAATAACAATACGCTGCCCAGACTGCCTCCAGTATATTTGTGGCAGTTGGCAAACACCCATTGACGGGAAACAAGTAGGAAACACAACTGATGTACATTTTTGTGGCAACCTACTTTCATTTGCCAGCAGAAGCTCTTTTTAATTTCAGAGGTATGTCAACATGCCTTAGCAAGATCCCATTTTTTAGGGTGACTGCTCTGAAACATCTCAAATTTTAACACAAGGAGACTTACAGAGTCCCCTTGTTTTAAATTTCTGTTTTTTTTATACAGCAATAATCTTCCATGCCATGGAAATCAAGTGTAACTGATATAATATAGATGTTTTTTAAAGTACAAAAATATGACTTAAGTGAAACTAGCGAAATCACCTGTTCTTTTAGCTCACTTTCACAGGGACCCTGCCACTGAGTATTTAAGATAGTCGTTGCACAATTGGCATCCTGAGATTTTTTATTTTTTTTAACAGGGACAGAGAGAGAGTCAGAGAGAGGGACAGATAGGGACAGACAGGCAGGAACAGAGAGAGGTGAGAAGCATCAATCATTAGTTTTTCGTTGCCGTTGAGACACCTTAGTTGTTCATTGATTGCTTTCTCACATGTGCCTTGACCGCGGGCCTTCAGCAGACCGAGCAACCCCTTGCTAGAGCCAGCGACCTGGGGTCCAAGCTGACGAGCTTTTGCTCAAGCCAGATGGGTCCACACTCAAGCTGGCGAGCTCAGAGTCTCGAACCTGCGTCTTCCGCATCCCAGTCTGACGCTCTATCCACAGCGCCACCACCTGGTCAGGCGGCATCCTGAGATTTTTAAGTGCACTGACATAAGTAGCGATTCTGATGAGATAGGGCCTTATTCTAGAGCTTTTGAGAAACAATCTCTAATCTTTTATAAAATGGCATTTATTTTGTAATTCTATAATTTGCAGCTCTCAATTTTCAGAAATCTTTTGGGCATATTACCTTCTATATATCACATGCAATAATTACAAATGCCAATAATAGTGTAAGCAAAGCAAAAAAATAATTTTCTTCCACACTTCCAAAAACTATCAGAGATACCAAAACGTCTCTATAGTACCTTCCTTACCTTGAAGCCTTATATGTCTGAAATTATAAAAAGCCACATTTACACAAGTTAATCCAAACTACATCTTCTTCCTTCTTCTCCAAAATAAGGTGCCCAGAGTTCCAGGGGCACACAAATGATGCACTGGGGTGAAACGTAACCATCAGACGGTCTGCTTCTATTTACCTCTAGACTAAGAAGAAATAAAACTTTACTAATAGTGTATATAATGTTGTATATAATAGTAGTATAGTTTAGAAGAAAATGTGCATATATTGGGGTGCATTCTTAAAATTTTAAAACTATTTAGTGCGTGATTTTAAAAGTTTGGAGACTATTAGGCCGGGGACTGCTATTAATCCCTCAAATATCAGTGAGAGAAAGAACTCTCAGACACCATGTGGTAGGCAGACTAATGCCTGCCCCCTAAGATGTCTAAGTTCTGTTTTTCCAAAACCTGTGAATATTGTATCTTGCATGGCAAAGAGCCTTTGCAGATGTGATGAAGGGTATGGACCTTCAGACATGGAGATCATCTGGATTATCTGGGTGGACCCAATCTAACCACAGGAGTCCTCAAACGTGGAGAACTGTTCCCAGCTGCAGTCAGGGAGAGAGATGTGACGATGGAAAAAGGTCAGACAGATGTCATGTGAGAAGGATTCAACTCACAATTGCTAGTCTTGAAGATGAAGGCAGGGGCCATGAGCCGAGAAGGGCAGGCCAACTCTGGCAGCTAGGAAAGGCAAGGAAAAGGGTTCTCCCCTAGAGCCTCCAGGAGAAATGCAGCTGAGTCAACAACTGATTTTAGCCCAACAAGACCTCTGTCCTACAGAACTGTAAATTAATATATTTGTGTTACTTTAAGCCAATAAATTTGTGGTAATTTTTTATGGCAACAGTAGGAAACTTATGCACTTCACCTGACCTAACTAATTTTGAATGCTGGGGTATTATGACAGAGCTAAGGACTATATCAAATAGATTCAAGCGGCAGTCATTTAAACAATCTTGGTCAACAGTTCAGTTTACACCACTAGGGGAACAAATAGTAGCAAAGTATGACATGATAAGTTGATGAAATATTATCTGCAAAAAATGAAAATTTATGGGAGCAAGCTCTTTGGTCAGGAAGAGGTGAGAGGTTTCAGATACAATCCTGCCATTCTCTGAACAGTAACTGCAGTGCCGCCAAACATCAAAAGAGAATAAAAAAGCTGACGTTGGAATAAGTTGCATTTTCCCCAACTCTAATGCAGTTAGAGGGTTTTACAACTCATTCCTCAATATTTGAACTTCAGAAGGTAAAATTTCCAGGAATGACAGTATCGTGCTGGAAACATTAATGTGCCAGCATGAAATAATGTCATTCTGTGGGAGGTAATAAAGGCATGAATTATGTCAAATTGTATTTGGTTCATGGATGTTACTGTGCTTCTTATGGGCAGATACAGCTAACAGGCACAAGAACACCTGCCTGTCTCCCTCGGAAAATTACAGTCATGTGCACAAATATCAGTCTTAGAAATTAGCAGACAGTTCATGTGCCGTGATAGGTACGCCTCCTAAGGATATGGAATATCTCTTGTTACAGCAGAACATAATTTTTCTCTTGGTCTTGCTCATGGTAGAAAGAACCATTAAGCCATTTACATTACAAGTGGTGGCTTCTATTTCTGTTAGGTAATATAATTTGTTAAATGATCTTGCTGCTATGCTATATAGTACTCCATTATGAATTCTAGCCATTAATGGGTTTGGGGTCATTGGCCATCTCAGTGAATGTGAGGAATCTATTCCTCTTTAAGTAAAATGCTCAATAGCATCTCCTATTGAAATTAGTGAAAGGCAAACAATATGTATTGTTATGCATGTACCAAGCAAGGTACATGTGTGTCGGTTTCCCTGAAGTTATTTATTTAAGGCAAGAAAACACAATCCATTTTGTAAAGTTTAAAGACAGTATTTACAAGTGTCATTGTGTAGCAAGGTTGTTGAAAAGTCTGAGGACAATATGAAACTGTGTATGCCTCACTATGACTTGACCCTTTTGGAGCTAAAAGCGTGACGGGGGGAGCTGCCTGGCTCTTCCTTGCCCCCGTCTGCAGATGCACACAGATGACACTGCGAACAGAACCATCGCTCTACAACCTGGGTAATAATGTGCTCAGTTAATCTATACAGCGAAGAGTCATCCTCTCAAAAAGTAATTCACTTTTTTAAAAACTGGAAGGAAAATAAATATGGTGCAGTAAAATTGTTGAGTAGAGGAATCTATCTGGACATTTCACAAAACATTTCATTATGCTGACAATTCCCAGAAGTACTCTCAAGAGTGCTTTAAGCTGAGGATTACTGCACTGGAGCTGATGGACTTTTTTTGTAGCCCCTTTAAAAGGCAGTGAACCGTTTTTCTATTTTATTTAAATAATGCGCCTTAAAATGGATTTTTAGAGGTATAATAACTCCTTAAGAGTCAGTTATGCTAAACAGTTTCTCTTGATAGAGATGTTGTAAAACTCGTTACCTGCACAATTTCAGACGCCAGCTTGGTGGACGCTAACTGACATGTGAATGACCAGAGTTTGTAAAATAAATTGCAATAGTTGTCGTATCACACAGCTAGCATTGCACAAGCTGGAGGCCACAAGGGGCTCCAACCTGACAGAAAATTACTTCAAGATGAATGAAAAGTGTTTGTTTCTCTTTATTAGTTTTTAGAGAACAATGAAAATGTTGAATTGTTTACAGAGGGCTGATTAAATGTGGTCAGTGGGGCCATGTCCCTGCTGCTAACTGTTGGCCGCCCCCTCCTGCTGGCTCTTAACCTACACAGTTACACACTGCCCCGATCCAAACCCCCAGCCCCACCCTTTGCTCCCGCCACATGCATCTTCTTATAGGCTATTCTGGCTGTACATCTGTGTGTGAAATGTGCTCATTCTGACATTCCACTGCCTTTGTTAGATAAAACATTGTTGTCAAGCCTAATAAGCAGGTCATGCAATTTGCAGGACACTGCAGCAGAGAGCAGCCCAGGATGAATTGCTTCAGCCTCAAACAATGCTCAGTCCCACACTGGAGCACATGTGCATTGCTTCTGTGCTTCTGTTGTGCAGTACTACGTTTTGTTTTTATAAGGCTTTGATTTTATATATATATATGTGTGTGTGTGTGTGTGTGTTGCTAGGGTTATACTATCACAGAATCGCCTGTTTGCTGTGTTCGCTCAGGATAACTACTGTCTTATGGCCAAAGGAAAAAGGCATAAAATGCTTTAATTGGTCATTTGTGGTCTAAATCCCATTTATGTTTTACCAGAAAGCACAGTGAGAGAGAGAAAAAACTCTAGCTACCACTTTAGCTGACTGTTGGGTTTACTTAAAGGGGTGGTCAAAACCAGAGCATTTAGGAGGATGTTGTGGAGAGCAATTCTCACTTATATTTCCACAAAGTAAACAGCCCTTGATGGGAAGAAATATGAGACCTCATTATTAAGCATATGCCAAGCAGGAAGAAAGCAGTCTTTTTACCAGACCAAGTTAAGTGAATCAGATCCACAGATGTTTTGGTAAACTAAAAAATTAAAAGAAAGCAAATCATTGCCATCTCAGATCAACATGCAGCCTTCAGTGGCCCATTTGCTTCCTCACTGGCAGCCTCTCCCTTGCACACATGTGTGCGCACACACACTTACAGACACACACACGCACCACGCACCAGGACATCAGCAATTCAAACGCTACTTGTGGCATTCTGACACAATACAGAGCACACCCTGATGTGAAGTGAAAGCAGGATTCTTTCACTCCACGCAGAACATGCTTTCTGAGCCCATTACAACATGTGGATAAACAGTGGCTCATGTAATTACCTTTATAGGGTGGCAAGTATTCCTCAGAATCAACAACCAGAGTTAAAGCATGTTCACCCAGAAGACTTTCGAGGATCAATTCTGGATCAATTACATCAGGCTTTGATTTATAACATGTGTCAAGCCATGTTTTAAAAAAAAAACCTGAACCATTATGAGGTAAAGGCTAAAGGTTTGATTTACACTGGTTTGTTATCAACTTTTTCTCTCAATTGTTCTGCCTTACCCTATCCTTAAAACAATTGTGACTTTCTAGGTTTTGTCTGTTAGAAAGTTGCTGCTCGGGAATACCAGATGAGTGGATCTGGACTACATCCAGATTTTATCACACCACCACCACCACCACCAAGCACTGGAAATGTCTCCTGGGATGCAGCAGAGGGTGGGGTTTCATAGTTCAAGCTTTGGGATCTAAGTGATCTGGATTTAGATCCCTATGGTTTTAGCAAGATACATATCACTGCAGTGGATAATATTTCAAATGGTTGGTGTAAGGTTTGAGATAATTAATGAAAGGAAATGTGTAAAGCACTTAACTCAGCGCCTAGAACACCATGAGTACCCAGTGAATTCAGTGATTGCTAACAAGGCAGGGAGAAATGCAACAGCCTTTCAAAAGTCCCTGCTCCTGTGTAGAGTGCTAGACAAAGCAAAGTGGGTGTTGGTACAAATCACAGGGCTGAACTGTTGAATCCAAAACAGCAGAAGAGGCCCAGTGGAGAGGACTAGACTATATATGAAGTATCCAGTTGATGTGGGCTCTTTCTAAGTAGACTGACTGTAAAATACAAACCAGTAAAGGTGCTCCTCTGCTGGCAATATACCCTGTCTTTTACAGAGCCTAAAGAACCACAAATAAAAAAAGCTACTTTACCACCTTATCACCAAGTGTTTACTAAACTCACACCTACCATGTACCAGGTACGGTGCTAGGCATCAGGAACACAGAGACAGTTCTTCCAAAAAAAAAACCCTCCCATAACAGGAAATTAACATCTACAATTTAGTACAATACAGGTTCACAACTCAGATTTCCTGAAAGCTACTTCATGTAAACTGAAAGGGACATAAAACATGTACAATATCACCATTAGGAATTTGGGCTGGGTGATTCATCCTACTAAAGATGAATTATATAACTAAAGTTATTGGTCAAATTAGATCAATCTCTTGCTGAAAAGCAAAATAAAAGTTTTTATAAATTAAATAAAAAGGAATGGTATGAGAACTCTTTAGGGAACAATATAATACCCCGTTTAAAGAACACTTTAAATCCATTTTATATGGATCAACATTATTTGTTCAATAAGAGGGAAACAGCACTTACACAGTCCATTTCTCAGACAACACACAGTGCTGCTGACAGTATGCATTGGCAGCTTAATTAAGAAGTCTGTTGATAATGTTAAAAACTTGGCACATTTTCAATTCAAATGGACACTACTCAACACAAAGATATGTCAATTATTGGCTCATACATAAAAATGTGTCACAGACACTACATAAAATGTCTAGTGTCTGCAATCAGATTATTGTCTTAACACTGGAACAGTCATGACTTATTCCCAGATCAGAAATAATATTTTGGAAAAACTACAGGCAATCAACTTATGGAACGTAGAGGACAACACCGTGAAACTGAAGTAGTTGAATTTTCATACAGAGCCATTTCCAGGTCTGTTCCACTCCTTTCCTTTCCTGCCCTGTCTTGGATCCATGAGCAAGGACCTCCAAGTTTGATTCAAAACGTCCACTTCTCCAAGCTAATAGTGCACTCAGAACAGCAGGCCCCTATGTCACAAAAGGTAGAGACCTATTGAGTCAACAGATATAACTCACCTCTCCACTTCCCAAGAAATGTATAAACACAATATAGTTTTCCAACAGACAATCTATATCTAAGGGAGAAAAAATAATTTAAATCAAATTAACTCCAACTATAATGTGTTAAGATCTCTAAAGTCTACTGAATATTTATAGAATCAAAGGAAAGGATTCTACCTATTAGAAGTCCAAAAAGAAATGGAATTAAGATGTTCTGAATTGTTCACATTAAGAGGGGTTCTTTTTAATTATTATAAGAACTTAAATTATAAAACACACTTTTTCATTCATTTCATGTCTTAGAGTCACAATTAAGAGCAGAAGATAAATAAAGTTTATTGAAAATCATTCAAATCCATTGAAGGCAGGGACCGCATCTTGTTTGTCTCCCTTGTTTCCCTCCTGTTTTGTACAGTGATTCACAGACAGCAAGGACTCAGGTTGAGAAGGCAACGCGTGTTTCAGTTCACTTTAATTAGGAAGGGCTGCACTGGTTTAAGGAGCAGCTGAGACAAAAAGGATAAGTTCCATCTCTCCTGATTTCCAGCTAGTGATGCACACTGTCTGAAGACTTCCTTCGCTGAGCTGGCTTTTGAACACCAGACAGTTAACTGCTGGCAACTGTGGAATTCTGAGTGTTTGTTTTCATTTTTGCTGAAGGGAGCAAGATGATTCTCCAACGGTTGTTTTGCCAATAAAAAAAAATGTGAAAGTTGACTTGAAGCAGGTACTCAGTGAAGCAAGCATTCAGCCAACCCCTGTCCTTCAGAAAGTACAGCTGTGAACAAAAAGGAAACAAATTATTAATCCAAGGCTTTCTAAGAATAACTTCTCCAAAGTACAATTGTTAGTCTTTTGCTGATCACTAAAACTATTTAGCTCTATTGTTCAAAAATACAACAAAATTACAGGATCTTTTATAGTAATAATGCTGTTTAAAGTTTTCTTTTCTTACCTTAAGTAATGACTTTCAGATCCATGCCACCTCCAGGCGTAGATGCAGATGTAACAAAATCAGAATCACCACATATCTGTTTATTTTGAAAACAAGGTTTCCATACCCAAGTAAGAATTCTATATATTCTTTCTTGCCTTGAAAAACAGGACTAAAATCCCTCCTAGGTTTTCAAACTCTACCCCTTTATGAATGAAGTTCCTGCCTGTGTCCCATCATGTAGCACCAGTGGGTCCAGAAGCCTTCTGTAAAGCAGTCTGGCCACAGGAGGAGGAGCACACTTTCCTCAGCAAGGGCTCTGAGCTCACCAGGTGGGCAAGAGGCATGTACAGAACACGTCTAACACCACCCCTAGTGGCAAGCCCCCTCCCCTCACCCCCGGCCGCAGTGAGAGCAGCATGGAAGGATCCAGGTGGGTCCCACCTTTGGCTTTTCAGTCCTAGCCATGAACCACACATTAGTAACACTATCTCCGACCGAGAAATAATGACATCTTTGCAAGAAACATTTCTACTCATTCACATGCTCAAGGCTACAGTCTCTCTGAAATGTTCCATTGCAGACCCTATGAAATGAGGTGTAAAGCCAACAAACAAACAGGTAAGCTTAGCCTTAACACACATAAATGTATTTACTAATTATTTATTCCAGCTTTTTTTATTAATTTTAATGGGGTGACACCAATAATTCAGGGTACATATGTACAATGAAAGCATCTCCAGATTATCTTATCAATCAATTGTGTTGCATACCCGTCACCCAAAGTCAAATTGTACTCTATCACCTTCTATCTGGTTTTCCCTGTGCCCCTCCCTTCTCCTTATCCCACCCTCCCCTCCCTTCCCCCACCCATAACCACCACTCTATTGTCCATGTCTCATAGTCTCACTTTTATGTCCCACCTATGTATGAAATCATGCTGATCTCAGTTGTTTTTTTTTCTGATTTACTTATTTCACTCCGTATAATGTTATCAAGGTCCATCCATTTTGTTGTAAATGATCCGATGTCATAATTTCTTATGGCTGAGTAGTATTCCATAGTATACATGAACCAAAGCTTCTTAATCCACTCGTCTTCTGACGGACACTTGGGCTGTTTCCAGATCTTCGCTATTGTGAACAATGCTGCCACAAACATGGGGGTGCATTTCTTCTTTTCGAACAGTGCTATGGTGTTCTTAGGGTATATTCCTATAAGTGGGATAGCTGGGTCAAAAGGCAGTTCGATTTTTAATTTTCTGAGGAATCTCCATACTGTTTTCCACAGTGGCTGCACCAGTCTGCATTCCCACTAGCAGTGCAGAAGGGTTTCCTTTTCTCCACATCCTCGCCAGCAATTATTCTGTGTGGTTTTGCTGATGAGTGCCATTCTGATTGGTGTGAGGTGATATCTCATTGTAGTTTTAATTTGCATTTGTCTAAAGATTAGTGATGTTGAGCATTTTTTCATATGTCTATTGGCCATCTGTATGTCCTCTTTGGAGAAATTTCTATTCATTTCTTTTGCCCACTTTTTGATTGGATTGTCTGTCTTCCTGGTGTTGAGTTTTATAAGTTCTTTATAAATTTTGGTTATTAACCCCTTATCAGACGTGCTGTCGAAATATGTTCTCCCATTGTGTGGTTTGTCTTTTTATTCTGTTCTTATTGTCTTTACTGTGCAAAAACTTTTTAGTTTGATATAGTCCCATTTGTTTATCTTGCCTTTTATTTCATTTGCCCGTGAAGATAAATCGGCAAATATACTGCTGCTACAGATGTCGGAGAGCTTGCTGCCTATGTTTTCTTCTAAGATGCTTATGGTTTCACAGCTTACATTTAATCTTTTATCCATTTTGAGTTTGTTTTTGTGAATGGTGTAAGTTGATGGTTTAGTTTCATTTTTTTGCAGGTAGATGTCCAATTTTTCCAACACCATTTGTTAAAGAGACTGTCTTTACTCCATGTATGGTCTTTCCTCCTTTGTCAAATATCAGTTGTCCATAAAGCTGTGGATTTATTTCTGGGTTCTCTGTTCTATTCCATTGATCTATGTGCCTGTTCTTATGCCAGTACCAGGCTGTCTTGAGTATAATGGCCTTGTAGTACCTTGATATCTAGAAGAGTGATACCTCCTGCTTTATTTTTTCTTTTTAAGATTGCTGAGGCTATTCGTGTTCTTTTATGGTTCCATATAAATTTTTGGAATATGTGTTCTATATCTTTGAAGTATGTCATTGGTATTTTAATTGGTATTGCATTGAATTTATATACTGCTTTGGGTAATATAGACATTTTAATGATGTTTATTATTCCTAGCCATGAGCACGGTATATGCTTCCACTTGTTTGTATCTTCCTTGATTTCTTTTATCAATGTTTTATAATTTTCCGAGAACACGTCCTTAACCTCCTTGGTTAAATTTACTCCTAGGTACTTTATTTTTTTGGCTGCAATAGTGAAGGGGATTGTTTCCTTAATTTCTTTTGCTGACAGTTCATTGTTTGTATACATAAATGCCTCTGATTTCTGAGTATTAATTTTATATCCTGCCACCTTGCTGAATTCATTTATAAGGTTCAGTAGTTTCTTGACTGAGACTTTAGGGTTTTCTATATACAATATCATATCATCTGCAAATAATGACAGTTTTACTTCTTTTTTTCCAATTTGGATGCCTTTTATTTCTTCTTGTCTGATTGCTATAGCTAGGACTTCCAGAACTATGTTGAATAAGAGAGGTTAAAGGGGGCACCCATGCCTGGTTCCTGATCTTAAGGGGATTGCTTTTAATTTTTGTCCATTTATTATGTTTGCTGTGGTTGTCGTAGATGGCCTTTATCATGTTAAGGAATGTTCCTTGTATTTCGATTTTACTGAGACTTTTGATCATGAATGGGTGCTGGATTTTATCAAATGCCTTTTCTGCATCTATTGAAATTATCATGTGACTTTTGTCCTTCCTTTTGTTTATGTGATGAATCACATTAATAGATTTGCAAATATTGAAGCAGCCTTGCCTCTCTTGAATAAATGCCACTTGATCGTGTTGTATGATTTTTTCATATATTGCTGGATCCAGTTGGCTAATATTTTGCTGAGAATTTTAGCGTCTAAATTCATCAGGGATACAGGCCCATAATTTTTTTTCTTTCTGTTGTCTTTGCCCAGTTTTGGGATCAGAATTATGCTCGCCTCATAAAAGGAGTTTGGAAGTCTTCCTTCCTCATGAATTTTTTGAAATACCTTGAGGAGGATAGGAATTAGTTCTTCTTTGAATTTTTGATAGAATTCACTTGTAAAGCCATCAGGCCCAGGACTTTTCTTTGTTGGGAATTTTTTGATAACTGTTTTGATCTCATTTGTTGTAATTGGTCTGTTTCGGTGTTCTGATTCTTCCAGATTGATTTTTGGAAGTTTATATGATTCAACAAATTTGTCCATTTCACCTAGATTGTCTAATTTTTTGGCACAGAGTTCTTTATAGTATTTTCTTACAATGCTTTGTATTTCTGCTGTCAGTTGTTACTTCCCCACTGTCTTTTCTAATTTTATTTATTTGAGTCCTCTCTCTTTTTTTCTTGCTGAGTCTAGTTAAAGGTTCATCAATCTTGTTTACCTTTTCAAAGAACCAACTCCTGGTTTCATTGATCCTCTGTATTGTTTCCTTAGCCTCTATGTCATTTATTTCTGCTCTGATCTTTATTATTTCCTTCCTTTTAGTTGTCCTGGGTTTTATTTGCTGTTGTTTCTCTAGTTCTTTTAGATGCAGGATCAGGTTGCTTATTTGAGCTTTTTCTAGCTTCTTATGATATGCCTGTAGTGCAATGAACTTCCCTCTCAGTACTGTTTTTGCTGTGTCCCATAAATTTTGAGTTGATGTATGCTCATTATCATGTTTCTAGAAACTCTTTTATTTCTTCAATGATCTCATTGTTAATCCATTCATTATTTAATATCATGTTATTTAGTTTCCAATTGTTTGAGTATTTTTCAGTTTTTCTTTTGTGGTTAATTTCTAGTTTTATGGCATTGTGATCAGAGAAAATGCTTGATATGATTTCAATCTTCTTAAATTTATTGAGACCATTTTTGTGTCCTAAAATGTGGTCTATTCTAGAAAACGTACCATGAGTGCTTGAGAAGAATGTATATTCCACTGCTATAGTGTAAAAAGTTCTGAAGATATCTATTAAATCAAGTTGATCTAGTGTATCCTTTAAGTCTGCTGTTTATTAATTTTCTTTCTTGAGGATCTATCCAGTGTTGTTAGTGGAGTATTGAAATCCCCTACTATGATAGTATTGCTGTTCATCTCACCCTTTTTATCCATCAAAGTCAGCTTTATGTATGTCGGAGCTCCTAATTTTGGTGCGTAGATATTTATAATAGTTATATCTTCCTGTTGAATTCTTCCCTTTATCATTATGTAGTGTCCTTCTTTATCTCTTACTACAGCCTCTGTTTTAAAGTCCATTTTGTCAGATATAAGTATTACTATCCCGGCTTTTTTTCATTTCCATTTGCATGAAATATTTTTTTCCATCCTTTTACCTTCAGTTTATGTGCATCTTTTGTTTTAAGGTGTATCTCTTGTACACAGCATATATATGGGTCCTGTTTCTTTATCCACACAGCTACCCTATGTCTTTTAATCGGATCATTTAATCCATTTACATTTAAGATTATTATTGATATGTAGTTGTTTATTGCCATTTTATTCTTTAAAGCTGTATTCTACTTTTGCTCTATTCTTTCCTCCCTTTGAACTGTTCACAACAGGCCCCTTAGTATCTCTTGCAGAATTGGTTTGGTTTTTATGAATTCCTTTAGGCTTTCTTTCTCTGAAAAGCTCTTTATTTCTCCTTCTATTTTAAACGTTAGCCTTGCTGGATAAAGTAGTCTTGGTTGTAGGTTCTTGTTCCGCATTACTTTTTTATATTTTGCCATTCCTTTCTGGCCTCAAGTGTTTCTGTTGAGAAGTCAGATGTCATCCTTATGGGGGCTCCTTTGTAGGTGATAGCCTTTTTTTCTCTAGCTGCTTTTAAATTATTTTCTTTATCCATTAGCTTTGGTATTTTAACTATGATGTGTCTTGGTGTAGATTTTTTTGGGTTTCTCTTTAATGGAGTTCTGTGTGCTTCTTGAACGTGTGAAATGTTTCCCAGCCTTAATTTAGGGAAGTTTTCTGCTATAATTTGATTGAACAAAATTTCCATTTCCTGTCCTCTTTCCTCTTCTTCAGGCAACTCTATGATGCTAATCTTGTTTCTCTTCATGTTGTCACAGAGCTCCCTTAGAGTTTCCTCACATTTTTTTAGTCTCTTTTCCTTTTTCTTCTCTGCATCTTTGCCTTTGTTTATTGTGTCCTCTAACTCGCTTATTCGATCCTCAGCGTGATTCATCCTGCTTTTAATTCCTTCCATTGTGGTCTTCAGTTCTGATACTGTATTTGTCATTTCTGTCTGTTTCTTTTTTATTATTTCAATTTCATTTTTTATACTTGTTATCTCTTTATTTAGGTGTTCATAATGACTATTCATTGCTGCTCTAATTTCTTTGAACATCTTAACTATCATTATTCTATAATCTGCTTCTAGTAATTGGGTTATATTTGTTTCATTCAGGTCCTTCTCTGGGGATTTCTCTTGATTCATTTGGTTTGCATTCCTCTGCCTGCCCATTTTGTCTGTGTATAAGCAAGTTGTGGCCACTGGGGTCCAGTAAGTGTTGCCTTTGTGTTGTCTAGGTGTGGTCTGTCTGCAGGCCTGCCACCCCCTCTGCCACTGCCTAGGGCAGTTGGGTATGGGCGTTGCCAGCGCCAGCCTACTGCGGCTGTTGCTGTGATTTCTGCCTCTCCTCTGTGGGAGGGGCTGTCACTCAAGCCACAAGCCTCAGCACCAAGGGTAGAGGTGAGCACCTTTGCTCAGCTGCGGACCCAGCCTGTTTGCGGGCTTCCGCCCAGCACTCGCAGTCAGAGCCTGCTCACCACATTTTCGTTGGTTGGGCGGGACTTTTGACATGCTCTCAGCTGTGAGCCTTTGCCCGTCTGGAGCTTTTGCCCCGCCCTCGAGGCCCGGGCCCTCCTGCACAGGGTCGCAAACCATGGTTTATTGGGCCAGGTGTGTTTGCTGGCTTTCGCACTGCTGCGAGCTTCCACTTGTGCTCGTCCGGGACTCTACCCCGCCCCCACGTTTGGAGCCAGCTCGTGCACGCAGGATGGCAAACCACGGTTTCTCCAGCCTGGCAGGGCTGGTAGCGTGAGCTCAGACGCAAGGCCCCGCCCATCCCTGGACCTAGCCCTGTCCCCACGGTCAGGGCCGGCTTGCGCAGGTTTGCAGAGCAGATCTCTGCCCGTTCCTGGCCTCCTGCTTTTTCCCCGCAGGTGGGGTTACAGGCCGGCCTGCAGCCTCCAGACTGCTTTGCGCGTCCCCTCCGCCCCTGCTGGGATAGACGGAGCTCACATTGGTTGGGCCTCCGCCCACGCCGACAGAACCACGTTTCAGCGTCCTGCCACCACCATCCCTTCAGCAACCCTCAGCAGAGTAGGAAGTGCCCTAAGTCTCCATACTGTAGTCCTGGGACCTCCCTCCCTCTAAGCAGCTCTGCTCTAATTGCCGCAGGATAGCTTGTTTAGCTAGTGTCCTGTCTCCCTTTGCTGGTATTCCTAGTTCCAGGGGAAATATTCGTTTCCGATTAGGGAAGTGACTTAGCCCAGGGGTTAGGGTGGCTGTCTCTCAGAGTGTTTGTCCCTGTGCCTTCAGTCCACACTCTCTTCCCGCTGCTCTGGTCCTCTCCTCTGTCCCTGTTCCCTGGAGCCCCGGGTGCGTGGTTGTGAGAGAGGTTTTCTGCGCTGTCCCTTTAAAAGAATCTTGGGTCTGAGAAAGCTGTCTCTTTCTCACAAACAGCATCCTCACTTGTTTCACAGCTCAATACTGTCCACACGCCTCTTCTAGGCTCTGGGCCTGCAGGCTGGGGTTTGGTTCCTGGGACCCAGGTCCCTCCATCTCCGCCAAACTCTCCTCCCGCCACGAGGGTCTCTCCGGGCTGCCTTTTGCTCTGGGGAGCTGGGCAGCCCTCTGTGCGTTTTCGCTATTCCTACCAGTCTCAATGTGGCTTCTTCTATGTTCCTTGGTTGAAGAGTCCTCTTAGTTTATTTCAAAGTTGGTTTATCCAGATGATGGTTCTTAAAATTGAATTATAATCCACTTTGGTTCTGGGAGTTGGAAGTTGGTACGTCCGCCTACTCCATCGCTATCTTCAGTCCCTATTTATTCGAGTTTTTAAAAACAGGCCCAAGGCAATTGTATACATATTTAAAATGCCCTTTAGCACATAAATAAATATGCCATACTACATGAGCACTTAAAATTCACCTAGAATCATTTATTTCCTTCTCTATCCATTATGTCAAATCTGTCACTAAAGCCTGTTACTTCTTTTTTTATAATTTTACTTTTGAAATTAAATTTAACAGGGTGACATTAATCCATAAGAGTGCATAGGTTTTGCCTGATGAGGTGGTTGCGCAGTGGATAGAGCATCAAACTGGGATGTGGAGGACGCAGGTTTGAGAACCCGAGGTCGCCAGCTTGAGCACGAGCTCATCTGGTTTGAGCCAAGCTCGCCAGCTTGGACCCTAGGTCGCTGGCTCCAGCAAGGGGTTACTCGGTCTGCTGAAGGCCTGCGGTCAAGGCACATTTGAGAAAGCAATCAATGAACAACTAAGGTGTCGCAATGGAAAACTGATGATTGATTCTTTTCATCTCTCTCCATTCCTGTCTGTCCCTATCTATCCCTCTCTCTGACTCTCTCTCTCTATCCCTGTAAAAAAAAAAAAAAAAGTGCATAGGTTTCAGGTGAACATTTCTAGAGCATTTGAACTGTTGATTGTGTTGTATACTCATCATTCAAAATCAAATAATTTTCTGTCAACTTACATTTGTCCTTCTTTACACCCTTTCCCTACCCTCTGGTAACCACTTCACTTTTTTCTATGACCATGAGTCTCAGTTTTATATCCCACCTATATGTGAAATCATGTATTTCTTAGCTTTTTCTAATTTACTTGTTTCACTCAGTGTAATGTTCTCAAGGTCCATCCATGTTGTCGTAAATGACATTATGTCATCATTTCTAATGGCTGAGTAGTATTCTATTGTATATATGTACCACTTCTTCTTAATCTAATCCTCTATATAGGGACACTTTGGTTGTTTCCATGTCTTGGCCACTGTGAATAATGCTGCAATGAACAGGGGTGCATGTGTCTTTACGTACCAGTGTTTTCGAGGTTTTTATGTTTTTTTGTGTTTTTTTTTTAATTAAGACAAATAAATTTAACAGGATGACATTGATCAATCACAGTATATAGATTTAGAGAAAACATCTCCACATCGTTTGGCCAGTTGATTATATTGTATACCCATCACCCAAAGTCAAATCGTCTTCTGTCACCCTATATTTTGTTTGTCCTTTTTTTGGTATTCTTTTTATTCTTTGTTTATTTGTCACCTTCAATCTGGTTTTCTTTGTGCCTCTCCCTTCCCTCCCACCCCCCATAACCACCACACTCTTGTCCATGTCTCTTAGTCTCGTTTTTATGTCCCACCTATGTGTGGAATCATGCAGTTCTTAGTTCTTTCTGATTTACTTATTTCACTATGTATAATGTTATCAAGATCCATCCATTTTGTTGTAAATGATCCGATGTCATCATTTCTTATGGCTGAGTAGTATTCCATAGTATATATGTACCACATCTTCTTTATCCAGTCATCTATTGAAGGACTTTTTGGTTGTTTCCAAGTCTTGGCCACTGTGAACAATGCTGCAATGAACATGGGGCTGCATGTGTCTTTACGTAGCAATGTTTTTGAGTTTTGGGGGTATATACCCAGTAGAGGAATTGCTGGGTCATATATTTTGTCTTGAACCCCTCCCCTTCCTCCCATTCCTCTCCGTTCCCCCAATCCCCCTCCCTCTTAACCCCTCCCTTCCACCTGGTAACCTCTGCACCCTATGTTCATGAGTCTCAACTTTGTGCCCCACGAATATATGGAATCATACAGTTCTTAGCTTTCTCTGATTTACTTATTTCTCTCAGTATAATGTTATCAAGGTCCGTCCATGTTGTCGTAAATGATACTAGGTCATCATTCCTTATGGCTGAGTAGTATTCCATTGTATATATGTACCACATCTTCTTTATTCAATCCTCTATAGAAGGGGATTTTGGCTGTTTCCATTATTTTGGCAACCATGAACAATGCTGCGATGAACATGGGGGTACATGTGTCTTTACATACCCATGTTTTCAAATTTTGTGGGTATATACCCAGTAGAGGGATTGCTGGGTCATATGGTTGTTCTATTCTTAATTTTTTTGAGGAACCACCATACTTTCTTCCATAATGGTTGCACTAGTTTACATTCCCACCAACAGTGAATGAGGGTTCCTTTTTCTCCACAGCCTCTCCAGCACTTATTTATTACCTGTTTTATTGATAATACTTAATCTAACAGATGTGAGGTAGTATCTTATTGTAGTTTTGATTTGCATTTCTCACATAGTTAGGGATGATGAGCACTTTTTCATATATCTGTAGGCATTTTGTATTTCTTCTCGGGAGAAGTGTCTGTTCATGAACTCTTCCCATTTTTTTATTGGGTTGTTTGTTTGTTGCTGAGTTTTGTGAGTTCTTTATATATTTTGGATATTAGTCTCTTATCTGAGCTGTTGTTTGAAAATAACATCTCCCATTTAGTTGGTTCCCTATTTGTTTTATTGTCATTTTCTTTTGTGGTGCAAAAGCTTCTTTTAATAATTTTTATTAATTTTAATGGGGTGACATTAATAAATCAGGGTACATATGTTCAAAAAACATCTCCAGGTTATTTTATCATTCAATTATGTTGCATACCCATCACCCAAAGTCAAATTGACCTCTGTCACCTTCTATCTGATTTTCTTTGTGCCTCTCCCCTCCGCCTCTCCCTCCTTCTCCTCCCTTCCCTCACCCCATAACCACCACACTCTTATCCATGTATCATAGTCTCGCTTTTATGACCCACCAATGTATGAAATCATGCTGTTCTCAGTTTTTTTTCTGTTTTACTTATTTCACTCCGTATAATGTTATCAAGGTCCATCCATTTTGTTGTAAATGATCCGATGTCATCATTTCTTATGGCTGAATAGTATTCCATAGTATATATGGACCATTGCTTTTGAATCCACTCGTCCTCTGATGGACACTTGGACTGTTTCCAGATCTTCGCTATTGTGAACAATGCTGCCACGAACATGGGGGCGCATTTCTTCTTTTCGAACAGTGCTATGGTGTTCTTAGGGTATATCCCTATAAGTGGGATAGCCGGGTCAAAAGGCAGTTCATTTTTCAATTTTTTGAGGGATCTCCATGCTGTTTTCCACAGTGGCTGCACCAGTCTGCATAACCACCAGCACTGCTGGAGGGTTCCCTTTTCTCCACATCCTCGCCAGCAATTATTCTGTGTGGTTTTGCTGATGAGTGCCATTGTGACTGGTGTGAGGTGATATCTCATTGTGGTTTTAATTTGCATTTCTCTAATGATTAGTGATGTTGAGCATTTTTCATATGCCTATTGGCCATCTGTATGTCCTCTTTGGAGAAATTTCTATTCATTTCTTTTACCCACTTTTTGATTGGATTGTTTGTCTTCCTGGTGTTGAGTTTTATAAGTTCTTTATTAATTTTGGTTATTAACCCCTTATCAGACATGTTGTCAAATATGTTCTCCCATTGTGTGGTTTGTCTTTTTATTCTGTTCCTATTGTCTTTACTGTGCAAAAACTTTGTAGTTTGATATAGTACCATTTGTTTATCCTGACTTTTACTTCATTTGCCCTTGGAGATAAATGGGCAAATATATTGCTGAGACAGATGTTGGAGAGCTTGCTGCCTATGTTTTCTTCTAAGATGCTTATGGTTCACGGCATACATTTAAGTCTTATATCCATTTTGAGTTTGTTTTTCTGAATGGTGTAAGTTGATGCTCTAGTTTCATTTTTTTGCAGGTAGATGTCCAATTTTCCCAACACCATTTGTTAAAGAGACTGTCTTTACTCCATTGTATATTCTTTCCTCCTTTGTCAAGTATCAGTTGTCCATAAAGCTGTGGGTTTATTTCTGGGTCCTCTGTTCTGTTCCATTGATCTTTGTGCCTGTTCTTATGCCAGTACCAGGCAGTCTTGAGTACAATGGCCTAGTAGTATACCTTGATATCCAAAAGAGTGATACCTCCTGCTTTATTTTTTCTTTTTAATATTGCTGAGGCTATTCGTGTTCTTTTTTGGTTCCATATAAAATTTTAGAATATGTGTTCTATATCTTTGAAGTATGTCATTGGTATTTTAATTGGTATTGCATTGAATTTATAAATTGCCTTGGGTAATATAGACATATTAATGATGTTTATTCTTCCTAACCATGAGCACAGTATATGCTTCCACTTGTTTGCATCTTCCATTATTTTATCAATGTTTTATTATTTTCCGAGTACACGTCCTTATCCTCCATGGTTAAATTTACTCCTAGGTACTTAATTTTTTTGGCTGCAGTAGTGAAGGGGATTATTTCCTTAATTTCTTTTGCTGACAGTTCATTGTTGGTATATAAAAATGCCTCTGATTTCCTTGTATTAATTTTATATCGTGCCACCTTGCTGAATTCATTTATCAGGTCCAGTAGTTTTTTTACTAAGACTTTAGGGTTTTCTTTATACAATATAATGTCATCTGCAAATAATGACAGTTTTACTTCTTCTTTTCCAATTTGGATGCCTTTTATTTCTTCTTCTTGTCTGATTGCTATAGCTAGGACTTTCAGAACTATGTTGAATAAGAGTGGTGAAATGGGCACCCCTGCCTGGTTTCTGATCTTAAGGGGCTTACTTTTAATTTTTGCCCATTTAGTATGATGTTTGCTGTGAGTTTTTCGTAGATGGCCTTTATCATATTAAGAAAGGTTCCCTGAATTCCCACTTTACTGAGAGTTTTGAGCATGAATGGTTGCTGGATTTTATCAAATGCTTTTTCTGCATCTATTAAAATTATCATGTGATTTTTGTCCTACCTTTTGCTTATATGATGAATCACATTGATTGATTTGCAAATATTGAACCAGCCTTGCCTCTCCAGAATAAATCCCACTTGATCATGGTGTATGATTTTTTTCATATATTACTGGATTCGGTTGGCTAATATTTTGTTGAGGATTTTAGCATCTAAATTCAACAGAAATATTGGTCTATAACTTCCTTTCTTGTGTTGTTTATGCCCGGTTTTGGGATCAGAATTATGCTCGCCTCATAAAAGGAGTTTGGAAGTCTTCTTTCCTCTTGAATTTTTTTAAATAGCTTGAGAAGGATAGGAGTTAGTTCTTCTTTGAATTTTTGATAGAATTCAATTATGAAGCCATCAGGCCCAGGACTTTTCTTTTTTGGGATGATTTTTATAATTGTTTCTATCTCATTTGTTGTAATTGGTCTGTTTAGGTGTTCTGATTCTTACAGATTGATTTTTGGAAGATTATATGATTCAAGAAATCTGTCCATTTCAACTGGGTTTCCTTACTTTTTGGCATTGAGTTCTTCATAGTATTTTCTTACAATGCTTTGTATTTTTGTTGTTTCAGTTGTTATTTCCCCACTCTCATTTCTAATTTTATTTATTTGAGTTCTCTCTCTTTATTTCTTGGTGAGTCTAGTTAAAGGTTCATCAATCTTGTTTACCTTTTCAAAGAACCAGCTCTTGGTTTCATTGATCCTCTGTATTGTTTCCTTAGCCTCTATATCATTTATTTCTGCTCTGATCTTTATTATTTCCTTCCTTCTACTAGTCCTGGGCTTTATTTGCCTTTAGATGCAGGGTCAGGTTGCTTATTTGAGCTTTTTCTAGCTTCTTATGATATGCCTGTAGTGCAATGAACTTCCCTCTCAGTACTGCTTTTGCTGTGTCCCATAAATTTTGAGTTGATGTATGCTCATTACCATTTATTTCTAGAATCCTTTTTATTTCTTCTTTGATGTCATTGTTAATCCATTCATTATTCAATATCATGCTATTTTGTTACCAAGTGTTTGAGTATTTTTCATTTTTTCTTTAGTGGTTAATTTCTAGTTTCATGGCGTTGTGATCAGAGAAAATGCTTGATATGATTGATATGATTTTAATCTTCTTAAATTTGTTGAGACCATTTTTGTGTCCTAACATGTGGTCTATCCTAGAAAACGTACCATGAGCGCTTGAGAAGAATGTATATTCTACTGCTTTAGGGTGAAAAGTTTTGAAGATATCTATTAAATCAAGTTGATGTAGTGTATCCTTTAAGTCTGCTGTTTCTTTATTAATTTTCTTTCTTGAGGTTCTATCCAGTGATGTTAGTGGGGTATTGAAATCCCGTACTATTGTCATATTGCCGTTAATCTCACCCTTTATATCCATCAAAGTCTGCTTTATGTATGTCGGGGCTCCTATATTTGGTGCATCGATATTTATAATAGTTATATCTTCCTATGGACTTGTTCCCTTTTTCATTATGTATTGTCCTTTTTTATCTCTTACTGATGCCTTTGTTTTAAAGTTCATTTTGTCAGATATAAGTATTGCTACCCTGGCTTTTTTTTCATTTCCATTCACATAAAATATTTTTTTCCATCCTTTTACCTTCAGTCTATGTGCATCTTTTGTTTTAAGGTATATCTCTTGTAGACAGCATATGTATGGGTCCTGTTTCTTTATCCACGCAGGTTCCCTATGGTTTTTTTTCTTTTTTTTTTTTTTAAGGGGAGAGCGCGAACACAGTCCCCCACCACCACAAATTATGCAGTCGAGGTTCCCACATTGGGGAAATCGCAGGGGTCCGCACACTCGGAGTGCAATGAGTAAGCCTCGCCCTGGGGAAACCACCTTCGTGATCATAGTATCTCCCCTGCCAGGTAAGTATTCCCTATTTTTTTTGATTGGATCATTTAATCCATTTACATTTAAGGTTATTATTGACATGTAGTTGTTTATTGCCATTTTATTCATTAAAGCTGTATTCTTCTTTTGCTATATTAATTTTGCCCTTTGAACTGTTCACAACAGGCCCCTTAGTATCTCTTGCAGAATTGGTTCAATTTTAATGAATTCCTTGAGGCTTTTTTGTCTGTGAAGCTCTTTATGTCACCTTCAATTTTAAATGTTAGCCTTGCTGGATAGTGTAGTCTTGGTTATAGGTTCTTGTTCTGCATTATTTTGAATATATCTTGCCATTCCCTTCTAGCCTCAAGTGTTTCTGTTGAGAAGTCTGATGTCATCCTTATGGGGGCTCCTTTGTAGGTGATAGCCTTTTTTTCTCTAGCAGCTTTTAAAATTTTTTCTTTATCCCTTAGCTTTGGTATTTTATCTATGATGTGTTTGTTGTAGATGTCTTTGGGTTTCTCTTTAATGGACTTCTCTGTGCTTCTTGAACGTGTAAAGTGTTTTCCAGCTTTAATTTAGGGAACTTTTCAGCTATGATTTGATTGAAAAAAATTTCTGTCCCTTGTTCTTTCTCTTCATCTTCGGGAAACCCTATGATGTGGATGTTATTTCTCTTCATTTAGTCACAGATTTCCCTTAGAGTTTCCTCAGATTTTTTGAGTCTCTTTTCTTTTTCTGCTCTGCTTCTGTGCCTTTGTTTATTGTGTCCTCTAACTCAATGATTTGGTCCTCAGCGTTATCCATCCTGCTTTTAATTTCTTCCATTGTGGTCTTCAGGTCTGATATTGTATTTGTCATTTCTGTCAGATTTTCCTTTATTATTTCAATTTCCTGTTTTATACTTGTTATCTCTTTATTTAGGTGTTCATAATGACTACCCGTTGTTGCTCTAATCTCTTTGAACATCCTACCTATCATTATTTTAAATTTTGCATCCGATAATTTGGTTATATCTAGTTCATTCAGGTCCTTCTCTCGGGATTTCTCTTGATTCATTTGGGTTGCATTTCTCTGCCTGCCCATTTTTTCTGTGTATAAGAAGGGTGTGGCCATTGGAGTCCAATGGGTGTTGCCTTTGTGTTTCCTAGGTGTGGTCTGTCTGCAGGCCCGCCACCCCCTCTGCCGCTGCCTAGTGCAGTTGGCTATGGGTGTTGCCGGCGCTGGCCCACTGCAGCTGTGCTGTGATTTCCGCCTCTCTGCCGCGGGAGAGGTTGTGTTCTGGTGCCCAGCTCTAAAAGCCTCAGCCTGCCTAGGCCTTCACCTCGCCCCACAGGTGTGGTTGTGCACTGCACTCAAGCCACAAGCCTCAGCACCATGTGTAGGCATGAGCACCTTTGCTCAGCTGCAAACCCAGCCTGTTCTCAGGCTTCCACCCAGCCACTGTGGTCAGAGCCTGCTTGCCGCAGTTTCTCGGGTCGGATGGGGCTGCTGGCGTGCCTTCAGCTTCGAGCCTCCACCTGTACTGGGCTTTAGCCCAGCCCCCGTGGTCAGGGCTGGCTTGCACAGGATGGCAAACCACCGTTTCTCAGGCCGGGCGGGGCTACTGGCATGCGCTCAGCTGCAAGCCTCTGCCTGTCCTGGGCTTTAGCTCTGCCCCCATGGTCAGGGCCGGCTCGCGCAGGATCGCAGAACAGATCTCTGCCCGTTCCAGGCCCACTGCTGCCCGACTGCTTTCGCCCATCTCCTCCACCCCCGCTGGGCTAGACTCAGCTCATGCAGGCTGGGCCTCTGCCCCCACCGACAGAACCACGTTTCAGCATTCCACTGCCACTGTCCCTCCAGCAAGCCCTCAGCACTGTGGGTAGGGGCACTGCAGTTCAGACCCTAACACTCCATACTGTAGTCCTTGAAGCTCCCTCCATCTAAGCAGATCTACTCTAAGTGCCGCAGGATAGTTTGTTTGGCTGGTGTCCTGTCTCCCTTTGCTGGTATTGCTAGTTCCAGGGGAAATATTCGTTTTTGATTAGGGAAGTGACTCAGCCCAGGGGTTAGGGTGGCTGTCCCTCAGAGTGTTTCTCCCTGTGCCTTCCAGTCCACACTCTCTTCCCGCTGCTCTGGTCCTCTCCTCTGTCCCTGTTACCCGGAGCCCCGGGTGAGTGGTTGTGAGAGAGGTTTTCTGCGCTGTCCTTTTAAGAAGAATCCTGGGTCTGAGGAAACTGTCTCTTTCTCACAAACACTATCCTCACTTGTTTCACAGCTCAATACTGTCCACACATCTCTTCTAGACTCCAGGGCTGCAGGCTTGGGCTTTGTTCATAGGACCCAGGTCCCTCCCTCTCCGCCAAACTCTCCTCCAGCCACGCGAGTCTCTCCGGGCTGCCTTTTGCTCTGGGGAGCTGGGCAGCCCTCTCTGCATTTTTGCTTTTCCTACCAGTCTCAATGTGGCTTCTTCAGTGTTCCTTGGTTAAAGAGTCCATTTAGTTTAGTTCAAAGTTGGTTTATCCAAATGATGGTTCTTAAAATTAAGTTATAATTCACTTTGGTTCTGGGAGTAGAAAGTTGGTACGTCCGCCTATTCCATCGCCATCTTGCTGTGCCCTCTTTTGCTGTGCAAAAGCTTCTTAGTCTGATGTAGTCGCATTCATTTGTCTTTGCCTTTACTTCCTTTGCCTTTGGAGTCAAATTCATAAAGTGTTCTTTATGGCCAAGATCCATGAGTTTAGTACCTATGTTTTCTTCTATGTAATTTATTGTTTCAGATCTTATGTCTAATTTTTTCATCCATTTTGAATTATTTTTACGCAAGGAGATAAACTTGTCAAGTTTCATTCTTTTGCATGTGGCTTTGCAATTTTCCCAGCACCATTTATTGGAGAGGTTTTCTTTTCTCCATTGCATGTTTTCAGCTCCTTTATCAAAGATGATTTGGTCATATGTATGTGGTTTTATTTCTGGGCCCTTCTGTTCCATTTGGTCTGTGTGTCTATTTTTCTGCCAATACCATGCTAGTTTGATTATTGTACCTCTGTAGTATATTTGAAGTCAGGTATTGTAATGCCTTCAGATTCATTTTATTTTCCTTAGGATTACTTTGGTTATTCGAGGTTTTTTTATGATTACATATAAACCTGATAATTTTTTGTTCCATTTCTTTAAAAAATGACATGGAAATTTTGATGGAAATTGCATTAAATTTGTATATTGCTTTGGGTAGTGTAAATCCAGTGGCCAAGCCCACTATCAGAGCCTCCTGGTCGGTGCAGGTTTGCATTAGATCGAACAGACAGACGGTAATGAAAAAACAGAGCCAAAAACTGGTGAGCCATCAGCTTTAATTCTAGCTTGCACCCAGTGGGCAAGCAAAAACACACACTGGGCTCCAAAACCCACTCACTCAGTGCTCACAAAGCTATTGACTTATCCAAGTTTCCTAGAATCAAAGGTTTCTAGCTCACCAGACTTATTCACTTCTGTTCCACATCTCCTTCTCTAGCACAAACTCTGCTCAAACTAGCTTCTTCCTCAGCACTCTGCCATCATGGCTGCTTCTTCTCTACTCCATGTGGCCTTAATCTGCTCTCCTCTCTAATACTAACCTGAGGAACCGAGAGCACAAGCTCCCAGCCTGCCCCACTTTATAGTGTAGAAATCCAAACCCTTAATCCAATCTACAAACAAGGAAGTCTCTGATACAAAGTCACTTATCTGAGACATACTGGGAGGATTCCTCATGAGAGTGCACCACCCTACATCATCCAATCAGTCAAGGGTGTGGGGAAAAGCTTACTCTTAAAACTTGCGCCATCTTTAACAAAGGGACATAATATATTTTGTTTTCCCAACAGGTAGTATGGCCATTTTAACTATATTTATTTTTCCTATCTAAGAAAAAGGAATATTTCCCATTATATTATATCTTCTTCAATTTCCTTTAATAATGCTTTGTAGGTTTCAGTATATAGGTCCTTTACATTCTTTGTTATGTTTACTCGTAGGTATTTTATTTTTTGTTGTTGCTACTGTAAAAGGGATTATTTTTTTGAGTTCTTTTTATTAGGTTTCATTGTTGGCATATAAGAAAGCAATAGACTTCTGTATATTAATTTTGTATCTTGTGACCTTACTGTACTTGTTTATTGTTTCTAATAGCTTTTCTGTTGAGTCTTCGGGCTATACAATGTACAGGATCATATCATCTGCAAAAAAGAAACACCTTTATTTCTTCTTTCCCAATATGAATGCCTTTTATTTCTTTCTCTTGTCTGATTGCTCTGGCTAGAACTTCCAGCACTATGTTAAATAGGATGGGAGAGAGTGGGCAACCTTGTCTTGTTCCTGATTTTAGAGGAGAAGTTTTCGGTTTTTTACCATTTATAGTGGTACCTTGAGATACGAGCAGACCAACATACTTTTGTAAGATACGAGCTGCTGCTCAGTCTGTATTTTTGTTCAAGATCCAAGTGAAATTCTGAGATATGAGTCGTGATTTGGGTAGCTGCCACTAGTTAGTGCACTGGCGCATGGGTTCAGTATCGGCATCACAACACCAGCATCTCGTTCTTTCTCACATGTTACCTGCAAATCAAGTCAAATCTAGTGTGCTGTACTCATTCTTGCATCATTTTTGTATTTTTTACTAACTGTTTTGTGTGCTATCATGGGGCCGAAGAAAGTGAGTGTAAAAGAAAGTGCTGAAAAAAAGAAGAGAATGAGTCAATAGAAGTAAAGCAAGAAATAATAGAAAAACATTAGCATGGCATACAACTGATTGAACTGGCAAGGCTGTACGACCACAATACACCTATAATTTGTACCATCCTTAAACAATAGGATGCCATCAAAAATGCAAATTCAGAGAAAAAAACTACAATTCTGTCCCAATTAAGGACAAATATTCATGAAGAAATGGAGAAGCTTCTGCTGGTGTGGGTGAAAGTAAGAGCTGGTAGGAGATACAGTGACGGAGACTATAATATGCGAAAAGGCACATATTATTTACGGCGACTTGAAGAAGAAAGAACCATCAACCTCAAAAGCAGCAGAAGATACATTTAAGGCAAGTCGTGGCTAGTTTGAAAATTTCAAGAAGAGATCTTCATCCAGTCGGTGGTAAAGCATGTTGAAGCTGCGAGTGCTGACGTTAAGGCAGCTGAGAAGTACACTGCATGTTTTGCTGCGCTTATTGCAAAGGAAGGCTACATCCCTCAACAACTGTTCAACTGTGATGAAACAGGATTGTTTTAGAAAAAAATTCCCCAGAGGACTTTCATCACCACAGAAGAGATGAAGCTGTCAGGCCATAAACCCATGAAGGACCATCTGACCCTTGCATTGTGTGCAAATGCTAGCGGTGACTGTAAAGTAAACCAAATGCTAGTGTATCATTCAGCAAATCCTCAAGCCTTTAAGAGTCACAAGATTCTTAAAAAAAAACTTTAGATTATGTGGCATGCCAATGCTAGGGCATGGATTATGCTACAGTTTGTTATTGAATGGGTAAATCTCGTCTTTGGTCCTGCAGTGAGGAAATATCTTCAAGACAATAAACTCCCAATGGAAGCATTACTAATCCTTGATAATGCTTCGGCCCACCCACCTGGTCTTGAAGATGACATTCTTGATGAGTTCAAATTCGTGAAAGTCCTCTACCTCCCACCTAACACAATTTCAATCTTGCAACTTATGGATTAGCAGGTCGTTTCCAACTTTAAAAAGCTTTACACGGAGGACGGAAGATGGCAATGGAGTAGGCGGACGTACCAACTTCCAACTCCCAGAACCAAAGTGAATTATAACTCAATTTTAAGAACCATCATCTGGATAAACCAACTTTGAACTAAACTAAGTGGACTCTTCAACCAAGGAACACTGAAGAAGCCCCATTGAGACTGGTAGGAATAGTGAAAACGCACAGAGGGCTGCCCAGCTCCCAGGAGCAGGCGGCAGCCCGGAGAGGCCCGCGTGGCTGGAGGAGAGTTTGGCGGAGAGGGAGGGACCTGGGTCCCAGGAACCAAGCCCCAGCTTGCAGTCCCAGAGCCTAGAAGAGGCGTATGGACAGTATTGAGCTGTGAAGCAAGTGAGGATAGTGTTTGTGAAAAAGAGAGAGTTTCCTCAGACCAAAGAATCTTCAAAGGGACAGCGCAGAAACCCTCTCTCACAACCATGCACCCAGGGCTCCGTGGAATGGGGACAGAGGAGAGGAACAGAGCAGCGGGAACAGAGAGTGGACTGAAGGCACGAGGACACTCTGAGGGACAGCCATCCTGACCCCTGGGCTAAGTCATTTCCCTAATCTAAAATGAATATTTCCCCTGGAACTAGCAATACCAGCAAAGGGAGACAGGACACTAGCCAAACAAGCTCTCCCACGGCAATTAGAGCAGAGCTGCTTAGAGGGAGAGAGCTCCCAAGCCTACAGTGTGGAGACTTAAGACACTGCCATCTCTCTGAGGGTTGCTGAAGGGATGTTGGCGGCAGGACGCTGAAATGCGTAGTGTCGGCGTGGGCAGAGGCACAACCGATGTGAGCTCGATCTAGCCCAGCAGGGGCGGAGGGCATGCACAAAAGCAGTCCGGCAGCTGCGGACCCACCTGTGACCCCACTTGTGGGGAAAAATACGGGCAGAGATCGGCTCTGCGACCCTGTGCAAGCCGGCCCTGACCGTGGGGACAGACTAGGACAAGGGACGGGCAAGGGGCTTGCGGCTCAGCTCACGCTGCCAACCCCGCCCGACGGAGAAACCGTGGTGGTTTGAAATCCTACGTGTGGGCAAGCTGGCTTTCGTGGCTGAGCTCACACTACTAGCCCTGCTCGGCCAGAGAAACCCCGGTGGTTTGAAATCCTACGTGCGCGAGACCGGGCTTTCGGGGCTGAGCTCACGCTACGAGCCCTGCCTGGCCAGAGAAATCCCAGTGGTTGGCCATCCTACATGTGCGAGCTGGTGCCGAACGTGGGGGCGTGGTAGAGTTCGGATAGATCAGAAGCTAGCAGCTGAGCCCACGCCAGCAAACACGCCAGGCCCAATAAACCGCGGTTTGCGACCCTGCCCAGGAGGGCCCCAGCCTCGAGGGTGGGGCTAAATTCTGGACGGGCAAAGGCTCACAGCTGAAAGCATGTCAAAAGCCCCGCCCAACCAACAAAACTGTGGCGAGCAGGCTCTGACTGCGCGGGCTGGGCGTAAGCCTTCCGGAAATGAACTGGGTCCGCAGCTGAGCAAAGGTACTCACTTCTGCCCTTGGTGCTAAGGCTTGTGGTTTGAGTGACAGCCCCTCCCGCGGAGGAGAGGCAGAAATCACAGCAACAGCCGCAGTAGGCTGTCACTGTCAATGCCCATACCCAACCACCCTAGGCAGCGGCAGAGGGGGTGGCAGGCCTGCAGACAGACCACACCTAGAGAACACAAAGGGAACACCTACTGGACTCCAGTGCCCACAACTTGCCTATACACAGATAAAATGGGCAGGCAGAGGAATGCAAACCAAGTGAATCAAGAGAAATCCCCAGAGAAGGACCTGAATGAACCAGATATAACCAAACTACCAGAAGCAGAATTTAGAATAATGATAGTTAGGATGTTCAACGAAATTAGAGCAACAATGGATAGTCACTATGAACACCTAAATAAAGAGATAACAAGTATAAAAAACAAAATTGAAATAATAAGAAAGAATAAGACAGAAATGACAAATACAGTATCAGAACTGAAGACCACAATGGAAGGAATTAAAAGCAGGATGAAACACGCTGAGGATCAAATCAGCGAGTTAGAGGACACAATAAACAAAGGCACAGAAGCAGAGAAGAAAAAGGAAAAGAGACTAAAAAAATGTGAGGAAACTCTAAGGGAGCTCTGTGACAACATGAAGAGAAACAACATTCGCATCATAGGGGTGCCTGAAGAAGAGGAAAGAGGACAGGAAATGGAAACTTTGTTCAATCAAATCATAGCAGAAAACTTCCCTAAATTAAGGCTGGGAAAAATTCCACATGTTCAAGAAGCACACAGAACTCCATTAAAGAGAAACCCCAAAAAATCTACACCAAGACACATCATAGTTAAAATACCAAAGCTAATGGATAAAGAAAAAATCTTAAAAGCTGCTAGAGAAAAAAAGGCTATCACCTACAAAGGAGCCCCATAAGGATGACATCAGACTTCTCAACAGAAACACTTGAGGCCAGAAGAGAATGGCAAGATATAATCAAAGTAATGCAGAACAATAACATAAAACCAAGACTACTCTATCCAGCAAAGCTAACATTTAAAATAGAAGGGGAAATAAAGAGCTTTCCAGACAAAGGAAGCCTCAAGGAATTCATTAAAACCAAACCAAATCTGCAAGAGATACTAAGGGGGCTGTTGTGAACAGTACAAAGGGAGGAAAGAATAGAGCAAAAGAAGAATACAGCTTTAAAGAATAAAATGGCAATAAACAACTACATATCAATAATAACCTTAAATGTAAATGGATTAAATGATCTGATCAAAAGACATAGGGTAGCTGCATGGATAAAGAAACAGTAACCATACATATGCTGTCTACAAGAGACACACCTTAAAACAAAAGATGCACATAGACTGAAGGTAAAAGGATGGAATAAAATATTTCATGTGAATGGAAAGGAAAAAAAAGCCAGGGTAGCAGTACTTATATCTGACAAAATGGACTTTAAAACAAAGGCTCTAGTAAGAGATAAAGAAGGACACTACATAATGGAAAAGGGAACAATTCAACAAGAAGATATAACTATTATAAATATTTACACACCAAATATAGAAGCCCCGACATACATAAAGCAGACTTTGATGGATATAAAGGGCGATATTAACAGCAATACTATTATAGTAGGGGATTTCAATACTCCACTAACAACACTGGATAGATCCTCAAGAAAGAAAATCAATAAAGAAACAGCAGACTTAAAGGATACACTAGATCAACTTGATTTAATAGATGTCTTCAGAACTTTTCATCCTAAAGCAGTAGAATATACATTCTTCTAGAGCGCTCATGGTACAACTTCTAGGATAGACCACAGGTTAAGACACAAAAATAGTCTCAATAAATTTAAGAAGATTGAAATCATAATCAAGCATTTTCTCTGATCCCAATGCCATGAAACTGGAAATTAACCACAAAAGAAAAACTGAAAAATACTCAAACACTTAGAAACTAAATAGCATGATATTAAATAATGAATGGATTAACAATGAGATCAAAGAAGAAATAAAAAAGTTTCTAGAAACAAATAATAATGAGCATACATCAACTCAAAATTTATGGGACACAGCAAAAGCAGTACTAAGAGGGAAGTTCATTGCATTACAGGCATATCAAAAGAAGCTAGAAAAAGCTCAAATAAGCAACCTGATCCTGCAGCTAAAAGAACTACAAAAACAACAACAAATAAAACCCATGACAAGTAGAAGGAAGGAAATAATAAAGATCAGAGCAGAAATAAATGAAATAGAGGCTAAGGAAACAATACAGAGGATCAATGAAACCAGAAGCTGGTTCTTTGAAAAGGTAAACAAGATTGATGAACCTTTAACTAGACTCACAAAGTAAAAAAGAGAGAGGGCTCAAATAAATAAAATTAAAAAGGACAGTGGAGAAATAACAACTGATACAACAGAAATACAAAGCATTGTAAGAAAACACTATGAAGAACTCTATGCCAAAAAATTAGACAATCTAGATGAAATGGACAAATTTCTTGAATCATATAAACTTCCAAAGATCAATCTGGAAGAATCAGAACAACTAAACAGACCAATTACAACAAATGAGATCAAAACAGTTATCAAAAAACTTCCAAAAATGAAAAGTCCTGGGCCTGATGGCTTCACAAGTGAATTCTATCAAAAACTCAAAGAAGAACTAACTCCTATCCTCCTCAAGCTATTTCAAAAAATTCAAGAGGACGGAAGACTTCCAAACTCCTTTTATGAGGCGAGCATTATTCTGATCCCAAAACCGGAAAAAGATAACAGAAAGAAAGAAAATTATAGGCCTATATCCCTGATGAATTTAGACGCTAAAATTTTCAACAAAATATTAGCCAACCGGATCCAGCAATATATGAAAAAAATCATACACCATGATCAAGTGTCATTTATTCTGGAGAGGCAAGGCTGGTTCAATATTCACAAATCAATCAATGTGATTCATCACATAAACAAAAGGAAGGACAAAAAACACATGATAATTTCAATAGATGCAGAAAAGGCATTTGATAAAATCCAGCACCCATTCATGTCAAAACTCTCAGTAAAGTGGGTATACAAGGAACATTCCTTAACATGATAAAGGCCATCTACGATAAACCCACAGCAAACATCATACTAAATGGACGAAAATTAAAAGCAATCCCCTTAAGATCAGGAACCAGGCAGGGTTGCCCACTTTCATCACTCTTATTCAACATAGTTCTGGAAGTCCTAGCTATAGCAATCAGACAAGAAGAAGAAATAAAAGGCATCCAAATTGGAAAAGAAGAAGTAAAACTGTCACTATTTGCAGATGATATGATATTGTATATTGAACACACTAAAGTCTCAGTCAAGAAACTACTGAACCTTATAAATGAATTCAGCAAGGTGGCAGGATATAAAATTAATACTCAGAAATCAGAGGCATTTATGTATACAAACAATGAACTGTCAGCAAAAGAAATTAAGGAAACAATCCCCTTCACTATTGCAGTCAAAAAAATAAAGTACCTAGGAGTAAATTTAACCAAGGAGGTTAAGGACGTGTTCTCGGAAAATTATAAAACTTTGATAAAAGAAATCAAGGAAGATACAAACAAGTGGAAGCATATACCGTGCTCATGCCTAGGAATAATAAACATCATTAAAATGTCTATACTACCCAAAGCAATTTATAAATTCAATGCAATACCAATTAAAATACCAATGACATACTTCAAAGATATAGAACACATATTCCAAAAATTTATATGGAACCAAAAAAGAACACGAATAGCCTCATGAATCCTAAAAAGAAAAAATAAAGCAGGAGGTATCACTCTTCCGGATATCAAGGTCTACTACAAGGCCATTATACTCAAGACAGCTTGGTACTGGCATAAGAACAGACACATTGATCAATGGAACAGAACAAAGAACCCAGAAATAAACCCGCTGCTTTATGGACAACTGATATTTGACAAAGGAGGAAAGAACATACAATGGAGTAAAGACAGTCTCTTTAACAAATGCTGCTGGGAAAATTGGACATCTACCTGCAAAAAAATGAAACTAGACCATCAACTTACACCATTCACAAAAACAAATTCAAAATGGATAAAAGACTTAAATATAAGCCGTGAAACTATAACCATCTTAGAAGAAAACATAGGCAGCAAGCTTTCCGACAACTGTAGCAGCAATGTATTTGCCGATTTATCTCCACCGGCAAATGAAATAAAAGGCAAGATGGGACTATATCAAACTAAAATTTTTTGCACAGCTAAAGACAATAAGAACAGAATAAAAAGACAAACCACACAATGGGAGAACATATTCGACAGCACGTCTGATAAGGGGTTAATAACTAAAATTTATAAAGAACTTATAAAACTCAACACCAGGAAGACAAACAATCCAATCAAAAAATGGGCAAAAGAAATGAATAGAAATTTCTCCAAAGAAGACATACAGATGGCCAAAAGACATATGAAAAAATGCTCAACATCACTAATTATTAGAGAAATGCAAATTAAAACCACAATGAGGTATCACCTCACACCAGTCAGAATGGCACTCATCAGCAAAACAACACAGAATAAGTGCTGGCGAGGATGTGGAGAAAAGGGAACCCTTCTGCACTGCTGGTGGGAATGCAGACGGGTGCAGCCACTGTGGAAAACAGTTTGGAGATTCCTCTGAAAATTAAAAATCGAACTGCCTTTTGACCCGGCTACCCCACTTTTAGGAATATACCCTAAGAACACCATAACACTGTTCGAAAAGAAGAAATGCACCCCCATGTTTGTGGTAGCATTGTTCACAATAGCGAAGATCTGGAAACTGCCCAAGTGTCCGTCAGAAGACGAGTGGATTAAAAAGCAATGGTACATATATACTATGGAATACTACTCGGCCATAAGAAATGATGACATCAGATCATTTACAACAAAATGGTTGTACCTTGATAACATTATACGGAGTGAAATAAATAAATCAGAAAAAATAAAACTGAGAACAGCATGAATTCATACATAGGTGGGACATAAAAGTGAGCCTATGAGACATGGACAATAGTGTGGTGGTTACGGGGTGGGGGGAGGGAAGGGAGGGTGGGAATGGGAGAAGAGGAGGGGCACAGGGAAAACCAGATAGAAGGTGACAGAGGACAATTTGACTTTGGGTGATGGGTATGCAAACACAATTGAATGATAAGATAATCTGGAGTTGTTTTCATTGTACATATGTACCCTGATTTATTGGTGTCACCACATTAAAGTTAATAAAATAAATAAATAAATAAATAAAATAAAAAATAGCTTTACACAAAGCACTTGTTCCGCCACTGCTTTGAGGTGACTGAAAATACAAATCTAACCCTTCGAGAGTTTTGGAAAGATCAGTACAACATCGTGATATGTTTATGCATTATTGACTTGGCTTGGCAAGAGGTTACAAGAAGAACCTTGAACTTGGCATGGAAAAAGTTATGACCTGATATTGTTGCAGAGAGGTACTTGGAAGGATTTGAACCAGAGACCGAGATTGAGACTGAGGTAGATGCTTTGGAGGAGATTGTGTCCCTCGGAAAGTAGATGGGTCTGGAGGTAGATGAAGGTGATGTAAATGAGCTCGTCGAAGAACATGAGGAGGAACTCTCAACTGAGGAGTTGAAGGAACTACAGATGATGCAACATACGGAGCTTCTGCAGGAGATTAGTAGTGAGGAGGAGGTAGAGTTGGAGGAAGTGATTTCTACAAGTGAAATTAAAAACATGCTGGCAATGTGGGAGAAACTTTCAAGTTTCATTGAAAAGAAACACCCAGAAAAAGTTTCAACTGGTCATGCTTCAGCACTTTTTAATGACACTTGTTTGTCACATTTCTGTAACATTTTAAAAGGCAGGCAAAAGCAAACCTCTTTGGATAGATTTTTATTCAAAAGTCCTGCAAGTGAAAGTGTCAAAAGTGCAGCCAAAAAGGCAAAAACAGGTGATGATTAAATAAAAAATATGTAATGTTAAGCTTAGGTTAAGTTTAAAGTTAAGAAAGTGCACTTTTTTTACAATTAAGTTGTGGTTTCATTTTAAGTAAAGAAAGTGCAGTTTTATCTTACATTTAGTGTTAAGAAAGTGCAGTTTTAGTTTATGTGTCTACAGTGCCTGCATTCCTTCCTCCCTCCCTCCTCCTCCGCCATTCACCTCCATTAGCCGCACTCGTCTGTCTCCAAGGTAAGAATACAGTACAGTGCTAAATAACACTTTTTTCTTTTATTTCATATATTTTGTTAAGCATTGGTAAAGTATACATGTGTATTTCTTAATTAAAAACATGTCTTTTTTCATAATTTAGGATGGTTTGGGGATGTTTCACAGGTCTGGAATGGATTAAATCTATTTCAGTTATTTTAAATGGGAAAAATTTGACATATGAGTTGACTGACTTATGAGCTCAGTTACAGAACGTATTAAACTCGTATCTCAAGGTACCACTGTAGTGTGTATGGGTATATGGTGTTATGATGTCATGGATATCATGTTATGATATCTGATGTTATGATGGTTAGCTAATGGTTTGATGTTAGCTTATGGTTTGTCATAAATGGCCTTTATTATGTTGAGGTATTTTCCTTCTATACCCATTTTGTTGGGTGTTTTAAACATAAAAGGATGTTGTATTTTATCAAATGCCTTTTCTGCATCTATTGATAGGATCATATGGTTTTTGTTCTTTGTTTTGTTGATATGGTGTATTACATTAATCGTTTTACATATGTTGAACCATCCTTGAGTTTCTAGGATGAATCCCACTTGATTATGATGAATTATTTTTTTGATGTGTTGTTGTATTCGATTTGCTAGTATTTTGTTTAGGATTTTAGCATCTGTATTTATTAGAGATATTGGTCTGTAGTTTTCTTTTTTTATGTTGTCCTTGCCAGGTTTTGGTATGAGGGTTACGTTGACCTCATAAAATGTGTTTGATAGTATTGCTTCTTCTTCAATTTTTTGGAAGATTTTGAGAAGGATAGGAACCAATTCTTCTTTGAATGTTTGGTAGAATTCACTAGTATATCCATCTGTCCCTGGACTTTTATATTTGGGGAGGTTTTTGATAGTTGTTTCTATTTCCTCCCTGCTTATCACTCTATTTAGGCCTTTCTACTTCTTTGTGATTCAGTCTAGGAAGATTGTATTATTGTAGTCCCCAAACTTTTTACACAGGGGACCAGTTCACTGTCCCTCAGACCGTTGGAGGGCCGCCACATACACTGACCACCAATGAAAGAGGTGTCCCTTCCAGAAGTGCGGTAGGGGCTGGATAAATGGCCTCAGGTGGCCGCAATTTGGCCCACAGGCTGTAGTTTGGGGACCTCTGTTCTAGGAGATTATCCATTTCTTCTAGATTGTTGGATTTGGTGGCATATAAGTTTTCATAGTATTCTGTGATAATGCTTTGTAAATCTATGATATCTGTGGTAATTTCTCCTCTTTCATTTTGGATTTTGTTCATATGAGTCTTTTCTCTTTTTTCCTTAGTGAGTCTTGCCAGGGGTTTGTCAATTTTATTGATCTTTTCAAAGAATCAGCTCTTTGTTGTATTAATTTTTTCTATAGTTTTTCTGTTCTCTATTTCATTTATTTCTGCTCTAATTTTTATTATTTCCTTTCTTTTGCTGGTTTTGGTTTGCATTTGTTCTTCTTTTTCTAATGCCTAAGATGTGATGTTAGATTGTTTACTTGGGCTCTCTCTTGCTTTTTCATATAAGCATGTAATGATATGAACTTCCCTCTTATTACTGCTTTTGCTGAATCCCAGAGATTCTGATATGTCGTATTGTCATTTTCATTTGTCTTTATATACCTTTTGGTCTCTGCTTTTATTTCTTCTTTGACCTATTCATTTCTTAGAAGTATGTTGTTTAATTTTTACATTTTTGTGGGTGTGTTTACTTCCTTTTTGCTGTTTAATTCTAGTTTCAAATCCTTATGGTCAGAGAATATGCTTGGTATAATTTCAATCTTTCTGAATTTGTTGGTGTTGGTTTAGTGGCCCAGCATATGGTCTATTCTTGAGAATGTTCCATGTACACTGGAGATAAATGTATACTCTGACATTTTGGGATGAAATGTCCTGTAGATTTTTATTATGTCCATTTGTTCTAGTGTTTCATTTAAGGCCAATATTTCTTTATTGATTTTCGGTTTGGGTGAATGATCTAAAGACATCAATGGTGTACTGAGGTCTCCAAGTATAATTCCTTTTTTTTTTTTTTTTTGGTTTGCACTTTTAGATCAGTTAATAGTTGTCTTATATATTTTGGTGCTCCCTGGTTTGGTGCATATATATTGAGGAGTGTTATGTCTTCTTGATTCTGTCCCCTTTATCATTATGAAATGTCCATCCTTGTCTCTGGTTACCTTTGTTGTCTTGTAGTCAGCATTGTCAAATATAAGTATGGCTACTTCTGCTTTTCTTTGGATATTATTTGCTTGGAGAATCATTTTCCAACCTTTCACTTTGAATCTATTTTTATCCTTGTAGCTTAGATGTGTCTCTTGAAGGCAGCATACTGTTGGGTTTTGCTTCTTGATCCAGTCTGCCACTCTGTGCCTCTTTATTAGTGAGTTCAATCCATTTACATTTAGTGTAATTATTGACACTTGAGGATTTGCTATTGCCATTTTATATACTGCTTTCTGATAGCTTTGTGTCTTGTTTGGTTCTTTTTTTTTTTCTGAAAATTTGTTTTTGTTTGGTGGTGTTCCATACTTCTATCTTCTGTTTCTTCTTTTTTTAAGCTTTGTGTTTCAGTAGTGGCATTTTCAGGGGTGGTTACCATTAGGTTATTAGAAGAAAATTTATCATATTTATTAGAGTCCACTATCTCCTGAGTGCTTCTACACTCCAGCCTCCTTTATTACTGCTAATATTTATCCTCTCCCCTTTTGTGTTATTGTTGTCATAGATTATCCTTGTTTTTATTGTGGATTTTTAAAAAAAAATTACTTGTAATTTTGTCTTATTTTGTTCTTTGTATCTGGTTGGATAACCCCCTTTAGTAATTCCTGTGGGGGGGGGATTCTGTTTATAAATTCCCTTGGCTTCTGTATGTCTTCTGTATGTTATTTCCCCTTTATATTTGAAGGATAACTTTGATGAATATAGTATTCTTGGTTGGTGGTTCCTTCTTTCAGTAGTTTAAATGTTGGGGTCCACTTTCTTCTGGCTTCTAGAGTTTCTGCTGGAAAATCTGTTGATATCCTAATGGACCTTCCTTTACATGTTATATCCTTCTCCCTAGCTGCCTTGAGGATTCTTTCTTTGTCATTGATTTGTGATAATTTCATTATGATGTGCCTTGGAGTAGGATTTTTTGGGTTGAGGTAACTCGGAATCCTGTTTGCTTCTTGGATTTGAGGCTCTAACTCTTTCCACAGGCTTGGGAAGTTCTCATCAATTATTTGTTTCAATTTGTTCTCTATCCCTTTTCCCTCTCTTCCTCTTCTAATATATCCATTATTCTTATACTGCTCTTTCTGATGGAGTCAGACAATTCTTGTAGAGCTTTCTCATTTTTTTAAATTTGTGAATCTCTCTCTTCTTTTCTCTGTAGTATCTCTAGTTGTCTTCAATGTCACTGATTCTCTCCTCTATCTGGCTTGTTCTATCGGCTAAGCTTGTTACCTCATTTTTCAGTTCATGCATTGAGTTTTTCATCTTTTTTTTTATAGTTTCAATTTCCTTTAAGTACTACTCTCTTTGTTCATTAAGTTGTTTTTAGAGCTCACTAAACTGCCTTTTAGTGTTTTCTTATATCTTATTGAGTATTTTTAGAGCTTCAATCTTGAATTCTCTGTCATTAAGCTCCAAGGTTTCCATGTAATTGAGTTTTTTTCCTGGGGATTTTTCATCATCTACCTGAGCTACATCTCTGTCTTGTATGTCCATATTTGATTTATATCCTTGATGTCATTTGCGGGTGATATTGTTAATAACTCCAATAAGAGATAATTATTCCTTTTTATGGGAAGGGGCACTGCACTACAAGATTTGCCTCTGCGAGATTCTTGGGTGATCTGTTAAGGCCTAGCTGTTGCCTTTGTAATGGTGAAGGCAGAGATATTGTGTTGGTAAAAGGGGCTTATTGCTAGGGCTTTGCAACTTTATGATACTGGCACTGGCTGACCAGGAGTCCTCCAGGCCCCTCCCCCACATTCCTACAGAGCAGGGGATCTAGTCTCCGGGTGCCCCCACCTCTCACAGGAGAAAGCAGCCTGGAGACCTAGTGGAGGGGGGTCTGCCTCCACTGCTGGTTTTGCATCAAGGGGAGCAATAAGAAACCAGAAGGCTGGGTGACAGAGTTCAGTCCCTCCTCCGATATCACTCTAAGCTCTCCAGGTACAGCCCTGGACTGGGCAGGGGGTGCACACCACAAGCCGGTGTCTCTGAGTTTGGGGAGCAGCTGCAGCAGAGATCACAGATCTGGGGCTTCTGGTCCACACACACTGAACTCCCTCTGGCATGCCGGTGCCCAAGCTTCAGAGCTGGCAGCGTCAAGATCCCAGATCAACCACATCTGGTGCCACAAGGCTAAATTGTGCCAGTTGGGTGGGTAAATCAAGTGCGCCCCAGTGTCCAGTGGGTCGATCTCCACAAGCTATTTGCCTGCAGTTCTTGGGAGCTTGCCATTGGCTTTGTGTTCGCCCTGTACCTATAATAGTTCAGCCCTGCAATCTCAGGTGCAGCAGATATTGGGAAGTGGCCCTGCTCCCTGTTCTTGGTTGTGGCCCCTTGCTCTGCTCCTTACACCCAGGTTCTCTACCCAGCTCCTCTGGGTCTGAGACAAAGTCTGCGCAAACAGTGCCTCACTCCCTCAGGTCCATGAGGAAGGAGAAAGACTCAGTCCTCTGGTATTATTTTTTCTTCTGTGCTTTGGTCCACCTTCTTGCGCGATCATACTTTTGTCTATCCAGTGTGTGTATATTTCAGGTTCATCTGGGTTTTTTTCTCTGCATATAGTTGTAGAATTTGTTAAAATTTCAAGGGGCGAGATGAAGAGTATCTCTCATGCCGCCATTTCTCTCGCCTGTTACATATTAATTTAAAATGTATTTTGCAGTCTCCTTTTCTTCTGAATTTCTACTAAAACCTACTACCTTTGCCAGACTTTTTTCTCCACACCTTGATATATGACAGCCTCCTAGCTATGCCTCAGTTTCCTTGGTTGTGGTCTCAACTCCTCCCAACTGATGCTGCTTCCCCTGGGCCTCCACTTCTGCTGTTCACTCCAGAATCACTCTGAGCTAGGGCCCCCGAAGTCACCACTTAAAAAGCTCAGAGTGGCTGTGACCTTCAGCCCACCCTCATCAGTCAGGCAAAAGAGGAGCAACCTCACCCCAATAGATAGCATGACTGGAGATCCCTTTTTGGCTATAAATACACTGACTTTGCCCCATGCTGCTTCATTATCCTTTCACCCTCTCTTTCCCTACTAACTCCAGACATACTGGTCCAGACTTCCGAACTGGCTCCTGCCCTGACTACTTTCCCATTTCCTAAAATGCCTTGTGCCTTGCCCCAAACATAAATCAACTTGCCTGGGGCCCTGAAACAACCCCAGTACAGATTCTGTTCCAGTTCCCCAGCTGCTGGCTGGACCCAGCCAGGATCAAATTGCCCAGTGCAATGACACCACCATTCTTGACTCCAAATCTCACCTACTATCTACATTCTAATTGCTCAAACCTCCTGCTGAATTAGATCTTCTCAGACTCAACTCTTTTCCTGAGCCAATCCCAGGACCATCACATCTTCTTGGTCACTGAGGATTGGATGTTGGCAACCCTAGTGTAGCCAGGCTCTCAATTCCTAATATACCCAGTCTTGACTTCCTTCCGTTCCCTGGCAACCTATGTTTCTGAGATACTAAATAGGAACACACTCTTCCCAACTCAGACAAATTCTAACACTATAATGTTTTATATTATCAATATTTTATTTATTCATGCATTAACCAGTCATTTATTAATTTATCTTCACTTAATTCCCTAAAAAAATAAAAGAGATTAACATTAACTTAGTTTAAACAGAAATCTTACATGACTACCTATGGTGTAACAGCTGCCTGATTTTTAAAGTATTGTGCTTCATTTTCTAGTCTCCAACAGGAAGTTTTTGCTTCAGGCACAGAAATCTACTTCCCTCTCCACTTATTCCCAATCTTCATTCATCCCTTTTATTCTACCTTCTTAATTAGCTCTGCCTTCTTAATCACCTTATTTGTGACATGATCTAAGAAGCATTCTCCAAGAAACAAATCCACATTGACTTATTCTTTATCTGGATTCCTATGGAATAATCAATATCACACAGTTTAAGTACTTGGTTTACACTAAATGTTTTCATTTACATTAGCTTGGCAAACATACTTCTAGTTCTTTGAGAACTGCGAGAAAAGCCATAAAATCTATACATGCTGTGGTGCTTCCGAAGTACTTGATGTTGACCTCCAGCGGGAGAGAAAAGCTCCACTTCCATCGTCTCTCTCCCTTTCCTCCACTCCCCACCCCCACCCCCGTGGAGGTGGCTGAATCAAGTTACTTGACTCAAATAAACCTTTTAAAAAGGGATAAAGCTTTTGGTGTAGTGAGAGAAAAGGTTAAAGTGCTGGCTTCTGTAGGCTGTGGTTTGGTGGGAGTTCGTCTCTTGGGCTTCCTCTTCCTTTGCATTGGCTCTTAACACTTCAATGTAGCCGATGAGGCAAAACAAGTCTGAAACTGCCTCCCACTTGGGACATGCTTTCCAATACCAGCACCCCCAGCCCCAGCCCAGATAAGGCCTAGAGCAGCCTAATTAAACTAACCCTAACTTAAATTTTATCTTTCTTTTTTTGCTTTTCTCCTACCTCATCTAGCAAAGCAGGACTTAAGGGCTGGACCTAGGAGAAAGGGACCAAAGAGGTCTATCTGTGCAAGACTCAATATTTCCAAGCAGTTCTGCATGGACAGCTGAGCTTATCAGAGAATGCACTAGGTTCGGGGGTGGGGTATGGTAGTAGAAGGCAGCCCGCAAGTAACAAATAAGAATAAATGTGTATGGCCTGACCTGTGGTGGCGCAGTGGATAAAGCGTCGACCTGGGAACACTGAGGTCGCCAGTTCAAAACCCTGCACTGGTCTGGTCAAGGCACATATGGGAGTTGATGCTTCTAGCTCCTCCCCCCTTTCTCTCTCTCTTTCTCTTTCTCACTCTGTGTCTCCTCTCTAAAATGAATAAATAAATAAATAAATAAATAAATAAATAAATAAATAAATAAAAAGAATAAATGTGTATGTACTTAAGGTCTATCCTGTGCTTATTTCCACCAAGTACCTGTAGCTCCAGGAGATACTTGAGTAATTATCTGTGGGTTCATCTCAATATAACTACTATAACTATAGTATCAAGAAATATTTGTGAATTGATTTTCCTATAGTAAATATGTAAATATTATTACTCTAGGCCAAGAATTCTAAGAGACTTTGAAGTTTTGGGTCAGAGTTGTTTATGATTTATATATTGAATACACACCTCACTACAACTTTAGAATAATTTTATTTCTACAAAGCCATTTCTCTAAGAACACAGCCCTTACAACATAGATCTTGGGCTTCTTCCATTGTGAAATTTGAATTAGCACTTAGAGATGAGCAGTTTCCATGATACAAATATAATATCTCACATATTTTGAACATTTAAATATATCATACACACAATATATATGTATATACATAACCTTGATGTACTACTTGAAAAGAAATCATGAATGTAGGTATATCCCAAAGTCATAAGATCATCTGTCACTTGTTCAAGTCTGTGCTCAAAATTTCACTTAGAAACAATGCTCTTAATTAGAGCATTGACTGATTAAGACAGATGCAGAGACTGCCAACTGTCCCCATATCCCCTTTTGCTTTATTAATAGAACTCCTGAATTTTGAGAGGTGCGTGGCTACAAAGAGTATATTTTCAGGCCTTCCTGGAAGCTAGTATGACTAGCAGGATCTGAGTAGAAGTTAGAAGTCCAACATCTAGGGAATTCCTTTAAAAAGAATGCTTATGTATCTTCAGATATATGAGTAAGGCTAACACCTAGGGAGAGCAGAGAGTAGGAAGATGAAAGTTTCTTTCTCCCTCACCCAACAGTCTAAGCATAAGCAGTCTGGAGCTTAACAGTTCCATTTGGTCAGGGAGCTTTCTCTAGCTTATTTAAACCATTATATTTTGGAGTCTCTTAAGCTGGATACAGGTTAGGCTGCTGTAGCAAATACAGCACTATAATTCTAGCTCTTACTAGCTATCCAACCTTGGACAGATTATTTAAACTCTATGAACTTGTTTTATTGTTTATACTTACTCTATGGGTTGTTGTTTGCAACATAAAACTGTGTCTTTTGTTTTGTTTCCCATTACATCCCTAGCTTCTAGCATAGAGTCCGCGTTTAATAAGCATTCTATAAAAATTAGTTATTATTGCCATTTCTGTTGATATGAAAATCTAGACAAATACTTTAATAACTATCCATTAGGTACTTCAAAAAGCAAACAAACTATGAAATAATACAACTAACCAACATGGTATACATTAGAATGGTAACATTTTCTGACACAAATATTAGAAAATATAGTCTAACAAGAGGTTTTTATCTGACTTGTGAATTTATTTATATGAAAATTCTTATATGTTAAATGACTGGTTGTCAATTTAAAGAACTGACTTTATTGCTAAAATATTATCTAGTTAAATTGGGCAGCTCTGGAAAGTCAAAGGCACATAGCCCCAGTAGTACTGGTTTTGTACCCTCTAGTCTTTATCACAAGGTTTCGTTCTGCATGTATATGATGCAAAAAAAAACAAAACAAAACAAAAAACGCTGATTTTGTAACACATTTATAGTCGTAAATTTGTATTGTAATAGTTCAGAATCTCATGAAAAAATAATTCTTATGTCTTCCCAAAGGAAGATGAGTACTTCTTGCACCTACAAAAATAGTGTGGAGGAGAGTTTTCAGTAAAATACAGTCCTCCTTCTGGAGTGTACTTAATAAACACACACACACACCTGGCTGCTTTCATCCCACCACAAGTGGTACCCATTTGCCAGTCATCAAAGTAATACAGTCTGATCTATTGAGGTGATGGATTCTGAAAAACTGTGTAAGCCTGTCATTAAGGGGAGGATAAATTATAGTTTCTATGCAGGACATTATAGTGCTTACATTCCTCATCCATACAGCCTAGGAAACACAGGGGAAAGCAACAAGATGATAATAAAGCTGAACGTGGACTTACTATTTCTCTCTTCAATGAATGTTGTGAGCTGGTCACCAGTCTACACTTTCTACATAAATTTCTATTTTTTCTGGCTAATATAAAAACCTTTCATAAAGGACACAAAGATTATGCACAAAAGTGACTATTCAGTAATTTAAGTCTATCTTGATGCCTTGTGCTTCCACTTCAAACATGTATTTTTCTCTTTTGCTCTACCTATCTATATAGCCATTTTGTTTCTCAATAATTTTTTAGTAACATACTTAAAATTCTCATCAGAATGGAGATTACATCTAGAGTAAAAGTCATTAATTAGGTGAACTGAAAAGACAAGTCTGAATTAATGACAAGTCTTAAGTGTGTATGCAGTGTCAAAAAGATCACAGTAAGAGCAACATGTGATATTTGAAAGGATACTACCAAAAAATCATTGGGCTGAATATTTTACATGCATTATCTCATTGAGTCACAAAAGTGCGGGAGGTATTAGCATCCAATTTTCACAAATCAGAAAACAAAACCTGAGTGGTAATAAGTAACTTGCTTAAGGCCACATTGCTAATGAGAGAAAGAACTCCTTTCTAACCCGTGTTAGTATGACTCCAAAGTTTATGCGTGTTCATTTCCATCATACCAAACTGCTGGGGTTTCTCTTCAACGGATAATAATAAGAGAGCAATAGCTCATATTAGGTTAACAAGACTCTAACGTACTGAGGAACCCTACTTTAGTGAAAAAATGAGAAATATCTGAAATCAGCTCACCAATTATTTTAGGAAGGTAACTATCTGCTATTTATGAACTACATACTGCACACCAGGCACTTTCTGTACATTAAATCTAACCCTCACAGCAAACCCATAAATTAGATAACTATCTTCATTTTGCAGATGTGGGAAAGACACTCAGAGAAGCTAAGTAATTTGTACAAGGTCACATAGCTGGTAAGTAGCACAGTCTTTGAGCAATGCCATTGTGCCATACTACCTCATCCCTTCTCCTGCAAGGCCTTGATAAAGAGTGCTTTAAAAGACTGCTTCTCAAAGCAATAGTGCCACCCCTCTGTAATTACTATGTTTTTTGCTCCATATGACGCCCTAATCATAGATACACCTAGAGTTTTAAGGAGGTAAATTTAAAAAATAATATTTTGAACCAAATGATGTGTTAAAACATTTAATAAAATGCCATATTTTTTGCTCCATAAGACACACGGGCATTTTCCCCTCCACTTTTTTTTTTGGGGGGGGGGGGGAAGTGCGTCTTATGGAGCAAAAATATAGTATATTTATACTATTTATTAGCTCAGCAAAGCTTTTGTTCAGAGACAATGCAAAAGTAAACTTTAAACCAGGTCCTGCCCTCATTATCATAAATTCCAAATTTAGTGAGGTCCATGTTAATGGATTTTACTGTATATAGAAGAATTTAATAGTTACTTAGCCCTACTCAGTCTCCATTAACAAATCTAGAAAGCCACACAGAGGTGAAGGGAGGAAGAGCAGTGACCTCAAAACTAAAACAGATAAGAAGTAGTGCCTATAATTTGTACTCCAGCAAAAAGTCATAGTACATAAGATATAACAATACAACAATATAGTACATATGCTAATATATGGTAACAAATATTCAACCCTACAAATTTAAGTGCTCTATTCATCAATTAAAGAAAATTAATCCTACTCAAATGTTCATATTAAGGACTATAACCATAGCAAATCGGCCATAATAATTAAAAGTCCATTTCAAATCTCTTTGGTGAGAGTAAAATAATCTGATATAGCCAGGTGGCCTGGTCTTTTCTGCAGCGTTATATAAATGTGCACATTATGTGAAAATTCCCAGCTATTTAACATAGTAATCTTTGCTACTCATTCTGCATTTGTTTCTAATGAAGACATGCTTCCATGTATACCCAGAGTGAGACAAATGTACAAGTTGTGACAGCCAAGCATATCTCTGCTCCCAGAGCCAAGTCCATAATATGTAGGTTTTTCCCATCACAAGTCATCACAATGTAGCAAAGATCTAAACAAATTCTACCTGCTTTGTAGGGGTCTCCCTAGAGCAGTCAGGATCCCACAACTCTGTCATACTGCATCATGGTTTTTTTCCTTGTCTTTAAGTCAGCTTGTAAACAAGCTACCACTACCTGGGCCTCTCTGCAAGGAAAACAGCCTTGGGGCACAAGCAATCCAATCCCATGGAGGGTGCCCTGACTATTTTAGGCTGATACACTGTGGGGTAGATGGGTTTAAGATCATTTGTAATCTGACTAGACTCTCAATAGGTCAGCTGCTTCTTGGTGATAAGAGTCAAAGCTTAAAGGGGGCAAGGTTGCTAAAAGCCATCTTGAAGAATAAGTTTGCAATCTTGAAACATCCAGAGTAAATTAATCTCCTACTGCTACTCTACATGAAGTATAAAAGTATAAATGTCCCTACTATATGGATGGAAATGAATCCAAATATCTGAGTCTGCTATAACTCTGAAATCCTATATTTTGTATTGGTTTGCAAACCAGGCTCACAGAAGTATGACTTTAGGACTCAGTCCTTCACTTTCATTTCCAATCCACTTGGCCAGAGTACCATAACAGCTACTATTTCAATTTTAAGTAATCAAAAAACATTACTGAAAAAGAATATGAAAACTTATTCTCTGAAGTTTTCAAAGTTAGAGTGAGAAGAAAACATTTGTCCTTGGATAAACTGAGCTTTCTCAGAATCCTTCCCAACCAATAAGTCTCTGATTATTATTAATCAATTAAATCTTATGAGATACTCAGCAATCCCACTCCCAGGAATCTTGTCCACAGGAGCACTAGCACAAGTTTACAAAAATATGAACACTACCAGGTTCACTGCACCATTTTCTGTAATCGCAAAAAAATGTGAAACAATCTAAATGACCAGCAGTTGAAGAATTGTCTTATTAAAAAACATCTAAACCACAGACCACTGTGTAGCCATTAAAAATAACAAGATAGGTCTATGTTTACTGACATAAAAATGTGTTCAGTGAAAAGAGGAAAATGCAGAACAAAATGTATAGTATGTTACCTTTTTGGAAAAAATACAAATATATATATAAATGTATATATAGATTATATAAAACAAAAATATATTTTAGAGAGATGTAAGTATAAAAACTTACTTTTTCACACTTATAAAAAATTTACACTCATAAAAATGTATATTTGTTATGTTATATTCAGGGAAAGATATTTATTATATACTTATATACACATACATTTCCATATGCATAGAAAAATTAGAAAGAATTAGTCAGGCAGCTCTAACAAAATACCATAGACTGGGTGACAGAAGTGACAAGCATTTTTTTCTCACAGTTTTGCAGGCTGGGAACTCAAAGATCAGTGTGTGAGCAGATCTGATTTTTGGTGAGGGTCCACTTCCCAGCTTACAGACAGCCACATTTTTGCGTTATCCTCAAAAGGTAGAAGGGAGGGAGGGAGGGAGGAAATGAAGAAGGGAGGAAATGAAGGAGAGAGGAAATGAAGGAGGGAGGGAGGGAAAGAGGGAGGGAGAGAGATAGAAGAACAAAGCTTCTGGAAAGTAAGATTACTAAAAAAAGGACTTGAACTTTCTGCTCTGTATACACTATCGTATTTATTTAGGTTTCCAAGCAATTTCCCCAAATTGATACCTCCTTCCTCTCCTACGCTCTGAATAAGTTAAGAAGCAATACAAAAATAAAAGACGAGAGGCTAAAGTATAACCTTTATTACTGACTGAAGCCAGGGTAGAGGAAGTAGCTTAGTGCGGAAGCCAAGCCAAGCCTCAGTGTCTAAGCTGTAGACTTAGGTCATCTACACAAGCTAGTCCTGCTGCACTGCACTGGGCTCTTGGTAGGCAGGCCCTTTCTGGGTAGAAGAAAAGGTGGCAAGAACCTGAGTTGGCCCACTTACTCCAAATTTACCAATTATGTAAGTCACTCTCCCTTTAGGGCAGAAAAGAGGTCTGTCAAGTAGGAGTCTAGTCCTGTCTGTGACAGTAGTAACAGTGGTGGCCGAGTCTCGATAGCAGTCTAGGTTAAAGAATAAATAATGAGAAGGAAAAGGCAAGAAAGTACACAAGAGGAATTAAAAGAAACAGAGTAGGGCATTTAAGGAAGGATTCTTTTTTAAAGGAAGGGGCCAAAAAATGTCAAATGTGAAAAGTGGAAGAGACAAAATAATTTATAGCAAGAGTCTAGGCATAGTGACAGAATCAAGGACACAAGTGAAGATAGATGCCTCTTTCTAAGATGTGAATAAAATGGAAGAAAGAGAAAAATCTACAATGATTTAAGGCAAGGATGAAGGAACAGAAGTTGAGTTCATATCATGGGATCAGTTTTGTAAAAATGTAGCGGGATTTTAGGGCTAAAGGTGGAAAACAAAAATTAAACTTGCAAACTGCTGACTCACGGCTGGCTGTGTTCAAGTCAAGACAAAAGAGCAAAACTAAGACCTACTTGTAAATGCTTTATCATACTGTGATACTTTTGAGAAATTATATGATTTATTATTTATAAGACATTGCTTAGATTAGTATTGATGTATATGGGCTCTATATCATTCAACATCATACATCATAATATTAGTGTATTCACATGCTCCTTTGTCCCTGGGAACCCTAAGGAATAAAGTTTTCTTATAAATAACAGTGGTTTAAGCTTGACTGGCCCTGTGCAATTTTTCATTGCAATTCTGGCTACTATTACACCAAATTCCCCAAATCACAATTCAGCATAGTGTAAAATCAAACAGACCAAAGAAATTGGTGGAAAGATTCATAGTCTATAAGTCTGGCTCCATACTTTTACTGATAAAGAAATTTCTGCACAGTGAAATGTTTCCGTATTTCCACTGATCTATCTCCATGCCACAGTCTCCGTGGCCACAGAAGCCCTTCTGGTAAACAAACTCGTCTGGTAAACAGATTTCTATGAATTAAAAAAAAAAAAAAAGAGGAAAAAGCTTCATATATTATAAGAATCCAAAAGTTCTATCCTTTATCAGTATTTTCTTTCTTTTTTTGTATCAGGTTTTAAAGTTATGTTCCAAGTTTCCATTCCTTGATGTGGTTTAACTTTATGACCCTTTTCACTAGCAGTTTTTTATGTCATTTGGGTTTGCCAACTGTGTACTACAACCCCTACTCATGCTTCTCAGCTACTATTAAAAGTTATACTGCATTTGGTTAAGTGTGGAGGCTGCTACCAGAGATGATCCATAATGGTGATGATCATGCAAATCAGCCTCCTGCAAGTCCAACTCCTCAGAGGAGGCCTTCCAGTCTGCGTCCCCAGTGTTGCCTCATTGTCCCCAGAATAAAGCAAACCATCTTTGCTGCTGACACTAGACACAGCAGAGATTGGTTCTCCTGACATAAATTAGTGAACAGCAATGAATCTTTTATTTGGGTTACCAATATGATTTTACTTAAAAGAATAACTATCATAATTGGACTTCTGTCACTTTAAATTTTAATGGCGAAGAGTAATATGGAGGCTGCTGGAACTTTAAATTACGGCTTTCGAAGCTTCTTACTGAATCTTTCAATTATTCTCTCTAAGTACTTTCTCAAAGCATGTAGCACCGTGACATTGATATCACAATTCAAATCTAAATTCAAAACTGACTGTAAGGCTATAAGCTATGTGCTGGCATGCCGGCACCTCATTTTATCTTTGAACATCTGAGGAGGCAAATCAAGAGGCACTCTCCCAGAGCTCAGCCAGCTGTTTGCCAAATATTCAAATTCCCTGGCATGAAGAGCCTTTCAGATTTCCCCACATTAAAATTAGTGACGACCCCCTATTTATCTCATTAGACTCTGGCTCACCTACATGCTCTACACTAGCCTGCCTGACTTGCCAGGCTCAATGTTGGCTCTCCCCTGCTCACTCACCTCTTGGGCTCCCCCACACCAGTCTTCAGATCTAGGGCATGCTAGAATGGCAGCCACTTCACACACAACCAAGTGGGGCAGGGGTTCAAGCCTGTGTTTCCTTAAAGTGGATCTGAAAGAGTGGCTGAACTGATATTTGTAGTGTCAGAAGACAGAGAGCAAACAGAGTGTGTGGATTTTACTTAAAATGCATTTATTAGGCTGGAGCCAAAAAAGGAATTGGTAAGACAGCAGGGAAAAGTGAAAAGGATCTCCTCTTTTAGTTTGGTGTCTTAACTTCCTTGTTATGTACCTCTTTTCTTTAATCATTTTAATATTTTATTTTCATATTCAAACAAGTGGAAATAGATACATGTATTTACAGGCTTAGCTTTAGACTGCTTCAACAATTTTAAAATGAGTCCCCCACTTCAGTAAATACAGTGCCAAATGCTCAACTGTAAATAACTAAATCCAGCTGCACTAATGAATCCACAATGAAAGACAACCCGTATTTCACATTTTAAAGGTTCTGAAGCAATTTTCCTCAGCTGGGTAACTGAGAGCAGAGTGCATGAGGAGTTTAGAAGGAGAAAGGGACCAAGGTGTCATGAGACAGCATCGCTCCCCAAGTGGCTTGTCAGATTTCCTGATGCTGGACACCACAGCCTGGGTTTCCAGCTGAGGGAGGGGGTTTCTTGATTTCTTCAGGAGAAGTGTGTTTTTACTTGTTCATTTCCTGTGATGTTTGCACTTGGACAGAAGGGGCACAGCAGGGATGCTTTCAGGGCACATTTAGGGGGAAGCCAATCTCACAGAAGCTGTGAATGCCAGATGTCAAGCCAGCATGTCCTGCTGAGCCTACTCTAAGCAGGACGCACAGTCACCAAATCATGGTCTGAGAAGACTCTGCTGTCCTAATCTGGGACCTGGCCTCAACTACAGGCAAAGCATGGTAGGAATTTATGTCATTTAAAAAATAACAACAGCAATAAAATAAGCCACTAACATGCATGTAAAAAGTACTGGAGAACCAGATAGGTTGATAGTATTCCAGTTCTGCCAGTCAAATATATTCATTCCATCAACCCAAATCATTGTAAGGCAACATTCTTCTGGGAACTCTCAGTGACAAAGGTCAGGAGGCCTACATGTAGAGTAGCCAAAGGGTTGTTGATCAACATTTTCCCCCTGAAAACAGCCTCAAACACTGCTTTGCTCTAGGATGAGGGCTATGATTCCCAAGAGGACACTTTTTTAAAACACTGACCATGCACAGAGAAACAAAATTTTTAAAACTCACATTTATTTTGGAGGCAGAGCAATTACAAATCCTATCTGGCTTGAATATTTAAGGCTTATGAAGTATTTCAAACACAAAAAAGTTCTACATAAGTCATTCACCTAAATATTTACTATGCTCCCATTACATACCATGTACTATACTTTAATGAGCCAGTTTTGGTTAAAGAAAAATTCTCACACTACTGGATTTCTCTGCAGAATTTAGTACCATGGCTTGCCCCTTCATCTTAAAGTTCTGTAAAAGTTCTCTCCCTACTGGAGGGATCTACCTCATGAATTATTGTCCCTTTTGACCAATTCCTCTTCCTTAGCCCTGTCCTCATTTCACTACATCAATGGGGGTGAAGGGTAGTTATCAAAATAATTTTAGGAACTTTTTTTTCAAACTACACAGACAATTTTCACACCTGATTCGCCGGGTCAATTTGAGAATCATTACCTATATAAACCACTCACTATTTTTATCTGCAGAAATCATATCCCTTAATAGTTTGGGAATGAGGAAAATAAAAGGCTGAAGATCTCTGTACTTAACATTTCTTCTTGACATTATCTGCTCCTGTAATTTCAACTATCACTTATACGCTGATGATTTAAAAATAATATTTTAAGCCCAGAACCACAGATGAAAATGCCTAGTGGACCTCTGTTTTCAAATAACCCACTAACAAACTCAACAAGTGCAACCACAGATCTATTGTCTTTAGCTTTCTTGTCTTGCCCTTGTTCATAGTATCCACTCAGTGGATACTTCACACTCCCACTTCCCAGCACACATACATACATTACGTCTGTTACCGGGCCCTTTCTCTTCTTCCTCAGGAACAACACATCTTAAGTTTGTCTACCATGTGCCATACCCACGTTGACCTCTGCAGTGGCCTCCTCAATCCTTCCTGCCAGCAACCTACCTACTTCAAATTATTTTCCACATGCTCCTGATTTCTACTGATGGAAGCAGGAATCTAAAATGTGGAACTTAAAATATACAAAATTATTTCTGATAGCGCACAGACTTACTTATAACAGGTTTGATCCCTGGCCACAGCCCATACAAGAATCAACCAATGAATGCATAAATAAGAGGAACAACAAATCTATGTTTCTCTCTCTCTTTAGGTCTCTCTTTTCCTTTCTCTCACTCATTCTCTCTCTAAAAATCAATTTTAAAAGTTATTTAGCCTGACCTGTGGTGGCACAGTGGATAAAGCATCGACCTGGGAACACTGAGGTCACGAGTTCAAAACCCTGCACTGGTCTGGTCAAGACACATATGGGAGTTGACGTTTCCAGCTCCTCCCTCCTTTCTCTCTTTCTCTCTCTCTTTCTCACTCTGTGTCTCCTCTCTAAAATGAATAAAATTAAAAAAAATTTTTAAAGGTATTTGTATACTTTAATAGGTTTAGAATAGTAGAATTAACAGATTAAACTGGGATTTTAAGTTAATATTGAGTTGCTTTTAAAATTAATTTTAGTATAAAAACTGAACAATTAAAAGTTGATTCAGGTAGTCAGCAGGTTTTTTTAAAAACATAAAAGGGGCATATTAATCAATGAAGTTTATGAAACTTGGTCTCGTAATATAGGTCTAAATGTCTTAACATGATACTAAAAATGTTACACTTCCTCTTTATCTTCAGCCAATGTCTCCTCACACATTCTCTACACTCTACTTAGATCTTCTAAGCATCAGCTTTTCTGTATAACAAAAAACACCCAAAAACCTACTTGCTGAAATATTCATAATTGTGCAAATCAGCAGGATCTTTCTGTCTGGGTTGACAACAGATTTCCATTGGACTCTCCCATGTGTCTGTGGTCAAATGGTGGACCAGCTATTAACTAGATGATCCAAGAGCTCTCACCCACAAATCTAGTAGTTAGTAGACTGTCAGCCAGAAACTCTTTCTCCTGTAGGTGGCCACTTATTCTCCAGCAGGATAACTAGGCTCATTAACAATATGACATCAGGGCTCCAAGCACAGAAGCCCCATTACATAAGCACTTTGTTAGTTTTACCAGCACCAACATTTTGCTGGTTTTACATTTGCTAGTGTCCATTGGTCAAGGCAAATCACATGGTCAACCCAAATTCAGTGATGGGGCAAACATTCTACTTTTTAATGGAAGGATCTACAATATCATATTTCCAGGAGTTGGATGTAGAAAAGGGTAGAATTTGTGATGACTCTTACAATCTACCACTCTCACCATACCCCAAATATGCCAGATATGTTCACATACATGTTCATGCTATTCCATCACCTGAAATAAATGATCAAACTCCCTTCTGTCCTTCTGTTAAATTCTTTTAAGCCCAGACCCACAGATGAAAATGCCTAGTGGACCTCTGTTTTCAAATAACCTACTAACAAACTCAACAAGTGCAACCACAGATCTATTGTCTTTAGCTTTCTTGTCTTGCCCTTGTTCATAGTATCCACTCAGTGGATACTTCACACTCTCACTTCCCAGCACAAAAAAAAAATCCCTTTTTTATTTTGTATTTTTCTCAAGTGAGAAGCAGGGTGGCCAAGATACAGGCTCCCACATGCACGCACCCAGCATGCCCACTAGGGCATCTTGGGGCATTGCAACCAGAGCCATTCTAGTGCCTGAGATGGAGGCCATGGAGCCATCCTCAGCGTCCAGGCCAACTTTGCTCCAATGAATCTTTGGCTGCAGGAGGGGAAGAGAGAAACAGAGAAAAAGGAGAGGGGGAATGGTGGAGAAACAGATGGGCGCTTCTCCTGTGTGCCCTGGCCGGGAATTGAACCCAGAACTTCCACATGCCAGGCAAATGCTCTACCACTGAGCCAACTGGCCAAGGCTCTTCTGATAAATTTTTATTTCTTGTCCATCAAAGTTCTGCTCAAATATAGAATTTTCTGACATAGTCCTTCAAATTAATTATTCCCTCATATGTTTCCATGATCCTTTGTCTATGCCTCTAATATAATACTTAGTTAATTGTATTATAGTTAATTATAATGTCTTCCTAAATAGACTGTCTTTGTACCCCTGGCATCTAACACAGGCATTCAATAAATGTTTGCTAAAATAGCCTTAATTAAATGAATTCAAAATAAAGCTTAAAGTCTTCCTCAAATAAGCTTACATTTAAAAGACTGAAGGTGCAACCATACAAAACTAGGACTAAGTAGGACTATTTAGATCCACTTCATCTTATTTGAAGGGCACTAGGGCAATATTACTGGCCAGAAGTTTTCTCCTATGGAACTGGCACAAAGCCTAAACTTCTGGCATGGATTATTGTAAGTCTAAAAATGTTTTGCTGTAGTGCAAGGAACACAGGCTTTAGAGTCAGAAACACTGACTCAAAACCTAACTATTTGTGTGAGCCTGACAATTCACTTAATACATTTCTTTGTACTGCTCTTTACATCCATACAGAGATACTGTATTTCCCCATGTATAAGACACAACTTAATTTGGGGGCCTGAAATTTGAAAAAAAGATGTATTACATAAAGTTATTGAACTCAAGTTTTATTCATCACAAAATTCGTACAACTCCTCCTCATTGTCAAAACTTCCATCCATTAGCTTGTCCTCATCTGAGTCTGATGACGAATCACTGTTTTCATATATTGCTTCGTCCTCAGTTCCATCTATGGCATTTGTATTCTACAACCACTGTATAAGACACACCCAGTTTTTAGACCCCAAATTTTTTGAAAAATGTTATGTCTTATACATGGGGAAATACAGTATATGTTGCAATAACATATGTAAAGAAAGGCCCTAGCACAGTGCCTAACATATACCAAACACACATCAAACTCCAGTCTCCTATTAGAAAAGCAAATGAGCCTGACCAGGCGGTGGCACAGTGGACAGAGCTGGGATGCAGGGGACCCAGGTTCAAAGCTGTGAGGTCACTGTCTTGAGTGTGGGCTCACCAGCTTGAGCGCGGGGTTGCCGGCTTGAGCGTGGGATCATAGACATGACCCCATGGTCGCTGGCTTGAGCCGAAAGATCACTGGCTTGAAGCCCAAGGTCACTGTCTTGAGCAAGGGGTCACTTACTCTGCTAGAGTTCCCAACCCTACCCTGGTCAAGGCACACATGAGAAAGCAATCAATGAACAACTAAGGTGCCACAATGAAGACTTGATTCTTCTCATCTCTCTTCCTTCCTGCCTGTCTGTCCCTATCTGTCCCTCTCTCTGTCTCTGTCTCTCTCTGGCTAAAAAAAAAAAAATAATTAAAAAGAAAAGAAAATTATTGGGGCAGGTTGGGGAAGCTTAAGCCTTTGTCATTAGTATCTGAAGAGAGTGGGAGAAGGGTAAGAAGAAGAACATGAAAGTTAAGTGATGGAAGTTAGAGAACTTTACAATTTTACTGAGAGCCAGACTATGGCTAGTAATTAAACAGTTATATCAGTGTTCAGAAAACCCATCAAGAAACAAAAGTTTATCCCTGCCTCAGGGTATACTATGACTCTCTGTGGTAATACAGGACTTAGAATTCTCTGCATAATTTTGCTGGGCATCAATATGGAGTCAATATTTGCATATTTACTTAGGCAAGACTACTATTAAGAACCTTAAAAAACAAATAAAGGTTATTTAGAATTATGTTATTCTAATTGTTTTAATGCATATTCCCACACCCTGTTAAAATGTATTTTATTTATTTATTTATTTAAGAGAGAGAGCAAGAGTAGCATTCATTAGTTGTTCCACTTAGTTATGCATTCATCGGTCACTTCCCATATGTGCCACAACTGGGGACTGAACCCATGCCCCTAGTGTCTCAGAACAATGCTCTAAGTGACTGAGCTAACTGGCCAGAGCAAAAAATATATTTAAATTATACGTTGGAAAGGGCTGTTTGGTAAATAAAGTTTTTTTTTTCCTAACTCGGGATACAATTTCTTAGGTGATAAAAATGAAAATTGTGTTACAAACACACAATTCTACACTTCAAGTTATATCATTTCTATAGAAAATGTTACATTCAAATAAATATAAAGTGAGTTTTAGACACACTGAAATCCTGTTTCAAAGTAAAGCCTAATACAGGCTTTACAGAATCCAGGTAGGAACTTGCCTCTCATAAGAAGTCTCTATAGTTGTCTCTCCTGAGGCTGTCCTCTCATCTCAGTGGAAGTTCTGAAACATTTCCGCAAGTAGTATATACTAAATCAATGTACTGTGATTTAGTTGTTGATATCTAGCCCTGTAAATGAATCTCCATCATGCCCTTGTGGTCTTTCATCCCATCCACTCCTGGTACCCAATATTCTGCTGTCTGTATTTTCTTAATCCACCTCTCTCCACTACTAGCACTGAGATTGTATTCAATAAATGTTAATTTTTGGCTGACAAGAAAATGGATAAGTAACATTTGCTGATGTAAATTCCTTGGTCCATTCAAGTTCAGAACACACTTCTAGAGACCCTAACACTAAAAATTATGGTATTCTCCTCTATGCGCATATGTATAAGTAAAAATAAAATAACACTGAATCATAAGACACAAAACTTGTATGTTCAAATTAAAATAGATTCTGCTAGGAAAATTTTAGGTAAGCTAATCAAAGGCTGAACTCCTCTCATTTGTTCCCTTCCCTATTAGGAGAAAGGGAGGGAGAGAAGGAGGAAGGGAGGAAGGGAAGGGAGAATGGAGGAAGGAAAGAAGGAGGGAGTTTAACTGATTGATTGATCAAATGCACAAGCATGTGTTTCTGATTTCTTGGTGCCTGGTCTGCTATAGGATAAATACTCCAATTCTGAGTTAACACCATAAAACTACGTCAGGATATTAATTATGAGTATGTATGCTACAGAGTGTAGAAAGAGGAATCAAATAACTTCTGATAGATGATAGATAGATAGATAGATAGATAGATAGATAGATAGATAGATAGATAGATGATAAATAGATATTTGATGTTGCCCTGCAAATGTCTAAATCAGGGGTGCTCAATATGTCGATCGCGATCTACTGGTCATCGCGAAGGAAGTGTGGGTAGATCGCATGACATTAAAAAGACATTTGTCTTTTGATTGGCATACAGGGTAGCCAATCTGACGTCTGAACTTTTGACACCCTACTCATGCACGTTAAACCACATTAACTTGTTCAGTTACATTGCTGCGTAGTTAGCCTTCAATTTATTTAAACTAGATACAACAAAGGGTATAAAAATGAGTGCCATAGCTGGTCCGAGTAAGAAGCCTAAAACCTACCACTTTCATTCAGAATGGGAGGGGATTTTTTTCACTATGTCATATTCTAAGTGCGTTTGCCTCATCTGTCTGTGTGCCATTGCTATTCCAAAGAAGGGAAATGTGGAGCGGCTTTTTCGGACTGTTCATAAAAACTATGACATTGGCCTGACCTGTGGTGGCGCAGTGGATAAAGCGTCGACCTGGGAACACTGAGGTCGCCAGTTCAAAACCCTGCACTGGTCTGGTCAAGGCACATATGGGAGTTGATGCTTCCAGCTCCTCCCCCCTTTCTCTCTTTCTCTCTCTCACTCTGTGTCTCCTCTCTAAAATGAATAAAATAAAAATAAAATAAATTAAAAAAAAAAAAAAACTATGACATTGACTTTCCTCCGAAAAGAGAGCTGAGAAGGAGAAAGGTGAAAGAAAAATACACAATATTATATAGTACTAATAGTAACTTAAATAATGATAATATAGAAGAAATAAATTTATGTTTTGCATTTTTATTGTAGGTAGATCATTTTGACTTGGTCATCTTATAAGTAGCTCGCAAGCTGAAAAAGTGTGGGCACCCCTGGTCTAAATCCTATTGCAGGTATGTAGTAGAACAGCTTAACAGGATGGAAATAGAAACAATGTAACATATTGCTTTGTCTGTTACAATTGTATCATTGTTGTATATAGAAAAAAAAAGGCACAATAAATGATTGTCAGCAAAGCACACAGAAGCACAAGTTCTTTGCATTTTATTCCATTAGACTCCAATATTTATAAAGGCAACAAGCAGCAAATTATATTTGGATAAACCTCCCATAAATAATGTTTTCACAGCAGTCACAAAATCTAGAATGTAGATGCTAATTACAGAGCCAAATCAAAACCATAATTTATAATTAAAAACTAAAATATTTTCACTTATAATGTGATTCTCATATCCATAGTAACAGATATTAATTAATATTTCCATTAAATTTGAATAGTACTTTATACTTAGATATAATTGTTTCAGCTGATCTGTTTCTACTTTTGTATTTTAAAATCTGAGTGTGTGCCTCATGAGTTGAATACTTTATTTTGACATACACAGGTTGACTTTGTCTTATAATAAAAAATGTTTAAATACCTAGGAAAATATCATTAAAAATGTCATAAATTTCTTGTGATTGTATAAGCACTTTACCTCTGATTTTATAGAAACTTTAAAACAATAAGTTTCTTAAACCCTATACTGACAGTGAAGTGAAACAAGAATGCAAATTTAGGAATGAAATGAAATAATTTAGTACCTTGTCATGTGATCATCTCTGATTGGTCCTAAGATGTGTCCAATATTTTAAAACAGAAAACAAAAGGAAAACATCTCCCCTGGTGGCGCTGGTCTAAGCGAGAGTGTGTGCTGTGTCCAATAAATAGGAAACCAAGGCTTCTTTGAGCACATAATGTTACAGCTCTGTAAAATGACGGAGGCTCTTTGCAAAGGCCTAGACTGGCTTCATCCTTCTTGAGACTTTTATCACTGATTTGTTCTTAGTCCTGTGCAGTCACTAAGGCCAGCAGAGGTAACAAGTGTGTGATGTAGGTTTGATTCCTGGGCCTCTTGTGTCAGACTGCATTTATTTTAAGCTGTACTCATACTTGGTACTCTTACATGTGTATGTTCTTGGGCGTTAGTTGTTTCTTCTTTCTGGTGATGGGTCAAACATATATGAAAATTATGATAACACTACCCTCTAATGCTCTATAAATATGACATACATCTGTTTCCTTGTAAGGGATTTCCTTTCCATTGCAGATTAAATAAATTATATAGAGCAAGCACCTGGTTATAAGGACTTAGCCTTTGTTGCTTTATTTGCACAGCTCACAACATATCCCTTACTTTTTAGCATATATTATCCATTTCAATTCAATTCATGTTTTACAATCTGCAGCAAGCCATAGAAGTTCTCTTCTAGTTGAAAGGAAATTTTAAGGAAGGAGGGGTGTGGAAAACACATTTAATTTAACTTATTGAAAAGGGACCATTCTGAATGGTTTTTGAGCACTTTTGAATCCTCTTACACACTGCAAATCAGCTTAGATATCTTAATCAGTGGCTAGAAACATATCCTTATCAGTAACATATTCATGAAAGATGGTATGTGTATGAGCTGCAAAATGTTTGGCAGAGACCCAAGAAAGAAAAAGAAAGAATATGGTAAAGAACGGATGAAATAGCTTTGTTTCTACCCTATTCATGTTCAATGTTTTCTATAATCTCTGTTTGTTCTATTTGGAAGGGTAATAGACAAACAGAATGTCAGATTTCTAAGATATGATTTCATCTATATATAGATACACATACTGTATAATGATACAGAATGAAACTGTATCTAGACACAGTGGTGACTATAAGAATATATACGTGTGCTCTCATTTCTCTTTATAAATTTTCCTATTCAGGATATTATTTTATGCTAAGTTTAGTGCTCTTCTGTTTTAATCTAAGTACTGTCTAAACATTATTTCACAAAATCAAGAGTAGATCTTGACAATTTCTACAGTCAATGGCCTTCTCAAACTGGGCAACTCCCCTGGAACTTTGGAGCTACAACAGCAGATTGTATGCGTGAAAGAGCAAGACAATTCATTAGCTGATTCTGCAGCAACTCAAAGTGGTGGGGGATGTCAGCCCCTGCTCTGGTGCTTCAATACTAATGAGAGTCATTGCATATTCATAACCCCAAATACAGCCAGCTTCTTGTAAAAAGTTTTGTCACCCAGGCTTCATGGCAAGAGCAAAGCACTGCACAATTTGTGTTGTGGCACTTCCGCCAAGTGAGTGCAAGAGCAAGATCGATTGTTTCTCAACGTAGCCTGACGGGGAACTAAAGATGCTGCTTTAAGGGTCCTAACACTCTGCTTAGTTTGATTGCAAAGCCCCAAATAATCAAAGAAACAAAAAAGGAGGCAGTGGTGGTGAATGTGGATATCTATTATATACATATACAATATACATAAAAAATATATGCACATATATATAAAGAATATTTCAAATAAGAAATTTGGCTTATTGGGTGTTCACAGTAATAATCTGTTAGAAATGTAAAACCACTCCCATCAATTCTCATCATTTTGAAAAAGAATGGTGTGCCCCAGTAAACTTGTGCTCGCACTGTAGAAACACCATGGCATATCTTTATAGAAACAGATTTCTAAAATTGTCTGAAGTTTCCCGTCATTATCAATACCAAAGCTGAGTGAACTGAACCTGTCAGCTCTGCCAACTCTAGAGCTACCTGGAATCCAATTCCTCAGGCAGCTTTTTATGTTGTTGTCACTGCCTCCCTTGCTTTATCATCATCATCATTAAGATTAGTTCCCAGAAGTAAGCCACTTGGTGTGCTTGCCAGGAAATCCTACGGGGCCAGCACTACACATTTGACCCCAAAATACCTGTCTGTTTTGGGTAGCTACCAGCATCCCCTGGAGTCAGAGAAAAGAAATGTATGTTTCAGCACCCACTTTGAAAAAGCCTTGAGCACTTTTTCACTCATAATGATGTCTTCAGCTAGAATGCCAGAACACATCCACATTTTCCTGACAGGCATACAGTCTATAAACTACCCATACAAATTAAATAAAACAGGACAGTGAAAGAAAAGTTTCTAAATTTGATCATACTTCAGTTGTTAAAAGTTATTTGCAGATGCATAGTCTGTATAAATATCTGCAGAGCTAAAAACAAATCAGGAATATGGGGAGGATGGTTGGGAGATAGATGATGAGGTATTGTGGGGGAAGGGACTCACCAAACTGTTTTATATCTTAGTCACAGACACACAAGCTTCAAAAATAGAAGGATTTGTGTTTATGATTGATTGAGGTAACTGATTATCCACAGATATTTTAAGTGTTGAGACATTAAATTGTCAGTTCTATCAGTTTGATTGCAGTAAAACATGAAAACATTGACTTTTGTCTAGTTAGAGAAATTTATTTTTCCCAGAATGACAATCCTTTAAGTAGAAACCAGGCAGCTTGCCAGATTTCTATGTCATACACTGAAGTTTGCAAATGCAACCCATATTTTCAAGTGTTTTTCAGGGTTCAATGAATGGTGTATAGATCTTTTGCAAATAATCTTATAATAAACAGATTCCTGCGTTGTGCTTCCTTCTTTAAGTATGAGAAAAACATTTTACTCATTTTGATGGGAAAAACAAAACTATGTAGCTTTGTATTCATGAAGAATATGTTACCAGTGCTCCTCAGTTATTTAAAGTATCTCTTAAAAATAAAGTAACCCTCTTTGGACCACCACTTCTGAGCAAGTTTGATTAATATGTTTTATAAGCCTGAAATAAATGCTCATCATAACTGTCAGGAAGCTGACAGCTTTCAAAAGCCTTTGTTCCCACAATGAATGATTTGTCTGATGTTCTCTTAGATACCATATTCCAGCCTAAAAGGAAGATGTTACAATCTAGTAAATTCTATTAAAATTTGATTGCCATTAATAGTAAATTCTACTAAAATTTGATTGCCGTTAAATCAGCTTTGTACTCTGGATCCCTGCATACACTATATGTGTGCACACTACTTTATAAAATAAAAACATCACATCTTATTTGTTATTATTGTTTGTCAGAACAATCATGCTTTTCATTGGGCAGCACTGTGGTTCCACTGTTTAAAACCTAGCCTATCATAAGAATAAAATATATCAGATACTATATGTTGTCAATCTTTTAAATAAAATCTGTGACTGGAAACTCATCAATAGGCCTGATGACCTAAGTGAAAACACCAATCAAAAGATGGATGTGATCATTAATTCTACTAAAACACCAATATCTCTATATTTGCTACATACTTTTTAAGCATTTATGATGACCATTAAAATACAGTATGTTCTAAAGACTGGCAGACCATTGAGCTCTCATATCGAGTTCTGCAGACAGCAGTAAATAATACCTGGCAAAAAGAGGGTACCTGAGCAGCTAAGCAAGCTGCACCAACTAAAGTAACACTTCTTCCTGACTTATTCAGCCAACCGCCTTGTTTCCAGGAGCACTGCATTTGGCTGCCCTTGTTATCATATTTTACGGAGTAACAACTATTATAAGTGGTCGTGAAATTACCATCCTTCTACCCTTTTGTTCCAGTCACCACTGAGCTTTACTGCTGTTCTTTGGCAGGGCAGGGCTTTACAAAGCACCTTGTCTACATATTGCCTACACAGTACAGCTCCTCCTGGCAACATGCTTTCCTCCTTCATTTAGTTCTACCTACTTTCACACCATGCCCACAGTTGTTAAAATTGTAGATCGTTTTCCATTTAATACTCCTTTTTAATTTACATTTTTCCTAATCTCTAAGAAAGGGTCATTTTTTAAAACAATTGTACTTTTTGCTCCTCTATCACCTTTGTCTACAGAAAGTAATTTTTCATTTATTTTCCAAACCGCATGTTCTATACATATAATCTTTCATACATTGCAAGCATTACTGCACTTCTTCATCTTAATACATGCATTATTTAATTTTAATGAAATTAGTTTTCATTATTTATCTGCTTTCTACACCTTAACTACCCCATGTAATTTCTGATATGTTGTGGCAGTTCTGAAAACAATGTTCTTTCATATCTTATATACTAATTATATAACTTCTGTTATATCTTATCACTTATAAGATTTTAGTCTTTAGCTTACAAATTAGATTTTTAAAAAGATGACTTATTTTGTTCCCCTTTGTTGGTTGTTTTTCCTTTAAGAACACTAGAATTCCCTTGCAGCCCCAATAAAACAATCGATTACTATTCACATGCTTATAATAATTTCCTAATTTCAGTATTACACAATGTTTTCTAAACCTTCAAATTCATTTTGAAGTACTATACTAAATATTAGAGTTATGTTGTTAACTCTAGGAAACACAGGAAAATGACAGCTGCTCAAGTTGAGTTCATCTCTAACATTACAATAGGTACCATTTCCAAGAAGTACACATATGGCAATGATTCAATAAAACTACTAAAGTGGCCACAAGCATGATGCTTTTAACATTGTTCTTTGACTGCTCTCTTGTTGATCCTGAATCATTTTTTTCATCATTTGCCCTCTTTTAAGGTTCACTATGGCCTTGTCATTTTAGTGATAACAGCCTTACCATGATTATAAACTAAAGTAGAATTTCTACACTTCACTCCTTCCTCTGCTTCACTCCAGTTGCACAAATAAACTGAAATAAAAGGTAAGGTTTATTGCAACTACCTAAATAAGTTTCTTCATACTATCTACAGGAGGTCTTTCTTAAAATTCTATGAATCCTGGAACCAAATAATAGGCTTTGCCCTAGTGCCTAATACATTCCCACATGTCCTTTTAAGTATATCAATATTTAGCAACCATATCTGCACATCAGTAATATTTAAAAGGATAATTAATATCTCTTACAGCCAGTAAAATGTAAGATATCCCTGTGCTACATAAAAATATAATTACATGCAAAACTATTTGCTCTTTCCCCTCTCTTTGTTGGAAGGAATGATCACTTTAGTACAGTGATTTTCAAACTGTTCAGGGGCATATCAGGAGTCCTTTTTAGAAGAAAATGAGTGAAGGAGGATACCAAGTAGAAGGATCTCCAGCTAAAATAATTTTAAACTTACAAAAAAGTTATAATCTTAGTATAAAGAATTCCTGTATGTGCTTGACCCATACTGTTAACATTTTGCCATACTGCTTTATCATTCTTTCCTATCCTCCCCTCTTCTCTGTGTTCTCTTCTTCTCTCTCTCTCTCTCTCTCTCTCTCTCTCTATATATATATATATATATATATATATATATATATATAATCTTTTATTTTCTAAATTGTTTGAAAGTTACAAACACCATGTTCCATTACCTCTAAATACTTCACTAAGGATTTCTCAAGAACAAGGATAGTCACTTATCACAGTATAATAATTAACACCAGGAAATTTAGTACTAATACAATGCTATTACCTGATCTATAGAATTTATTTAAATTTTGCTAACTGTCCCCAAAGTGTCCTTTAAAGAAATTTCCTTTTTATGGTCCGGAATCAACCTTTCTTTTATTTCACTACAGTAATATTTATAAATAGTACCAGTGACTTCGTTTGTAAAAATTCCTCAATTTGGGTTTGTCTAACATTTCCTTATAAGTAGACTCAGGTTTTGGGCAAGTATACCATATAAATGATGTTGTGTTCTTCTCAGTGTATTGTATCAGGAAATCATATTGGTTTAACCAATTATTGCCAATATTAACTTTGATTAATTATATAAATAGTTAAGGTGGTATCTACCAGGTTATTGCACAGTAAAGTTCTTATTTTTCCTTTGTAATTAAAGAGTAAGTCATGGAGAGATACCTTTAAGACTATAAATATCCAAGTCCTCAAAAATTTCTCAGCCACTGGTTTTAGCTTCCACTGATGATTCTATTTTAAAAAAAAATTTTTATTTTATTTTTTTTAATTTATTTATTCATTTTAGAGAGGAGACACAGAGTGAGAGAGAGAGAGAGACAGAGAGAGAGAGAGAGGAGGAGCTGGAAGCATCAATTCCCATATGTGCCTTGACCAGACCAGTGCAGGGTTTTGAACTGGCGACCTCAGTATTCCCAGGTCGACGCTTTATCCACTGCGCCACCACAGGTCAGGCCTTCCACTGATGATTCTTGTCTGATAGTTAAAATGGTTGCAAAATTGTTATTTTCTAACACTATCATTCCCCTAACAAAAATAGATAATTCTATTCCATTATATTGGTTTGTTGTAGGTGTAGACTGATGGATTTTTAATTCAATTAATCAAAACTAATTAATCTAATTATTTTGAAACTCAAATTGTCTCAGATTTAGCCAATGGGTACCTCCTTGATCTGACTTCTGTGGTTTTTAGACATGTCCCTATCATTTTTTAAGCTGAAACACCACTTCTATTATTTTATATTTGGGATTCATTTCCAAACAATGCTTTTTAAAGTTTGAAACTCACAACTAATGAGATCAAAGCAGTAATAAAAAAATAAACTCCCAGCAAACAAAAATCCTGGACCAGATGGCTTTAAAGGTGAATTTTACCAAATATTCAAAGAAGAACTAAAACTTATCCTTCTCAAACTATTCCAAAGTATTGAAGACTCCCAAGCTCATTTTTGAGGTTAGCATTATCCTAATTCCAAAACTAGATAAAAACACTACAAAAAAGAAACTTATAGGTCAATATCTCTGATGAACATAGATGTTATAATCCTCAACAAATTATTAGCAATCCAGATCCAGCAAAACATTAAAAGGTCATACATCATGATCAAGTGGAATTTATCCTGGGAAAGCAAGGTTGGTACAACATCTGTAAATCTATAAATGTGATACACTACAAAACAAAGGATAGAAACCATATGATCATATTAATAGATGCAAAATAAATAGATTCGAAATATCCAGCACCCATTTATGATAAAAACTCTTAATAAAGTGGGAATAGAGGGAACATACTTCAATGTAATAAAGGCCATATATGACAAACCCACAGCCAACATCATGCTCAATGGGCAACAATAACAAGCATTTTCTTTAAGACTGGCAACAAGATACAAATGTCTGCTTTCACCAATCTCACTCAGCTTAGTACTGGAAGACCAGGTCACAATCATCAGACAAGAAGAAAAAATATAAGGCATCCAAATGGAAAAGAAAAAAACCTGTCATTATTTGCAGAAGACATGATATTGTATATAGAGAACACTAAAGATTCCACAAAAAAAAAAAAAACAAAGAAAACTAAAACTGATCAACAAATTCAGTAAAGTAGCAGGATACAAAATAAATATCCAGGAATCAGTTGCAATTTTATACACCAACAATGATCAGAAATGAAACTAAGAAAACAACCCCATTCACAATTGCATCAAAAAGAATAAAATACCTAGGAATAAAGTTAACCAAGGATATAAAAGACCTGTAGTACTCAGAAAATTATAAGACACTAAAGAAAAAAACTGAAGAAGATACAAATAAGTGAAAGCATATACTGTGTTTGCCTGACCTGCAGTGGCACAGTGGATAAAGTGTCAACCTAGAATGCTGAGGTCACTGGTTCAAAACCCTGGGCCTGCCTGGTCAAGGCACATACAGGAATTGATACTTCTTGCTCCCCCCCCCCACTCTTCTCTCTCTTTCTCTCTCTCTTTTTTTCTCTCTACTCTCTCTCTTTAAAAATGAATAAATACAATCTAAAATAAAATATTCCTTTAAAAAAGAAAGCACATACTGTGTTCATAAAAAGGAAGAATTAACATTATTAAAAAGTACATACTACCCAATGCAATCTATAGATTCAACATAATTCCTATTAAAATACCAATGGTATATCTCTTGGAATAGAACAGATATTCCAAAACTTTATATGAAATAATGAAAAATAAAAGACCCCAAGTAGCCTCAGCAATCTTAAGAAAGAAGAACAAAGTTGGAGAAATCATACTACCTGATATCAAGTTATACTACAAAGCCATAGTAATCAAATAGCATGGAACTGGCATAAACAAAGGTATATAGCTTAATGCGACAGAATAGAGAGCCTAGAAATTAAGCCAAGCCTTTATGCTCAATTAATATTTGACAAAGGAAGTAAAAACAGATGATGGGGTAAATAAACACAGTCTCTCCAATAAATGTTGTTGAGAAAATTAGACAGATACATGCAAAAAAAATGAATGACTCTAGACCACCTCCTTATACTATACACAAGAATAAACTCAAAATAGATTAAAAACTTAAATGTAAATCATAAAAATCCTAGAAGAAAAAATTGGCAGTAAAATCTCAGACATTTCTCATAGCAATATTTTTTCTGACATATCTTCTCAAAGGAATCAAAAGAATAAATAAACAAATGGGACTACATCAAACTAAAACCTTTTGCACAGCAAAGGAAACCATCAACAAAATGAAAACACAGCCCACTGAATGGAAGAACATATTTGCCAATACATCTGAGAAGAGGTTAATATTCAAAATTTATAAAGAACTTATAAAACTCAACACCAAAAAAGAAAATCCAATTTAAAAAATGGGCAAAGGACCTGAATAGACACTTCTCCAAAAAGGACATACAAATAGCCAACAGACGCATGAAAAGATGCTCAACATCACTAACCATCAGAGAAATGTAAATTAAAGCTACAATGAGGTATAACCTCACACCTACAGAATGGCTATCATCAATAAATCAACAAACAACTTCTGTGAGGATGTGGAGAAAAGGGAACCCTCGTGCACTGTTGGTGAGAATGCAGATTGGTGCAGCCATTGTGGAAAACAGTATGGAGTTTGCTCAAAAAAATTAAAAATGAAATTGCCCTATGACCCAGCTATTCCACGTCTGTCAATTTATCCAAAGAAACCCAAAACACTAATTTAAAAGAATATATGCACCCTATGTTTTTGCAGTGTTATTTACAGTAGACAAGGTATGGAAGCAGCCCAAGTTCCTATCAATAGATAAGTGGATAAAAATACCTCTTGTACATTTACACAGTGGAATACTATGTGACCATAAAATAAGGAGATCTTACCTTTTGTGAAAGCATGGATGGACCCAGAGAGCATTATGCTAAGTGCTAAGCCAGTCAGAGAAAGACAAGTACCAAATGATTTCACTCTTATTATGTGCAATCAATTGAACAAAATGAACTAACACAGACTCATAAAGAGCAGGCTGAGAGCTATCAGGGGAGAACTGAATAAGGGGGATAGAGGAATTAAGCAAAAAAAATGGCCCCCCAAAAAAAGAGTAAAAACTCATGCACATGAACAACAGTGTGGTGATTGCCAGGAGGGGGGAGGTGGAGGAGAATGTAAGGGGGGAAAATGATGATGGACGAAGATTCAAATTAGGGGGCAGGAGTGAACAACACACAATACGGTGTACAGAGATGTGTTGTAGAGTTGGACACCTGAAACCTGTTTAATTTTGTTAACCCATGTCACCCCAATAAATTCAACTAAAAATACCATAGTACATTTACACAACAGAATACTACTTGGACATAAAAAGGAAAGAAATCTTACTTTTTACGACAGCATGGATGGACCTGGAGAGTATTATGCTAAGTGAAATAAACTAGTCATAGGAAATCAAATATCACATGACTTCACTTATATGTGAAATCTAATGAACAAAATAACTAAAAACCAAAATAGAAACAGACTCATAGATAATAAAACAAACTGACAGATGTCAGAGGGGAGGAGGATTGGAGTGGCTGGGTGAAAAATGTAAAGGGATTAAGGAAAAAAAAACCGTAAACACAGACAAAAGTACGGTAATTGCAAGAGAGCAAGGGAGGTGAGGAGAAGTAGAAGAGAGCAAAGGAGAGTTAATGGTGGCAGAAAGAGACTTCACTTTGAGTGGTGAGTACACAATGCAGTAATACAGATGATGTGTTATGGAGTTGTACCCTTGAAATCTGTATGGCTTTATTAACCAATGTCACGCTGATAAATTCAACTTAAAAAAAAAAAGACTACTCACTTGGTGGTGGTGGTGCAGTGGATAAAGTGTCAACTCAGAATGCTGAGGTCACTGGCTTGAAACCCCAAAGTCTTAGGCTCTGTGTGTGGGTTCATCAGTGCAGGGTCATTGCATGAGTGGGTGATCCTCTGCAAGATCCCAGACTCACCAGCTTAAGCCCAAAGTTTGCTGGCTTGAGCAAGGGGACACTGCAACAGTCCTAGACAGGGCATGTACATACTCAATGTACAACTAAAGTGAGAGCAACTATGAATTGACTCTTCTTACCCTCCATTTCCCTCTCTCTCTCTCTCTCTCTATGTCTCTCTCTCAAAAAACAGAAAGACTACCCAACATTCAGAGTATTTAAATAAATAAACCTCAAGTCATGTGGCTCTTGGGGAAAAATGATATATGAAAAATAAAAGTTTGAAATCCACATAAAAAACCATTTTTTTTTCAATTTTTCTTATTTTGAGTCAGGTTTGTATGAAAGTAAGTAAAATATAGAGAAAACAGAATAAAATAAGTGATGGTAACCCCTCTGCTTCTGTGGCCACACTGGTCAACATGAATGTCCCTCCCACCTGCAGGTATGTTCCTGTACATCCACTGTGTCCTTGGCCTGGGAATCTCCTTCCCAGCTACCTTCTCAGGGAAGCATTCCTTGACCCCCTTTATAGTTAAAGCACTGTTTAAACACCCTTTGATAGTAACCTCTTCATTCTCAAAGCTTCATTTCAAAGCAAGATATAAAATGACAATAGGTTTAACCCAGGAATGGCAAGTCAGAGACATGATCTTTTTTTTTTTTAAACAAGGACAGAGAGAGAGTCAGAGAGAGGGATAAATAGGGACAGACAGACAGGAACGGAGAGAGGTGAGAAGCATCAATCATTAGTTGTTTGTTGCCGGTGCGACACCCTAGTTGTTCATTGATTACTTTCTCACATGTGCCTTGATCGTGGGCCTTCAGCTGACTGAGCAACCCCTTGCTGGAGCCAGCGACCTTGGGTTCAAGCTTGTGAGCTTTTTTTGCTCAAGCCAGATGGGCCCACGCTCAAGCTGGCGAGCTTGGGGTCTTGAACCTGGGTCTTCCGCATCCCAGTCCGACGCTCTATCCACTGCGCCACCGCCTGGTCAGGCCAGAGACATGATCTTAACTATTACTTATTCTCCAAGTTTGGTAAGTGGTGTATAGTGAACTACAGTATAACTTCAAATTTCCTGGCTACCTAGTTGATTTAGTAAAATCTCTGAGTGATTTATTTACAGTGATATACCCTACAGTGTTAACTCACTTCCCAAGGTGCCTATGTTAGGCACTGCAAGGTCTAGCTGATTTTAAGTGAAACTTCATTATCTCTAAAATAAAAGCATGTAAAATCAGTGGCCATTTGTTTTTTATTATAATGCTAGTTATCCTGTAATAAAAAAATATATATATGATAGCACTTAGTCTTCTAACATACAAAGAACTACATTTATAACATCTTGTTCTTGAGGTCAAGACCTCAGCTGTCCAAAAGTGGTAGCCAGCAGCCACTTGTGGCTACTGAGTACTTGCAATATATCTAGTCAAAACTGAGACATGCCGAAGATACATATCAGAGTTCAAAGATATAGTATGAAAAATATGTAAAGTATCTCACTAATAACTTTATGTTGATTATGTGTTGAAATATTCTTGATACATTGGATTAAATAAAATATATTATTAATTTCACCTGTTTCTTATTTTTTAAGATGTAGATACTAGAAAATTTTTAATTATATATGCGGCTTATATTTTATTTCTATTGAGGAGGGTTTGTTGACAAAAGTCATAATTATGAAGACAGTTCCATAGTGTGTGATAAGTACCCTGCCACCACACTACTTTCTGATTTTTTAAAGCTTATTAGCAGATAATCAAACCTCATAAACAACAGAATATTAAGCCTAGGTAAATTCAGTTTGTAATAAATAAAATAATAAATCTTATATATATTAATGGTATCATAGTGGTTAATTAGGCAACACCTTAACCACCTCTTTAATTCCTACAAATGACAACCAATAGTATTATTTATATAGTCAAAGTTTACAGATTTTATTTTATATTATTTTATTCCTGTAAACGCTATACTAAATATTCTTATAAACAGTTTACTATCTATTGAAAATCTTCATTTGGATATAATAGGCATTTTAAATTCAATATGTCAAAAGTGAAAGCATTACCTTGCTTATAAGAGGCAATTTTCCTTGGTGTTTCTGTGTGTCTCAGAATAGAAGAGAGTGTAACCCTCCGACTCTAAGACAAAGGTTTGGTGAGCTTGCTAATAACCCCCTTAAAGATTAGGAGGACAAGTATATACTGTGCACACAGCATCTACTCGGGCCTCATTCTGTACTACAGGACTTGGAGAACCTATACAAACATAAAGATAATGCTGCCTACTTTGCTTTGGCTAATACATTACCTAAACCTATCTGTCTGCGTTCATTGTTTCCTTAGCACAGGAATCTACAGTGTGTCCGAAAAGTCATGGTGCTCTTTTGACCAGTCACAGGAAAGCAACAAAAGACGATAGAAATGTGAAATCTGCACCAAGTAAAAGGAAAACCCTCCCAGTTTTTGTAGGATGATGTGGCAGCATGTGCGCGTGTGCAGATGATGACGTAACACCATGTATACAGCGGAGCAGCCCACGGCCATGCCAGGCAAGATGTGGACAGTACAGAGGAAAGTTCAGCGTGTTCTGTGGCTCACTAAATTCAAATCCGTGACCAAAGTGCAATATGAATATCAGCGCGTTTATAACAAAGCGCCACCACATAGGTGGGATAAGCAGTTGAAGGAAACAGGCAGTTTGGTGGAGAAACCTCGTTCTGGTAGGCCATCAGTCAGTGATGAGTCTGTAGAGGCTATACAGGATAGCTACCTAAGGAGCCCTAAAAATCTGTGCATGCGTGTGCTCGACAATTACACCTAAGCAAGACTACAGTTCATAAGGTGTTAAAGAAATGTCTCTGTTTTACGGGATACAAATTGCGGCTGTTGCACGCTATCAAACCGGCGGATAGACCCACACGATGCGTGTTTGCTACAGATATGCTTCATGAGATCGACAATGATGCAAGATTTTTGAAGAAGACTATGTTTAGCAATGAGGCGATGTTCCATATCTGTGGACATGTCCATCGCCATAACATCCGAATATGGGCTGTTAAACATCCTCATGCCTACGTTGAGTACGAACGTAACACCCCTAAAGTGAACGTGTGGTGTGGCCTGATGCATGATAAGGTAATAGGCCCATTTTTTTTCGCGGAGCAGCCTGTGACAGCAAACACCTATCTTGACATGTTGGAATTGTATGCAGTGCCACAATTTCCAGAAGGTGTCATCTTTCAACAGGATGATGCTCCTCCACACTATGCCACAGTTGTTCTTGAGTTTCTGGATAGAACATTCCCCCGGCGGTGAATAGGCAGGGGTTCTGTCAAGCCATGGCCACCACGATCCCCGGATCTGACGCCCTTAGCCTTTTACTTTTGGGGTTATGTGAAGCAACATGTGTACATTGAACGTATCAATGACATTAAACACTTAAAACAGGGAATCACAGACGTTATTCACTCTGTTACACCAGACATCCTTACCCGTGTGTGGCAAGAACTTCACTATTGTTTGGATGTGTGTAGGGCAACAAATGGAGCCCACATCTAACTGCACTGAATAGGTATGAAACTGGGAGGGTTTTCCTTTTACTTGGTGCAGATTTCACATTTCTATCATCTTTTGTTGCTTTCCTGTGACAGGTCAAAAGTGCACCATGACTTTACAGACACACTGTACAGAAGTGCAGTGAGAGGACGTAGCATCTGACTGCTGCTTAAAAACTATTTAAGAATCCCCTTTTCATGTTCTCAGTTCTTCATATAAGCACTACTATCTACTCTCATGCCCAAGTCAGAAACCTAACCATTAATCTTGACTCCTAGCCCTCATTCACCGGCCCCATCATATCCAGTCAGTCACCAAGTTCTAGTTCAGGGGTCCCCAAACTTTTTAAACAGGGGACCAGTTCACTGTCCCTCAGACCCATGAAAATACTATGAACAAATCCCTATGCACACTGCAAATATCTTATTTTAAAGTAAAAAAACAAAACGGGAACAAATACAATATTTAAAATAAAGAACAAGTAAATTTAAATCAACATACTGACCAGTATTTCAATGGGAACTATGGGTGCGATGCATACTGTGCTCCTCTCACTGACCACCAATGAAAGAGGTGCCCCTTCTGGAAGTGTGGTGGGGCTGGATAAATGGCCTCAGTGGGCCAAATGCAGCCTGCAGTTTGGGGACCCCTGTTCTGGTTATTCTACCATCTAAAAATTTCTCTAAACCATCTATTTCTCTATTCATTCTCACTTCCTTTACCCTAATTCAGGTCATTATGTTCTCTCTCCTAGAAGCCCAATCTGTGTAACTGCCTCCCCTCCAGTGTTGTCCTACTTCACCAGCTCTTCACATTGTTGCTGAAATGACCTTTTTATGTCATTTCTTTGCCCTCAGCATAAGATCCAAACTTCTTAGCATTACAAGGTATTTCGTGGTAAGAACTTATGTACAGCCTGACCAGGCAGTGGCACAGTGAATAGAGCATCAAACTGGGAGGCAAAGGACCTAGGTTCAAAATCCCGAGGTCGCCAGCTTGAGCATGGGCTCATCCAGTTTGAGCAAGGCTCACCAACTTGAGCCCAAGGTTTCTGGCTTGAGCAAGAGGTCACTTGGTCTGCTGTAGCCCCCTGGTCAATGCACATATCAGAAAGTAATCAATGAACAATTAAGGTGTCACAACAAAAAACTGATGCTTCTGATCTTTCTCCCTTCCTGTCTGTCTGTCCCTCTCTCTGACTCTCTGTCTCTGTCACACACAAAACACCACATATACAATGTTTTTAGAAATTCCATTTGTGATTATATCACCTGAGGCAGGAAGGGAAAGGACAAAAAGAGAGATTAGCCCACTTCTTACATAAAAGACTAGAGCAAAGAATAAATCGGGTGTAGTAGAGCTTTGTGGATTTGTCATCGTTCCCCTTTAACTTATTCATGAATATTTGATCCCAACTGAATTCAGTGACTTCCTCTCTTTGAACTGGTAACCTAAAAGGGGCCCAACATAGTCAAGAAGGGCTATGACTATTTTATTCAATGCTAGTCACATTTATTCTGACAAAGAGTATGTGCAAGCTATAATCAAATACTGCCTTCTTATAGCTAGACTTGGGGTGGGTGATTGGTATCATCTCTCTGTCTCTCTCTCTCTCTCTTTAAATGGCACTCAATAAAAAGGCCTCTTTCTCTTTTAAATGCCTGGTGTTAATCATGCTTAATTCAGATAAATCATGATGATTGGGCTGGGGAAAATTCCAATGAGCTTCATCCTGGATTTTTGTCTGGTTTAGCTCTTCTTCTTTTTCTTCTCTGATTCATAAAGTAGAGATAAATGTCTTTGCTATGTGTTTACTCATGGTTTAGCATTTAAAACACAGTATTAAAATTATCTATATATTTTTGATCTCTCCAATAACTGGTAACTTCCTTGAAGACAGTGTAGCTCATTACTGTGTGCTTAATGCTAACATGCCCGGCATATAATAGGTATTCAATAAATGTTTTGTCTAAATAATTAATCAGGTCAGATTTTTTATATCATAAAGGGAATTTTAATCTTGGGGATAAAAATTAGGAAATTTATGTGGTAGAGCTTTCCTTACCTCCTATTACATGTTCACAGGCATACATACACTGACAAGCCACATCAATGATATTTGCCCAAATATCAATAGTCCTCCCTCTCCTAGATGTAGAGTTTTACCACTACATGTTAAGCAGGATTTAATGTAATTTCTATGTAAATCAAGTCCATTTCCAAGCCAGGAGCACTAAGATGATAAAAGATGACATCTTAACTGGACAATTTCTTCACCAACTTTTAGAATCAAAGTTCTTCATATTTGCCTAATGTCCTTTCCAAAGAGCTAAGAGGTATTTCTCTTCTCTGATTCTAAATTTTGAGAAGAGAAGCTTAGGAAGCTGCTAAACTTTCTTTCAAAATCTTACCTAGAGCAGTCAACATAGCTCCTCCAAGAAGTTAAAAGAGACAGAACTTTAAGGCACTGGTACACCATAGCAAGTTTTTAAGAATACTTATGATCTCAGGAGTGTGAATAGCTGAGACACTAGGTCCCTGGAAGTTACTAGTTCGTTACCCAGTTTAAATTTTTCAGAATTTTCTTTGGCCAATATCTGAACCGTCAGCTATATAATGATTTTCAGTAAGTATTTTCTGACCTGGTTGTTTTAGAATATAGAAACCAAAGTTCCTAAACACACAGAGCATTTTCCTTCACATAAAGAATATCTTCGCCTGGCTGATTGGCTCAGCGGTAGAGCATAGGTCCAGCATGTGGAAGTCCCAGGTTTGATTCCCATTTGGGGCATACAGAAGAAGCAACCATCTGCTTTTTCCACCCCTCCCTCTTTCTCTTCTCTCTCTTTCTCTTCTCCTCCCACAGCCATGGCTCAGTTGGAGCAAGTTGGCCCTTGGTGCTGAAGATGGCTCTATTGCCTCGCCTCAGGCACTAAAATAGCTTGAATGAGGAGCAATGGAGCAACAGCCTGAAATGGGCAGATCAATGCCCTGTAGGGGGCTTGCTGGATGGATCCCAGTCAGGGTGCATGCGGGAGTCTGTCTCTCTGCCTTCCCGCTTCTATCTTATGGAGAAAAAAAAGAATATCTTCATCTTTGGAGATAAATCTAGGTTCCAGTAATGACTCAGCAACTTGCTATGTGACCTTGGAGTAATAATTTAAAACGTGCTGAGCCTCAGTCTCCTGTTTGTTGTAAGGATTAATTAAATAACATTACAATGTGCCTATAACATTACCCACTATACTGTTAATAATAAATGATAGCTATAATTTTTGGTAAGGTTTTTTATTAACAGGGATTAACAAACTATAGCCCAGGGGCTAAATCTGTCTATCACCTGTCTTTTTTTTTCTTTTTATTTATTCATTTTAGAGAGGAGAGAGAGAGAAAAAAATGGGGGAGGAGCAGGAAGAATCAACTCCCATATGTACTTTGACCGGGGAGTCAGGATTTCGAACCAGCAACCTCAGCATTCTAGTATGATGCTTTATCCACTGCACCACCACAGGTAAGGTGCCTATCACCTGTTTTTATAAATAAAGTTTTATTGGAACACAACCACAATCATTTGTTTATGTACTGTCTATGACTACTTCTTCCCTATAATGACAGAGTGAATAGCAAACAGAGTCATGACAGAATTTACAACAGAGACCATATGGCCTACAAAACTTAAAATATTTACTATCTGGCCCTTTACAGAAAAAGACTTTCTAACCCATACAGTAAGTCCTCACTGAACATGTCACTGATGCTCTGTGACTTGAAACAAAATGATATATAACAAGACCAGTTTACCATGGGCTAATGGATAAACACAAGAGTTAAAATCTTACATATCTCATCAACATTTCATCATAACAAAATGACATTGAACAGAATGATGTTATTTAAGGAACTTTTGTACTTATAATACAAATTTCACTGCAACTTCTAAAATAATATTATCTTCTTTTACACCATTAATAAATCAACTAAACTTTCATGGATTTCTGTTCCTAAGATCCAAATTACCTGACAAGATAGACCAAAACTGATTTGATAGTGTGAAAAACTGCGAGGCATTTTAATAGTCTTTAGTATACTAAAAACTTTGTCGTTAAATGTGGAATATTCAGTCTTACAAAGATGATGGCTCATCTCATGGCTTTTTCTCTTCGTCTATTCTCAATAGTGACTAGATGTGGCTGGAGAAAATGTCTGATAAAGATGGCCATGCAAAATTCAACTTTTACTAACAACCTGATAGCTTTTGTATACTACCTGAATTGCTCTCTTCTAGGCTTAATGAAAAAGACAGTAATTGTATCAGTCAGGGTTCTCCAGAGAAATAGAATCAATAGAGAAGAGAAATACATCCGTAAAGAGATCTAATGAAATGAATTGGCTCAAGTGATTACACAGGCTGAGAAGTCCCCAGATCTGCAGTCAGAAATCTGCAGATTCAGAGAACTCAGTGATGTAGTTGCAATCCAAGTTAAAACACCTGAAAACCGCCTGACCAGGCGGTGGCGCAGTGAATAGAGCATCCAACTGGGATATGGAAGACCCAGGTTCAAGACCCCAAGCTCGCCAGCTTGAGCGCGGGCCCATCTGGCTTGAGCAAAAGCTCGCCAGCTTGGATCTAAGGTTGCTGGCTCCAGCAAGGGGTTGCTTGGTCTGCTGAAGGCCCGCGGTCAAGGCACATGTGAGAAAGCAATCATTGAACAACTAACGGCAATGAAAAACTAATGATTGATGCTTCTCACCTCTCTCTGTTCCTGTCTGTCTATCCCTCTCTCTGACTCTCTCTCTGTCCCTATAAAAAAAAAAACACACACACACACAATAAAACACCTGAAAACCAGGAGAGCCAATGGTGTAAATTCTAGTCTGAAAGCCAGAAAACTCAAACCCAACATGAGCCAATTTTTCAGTCCCACTCCAAAAAGAAAAGAACTATGTGTCAGCTTGGGCATAAGAGGTTCTTTCTTACTCATCCATTCCATTGTATTAATATCTTTAACTGATGGATGAAGCCCACCTTCATTAGGGAGAGCAATCTTCTTTACTCAGTTTAAATAATCTCATCCAGAAAAACGCTCACAGACATACTCATAATAATGTTTGAACAAATATCTTAGCATATCATGGCACAGTCAAATTAAAACATAAAAGTAATTATCACAATAGGCAGACAGCTAAGAACCAAACATTTCTATAAGTAGAAAATATAAGATGCTTTTATATAAAAGTTATATTCTTGAAAGACTCTTTTATTGCTGCTATATAAATGGATACAAAAATTAGGGTTTTAAAAAATACATGAAATATCTAAGGAAGCAATTCTACACACTAGAAAACTAGGATTCAATGTTAGAATTAGTATTTCCTGACTAAAATTACAATTATGTAAATAAGCATATTTATAACAGAAGGTAAAATATGTGCAGAGCTTCTTGAAAACAACAGGTTGTATGCTATATTATACTCTTTTCTTGAATGCATCATAAAGTAGACCACACCAAAGACTTATCAGATTTTAATAGTCTAGTATTTACCAAAATATTATTATTTTTTAACTAACACTCCAAATACTTTGTATAATTATTAAGGCCTAGTTATAACAACAGTGTAGATCACCTTGCTTTTCTCCTTCTTTACTCCAAAAACTCAGTGGGAAAATGTCTATGAACCCTGTAAAATAGGGACAGCAGAGCATTCATTAACTATATTTTCTTAATTTTCACCTTTTAATGTATTTATTAAACCTAACATTTCTTCACCTTTGAATGCTTTAGAGATAATATAAAGGTATTATGTTACAGAAACTAATCAGTTATAGACAATTTATGGTAAATCTTACCAAACTTTATAAAAAAATCTATTGTAAGTCTTACTATTTTATATAAAGGAAGAGTAAATCCTTTTATAGAATTACAATATTTTCTGCTATACTGCTTTTATTCCAGCAGAGTAAACATAAGCTACAAAATTCTATTTCCAGAGATCTGCTGATATTACTAATTATAGGTTTGTATAAACAAGAAAATATCTATTAAAGCTGTGTACTAAGACCAATATCAAATAGCTGGAATAAAAGGCACCAAATGGAAACAAGTTTGTAAAGACCTTTGCCTTATATATGCTCTTTACCAAAAAGAAATCAAAGACAAAATCTCTTGTCTATATTTCTGGGAGATCATTGGTCCAACCTAGAATTTCAGTAGATAGTTCTGATAGACTATTAAGAAAGGTTGTGAATAAACTCTGATAATCTCAAAAAAACTTGCTTTGCTGTTTGTCATCTATTAAGCACCTTCTAAACACAGCTGTTCATTTTATAACTCTTTTCTGGAATTTTAAGTTAGGAATGGATGACTTTTCGTGAGGATTGTGTATATCCTAAACTTTTTAATGTCTGAATTTAGCAGAATCCAAATAACTTTTGATCAAAGCTCACATTAAGCCACTTCTCAAATTTTGTACAGAGGTATATTTCAAAAGTATTTTGTTTTGTGTATTTGTGGTTCATTTACACTTTACTCATTAAAAAGGTTTTGTCTGTTTGTTTGTTTAAGTGAGAGGAGGGGAGATGGTGAGACAGACTCCAACATGTGCCCTGACCAGGATCCACCTGGCAACCCCATCTAGGGCCAATGCTCAAAACAACCAAGCTATCCTCAGCACCCAGGGCCAATGCTCGAACCAATCAAGCCATTGGCTGCAAGAGGGTAAGAGAAACAGAAGGGTTAGAAGGAACGGAAGAGCCTGGCCAGGCGGTGGCGCAGTGGATAGAGCGTCTGACTGGGATGTGGAAGACCCAGGTTCGAGACCCCGAGCTCGCCAGCTTGAGTGCAGGCCCATCTGGCTTGAGCAAAAAGCTCATCAGCTTGGATCCAAGGTCACCGGCTCCAGCAAGGGGTTGCTTGGTCTGCTGGAGGCCCGCGGTCAAGGCACGTGTGAGAGGGCAATCAATGAACAACTATGGTGTCACAACGGCAACGAAAAACTAATGATTGATGCTTCTCATCTCTCTCCGTTCCTGTCTATCTGTCCCTATCTATCCCTCTCTCTGACTCTCTCTCTGTCCCTGAAATAAATAAATAAATAAATAGAAAGAAAGAAAGAAAGAACGGAAGAGAAGCAGATAGTTGCTTCTCATATGTGCCCTGACTGGGGATCACATGCCAGGCTGATGCTCTATCCACTGAGCCAACCAGGACGAAAAGGTTGTTTTTTTAATGAGTTCTCTAAAGTTCTTTATAAGGTTTGGTTTTATAACACATTAAAACATCAATTTTGAAGAAAGTTGTTCTAAAAACTTGCACCTCAAAATTACTAATATGGTTTTAATAGAGTCTACACCTGGCAAAATACTTCCGTTCCCTCACCTAACTTTTCTTTAACATTTATAACTCTATAAACCCAGATATAGCTATGATGTAACTAAATGATATAAATCACCTTATCTAGGCAGTATTTCCAAAATTGTGTTCTGTGGAACACTAGTGTTTTAAGAGATGTGCAGCGGTGTTCATGGGTAGAAAGTGGTTAGGACTGGTAGTAAAAAAAGTATGGGAAATTTACTATAAGATTTATTAGAACCTTTAAATGTATAACATCTATTCAAGAGAAAGATATAAGGAGCAATGTTTCCCAACCTTATTATTAATGGAACTCTTTTAACAGATATCTTACGACATTATAAATATTCTGTAAAAAATATTTGGAAAGCTGATCCACATGGTCTCAAACACTAAGGAAGTGCTTGCATTTACAGTCTCCCATTTTTTTCTGTCACTGTCAATATGATATTCTTGCAAACATTTCCAAGAAGATCATAGCCCAGTTATTTAAAAGATACTCCTAGTTAAGGCATTTTAACAAGATAGAAACAAATTGTAAATCTGAATTTTGATTAACATAATGATGACAACCTGGCAACTATATTAAAAAGATTATCTAAATTTAATACACAAAGTTTTTTAGAGGAGGTCTTTGAAGAAAACTGATAGCTACAGATTCTTGGTGAATTAAAAGTATATTATATAGTCATTTCTTGATCATTACAACAAACTTTAATTCTCAATTGGCTTCTTCTATCACTAAGCATATATCAGAATACTTCCCTTTTCCCTACCAAGCACATGGGGTATGCTGAGCAAATACAAAGTAATTTAAATATTAACCTTATCATCATATAATTTAGGCATTACTAAGCATACTTGAGGGCAGAAGGCCCTCAACTTTGCATACGGCTGAAGTTCTGAATAAAAAGGCTTCACTGACATGCATGTACATAAATGTAAGGTAGTTCTGCTGTGTCCCAAATTCACATAATGCATTGCAAAGACCACTGGAAATTAATTTAGAATTACCTAGTGTTTTTTATAATGCACACCATTTCTTGCCTTCAATTATAAAAATAAGTAAAAGCTATCACTATTAAACATATACTGGTTTAAAACAATAAATTATAGTATAATGTAGATAAAATATACCATAATTATTTTTAAATTCATAGATATTTTTAGCAAAAGTACAAAAACTAATAATGCAGTTACTCTTGAAGAGCATTAACAAAACTATTGTTTGTCAACAAATTCACAAGAATTTATACTGCCACCTATGAAGAATTAACTACAATAGAAATTGCCCTCCCATTATAAGTATTAGAAAACTGAATAAAATATAGGAAACAAAGGAAGAGAAGCAGAGCAGAAAAACGACTCAAAAAATCTGAGGAAACTCTAAGGGAGCTCTGTGACAACATGAAGAGAAATAACATTTGCATCATAGGGGTTCCTGAAGAAGAGGAGAGAGAACAAGAGATAGAAACTTTGTTCAATCAAATCATAGCACAAAACTTTCCTAAATTAAGGCTGGAAAACATTTCACATGTTCAAGGAGCATAGAAAACTCTTTTAAAGAGAAACCCAAAGATTTCTACACCAAGACACATCATAGTTAAAATACCAAAGCTAAGTTATAAAGAGAAAATTTTAAAAGCTGCTAGAAAATAAAAGGTTATCACCTACAAAGGAGACCCCATAAGGATGACATCTGAATTCTCAACAGAAACACTTGAGGCCAGAATGGAATGGAAAGATATATTCAAAGTAATGCAGAATAAGAACCTACAACCTAGACTAATCAATCCAGCAAGACTAACGTTTAAAATTGAAGGAGAAAAAAAGAGCTTCCCAGACAAAAAAAAGCCTCAAAGAATTCATTGAAACCAAACCAATTCTGCAAGAGATGCTAAGGGGCCTGTTGTGAACAGTTCAAAGGGGGGTAAAAATATAGCAAAGGAAGAATACATCTTTAAAGAATAAAACGGCAATAAAAAAACTACATATCAATAATAACCTTAAATGTAAAAGGATTAAATGATCCAATCAAAAGACATAGGGTAGCTGCGTGGATAAAGAAACAGGACCCATATATATGCTGTCTACAAGAGGCACACCTTAAAACAAAAGATGCACATAGAACGAAGGTAAAAGAAAGGAAAAAAATATTTCATGCAAATGGAAATGAAAAAGAAGCCAGGGTAGCAATACTTATATCTGACAAAATGGACATTAAAACAAAGGCTATAGGAAGAGATAAAGAAGTACACTACATAATGATAAAGGGAACAATTTAACAGGAAGATATAACTATTATAAATATCTACACACCAAATATAGGAGCCCCGAAATACATAAAGCAGACTTTGATGGATATAAAGGGTGAGACTAACAGCAATACTTTAATAGTAGGAGATTTCAGTACCCCACTAACATCACTGGATAGATCCTCAAGAAAGAAAATAAATAAAGAAACAACAGACTTAAAGGATACACTACATCAACTCGATTTAATAAATATCTTCAGAACTTTTCATCCTAAAGCAGTAGAATATACATTCTTCTCAAGTGCTCATGATACATTTTCTAGAATAGGCCACATGTAAGGACACAATAATGGTCTCAACAACTTAAGAAGATTGAAAACATATCAAGCATTTTCTCTGATCACAATGCCATGAAACTAGATATTAACTACAAAAGAAAAACTGAAAATACTCAAACACTTGGAAACTAAATAGCATGTTATTAAATAATGAATGGATTAACAATGAGATCAAACAGAAATAAAAAAGTTTCTAGAAACAAATGAAAATGAGCATACATCAACTCAAAATTTATGGGACACAGCAAAAGCAGTACTGAGAGGGAAGTTCATTGCAACACAGGCATACCAAAAGAAGGTAGAAAAAGCTTAAATAAGCAACCTGATCCTGCATCTAAAAGAACTAGAAAAACAACAGCAAATAAAGCCCAGGACAGTAGAAGGAAGGAAATAATAAAGATCAGAGCAGAAATAAATGATGTAGAGGCTAAGAAAACAATACAGAAGATCAATGAAACCAATTAAAACAAATGAGATCGAAACAGTTATCGAAAAATTCCCAACAAAGAAAAGTTCTGGGCCTGATGGCTTCAAAGTGAATTCTACCCAAAATTCAAAGAAGAACTAACTCCTATCCTCCTCAAGCTATTACAAAAATATTCAAGAGAAAGGAAGACTTCCAACTCCTTTTATGAGGCGAGCATAATTCCAATCCTGACACCAGGCAAAGACAACACAAAGAAAAAAAATTATAGGCCAATACCCCTGATGAACTTAGACGCCAAAATTCTCAACAAAATATTAGCCAACCAGATCCAGCAATATATGAAAAAATCATACACCATGATCAAGTAGGATTTATTCTGGAGAGGCAAGGCTGCTTCAATATTCGCAAATCAATCAATGTGATTCATCATATAAACAAAAGGAAGCACAAAAATCACATGATAATTTCAATAGATGCAGAAAAAGCATTTGATTAAATCCAGCACCCATTAGTGCTCAAAACTCTCAGTAAAGTGGGAATACAGGGAACATTCCTTAACATAATAAAGGCCATCTACGACAAACCCACAGCAAACATCATACTAAATGGACAAAAATTAAAAGCAATTCCCTTAAGATCAGGAACCAGGCAGGGGTGCCCCCTTTCACCACTCTTATTCAACATAGTTCTGGAAGTCCTAGCTACAGCAATCAGACAAGAAGAAGAAATAAAAGGCATCCAAATTGGAAAAGAAGAAGTAAAACTGTCATTATTTGCAGATGATATGATATTGTATATAGAAAACCCTAAAGTCTCAGTCAAAAAACTACTGGACCTGATAAAGGAATTCAGCAAGGTGGCAGGATATGAAATTAATACTCAGAAATCAGAGGCATTTCTATATACAAACAATGAACTGTCAGCAAAAGAAATTAAGGAAACAATCCCCTTCACTATTGCAGCCAAAAAAATAAAGTACCTAGGAGTAAATTTAACCAAGGAGGTTAAGGACTTGTACTCGGAAAATTATAAAACATTGATAAAAGAAATCAAGGAAGATACAAATAAGTGGAAGTATATACTCTGCTCATGGTTAGAAAGAATAAACATCATTAAAATGTCTATATTACCCAAAGCAATTTATAAATTCAATACAATACCAATTAAAATACCAATGACATACTTCAAAGATATAGAACATATATTCCAAAAATTTATATGGAACCCAAAAGGAACACGAATAGCCTCAGCAATCTTAAAAAGAAAAAATAAAGCAGGAGGTATCATTCTTCCGGATACCAAGGTTTACTACAAGGCCATTGTACTCAAGACAGCCTGGTACTGCCATAAGAACAGGCACATAGATCAATGGAACAGAACAGAGGACCCAGAAATAAACCCACAGCTTTATGGACAACTGATATTTGACAAAGGAGGAAAGAACATACAATGGAGTAAAGACAGCCTCTTTAACAAATGGTGTTGGGAAAATTGGACATCTACCTGCAAAAAAATGCAACGAGACCATCACCTTACACCATTCACAAAAACAAACTCAAAATGGATAAAACACTTAAATGTAAGCCGTGAAACCATAAGCATCTTAGAAGAAAACATAGGCAGCAAGCTCTCCGACATCTGTAGCAGCAATATATTTGCCGATTTATCTCCATGGGCAAATGAAATAAAAAGCAAGATAAACAAATGGGACTATATCAAACTATAAAGTTTTTGCACAGCTAAAGACAATAAGAACAGAATAAAAAGACAAACCACACAATGGGAGAACAGATTCGATAGCACGTCTGATATGGGGTTAACAACCAAAATTTATAAAGAACTTATAAAACTCAACACCAGGAAGACAAACAATCCAATCAAAAAGTGGGCAAAAGAAATGAATAGAAATTTCTCCAAAGAGGACATACAGATGGCCAACAGGCATATGAAAATATGCTCAACATCACTTATCATTAGAGAAATGCAAATTAAAACCACAATGAGATATCACCTCACACCAGTCAGAATGGCACTCATCAGCAAAACAACACAGAACAAGTGCTGGCGAGTATGTGGAGAAAAGGGAACCCTCCTGCACTGCTGGTGGGAATGTAGACTGGTGCAGCCACTGTAAAAAACAGTATGGAGATTCCTCAAAAAATTAAAAATCAAACTGCCTTTTGACCCAGCTATCCCACTTATAGGAATATACCCTAAGAACACCATATCACTGTTCGAAAAGAAGAAATGCGCCCCCATGTTCGTGGCAGCATTGTTCACAATATCGAAGATCTGGAAACAGCCCAAATGTCTGTCAGAGTACGAGTGGATTAAAAAGCTTTGGTACATATATACTATGGAATACTACTCAGCCATAAGAAATGATGACATCAGAACATTTACAATAAAATGAATGGACCTTGATAACATTATACGGAGTGAAATAAATAAAACAAAACAAAAACTGAGAATAGCATGATTTTATACATAGGTGGGACATAAAAGTGAGACTATGAGACATGGACAAGAGTGTGGTGGTTACGGGGTGGGGGAGGGAGGAGAGAGTGGGAGAGGGGAAAGGGTGGGGCACAAAGAAAACCAGATAGAAGGTGACAGAGGACAATTTGACTTTGGGTGATGGGTATGCAACATAATTGAATGATTAGATAACCTGGAGATGTTTTCCTTCAACATATGTACCCTGATATATTAATGTCACCCCATTAAAATTAATTTTAAAAAAGATAGCAGGGAAATATGACCTATAACCAGATAAAAAAGCAATCAAAAGAAACATAGAGGCCCTGGCCAGTATGCTTGGTTGGTTAGCATTGTTACGAAGCACAGAGGGTGCCGGTTTGATTCTCAGTCAGGGCACATACAGGAACAGACTGATGTTCCTGTCTCTCTCTCTCTCTCTCTTTCTTTCTCCCTCTTCCTCTCTCCCTCTCTCTCAAAAATCAATAAATAAAAGTAAAAAAAAATAGCTGGAGAAAAAAGTTAATATGAATTACTGAGATGGTAGAATTAGCAGAAAGGGAGATTAAACAACTACTATAAACATTTTGCACATGTTCAAGAATTTAGTGGAAAACTATATATATAAGATATTCTTCTTTTTCTAGAAATAAAAATTATAAAATCTGAAATGAAAATTATACTAGGTGGGATAAACACAGAATAAAGATCACAGGAAATAAAAGTAGTAAATTTGAAGACAGCAACAGAAACTATTCAAAGTGACACACAAACAGAAAAAAAAACCAAAGAAATGAAAAGAGCCTCAGTTACCTGTGGAAAAATATCATGCAGGCTAATATACATGTTGTCAGGGTCCCATAGGAAAGGAGAAAGAAGAGAAAAATATTTTTTAAATTATCACCATAACTTTTCTAACTTTAGTAAAATAAAATACATATATATATAAATCCTATGATGCAAGAAATCCTGAACAGAACAGAATAAACCTATTCAAAACCACACATAATCACAACAAACCACAATATAATCAAATTGTCAGAAACAAGAAATAAATTGAAAATCCTAAAAGCAGACAGAGAAAGAAAAAAAAAGACATTTTGTGCAGGAAGATAAAGACAAGAATGACAGAGGAAGGCTAATCAAAAACTAGGCAAGTCACAAAACAATACAATGATATCTCTAAGGTACTGAAGAAAACATATTCTACACAAAAAATATATTTTAAAAGTTAAAGCAATATAAAGACTCTTTCTAGACTGGTAAATACTTATAGAAATCAATGCTAGCAAACTGGCACTATTAAAAATTTAAAGTAAGGTCTTTATGCTGAAGAATGAAAATGATACCAGAGGGAAATATAATTTTATACAAACGAATGGAAAGTATCAGAAGTGAATAAAAATAATAGAGAAATATTTCTCATTTTTTAGTCTTCTTAAAGATAACTGAATACTTAAGGCAAAAGCTACTGGAATGAATAGGATTTATAAAATATGAAGGAGTAAAATATATGACAATAATATTGTTGTGAGGTACTCTGTATGTGAAGTGGTATAATATTTTAAGGTAGACTGATTAGTCAAAGACATATATTTTAAATCTACAGTAATCATTATAAAAATTTAAAAAGTTATACAGCTAATAAATCAATAGGATAGAAGATGAGACAAATAAAAGAAATAGGAAGATGATAGATTTATACTAACCATATCAATAATTAAATTAGAGACTCTCAGACTGGATTCAAAAAGAAGAAAAACTAAATTTACTTTAAATATAAAGACACACATAGGTTAAAAGTGACAAGTGCAAGTAGAAAGAGCATATGCACACTAATCAAAACAAAGCTGCAGAGTCTGTATTGATATCAGAATAGGTAGGCTTCAGATCAAGAAATATTACCAGGGATAAAATAAACATTTCATAATGATAAAGGAGTTACTGCATCAAGAACAAATAGCAACCTTAAGTGTATATACACCTAAATCAAAATATATAGAACATCTAAATATATAGAGCATCAAAATATATAGGACAAAATTAACAGACCTGGAAAAATTAGACATCCCTGCTATTATAAGTAGAGATTTCAAGCTTCTCTATCAGTAACCAGATAGAACAACTACAAAGAAAGCCATTAAGCCTAACAGTATTCACCAACTGGACCTAAATGACATGTATAGAACCAACAACACAACTACGAAAGCAGAATACACATTATTTTTGAGTACATATAAAATATTTGCCAAAACAGCTCATACACTGGGCCAGAAAAATGTTTTATCCCTGGCCAGTTGCCTTAGTGGTAAAGCATTGGCCCAGTGTGTAAATGTCCCAGGTTCCATTCCCAGTCAGGGCACACAGGAGAAATGCCCATCTGCTTCTCCACCCTTCCCTCTCTTTCTTCTCTCTCTCTCTCTCTCTCTCTCTCTCTCTTTCTCACCCTCTCCTCCTGCAGCCAAGGCTCAATTAGAACAAGCTGAACCCAGGCTCTGAGGATAGCTCCATGGACTCTGCCTCAGGCACTAAGAAAAGCTCATTTGCTGAGCAACAGAGCAATGTCACAGATGAACAGAGCAGAGCACCGCCCCCAGAGGGCTTGATGTATGGATCACAGTCAGGGTGCATGTAGGAGTCTGTCTCTGCCTCCCCTCTTCTCACTAAATTTTTAATTAAATAGGTTTCTTTGTTTGTTTGTTTTTTACAGAGACAGAGAAAGAGTCAGAAAGAGGGATAGATAGGAACAGACAGACAGGAACAAAGAGAGATGAGAAGCATCAATCATTAATTTTTCGTTGTGGCAACTTAGTTGTTCATTGATTGCTTTCTCATATGTGCCTTGAGCAGGGGGCTAAAGCAGACCGAGTAACCCCTTGCTCAACCAGTGACCTTGGGTGCAATCTGGTGAGCTTTTCTCAAGCCAGATGAGCCCACGCTCAAACTGGCGACCTCAGGGTCTCGAACCTGGGTCCTCCGCATCCCAGTCTGACGTTCTATCCACTGCGCCATCTGCTGGTCATAATTAAAAAGTTTTAATAAATTTAAAAGAATTGATATGCAAAGTTCTCTGGCCACAGCAGGATTGAAACCAGACATTAATAGGAACAAAATAACTTGAAGCATCTCAGATATTTGGTAACTTCAAAATAAACTTTTAAATAACCTATGAGTCAAAAAGGAATCACAAGAAAAATTATAAAATATTTTGAATAAAAATGAAAACACATCATATCAATATTAGTTGAATAAAGCTAAAGCAGTGCTTATAAGAAATTTTATAGCATTAAATATTATTTTAGAAAAATATTACTCAATGATCCAAGATTCTATGTTATGAAACAAGAATAAAAGTACAAAGTAAATCCAAAATTAGCAAAAGGAAAATAAAAGTAAAAGAAATCAAAACAAGAGTAGAAAGCAGTAAAGTAAAAGAAAGGCTAACAGAAATTCAACAAAATAAAAAGCTGCCTCTTTGGAAAAGCTATTTTAAATTGATAAACTAGCTAGACTGGTCAAGAAAAAAATTACCAATAACAGAAATGAATAAACAGAAATCACCACAGATATAACAGACAAAAGTGCAATAAGATTATAAATTATTTTATGCCAGTATGCTTGAAAATTTAGACGAAATGAATTCCCTGAAAAAATATAAATTACCAAAGCTGAGTAGTCCTACATTTTTTAAAACCTTACCACAGGCCCTGGCCAGTTAACTCAGTGATGGAGTGTCAGCCCGGTGTGTGGAAGTCCCAGGTTCAATTCCTGGCCAGGACACACAGGAGAAGCGCCCATCTGCTTCTCCACCCTTCCTCCTCTCCTTCCTCTCTGTCTCTTTTCCTCTCGCAGCCAAGGCCCTATTGGAGCAGGGTTGGCCCTGGTGCTAAGGATGGCTCCATGGCCTCCGCCTCAGGTGCTAGGATGGCTATGGTCACAGTGGAGTGACAACCCAGATGGGCAGAGCATCACACCCTGGTGGGTATGCCGGATGGATTCCAGTCGGGTGCATGTGGGAGTCTTTCTCTCTGCCTCCCCACTTCTCACTTCAGAAAAATACCAAAAATTAAAAATAATAAAATAAAAACCTTACTACAAAGGAAACTCCAGGTCTATATGGCTTCATTGACAGGTTCTCCCAAACATTTAAGGTATAAATATCAACTCCACACAATCTCTTCCAGAAAATGGAAGCAGAGGAAATACTTCTCAATTCCTTCTATAAAGCTAAATAATATTACTGCAAGAAAACTACTAACCAATATCTATTAAGAATAACACAGCCTGACCAGGCAGTGGCGCAGTGGACAGAGCGTCGGACTGGGATGCAGAAGACCCAGGTTCGAGACCCCAAGCTCAACAGCTTGAGTGCGGGCCCATCTGGCTTGACCAAAACACTCACCAGCTTGGACCCAAGGCCGCTGGCTCCAGCAAGGGGGTGTTCAGTCTGCTGAACGCCTGCGGTCAAGGCACATGTGAGAAAGCAATCAATGAACAACTAAGGTGTTGCAAAGGCAACGAAAAACTAATGATTGATGCTTCTCACCTCTCTCTGTTTCTGTCTGTCTGTCCCTATCTATCCCTCTCTCTGACTCTCTCTCTCTGTCCCTGTAAAACAAACAAAAAAGAATAAGAAACACAGGAAATCCTTAACAGAACTTTAGCAAATTAAAACCTACAATATATAAAAAGGATAATATACTATAATGATCAAGTAGACTTTATGACACAAATACAGGGTCAGTTTAGTATTCAAAATCAATCAATGTAATTAATCATATTAACTAAACACACACACACACACACACACACACACACACACACACACACACACACCACAAAAGGATCTTCTCAAATGATACAGAAAAGCATTTGTTCCAGAAATATAAGGTTTAACTTTTGAAAAAAATCAATTAATGTGATTCACCATGTTAACAACATGTAGAAAAAGTATTTGACAAAATTCAGCTCCTATTCATAATAAACTCTCAGCAAACTAGGAATAAAAAGGAGTATCCCCAACCTGATAAAACCTTTAGAAAAAAACTTACAACTAATGTCATACCTACAAGAAAAAGACTAATAAAGCAAACAAACAAGGACATCTGCTCTAACCACTTCTACTCAACATCATGTTGGTGTTCCTAGGAAAAAATAATAATAGGCAGAAAAATTAGAAAAATGTAACATTGTATTTTTGATAAATGACATGATTATGTATTATTATTATGTAAATAAATCTACAAAAAGTAACAAACAAAAGCTTACCAGAATGAACAAATGAGTTTAATTACCCAAGGTCCTAGGATACAAAATAAATGGTCAAAATTCAATTTTATTTCTTCATACTAATAATTGGAAACTGATATTCAAACAACAGAATCATTTACAATAGCAACAAAACAATTGGGAATTAAGTTAACAAAGAGTGTCCAAGATCTCTGTGTGTGTGTGTGTGTATATATATATATATATATATATATATATATATATATATATATATATATATAGTGAGAGAGAGAGAGAGAAAGAGAGATATCATGTTTATTATCAAAAGATTCAATAACATTTAAAATGTCAATTCTTCCCAAACTAATCTGTAGTTTGAAACAATTTTCATCAAAATCATAGTAAGCCCTTTTGTAGAAATTGACAAGCTTATTTTAAAATTTATATGAAAATACAGAATACCTACTATAGCTAAAACAATTTTAAAAAAATTTTTGAGAACTTACACTATTCTATTTCTAGACTATGATAACCAAATTGTGTGATACTTGTTTAAAGATATTGATCAATGGTACAGAACACAATTCAGAATATACCTATGATTAATTTTCAACAAATGCATCCTAGTAATGCAGTAGGGAAAGAGTAGCCTCTTTCACAAAGAGAGCTGGAACAACTAGACAGTCACATGTGAAAAAAATGAAACTTTACCCTTACCTCATACTTTATATTAAAATTAACCCAAAATGGACCACAGACTTAAATGAAAGACTAAAAACAATAAAATTTCTAGAAGAAAACATTGTAAGCTTAAGAAAACTTTATGAGCTTGATGTAAATTTGTGTGATAGGATACAAAAGACTTGAACCATAAACAAAAAGAAATCAGCAAATTTATTCTAATCAAAAATAAAAACTTTCACTTTTCAAAGCACATGTTCAGAAAATGGGAGAAAATATTTATGAAAGATTTATTTGATAAAGAACTTAACATCCATAATACATAAAACTTATACTACTCAAGAAAACAACTCAACTTTTTTCCCTCTTTTTTAAGTGAGAGGAGGGGAGATAGAGAGACAGACTCCCACCTGCACCTCCACCAGGATCAACCCGGCAACTGCCCTCTGGGGCCAATGATGCTCAAATCAACCGAGCTATTTTTAGCACCTGAGGTAGACACTTGGACCATTGAGCTATCCTTGGCACCCAACGCCTGACACTCAACCAATTGAGCAACTGCCTGCAGGAGGGTACCAGGGAGAGAAGGGGTTGCTTCTCCTGTGTGCCCTGACAGGGAATCAAACGCAGGATGTCCATACGCTGGGCCAAAGCTCTATCCACTGAGTCAAATGGTCAGGGCCAACTCAATTTTAAAAAATAGAGAAAAGATTTAAACAGACATGTCTCAAAAATATATATGTATATAAAAATAAAAAATAAGCACATGAGGAGGGTGATGGAGGGATAAAATAAATAAGCATATGAAAAGATGCTCAACATCATTATTTGCTAGGAAAATGCAAATTAAAACCACAAAGAGAGATAACTAGAGATAATATATAGTCACTAGAATGACTAAAATTGAAATAATAACATCAAATGATAGGACTGGAGATACCAAACTTTAATATATTATTAATGGGAATGTAAAATGACACAATCACTTTGGAAAACAGCTTAAATTATACATTTAAAATTGGTGAGCTCTATATGTTATTTATACCTTAATAAAGCTGAGTTTAAAAAATCAACTTGACAAAACATTTTTAAATTAATAAAATAAAATTCTAATAATATCTTGTAGGGGTTTAACATTTTTTAAATACTAGCCAATATTTCCTCCTATTGTTCTTGGCTTCTTCCTCCATCCAAGCAACAGATAAGCTCCCCCTTGCCTCAGGAAAAGCAGTGTCAGCAGAAATCAGAAATAAGGAGTCTTTCTTGAGCTACGAATTTCAAATTCCTGGGCTTTGAGAATAATGGAAATAACTCAGAACATATGCTTGCCAAAAACAGACAGGTGAATAATAAAAACAAAAAAGAATGCAGGAACTGGAGTGAGCAAACACTGTAAAGAGCAACTACACAGCTCCAGCTAATTATTACTACGCAGATATTTGGTACCAGCGTTCATAGAACGTTTTTCCAAAAAAGAAACATAAAGATTCATATATTTATGTGAATTTTTCCAATTTTTTAAATACTTCCCAAGCAAAAAGCATTTCTGGGGGTCAAACTCAGCCCATGGATTTACAACATCAGGCACAGAAAACAGATTTAAAAACAAAGAAAAACGACTCTCACCCTCCTGACTTGAAGAAAATCCCCTGGAAGGAAGAAGAGTCAAAAGAACAATGAATGGATAGACACTTTCACAAGAGAACAGAGGCAATCTGCACCCCGTGTCCTCGGTACAGACTCAGGGAGACAGGAAGATCACATAGAATTGGATGGATAACGTGAGGCAAACAAGGCCTCGTAGTGTTTCCCAGTCCCCACCCAGCACCAGAAAGACAAGTGACACTCTGAGGGAATTCTTCACATCTTAATGGAGCCTGGGGACCACAGAAGATTACAACATAATCAATAGCATGGAAACTGCAGGAAGAGTTGCTCTGCCAGCAGAAACTTTGTGGATGAGAATGAGGGATAAGTCAGCAGCAATGTGTGATAAACAACTAACTTCAGAACAAAATGACGGATGAACATTTCTACAGATGCCATTACCATGGAAAGATGAAGATGTTTAGTAGGACCCACCATCCCAACTCAAGAATTAGAGCATCAATCTGACAAAGTGATGGCACAGTGGATAGAGCATTTGCCTGGGATGCTGAGGACCCAGGTTCGAAACCCTGAGGTCACCAGCTTGAACATAGGCTCATCTGGCTTGAGCACAGGTTCACCAGCTTGAGCACTGGGTCACTAGCTTGAGTGTGGGGTAATAGATATGATCCCATGGTCCCTGGCTTGAAGCTCAAGGTTGCTAGCTTGAGCCCACAGTCTCTGGCTCAGCTGGAGTGCCCAGTCATGGCACATATGAGAAAGCAATCAATAACTAAAGTGCCTCAACAAAGAATTGATGCTTCTCATTTCTCTCCCTTCCCGACTAACTGTTCCTGTCTGTCTCTGTCTCTCTTTCTCTCTTAAAAAAAACTACAGCACTAGGGAAAGGTAAGCAATCCCTCATTAACATTAAAATTTCAGCCATCTGTGCAGAATATGGCCTCAAAATAGAAACTAAGTTATAAAATATAATAAAAAATATATTCCTTGAACATTTGACACTGTAAACTGAGATGTATTACATAGTCTGCTGTACTCAAGGAGGTTATCAAGGGAAGGGGGAATAATTTTATTATGTTAACTTTCTTTTGATGAGTTTGCCAAATAAATATTGGATTTAATCATTGCCCTACAGACAGGCCACAGGAGCATAAGACTTGGAATCACTACTACTCAATAGACTACAGAACTAAGCTCTTCAGATGACCACTGTAACAATTGTATAAGAGAAACTCAGTTATCAAACCATATATCAAGTTTCTCAAACTCATTTTCAAGTAATACATTGTCTTAAGGCAAGTCTGAATAATTGGTAACACTGAAGAAAGTGAGTAAAACTCATTTATTCTAAAATGATTTAAATAAATACAATAACAATACCACCAGAATATATTGGTTTCCACTGGAAAATACACAAATCTGAGGCATTAGCAAAAAGGAAACAGAAAGGTTGTCACAATATGTGTGTGTGCACGTGTATGTAAAATTATATTTTCTAATTTTTCTAAAATGACCACATCATCCTTTGATTTCCAGAAAATAATTTAAAAGACTGTGTATTAAAATAGAAGAAAAATCTTATAAATTACCCCTTTAGTTTACTGCTCATAAAAATTAAGGGATATTTTATCATTTCATATTCATTTTGAATTCATATAATTTTTGTGAGTTGTCTATATTCTTAGAAATTTAATAGCACATTGGCTAATTAAACAGGATTAATACCTAGATCTACACTGTTGCAATGACACCAATAATTCAGGCAAAGTGCCTACTTTAGTGTGAGTATTCTGATACTGCTAGCAGTACTGCAAGCAGCTCTGGCACAATAGGACTTCTGAGCTTCAGTATTCTTCTCTGTAAAATGGGGACAAATATCTGCACAGCTTAACACTTGCAAAAGTATCTAGCCCAGTGTTACATACATAATAGCCCACAAAAATATTTGCTGATTAGCCACCACTGACATCACTTCTAATGGCCTCTGAAAGAACTAATCAGTGAACCTCTTTCTAGGAAAACAGTCACCTATTCCATCATGATACTGTGTACTCTTCCAAAAGTACAATGAATTTTCAGTAGGACCATCCAGTTCAAGCTGTCCTTAAACAACCACTCCCATCCCTACTGCAGGATTTTTATTAATAAATGCAACTGGTAAGTGCCTAAGAATTCTCCTAATACCTTGATGCTCTGCTTTCATCTAAGAAAGCATTTTTTTTTAGTGAACTAAGTCCATATTGACACTGCTCTCAATCCCTCTAAGTGTGATGACTTACCCTCATCTTTTGAATAAAATCCAAGGATTTCACTGTAGTCTATCAGCCCTTTCATGATCTGCCAATGTTTTAACCTCATTTCCAACCACTCTCCACCTCCATCTACTGTGCTTCTTGCTGATTCTTGAACACACCAAACATAAACCTTTGCACTTGACTCATCTTGCTGCCAGGTACACACTGCTCTGAAACTCATATGGTTTGTTCCCACACTTTATTCAGATTTCTACTTAAATGCCACCTCGACATAAGAAAGTTCCTTGATTACCGTTTCTAAAGTAGCATACTCTATTATTCCTTAGCCCTTTCATCTGCTTTTTCCCCATAATATATCAAATATAAATTTATTCATCTGTTGCAATATAAATTCCATGAGGATCAAGATTTAATCCCACTGATTTATTATATCTCCACAGCCTAGAACATTGCCTGGTTTAAAGTGACACTGAATTACCATTGACAGTGAATCTGTTTGAATTAGCTAAGTGGGAGGATTTGAAATTCTAGGAAAGCTTTTCAGCAAATGCTACTGACAGTGGGATGAATGAGGAGTAAGAAGATCAGCGGTAGTTATGGTGACCGCATGAGCCTAGACTACCTGCAGATGGAAAAGATGAAAGGCTGGAGGAACTGAATTAACACCAGAATTAGAGTAAGATTTTTTAAGGCGAGAGGATGCTAGGGAGTATGGTAGCCAGAATGGAAACACGAGGAAAGCCTCAGGCAGTTGAGGCCTGAGCAGTAGAATGGAGAAAAATCTCTTACTTTCATCCCACCCCTTGTCGCTCATCTTCTTTCCCTTCCTGTTTTCCCTCTCAGTACCAACCCACTTTGCCACCTCTTTTTTCCTTCTCTTTTGCTTCCTCTGTCATAAATTGTTTTTCATTTATATATTGCCTTCAAAGAGTTTTTCTCCCTATGAATCAGTCAGTAGTCTCATAGAAGATAAACTCTCTATTGAGAAACTGTTGATTATATTTGACATTCTTTTAAATGACAAGAACCCAACATCTTCATAGTATCAAGTACTCATCATGAAGGCAACAGATTGAAGTAAAGAATCATGAAGCCATTCTCTTTCACCTCCTATATCAAGAATTCTGAATGCTATCTAGTACCTACCTGGCACCATATAATTATTATTATACTATTGATTATATTCCTTATGTTGTACTTTAAATACTCATGGTTATTTTATAACTACCTCTTTGTACTTCTTAATACCTTCCTTAATCCCATCACCTTTTTCAACCACTATGCTGTACACCTGAAACTAATATAAAATAATATTAAATGTCAACTATAACTGAAAATTTTTAAGAAGAGCCTGACCTGTGGTGGCTCAATGGATAAAGCGTTGAACTGGAATGCGGGGGTAGCTGGTTTGAAACCCCAAGCTGCCTATTCAAGGCACATACGAGATGCAACCACAAGTTGATGCTTCCCACTCCTTCCCATCCAACCCTCCCCTTCTAAAAATCAATAAATAAAATCTTTAAAAAATCTTTTTTAAAGAAAAAAGAAAGAATTCTGAGTGCTTTGAGATTTCATCTGCTTAATTATCTTTTCTTTCTTCTCCAGAATATGTCTTCAAAATATAATAAACATCTTTATTTTTAGCTTTATTGAGGTATAATTAATATATTTTAAAATTACACCTGTTTAATATATACATTTTTATGAGTTTGGACCTAAGCATATACCTATGATACTATCATCCCAATCAAATTATTATAAATGTATCTATCATCTCCAAAAATTTCCTTGTGTTCTTTTGTTTTTGTTTTTGTTCTGCACTAAAAACACTTAACATGAGATGATCTCCCCTCTTAACATATTTTGTGCGTAATAATGTGTTGTCATTGTGTCATACAACAGAGATTTTTTACTTCTATCTCACATTGCATTAAATAAAATGCTGTGTCCATTAACATATATTTGCCAAAATCAAATGCCTGGCAATACCATTTTTTAATTAAGTTGATCATGGCTTACTCAAATAAAAATAAATGAAAACTGGCAAGCAGTCCCATCAGGTTAATAAATGATTTTTTGTATATATATGCCTTTTGTGTATATATGTCTCTAATCAAATGACACTGGGCTTGGTTTTTTTATTTTATTTTATTTTATTTTTACAGCGACAGAGAGAGAGTCAGAGAGAGAGAGAGATAGGGACAGACAGACAGGAATGGAGAGAGGTGAGAAGCATCAATCATTAGTTTTTCGTTGCCGTCGCAACACCTTAGTTGTTCATTGATTGCTTTCTTACATGTGCCTTGACTGCAGGCCTTCAGCTGACCGAGCAACCCCTTGCTGGAGCCAGCAACCTTGGTTCCAAGCTGGTGAGCTTTTTGCTCAAGCCAGATGGGCTCTGCACTCAAGCTGGTGAGCTCAGGGTCTCGAACCTGGGTCTTCTGCATCCCAGTCCAACGCTCTATCCACTGCACCACCGCCTGGTCAGGCTGGGCTTGGTATTTAACTGGAATCTTTGAAGAATAATTCCTAATACATTAGCAGCAGTCAACATAATAATACCTAATAATTTTAGTCAAGTATCTCCTAGAATTCAGAAGGTCGATTTATTCATTTTGAAATCTTTCTGTAGAAGGTTACAGATTTTTGTAATTCAAAATGAGTCTTGAAAAAGTAAATTCTAAATCAGTGGTTTTTAACCGTTTTTGAGGTACCAAACCCACCAGTTTCATATGCGCATTCACCGAACCCTTCTTTAGTGATAAATAAAATGTGATTTTTTTTTCCAAATTCAAGATATAGGTATATGTTTTTACTGGTGCACAAAATGAGCCGTGCATGAACATCACCTTGCTCAAAGAACAAAACCAACAAAGTGCATGAACTCACAACAAATTACGGTATTACTTTATTCTGGCCTCCACGGTAGAGGCTTCTCCGAACCCCTGAGACCGACTCATCGTACCCCTAGGGTTCGATAGAACCCAGGTTAAGAACCACTGTTCTAAATGAAAATTTTAGGAGAAATTCATTGTGAAGTTCATGTTTTGTTCATTAATCCTAAAGAGCAAAGAAAAATCAAACCAAGGAGAAATGGGTTTTATTTTTAAAATATCAAGCATATCTACAAGTGACAAGGCATTAAGATTTTTTTACCACATGATGAGCTACTTAGAGCTAATCAATATACTCAATAACAAACAAGATATCCAATCTTAAATTATTTATTCCATTAATTTGGTAACTATGCTTAAATTAATTCCAATTATAACCATAAACACAAGACTTATGGACAAAATAAGCTCATTCTCAAATTAAATATGAAAAGTCAAGAGCATTAATCTTCCTTATGTCTTTCCCTGTTTATTCTTTCCAATTCCCAACACCCATACTCCTGTCTCTGTCATTGTACATTCAAATCTAGAGTACTATCAAGTCTGATGGGGCTAATGTAAAATATGTATAACTAGAAGTGTGACTTTATTGTGCTTTTCTCAATTCTAAGACTAAAGGATGCTGATACTAATGTAAAAGGGTGATTGCTTGCACATATATGTCTCTCCCCATCTCTCACCAAATGTGTGTCTTTACTGACATATATTCAATAGAAAATGTGAAATTGCAGATTCTAACAACTGTTTGTAATCATCTGCATTAGTACCACAATATATTTACTAATAGTGAAGGGACAGGTCCAAATTTTGGTTAGAAGCCTAATCTGGCTTAAAACAAGATAAAATAACTTACAACTGTAAAAGGTAAATATTTATAGGACAAAATTCTAGAATACTAATAGCAGCAAAAAAGTCTGCTTTTCATTTTCACTAATATGGTATTAATAAAATCTGATTTTGCTATCAGTGTAATGCAATAAACATGGAAAGGTGCTCAAGGTACAAAACAAATAGGAAAATTTCTGATGACAATAGCAAAACAAAAATTATGTTTTTACTTTTCCTTTCACATGCCCTCTGTGTTAGTTTGAGAACATATGACCTTGTTATCTATATATGATAATAAAAATAAAATTACCTGTGTGCTTAGATGGAGACTTCAAAAATAACTAAGGAAAATTATACTTCTCTGTACCCATAAAAGATCCATCATACAGAAACCAGTTCTCATTTTCTTATGATAGAAACTGTACTAAATGCAGCTAAACAAAAGAATAATATCTAAATAACTCTCAGAAGTAGCATATATAGATATTATATCTTTGAAATCTCAAATCTTTGATTATCTAAAGGTTTAAATCACTTTTAAAATAGAATTTATTAAAAATCCTAAAGTGATATCATGTTTATCTTTTTTGAGTGGATATATTCCTAATAAAATGTTTGCATCTTAATTCATATAAATAAAAGCATATAGTCCTTTTAGGGATTAATAGAAAAACAGACATCTGCATGGAACATTTCCCTCATTAGGTATTATCATGTTAGCATATTTTTCCTATTTCTGACTTTCACTACAAAATAAATTGAACTGATTTTTACCTCTAAGTTTATCTATCATGTATATAGCCAATAATACAAACACTTTAATTACACATTAAAAGAATCTCATGTTCCTATAAAAAAATCTACAATAGAAATTAGCCCCGAAGAACCTTCCAACACAAACAAAAATCAAGATAAGACAATATCAAATTGGCAAACCAGTTACTACTTATACTAAATATTACTTTGAACATTACTTTTAAATTAAACACTATCTTTTTTTAAATCCCAGGCTATTTCACGCAGATCATTAGAATGTTACTCGGCTTCTTCCTAAATTAGTACCAAATTGAATCAGTTAAACAAATATCAATTAACAAAAGATTATACATCAATCAACTAATTTAACAAACTAGCCAAATTGTATATTCAAAAGCAATTCACTCTTTTGTCAGAAATATACATTTGGGGCAAGTAAAACTTTTTTGGAAAGCAATTTGAGTTTATATATATCAGATGTTAATGTTTTTCTCTTTGACTAGTAATTCTTCTCCTAAGACTTATCCTAAGGAAACAATCTGAAATGCAAATGAAGGTTTTTTTATACAAAGATGTGCATTTCAACACTACTTATTGTAGCAGAAGGAAAAAAATGTAAACCTCAAAAACAGCTTAGTTTTTAAAATACACTATGAAGCCATTTAAGTCACAATTTTGAATAAACTATAATGACCTAGTAAAATTCTAAGCACATATATATAAAATACATCAAAATATTTTCAGCGATTACCTTTGTTGGCATAATTATGTTATATGTTATTTTTATATATCTTTTGCTCATTTTTAGAAACTAATATTGCTATTCAAGAACATATTTGGATGTTCTACATTGAACTATAGTAAGCAAAAGGTTTTTGTTAGAAGCCATTTCATTGAGTGATAGTCATAAAATATTTCACATACTCAGTGAAAAAAAAATTGCTGTTCATAAGTAGATGATTATAAATAGCTGACTTCTTCTGAAGCACCATGGACAGTGGTGCAGTTCCCCTATTAATACTGAATCTATTAACAATCAAATTAGTAGAGCATTCATGTTAACAATTTATATTTCAATCTAAGGGTGAATTTACTTAATAAATAGCTACATTTCTCATTAAGGTCTGTTAGTACAACAAAACTGTTTAAAAAGGAATAGGAGGGGGTTCAAGATGGCGATGGAGTAGGCGGACGTACCAACTTCCAACTCCCAGAACCAAAGTGGATTATAGCTCAATTTTAAGAACCACCATCTGGATAAACCAACTTTGAACTAAAATAAGTGGACTCTTCAACCAAGGAACACTGCAGAAGCCACATTGAGACTGGTAGGAATAGCGAAAACGTGAAGAGGGCTGCCCAGCTCCCCGGAGCAAACGGCAGCCCGGAGAGTCCCGCAGGGCGGGAGGAGAGTTTGGCGGAGAGGGAGGGACCTGGGTCCCAGGAACCAAGACCCAGCCTGCAGTCCCAGAGCCTAGAAGAGGCGTATGGACAGTGTTGAGATGTGAAGCAAGAGAGGATACTGTTTGTGAAAAAGAGAGAGTTTTCTCGGACCCAAGAATCTTTTCAAAGGGTCAGCGCAGAAACCCTCTCTCACAACCACGCACCTGGGGCTCCGGGGAATGGGGTCAGAGGAGAGGAACAGAGCAGCGGGAACAGAGATTGGACTGAAGGCACGAGAACACTCTGAGGGGCAGCCATCCTGACCCCTGGGCTAAGTCATTTCCCTAATAGAAAACAAATATTTCCCCTGGAACTAGCAACACCAGCAAGGGGAGGCGGGACACTAGTCAGGCAGGCTTTCCCGTGGCAATTGGAGTGGAGCTGCTTGGAGGGAGGGAGCTCCCAAGCCTACAGTGTGGAGACTTAAGACACTGCTATCTCTCTAAACGCTGCTGAGGGGCGGTTGGCGGCAGGACACTGAAAAGCGTTCCTGTCGGTGTGGGCGGAAGGGTGTGGGCTCAGTCTAGCCCAGCAAGGCCAGAGGGGACGCACGAAAGCGGTCCGACAGCTGCGGGCCGCCTGTGACCCCACTTGTGGGGGAAAAATACGGGCAGAGATCGGCTCTAAGACTCTGCGTAAGCCAACCCTGACCACGGGGACGGGGCTAAGACCAGGGACGGGCGAGGGGACCGGGGCTGAGCTCATGCTGCCAACCCCGCCCAAAAGAAGAAACCGCGGTGGGTTGAAATCCTTTGTGTGCGCCAGCGGCTTCCGCGGCTGAGCTCACACCACTGACCCCGCCCGGCGCGCCAGCTACTTCCGCGGCTGGGACCGTGCAAGAGGCGGCGCCCGGCGCGCGAGCGGCTTCCGCGGCTGGGCCCGCGTGACCGACACCGCCTGGCACCTGGCTTCCCGGCTGGGCTCGTGCTACTGGCCCCGCCTGGCACGCGAGCGGCCTCCGCGGCCCCGCCCGGCAAGTGAGCGCTTTTGCGGCTGAGCTCACCCTACTAGCCCTGCCCGGCTAAAGAAACCCCGGCTGGTGGCCACCCTACGTGCACGAGCTGGCGCCAAACGTGGGGGCGTGACAGAGTCCTGATCGATCGGAAGCTAGCAGCTGAGCTAACGCCAGCAAACACGCCCAGACCAATAAAGCACAGTGTGCGACCCTACGCAGGAGGGCCCCGGCCTCGAGGGTGGGGCTAAATTCTGGACGGGCAAAGATTCATAGCTGAGAGCACGTCAAAAGCCCCGCCCAACCCGTAAAACTGTGGCGAGCAGGCTCTGACTGCGGGGGCTGGGCGTAAATATTCTGGAAACAGGCTGGTCCGGCAGCTGAGCAAAGGTGCTCACCTCTGCCCTTGGTTCTAAGGCTTGTGGCTTGAGTGACAGCCCCTCCTGCGGAGGAGAGGTAGAAATCACAGCAACAGCCGAAGTAGGCTGTCATTGGAAACGCCCACACCCAACCACCCTAGGCAGCAGCAGAGGGGGTGGCAGGCCTGCAGACAGAACACACCTAAGGAACACAAAGGCAACACCTACTGGACTCCAGTGCCCACAACTTGCCTATACACAGATAAAATGGGCAGGCAGAGGAATGCAAACCAAATGAATCAAGAGAAATTCCCAGAGAAGGACCTGAATGAACCAGATATAACCAAACTACCAGAAGCAGAATTTAGAATAATGGTAGTTAGGATGTTCAAAGAAATTAGAGCAACATTGGATAGTCACTATGAACACCTAAATAAAGAGATAACAAGTATAAAAAACGAAATTGAAATAATAAAAAAGAATCAGACAGAAATGACAAATACAGTATCAGAACTGAAGACCACAATGGAAGGAATTAAAAGCAGGATGAATCACGCTGAGGATCGAATAAGCGAGTTAGAAGACACAATAAACAAAGGCACAGAAGCAGAGAAGAAAAAGGAAAAGAGACTCAAAAAATGTGAGGAAACTCTAAGGGACCTCTGTGACAACATGAAGAGAAACAACACTCGCATCATAGGGGTGCCTAAAGAAGAGGAAAGAGGACAGGAAATGGAAACTGTGTTCAATCAAATCATAGCAGAAAACTTCCCTAAATTAAGACTGGGAAAAATTCCACACATTCAAGAAGCACACAGAACTCCATTAAAGAGAAACCCAAAAAGATCTACACCAAGACACATCATAGTTAAAATACCAAAGCTAATGGATAAAGAAAAAATCTTAAAAGCTGCTAGAGAAAAAAAGACTATCACCTACAAAGGAGCCCCCATAAGGATGACATCAGACTTCTCAACAGAAACACTTGAGGCCAGAAGGGAATGGCAAGATATAATCAAAGTAATCCAGAACAAGAACCTACAACCAAGACTACTCTATCCAGCAAGGCTAACGTTTAAAATTGAAGGAGAAATAAAGAGCTTTCCAGACAAAGAAAGCCTCAAGGAATACATTAAAACCAAACCAATTCTGCAAGAGATACTACGGGGCCTGTGTGAACAGTTCAAAGGGAGGAAAAAATATAGCAAAAGAAGAATACAGCTTTAAAGAATAAAATGGCAATAAACAACTACATATCAATAATAACCTTAAATGTAAATGGATTAAATGATCCAATCAAAAGACATAGGGTAGCTGCGTGGATAAAGAAACAGGACCCATACATATGCTGTCTACAAGAGACACACCTTAAAACAAAAGTTACACATAGACTGAAGGTAAAAGGATGGAAAAAAATATTTCATGCAAATGAAAATGAAAAAAAAGCCGGGGTAGCAGTACTTATATCTGACAAAATAGACTTTAAACCAAAGGCTATAGTAAGAGATAAAGAAGGACACTACATAATGATAAAGGGAACAATTCAACAGGAAGATATAACTATTATAAATATCTACACACCAAATATAGGTGCCCCGACATACATAAAGCAGACTTTGATGGACATTAAGGGCGAGATTAACAGCAATACTATCATAGTAGGGGATTTCAATACCCCACTAACAACACTGGATAGATCCTCATGAAAGAAAATCAATAAAAACAGCAGACTTAAAGGATACACTAGATCAATTTGATTTAATAGATATCTTCAGAACTTTTCATCCTAAAGCAGTAGAATATACATTCTTCTCAAGCGCTCACGGTACGTTTTCAAGGATAGACCACATGTTAGGACACAAAAATGATCTCAATAAATTTAAGAAGATTGAAATCATATCAAGCATTTTCTCTGATCACAATGCCATGAAACTAGAAATTAACCACAAAAGAAAAACTGAAATATACTCAAACACTTGGAAACTAAATAGCATGATATTAAATAATGAATGGATTAACAATGAGATCAAAGACGAAATAAAAAAGTTTCTAGAAACAAATGATAATGAGCATACATCAACTCAAAATTTATGGGACACAGCAAAAGCAGTACTGAGAGGGAAGTTCATTGCACTACAGGCATATCATAGGAAGCTAGAAAAAGCTCAAATAAGCAACCTGACCCTGCAGCTAAAAGAACTAGAAAAACAACAACAAATAAAACCCAGGACAAGTAGAAGGAAGGAAATAATAAAGATCAGAGCAGAAATAAATGACATAGAGGCTAAGGAAACAATACAGAGGATCAATGAAACCAGGAGCTGGTTCTTTGAAAAGGTAAACAAGATTGATGAAGCTTTAACTAGACTCACCAAGAAAAAAAGAGAGAGGTTTCAAATAAATAAAATTAAAAAGGACAGTGGAGAAATAACAACTGATACAACAGAAATACAAAGCATTGTAAGAATATATTATGAAGAACTCTATGCCAAAAAATTAGACAATCTAGATGAAATGGACAAATTTCTTGAATCATATAAACTTCCAAAACTCAATCTGGAAGAATCAGAACACCTAAACAGACCAATTACAACAAATGAGATCGAAACAGTTATCAAAAAACTCCCAAAAAAGAAAAATCCTGGGCCTGATGGCTTCACAAGTGAATTCTATCAAAAATTCAAAGAAGAACTAACTCCTATCCTCCTCAAGCTATTTCAAAAAATTCAAGAAGAAGGAAGACTTCCAAACTCCTTTTACGAGGCGAGCATAATTCTGATCCCAAAACCGGGCAAAGACAACACAAAAAAAGAAAATTATAGGCCTATATCCCTGATGAATTTAGACGCTAAAATTTTCAACAAAATATTAGCCAACCGGATCCAGCAATATATGAAAAAAATCATACACCATGATCAAGTGGGATTTATTCTGGAGAGGCAAGGCTGGTTTAATATTTGCAAATCAATCAATGTGATTCACCACATAAACAAAAAGAAGGACAAAAATCACATGATAATTTCAATAGATGCAGAAAAGGCATTTGATAAAATCCAGCACCCATTCATGCTCAAGACTCTCAGTAAAGTGGGAATACAAGGAACATTCCTTAACATGATAAAGGCCATCTACGACAAACCCACAGCAAACATCATACTAAATGGACAAATATTAAAAGCAATCCCCTTAAGATCAGGAACCAGGCAGGGTTGCCCACTTTCACCACTCTTATTCAACATAGTTCTGGAAGTCCTAGCTACAGCAATCAGACAAGAAGAAGAAATAAAAGGCATCCAAATTGGAAAAGAAGAAGTAAAACTGTCACTATTTGCAGATGATATGATATTGTATATTGAAAACCCTAAAGTCTCAGTCAAAAAACTACTGGACCTTATAAATGAATTCAGCAAGGTGGCAGGATATAAAATTAATACGCAGAAAACAGAGGCATTTCTATATACAAACAGTGAACTGTCAGCAAAAGAAATTAAGGAAACAATCCCCTTCACTATTGCAGCCAAAAAAATAAAATACCTAGGAGTAAATTTAACCAAGGAGGTTAAGGACTTGTACTCAGAAAATTATAAAACATTGATAAAGGAAATCAAGGAAGATACAAATAAGTGGAAGCATATACCATGCTCATGGCTATAAAGAATAAACATCATTAAAATGTCTATATTACCCAAAGCAATTTATAAATTCAATGCAATACCAATTAAAATACCAATGACATACTTCAAAGATATAGAAAACATATTCAAAAAATTTATATGGAACCAAAAAAGAACACGAATAGCCTCAGCAATCCTAAAATGAAAAAACAAAGCAGGAGGTATCACTCTTCGAGATATCAAGGTATACTATAAGGCCATTATACTCAAGACAGCCTGGTACTGGCATAAGAACAGGCACAGTGATCCATGGAACAGAAAAGAGAACCCAGAAATAAACCCACACCTTTATGGACAACTGATATTTGACAAAGGAGGAAAGAACATACAATGGAGTAAAGACAGCCTCTTTAACAAATGGTGTTGGGAAAATTGGACATCTACCTGCAAAAAAATGAAACTAGACCATCAACTTACACCATTCACAAAAACAAACTCAAAATGGATAAAAGACTTAAATGTAAGCCGTGAAACCATAAGCATCTTAGAAGAAAACATAGGCAGCAAGCTCTCCGACATCTGTAGCAGCAGTATATTTGCCGATTTATCTCCACGGGCAAATGAAATAAAAGACAAGATAAACAAATGGGACTATATCAAACTAAAAAGTTTTTGCACAGCTAAAGACAATAAGAACAGAATAAAAAGACAAACCACACAATGGGAGAACATATTCGACAGCACATCTGATAAGGGGTTAATAACTAAAATTTATAAAGAACTTATAAAACTCAACACCAGGAAGACAAACAACCCAATCAAAAAGTGGGCTAAAGAAATGAATAGAAATTTCTCTAAAGAAGACATACAGATGGCCAATAGGCATATGAAAAAATGCTCAACATCACTAATCATTAGAGAAATGCAAATTAAAACCACAATGAGATATCACCTCACACCAGTCAGAATGGCACTTATCAGCAAAACAACACAAAATAAGTGCTGGCGAGGATGTGGAGAAAAGGGAACCCTTCTGCACTGCTGGTGGGAATGCAGACTGGTGCAGCCACTGTGGAAAATAGTTTGGAGATTCCTCAGAAAATTAAAAATCGAACTGCCTTTTGACCCAGCTATCCCACTTATAGGAATATACCCTAAGAACACCATAGCACTGTTCAAAAAGAAGCAATGCGCCCCCATGTTCGTGGCAGCATTGTTCACAATAGCGAAGATCTGGAACCAGCCCAAGTGTCCATCAGAAGATGAGTGGATTAAAAAGCAATGGTACATATATACTATGGAATACTACTCAGCCATAAGAAACGATGACATCGGATCATTTATAACAAAATGGATGTACCTTGATACCATTATACGGAGTGAAATAAGTAAATCAGAAAAAAAGAAAAACTGAGAACAGCATGATTTCATACATAGGTGGGACATAAAAGTGAGAATATGAGACATGGACAAGAGAGTCATGGTTACGGGGTGGGGGGAGGGAGGAGAGGGTGGGATAGGGAGGAGGGGAGGGACACAGGGTAAACCAGATGGAAGGTGACAAAGGACAATGTGACTTTTGGTGACGGGTATGCAACACGGTTGAATGATAAGATAACCTGGTGATGTTTTCATTGTACATATGTACCCTGATTTATTGGTGTCACCCCATTAGAATTAATAAAAATATATATATATAATAAAAAAATAAAATAAAAAAAGGAATAGGAACCAATATTTTATACATATGCAACAGATATGATGCTAAACCCTTTACATATTTCATTTAATACTTACAACACTATTAGGTAGGTATTATTATGCCTATTTTTCAGGAGGAAACTGAAGTTCAGAGAGGTTAGTTAATTTATATAAGTTCACAAAGCTCATAAATATGGATAATGCAATTTGAATCCAACTTTTCCATATGCAGAACTCCTAGTGAGATCAGTGAAGGAAATTAATGATGGGATTGTTCCTATTGTATATGATAATAGTTTTGAAAATATTTCAATAATAAATAATTTTGAAAAGGCAATCACTAATTTACTGATGGCTAATAGATTCCACATAGTTAAACGAAAGACAAATAAATGTTTTAACTAATGTTCAACAGGATACTGCCTAATATTAACTGTTTCTGGAAATAACAGGAATGAATTAATACTTGTGGTATTGAACCAAACTAACCTGATATAGCCAAAAAATAAAAATAGAAACAAATAAAAAATATCTTTATCACTTTCAAAAGCTAAACACAAGCTCACTCAAGATAATAAAATATTATATTTACCAAATTATAATATTAATGTTAGAGAACTGTCAATCATAAGGTAAAATGGGGGCCTTAGTTTCATATACACAGAGTTAACAGAAATTCCATGCACAGAGTACTACATTTTTGTCCCTAATAAAATCAATACTATATTGGTTAAAGATCTAGAAGTGGACAAAATAATTTTTTTAATTTTTTTAAGGCATAATCACTTTTTTTAATTTATTAACTGAATTTATTGGGATGACATTGGTTCGCAAAACCATACAGGTTTCAATTATACAACTCAATTATAATTCCATCTGCATACCACATCATGTCCTTTCTGCCCTACCCAAAGTCTCTTTCTATCCCCATTCCACTCACCTTTGACCTCCTCCACCTTGCCCCTACCTCCCTTACCCTCTGGCTAATGACACATTGTTTCTATGTTTAAATGTTATATGTATATATATTTTTGGCTAATCTCTTCACATTCTTTCATTCAGTCCCCTACTCCCCCGCCCCTCCCACTGACAGCTGGCCATCTGTTCCATGTGCCCATGCCTCTGTTTCTATTTTATTCATCAGTTTATTGTGCTCATTAGATTCAACACATAAGTGAAGTCATATGGTATTTCTTTATGACTGGCTTATTTCACTTAAGCTAATCCTCTCCAGGTTCATCCATGATGTTGCAAAAGGTAAGATCTTCTCCTTTTTTTCATGGCTGCGCAG